>JAFVLP010000010.1:0-600000 GCA_023758145.1 Alternaria sp. BMP 2799 | reverse complement strand
CGCATCCAAGCTAACAAACCCACAGTCCTTCCTCCTCTCCACCCTCCCCTACACAACCCTCCTCCCCCCTCTCATCCTAACCTTCATCCTCCGCCCCCTAACCCTCGGCCGCATGAACCACCTCCCCGCGGGCCCAACCCCCCTCCTCTTCGCCCTCCTCGCAAACTACTACGCCGCAATCCCATCGACCTACCGCTACAAAATCTCTCCCTGGGCCGCCTCCTCCCCGTCTCCATCCCAACAATCTTTCTATCGGCGCTCCATAACGCTGACGTCGAAATCGCTGTCCTACCTGCCCCCCTTGCAACTCGCGCTATCGCAGTTTCCTGGGAGCTTACTAGCGGCGGCGGTGGGGTGGGGGGTTGGAACCGCGTATAGGCGCGATGTGCTGCCCGGTGCGGCGAGGTGGAGGGTGCCTGGGTGGATTGTGGGTGAGGAGAGGAAGGGTGGGTTTGAGGGGTTGAGGGCGAGGTTGGAGGATGAGAGGGAGAGGGAGGGGGGTGGGGCGGGATTGGCTACGGGGATACTGGCGGAGGGGGCGGGGGAGGCGAGGCAGAGGAGGACGCTGGGGGATGTGGTTGCTGAGCAGTTTAGGGGGAGGGGGTAGATTGGGTTTTGGGCATTTCACGGGGGTATGAGTTGGTTTGGGACTCGCTTGTTTTGGACATATGGGATTATGATCTACTTCACTCATGTGTTATGGAAGAGATATGAGGATGGGTGATGTTATTATATAATGTTACGTCGATATACTCGACTAGTGATACAGATGACTTCTTTAGCAAGTCTGTCCTCCAGACAGATAGAAGGATGTAGACGCGAAGCAAAGCCGCAATCTCAAATAAGTCCCTCCCACGCTATTGAATGATCTCCTCGCGGAGTAAACTATCTTCCTTCTCAAACGCCGTTATCAAAACCCACAAAAATACGGCCGTACAATCATTAAAAAAACCAAGAAAACTACCGTAGAGAAAACACCGAATCCCTCGACCCCTTCCCCCCTCTCATCTTACTCATAAAATCCTCCGTACTCTCCTTCGCATTAAACAGACAATCCTTCTCCGCAGCCACCACAGGATGACTATTCAACGCACTCGAAGGCGTAGGCGTAGGTCTACGGCTCCGGTGCTGACCCGTTGTACTACTACTCCTCGTCCGCTGAGTACTAGGAGGAGCAACAACAGCAGGAGTAGGATTTGGCCCGGCGTCATAACCCCGTGGCATCTGTATCCCCTGTGCTTGAATCTCCTGAGCCATGACTTGAGAGTGAGTTAAACGATCGAGGCTGCGCCACCATTGGTCTTTGGCTCGACGTGGATCTAACGAGCTGGTTAGATCGAGGGTGGAGGTGTTGGAGGCGGGGGAGTAGGGGGTATAGGAGGGGGGTGGGGTGGTGGTATCCCACCCTGATGCCATTGAGTGTCGGTTTGTTTGGGGGGTTCGCGCGTCGATGGAGGAGGAGCGGTGGCGTGGTGAGGTGCGTTGGGGTGACTCGGTTGAACGCTCTGTGGTTCGGTGTCTGCTGCTGCTGCGTGGGGGCACGTGAGGGGAGGCCTCTCGGGTGGAGTGGTGGCGGCCTAGGGAACTGCCGGGGGTGTTTGTGGTACTAGGGATGTAGCTTGAGGATGGGCGTTGGTCGGTTGATGCTCGGCTTGAGGGTTTCCGGGGGCGGTATAATCCTCGTAGACCGTCTGGTTGGCTGTCAGGAGCCTGAGGGGCAACTGTGTGCGGTCGTGGTGGGGAGATTTCTGCTGCGTCCATCAAAGACAACGGACGTGGCTGGTCGATTTGGCGGACGTGCTCACGACGTCTGGAGGGAGTGGCAGACCTATCGTCCGCTACGATGGAAGGAACCTGTTGCTGGTGGGTCGTAGGAACTGCGGGAGCTTCTTCTGGCGTTGGAGAAAGAGACGCATCGCGTAGTGCCTTCAGGGATACTGCAGACATGCGCTCACTCAGATCACGAGCAGACCGTCGTCGCTCTTCCTTAAGATCAAGGAACTTCTTCGACCGTTCTGAAGGCGTAAACGACCTGATCGACGCGCTGCTGTGCTTGGCTTGTGGCGATTCAGGCTGGCTGTAGTAATCCGAGTCGAAGTGAGAAGTAGACGGCCGCGACTCGTCCACACTGAAGACGCGAAGTGGGAACTTGCCCGGGCTGTTGACGAGCGTGCTAGCGGGCGAATGGCTTTCTATAGCCATGACTCGCTGTTTGAGTTGCTTGACTTCTTCCGCGAGCAACTCCTTCTCTTCCTCCATCATGATGATGGTCTCGGCAGCTTCTTCGATGGCGAGCTCGTGATCTGTCCAGTGTGCCGCGCTCTCGCTTGCTATAGCAGTGAGCTCGATGTTGGTCTTCCGATGCTCCTCGTCGATTTCTCGCAGCTTCGTCATCTCTTCATCCATCTTTTCCATTTTGAGTCTGAGTTGCTTGTTCTCCGCAGTCAGCTCGTAGTTCGCATCCTCTAGTGGCTCCATCCGTTCGATTTGTTCTTTGGCGGCCGTCAGATCATGCTGCAGCACCTTGTTGTCTTTCCTCAGCAGCTCCACTCGCATGTTGGCAGTCATGAGCGTCTGCTTCAACTTGTCGATCTCTTCTGTGAGTTCTCGACTCGTCCTGGACTGCGGTGGACGAGCATCGCTGGGCCGACGTCGTCGGATGGGCGAAACCGGGGTCATTTGTTCTTCCGTGAGGGCGAATTGATCAAAGATATCAGGCGAAGTCTTGGGTGTGCATATCTCCGGAGGCTTCTGCGCTGGTGGTGGGGGTACTTTGATATCCTGAGGTGAAGGCGTAGGCGTACCCTGTGCCCTCCGTGCTTGAAGTGCATGCCGTAGGTATTCTGATTTCGGCGCCAGGGAGTTCGATCGAGAAAGCGTAGGTCGGGTCTGGTCGGGGGTAGACGGCCTAAAGTCTATCCCACGCGACGAACCATGTGAGGAAGAGGTGTTCGACATGTTGGTGTGGAGTTCCGGTGAATAACTGCGACCGGCAGTATTATAGGTAGACTTGCAGTGTTCTCCAGCCAGCAGAAACAGCGCTTTGTTCGCGAGAGAAAGCTGGTCGCCGACAATGCGATTGTATAGTCCAAGTCCTGTGCGCGAACAATGTATGCGCCTCCAGTTCTAGCAATCGTCACGCGACCAAGACAGGCAATTTCGTTCAGTCGGCTGGATAGGTGTAGGTCGAGATATTACGTAGGGTATGCGAATCGAAGGTGAGGTTTGCGCCTATGCGAGGGTTGTTGATAGCAACGGCGCTTGAACGGACGCGTCGCGTGCGAAGATGGGTGGATAGTCGCTCGAAAGCGGGTCGTTCTTGGGGTCCATTCGCGCTATGGCAGGGACAATGCTACCGTCGACGTATTGCGCAACTGTTGGCGTCCTGGGTTGTCGTGGTAAAAGAAAATGAGCGGTGACGGTAGTCGAGTGCACGTTGCTGGGATCGCGTAGATGGCTTCGATCGTGACTTCACGGCAGGCGCATTCACTGGCGGAATTGAGTGAAGGAAGTGAAGGGGCGGTAGTATTAGAGAGACTTGCACGCGTGAAGGAGACTCGAAAATGACGAATTGTCTCAGGGATAGCGAACAGTCGCGTCGGGCAGCAACTCTCAGTGGATGGGGGAGGGAGGGCCAGAAGGGAAGACTTGACCGAGATAGGGCAAGTGAGAAGGGGCACAGCGGGAGCCCTTGGCCGGCGCGACCCAGCACGGCGGATTGCACGTCGCGTCAACACTTCCTATTCGTGCTTTTGGGAGATGAGTGGGGATGAACCTGGTTGAGCCCCTTGCCCGGCCGGCTTGACGAGTGCGGTTCCTGGGATTGCTGCATGAGCGACGCATGTCGTCACAAGAAACATCACGAACGAGACATTGCGATTGCGGGGGATGTGATAACAGTCTCGAGGCACTCTACTTTTACGTATGATATCTTTGACACCTCCAGCATTCACAGCAAGAAACACCACAGTGCGAAACCGCCTGCGAGCCCGAGTGCGGCGCAGTGTGGCGCGTTCCCCGACCATCCAGACTATGCCCAGTAGCGCTGCCTCCAGCGCAGGTCAGTCCTGTCGTTCGTCGGTCGTCGCCGAGGTGATTTGTGATGAGGCACACGAAAATATCCAGGACTCCGTGGTCTCCCAGCTTCCATCATTTACTTTCTTTTTCTCCCAGATCTGCGACCGAGTTGACGTAGTCTACCACGATCATAGTCCTCCATCCAAGATCTCTGTCGACTCGGCCTTGTCCCTGCTGTGTCGGCCGTCAACCTGCA
The DNA here is from genome assembly GCA_023758145.1 of Alternaria sp. BMP 2799. Lineage (NCBI taxonomy): Eukaryota > Fungi > Ascomycota > Dothideomycetes > Pleosporales > Pleosporaceae > Alternaria > Alternaria sp. BMP 2799. The sequence goes on along the minus strand of JAFVLP010000010.1, from coordinate 595,727 downwards.
TACTTCAGCTGTCAAGCTCAGGCCTCAACCTTCATGTTGCCCAAGCATTCGGGCTCCCCTCCGACAAGCGATCGCCCGGCATAATGTCGGTGCCAACACTGTCATTCCGGCATTTTTTTGCTTGCTAGCTGCCTTCTTGGTGGTCTTTGTCACGTCGCAAGTAGACGGTGAATTGCTGAGTTAATTGCTTGGCCGAACCCTGTGCCCCGCTGCTCTGCATGTGGGGCGCAAGAGAGAAAGTTTATGTCTATCGTGAAATATTAAAGATATACAAATAGTGTGTGGCCTCTTGCATGTGGGGAGCGAGCGGGGGACGGTGATCATTCCATCTCCACTGCCATGCCAGCCTGTCGCAGTCGGTCCTCCCACTCGACGCGCAACCTCTCCATCTCCTCCCAGCACTTCTTCCCAGTGTCTGTGAAGCGCTCTTGGCTCTCCTTGGTCAGGTCTTTGGCGTACGGATCCCTCCCCTTCCTCTTGTACTCCCCCAGCTTGCCTCCCCATCCCCATCCTGCCACCTCAGTGCGATCTACACGCTCCTGACCCCAGACATCCGCTGCGCTTCCCCACTTTCCTACGCCCTCCTTTGCCTCCATGTTGTCCAATGTGCTTTGACTTGCAAGCGCCAGCCAAACCATGGCAGTCGCGCCCTTGTCTACCGAGATGGTATGCCAATCGCTGCCGAGAAGGCGCGCTATGTAAAAGGCCGCAACCATGGCCCATTGGAGGATGAGGGGAAGAGGTACGATCGAAGTGGCACAGATGCCTGGGTGTGTAACGTAGAGCCGTGGCTTCGTAGTCTTTTCCGTATCTTGGGCGTGCTCGAGGTACTGGTCGACAGGTTCCGTGGTTGAAGGTAATCTAGAGGTGATGGCCAGAACATCTGTCAGCCTCTTCGTGGCTTCGTATGGCATATGCGATGTAATGCCTTGTATGTCTTCTGTGTCGAAGACGTGCTCGTACGCCTCCAAGCTGCTGACCCAAATCATCCTGCCCCTTGTGCCCTCGTTCCTGGGATGTTTCGCCAGTAAGGGTGCGAGATAGTGTCCCAGCAGATAATGCCCAAAGACATTGGCGCAGAAGACCTCGCCTAAAGGAGGCTCCTTTTCCTTCTTCTTGTCCGCAGGTATTTGTTCCTTTGCAAGCCATTCGCGACCAGAGATCTTGTACGTCGGCCAGGTGGTAGCCTGCAACCACTTTGTGCAGACCGACCAGACGGCGCGCGGCCAGTCGATACCCGTCCAGCCGCCTATGCCAGCATTGCAGATGACTGCATCGAGCTTCGGCGTTGTTTCCCTGAGTTTCTTGCTCAACTTCTGTACCGAGACCAGACTCAGCAGGTCCAGTCGCTCCTGCCGGAAATACACGCGATTCTGCAGCACCTGTGCAATGCCCGGTAGCTTCTGTTCATGGCTGCGAATGACTTTGCGCAGATGCTGTTGTAGCGTCTCGATCGTCGCGTCGCCTTTCCGTTGGTCGCGTGTCGTGATGATGAGGACGAGGGATTCGTTCTGGGGGCGCGTCTGCAGGAATTCGTCGATCAGGCGGGTTCCGATACCAAGCCCCAGGCCACTATAAACGAGTCAATTAGCCATACACGAAAGAAGAGTAGATGTTCCAACCTGTTTGCGCCCGTGACAAGAACATAGAAGCCATTGTCGGGTGTGGGAATGTCTTCGAGACGCGACATGTTGGCTGACGTGATGGAGGATGAGCGATGCCTGTTCCTGAATTCGCTACGGCAGAAGGCGCGCTTTGACCAATCACGACCTACATCAACCTTGAACACGACTTTTGGTTGGATAATTCACGTATGCATGTTTTGAGCCTCGAGACAAAGTTCTATACGACTATTCAGCATCAAAGCATGGTTGCTATGTAGCAACTGCAACTTTGGACAGTATGCAAGAGTGAAGTGAAACGTGGTATCATAGGATGAAAGCGCAATGATGGAGATCACTTGTGTGGATAGTCTAACATAGACTGATTCTATCGTGCTCTGGGTCTTAAGATCATCTCTGGTGCACATATTAGTCTTGAGTCGGCTTTCAATACACAGACAACAACCACACCAGACCACTGAAACCCAGTATGCTACTAAAGCAGTTTGAAGACCCGAGTAACAACAGCGTCTTTCTACGGAAAAGAACTCTCCCCCTCTAGCCTCCTCAAAAATGCACTTCCATAGTTGTAGCGATCGATAGTCGACCGGTTGATATCACCTTGAGCCACCGCCTGTGGCTCTCCAGCAAACAAAGTTTACGACTTTACACGGCGCCCAATCCCCCACATTGACCTCGTCACGAGACAAGACAAAGGACCAAACGACCAAGTCCCACACGGCAGACGCAAATAACCCAACGCTTTTTTTTTGCACTTGAGATAAACTTCTTCAAACTCTATTGCCAATGTGGGTTCAACATTGCATTATCTCGCTTTCGTTCCTCGTCTCGATACCACACTCCTTGTAGTGTAGTAGCAGTAGCGCAGTTGATGCGCAAAGTGCGGTATGCCAGGATGTACCATGTGTGCACCAAGGGATCCACGACATGGACTTACGCGCATACGTAGGGTATGACAGACAGTCTGTGTCATACGCGTATTCGGATATCTGAGAAACCGTCCGCTAATCATGAGTGTGACCCCAGACACGAGTCTGAGGAAGCCAAGACGGCGTGCGTATGCTGGAGCAAGGGATGCATACGTAGACAAGACTGTTGTCGTCAGCTTTGTAAACCCCCCATGCTGCTGCCCCAGATCAACATATCCGGCAAGGATGTTTGCGCGTGCATCTCGGTAGCCTTGGCGGTTGCGCAGCAGGGTCCTGGCGGAATGTCGCGGATATGCAATGCCTTGTAGGTGATTGTTCACATGAACCCAAACCCTGTAAGTCTGTCAGCCTTACCGCCATCAACGCCGCGCCCTGAGCGAAGCGACTATCGGTGAAAACGCCGAGATACGGCACAGACGTGATCACCCGCCGCCTCACAGCACGACAGTCTTTCGTACATATGCTTCCGCCGAGGGTCCGACCGACGCTTGAGATTCGTCCGTAGTTGGGTTGTCCTTGCTACACCTACAGGGAGGGGATGTGGGGCCTGTTTGCGGTAAGACCACGCGGTTGACATCGTCAGGTTAGGTATGAACCTCATACATTGCTTTCTTTGCAGCGGCCCAACCCAGAACAGGGCTGACGAGATTGGTGATCACCAGCTCCAAAACGCGTATCAGTGTTACTGACAAATCATGCCTATGCTGATCTCGTTTGTTCGAACTATTGGGGTAGGGACTGCGAGGTTATACAGAACATTGTGCGTTACCAACCGGATGGTGAAGCGGAGGTTGAAAGTGTATGGCCGAGTAAGGGCCGCCGTCTCGACGCGCCAACGAGGCATATCGTCGGTTTATGCCGGTTATCAGATTGTGGAAGCAGAAGCGACGAGCCGGATTGGGGGTCAATGTAAGTGTTGCTGAACCCGAGCTAATCTTGACCAAATCTAGACCCTGAATATACTTTCCAGGGTTGCCGTCTGTTCTGTATAGCAAGCTGTCTCCGCGCGCGCCCACGGGCGTGGAAACAATGCTAAACCTCCGAAAGGCGATCCACGACTAGCTCTGCAGTCGTTATGCACGTCATACCTGTAGCCTTTTAGCTGCGTCTCAGATCGTGCTAGTGAAAAAGGCCAGACTTTGTGCCGTACCGTGTCCGTAGCGGGGCGGAGATGGCTCCGCTGTCCTAGTAGGGAGCGGACAGTCTCACGCGCCGTTACGGCCGCGCTCGCCATTCGGTGTGAACGCTCCGACCGACCGAGGCTGAGCAGGATGTATACGTTATCCGTTTATCTACTCCAAAACGTTTGCGGTATGTTCCGTTTGAGGAGTTCTCTTGGAAGAAGGTTTGCGATGGCGGTAAAACATGCGGTGCTGCGTCCCCCACCGCTTCAACCCGCGATTCTGCTCTTGCGTAAGCATGGGATCCCAGTCGCCGCGGCGGAGCTCCAACTCTGTCGAGCTCTCCGAGATATGCAGCTCGTGCTGATCAAGAGGTGACAAAGAGCGGTGGATGTTTACACAATACATTGATCGGGCCGCTGAACCCAAGGTATATGCAACGCGAGGAAAAGCAAAAACAGGCGACTCTCGCACTGGTATTGATTTCTGGTGACAGCCCGGGCCGTGCCGGATAGGCCACCAATGCGGATCCTCAGGGCTCAGGCACCAGGCATGAAACATGATCCTCCTCGACTGTGTGTCACCTGTCAGGCTCGTCGTGACAGTCACAGACCATTACGCGTTGCAGAAGGTCGATACGAGTTTTGGGTCGGAAGTACCGGCGCAGGTTGCAAGTGCCGGCATGGAAGACTAGCCACCCTCCGATCCGCCGTTGGCTAGGAGGATTACTCCGGCGTTTCCTGCAAAGGACGAGGGAGAAAAAAGGCCGTGGTAAGAATATGACGGTAGAGAGATGCGGTGGGCTTCCTACCAAGACGTTTAGTCAGGTGCGATCGACGAACCTAATACATTATCTCATCCGCTCCGTGTGCTCCTGATCCTATAGAGACTAGCTTGTGTGTCGTAAGCACAACCAGGAGGTGGCATGTACCAACGTGTTACCGTGGGTTGACGACACTCTTAGTGTTGATGGCGATGCAATGCTGGTCGTCGACCGTGCCCACTGAGGTGCGCACTGTACTGTGACGAGGGTACGACGGGCTGCAGATAACATGACCGCGCATGCATGCGGGAATCGTACCACTCCAAGCATTGGTGGCACCCTGCATCAACGTTAGCATATTACTGTTATATCCAGTCGCAACACGTCTCTTCGCCAATTTCAACTCACCTGGAAGCCGGACGTTTATCCACGCGAATCGCTACGAGTCACATCCCGTGCCCGGGCAGGACCCACATGCCCTTCGCGCAATTGCTGCCATGGCCGGGTGCGTAATTGCCCGCCAGCAGCTAGCCATTGTCCCAACGTCGTTAGATGTGCCCAAATCAAGCTCATCCGGGCCCCGGCCCCATGTCAACTCAGAATTAGGTTCCTGCTGAACGCGGGGCGGCGGGAGGGTATGCTTATATCACCGAAATAGTCCGTGACAAACCGCGCAAAGGTAATGTTGGGATATTGGTACGATAGAGACATATCACTGGCTTCTGAGATTGCCATGTCGTAACGGGAAGTAACAACAAGCTGCCTCGTCGCGACGTCCAGTCCTGTCATTGAGTTGTTGGTTTCAAGTTCCGTTGGGCGATTGGAACGGGATTGGCAGCCGCAACCGCTGGATATCAGGACGCCAGGAGGATCGCAGTGGAGTGTTAATTGAGGGACTTACTACGCCTCCCTTAGTGTGGCCTTACGAGTTTTCAAGGTCGTTTGTGGCGGGCGGGGTGGTGGGGAAGTTGTCGTCGGTTGCGAGTCAAGCCTGTGCCTCTTTGGGTATTCACGATGCAGCTTCACGCGGGTCAGGGTGCAGTCTATCAGTAATTCCACGCAACTGCGTCAGTATATATCTAACCAAATGGTAATGCATGCTTTGCTTTTCATCGTATTCCGTGGAGCTTGGGAAATTGGTAGAAAAACAACAGCAACATGCTACGCCGTCTCGTCTGCTCCTGGCCCATCATTCGGTTGGTCGATGAGTCAGTAGCGCAGATCATCATCCTCCCGTGAAGCCTTGAGACAATCATGATTCGCCTTCCAGAAGATTTCCAGAGTGGACCGAAGGCAATGCTCTCTCCTGGCCCACTGCGCTTCGTTCTGGACGAGGTCTTTGAATCCTCTCGGCAGTCCTGCAGTGGTCGCAAAGGCCCCGCAATTGAGTTGAACTTCGCAAACCGCGTCAAGGCGGAGAACAGAACCTCATCTTGAGTGTCGATGAAACCAAGGTGGCGTCATGCTGCTGGCCATTCCCACATTCCAACAAGCTCCCCACACATACGAATCGGGTAACCGTATGCGTGCGTCAATGGCAATATTCGTCGTGTTCCAAGCTGCGGAGTTGCCGATGCAATGAGTTGTCAAGTAACGTGGTTGGCTCGCATAGCTCGACTCAACGACCGTAACCAACGTATTGACTGATGACCCTGATCTACTCGTGGAGGAAGAATGAATAGTGGGCAGGACTGACTCTTGATACCAGCGAAGCCTCAGCCTGGTAAGGAGGATCGTGACTCCACGTCACCAATATCAGGGCGACATCCTTCCAGCTATACATAGCTGCATCGAATCGTGCATAGGACAAGTCGCTATGCGATGCGACGTCCAGTTCAAGACTTTTTGACATGCGGTTGCGAAGGCACGACCCGGCCGTGCCTCTGGCGAACCAATTTTCGTGATTGGCCAGGCCGAACAATGGACAGAAGGATTTTACTGGCCTTACCAGCTCTTTTATCGCGCTCCAGGGACGTGGTAAGCCACACCAATCTGGCAACGTGCATAAGTCCGGCGTAGCTGCAGGTAGCGAGCTGGCGCTACGATGCGAGGAGCCTGTATTTAAAAAGCCAAAAGCGGGTATTCGGCCGATCCATATCTCGACATCTTTCCAGTCTAACTTGTGATGAATGCGAGAAACTGCGAAAAGCGAACCCGACGCAATTGGGAGTCAGGCACTGCCCGGGATGGTGCTCGAGAGTTTCTGAAGTTGCGAAACTGAGACAGACAGAGAGGCGACCGACATTGTGCCGACGCGCTCAGCTTACCTTATGCTTGGGGATAGTTTTGCAGGTCGGAACACACGGAATGCTGTATTGAAGGTATGTTCCTCCGGTGCGCGTTCCGTGTTTTGTTCACGTTCCACGTAACTGGCGCCTGGTTTGGTGGCCGATTGCGTGCTTCGGAGTTGTCGCCGTCGGGTAAGATCCTGTGTGTCACCTGCGATTTGCTTTGGCTAACGCAGTACCGCCAAAATCACATAAACTTTGATTGGAAACCGGACCCTTTTTTAAACGTCAAGTTGCCTTGGGCTATCGTATTTTTGCGAAAGGTTGTCGGCAGATGGATGCAGCTCCGCCATCGTGCCTGGTGACCAACGCCGGACAGTGGTGACTATAATTTCGGTTAAGTGCCATGGTCGGTGGAGCAGTATTGGACGGAGTACTGAAAAAACGACTTTTGAAATTGACAGTGATGATACATTCGACTATCCAACAAGGTAGGAAAACATTCAAAATGGGGTATTGTGCAGCTTTCCGCCGTGTTCGCCGTGTACGCCGTGCTATATTGCAACCGTGATGATAAGAAATGATGGAGAGGGGCCGGTTCGTGTCATCGTCTGCAATCGCCTGGCGTCGTGTTAGGGTGGTGTTCATAACGGATATCGTGAGATGGGGCAACGAACCACAGTTCTCATTGAGTCTGTATTCTCTGGACGGACAATCAGTTTAGGAATATGGTAGTTGGGACGAACACCTACACTGCCGTGACATTGGCCGGACACCGTACATGCGTTTGTTGGTACTTGGTACACCAGGCTTTGACGACGTAGCGGACGTGAGTGCACTTGTATTGAACTTGCGTATAGTCGCACATGATGGTAGGAAAGGAGAGGCGCGAGGCGTTAGAGGTGATTGACGAGTAAAAGCTCCAAAAGGGTAGCACAAGCAGTAATGGATGGCAAGCAAGCGATTTTGTTGGTACGTTCGATGAAATCTCCGGATTAGCATGCAGCGCGACGGTCCGTTATGTTATAGTAAGCCAGACAGAGCAGACAGACGTCAGTGCGATCAGGTACCCGTGAGAGCTATGCAAAGTTAGCCCATGTCCATAGAACCTGGTTCGTCAGTTGACATGCATCATGGTAGTGGCCGTGAATGTTCAACGGACCCGGGAGCCCGAGAGTGGTCGAGCCCTTTGCACATCATAGACGTGGGTGGGGACCTTCATGTTTGAAGTCCTCTCGCTTCCATGAACCTTGAGGGAGGTAAGTGGCAGCCCAACCCGGATGCCGAGAGGGACTACAAGGGCCGCTGGCCGTATTTGAACAAGATGCTTGCACGCGTCAAGATCCTCGGTCTTGCTCTCAGGGTAGAATAGCCAGCGGACGGGCAATGGCAGCCCGTGAGTGGCTGAGGGGGTATAGGATTTAGAAGTGCGCCAATCCGCCTCGTCGTTAGTGTGCACTAAGTTCAAAGTTATCAGACGTGCACAGATCAAGTTTGATCTGCGACTACGGTTCCACGTTAAGGTGGCGCGTGGGGTGGTGCAGCCGTTGGAAAATCCTTGACTGTGGCAGACACTAAGCTTCGGAGGCCAGGGTTACCCTTCCTGCAGGTCGCGAGACAGGTCGACGATATACCAAATATTAGTTATTGCTAACGTTTACACACTGCTGGAATAGGGCGGTCGCTGCATCGTGGCGCCTGTTTCATCCTGGGCGTGCCTTTCTCGGCAGTACTGCACCGGAGTTTCCACCGATTTGTGTCCTTTATGCTTACTTTCCCGCTTCCCCGGCCCCAGTCCATATCGCGAGAGCATCCGGAGGTCGAGTGTTGCGCAATCACCATATGCCGTCCCGCGTACGGTGAGCGCGGCTGCGCGACATGATCCCACCGTTGGTGGCTGTCGGCGGGTCCCTGGTCGCTGGCCTCACTTTCTGACGTCGCGAGCATAAACGCGCAAAATGCGTTGCTCGCAGGATGGAATGGGAATGGGTTTGTGTTTGAGTTCTGGGGCGTGATGTGGTGTTGTGAGCGTTTGATGAACCCAGTGCTGTTGTCGGGTTGGGTCTCGCCCGCATGACGCCATTGGGTCCGGACGTCCGCCTCAAGTTCACAACTGTTTACTCATGCTACCCTACATTTGAGCCTGCTATATGGCAGCGGCACGGTCCACACCTTTGTACGGCACAGCCATGGGGCTTCACTATGGACCGTAGGCTTCTCGCATTGGTGGACCGTGCCCGAGCGCTGTGCCGTAGCTGCGTGGAAGAAGAGGAGCAACTGCGATTCGCACGGAGATCCTCAGCAACGTGTGCATATACATATACGTATACCAGGAACCTGGTAACATCCATTTGCAGAACGGCATTCTTACGCGGTCTTCTTGCGATAACGGGTCAGAGTGCTGCATGACATAGGTAAAGACAATGCGCATCGGCTCGAACAAGGCGGCCAACTACAACCCTGTTCGGTTGGGGTACGTTTGGTCAAAGAACTGGGCTACCAAGAATGCGGCTACCGAAAACGGGATATGGCGACCTCGTGGAAAAGTTGGGATTTTGCCGCTTCGCCTGCGCAAGACCAATGCAGAACGTCGTCTCATACGGTGACAAGAGTGTGAAAGCCCGCAGAACGTACCAGGATCGCGACCCCTGGAGTGCATGTCTTGCCTATGCTCAACACTATTCGTTGCTGATCGGATAAGTCCGTCCATTCGCATTCGCTCGACACTTCAGACGCGAGCTTATGACGAGCCGAATCACCCACGAAGCGAACTTCGTAACGATAGACCATGACTGCATACAAACGCGTCATACGATTTCTATCGGAAAGTGGAGAATTGATAGGATGTCTCTCGTACCATGAGCATGTGGCACAGCTCTGTATTCCATACATGTGGGCAAGTGTATGTTGGCCTCTGCAGGCTGACTATCGACGCCACTATTGATAGGGGGAACCTGTGGCTCGAAGCGCCTCTCCCGCGGAAGCCGGGCAGAACCCAGGCCGTATAAGACGCCATTTACACCCACAGCTTTTGTCAGAGTATTATAACTTGCCGACGCTTTATTGGGTCCTCCTCGAAATCTCCACCTGGTAGGCACGCAATCCGTCGTTCATTGGCAAGAACCACGGACATTCAGGCTGAACGTGAGACATGGATATCAACATCAATGCCATCAAAACGGTGAACTGACTGGGCAGAGACTATATGTGGATCCGACACTGCCCCGCGTTGCCAAACCGGCGGTAAGGCCAAAAGCAGTGGTGTGGCTATAGCACTGAGTCTTATATATATTGGAGACTGTCAGCCCACCTAAGGCATTAACCCTGTGTAAGGGACGGATAGCGGACGGAACTGGAAGACGCAGCGGCCCGAGTGTATACATATCACCGGAATGCGTAAGCGCAGGTCTTCGTTAGAAATAGTTCATTATTCTCCATACGACGATGCAGAGAAAAGCATCACACCAGTTGTGGATATCTAAGGCTCCATTGCACGTGTTGATCATGAGAACTCTCCATTGGCCTCCCCGGCATCTAGCCAGCCGCGGCACATCTCGACTGCCTAGTAAACAATTCAAGTCAGCAACTGGCACTCTTGGCTCTGGTTCGTGGAATCTGCTTACCCTTCCCCACTTCTTGAACATCTTCTCGCCCACCTCCTTGTCGACATTCGGCTTGAAGACCATGCGGTCTTTCTGGTTAATCTCCTTCAATTCGTCAAACTCTTTCCATACGTCGACCGCAAATCCAGCTGCGATGGCTGCGCCCAGGGCTGTGGTTTCGCGCATGGCGGGACGGTCGACGGGAATGCCGATGATGTTTGCTTGCGTCTATCGAAAACAGTTAGTGGAGGCCGCGTATACGGGCATATGTAGGGAAGATCACGTACCTGCATGCAAAGGTTTGAGTTACTCATGCCGCCATCGACTGCAAGCATGTTGAGCTTGTGGCCACTGTCAAGCTCCATGGCGTCCAGAATGGCCCTGGTCTGGAAGCAAGTCGCTTCCAAAGTTGCACGAGCGATGTGCCCCCGCTCGGTGAACTGGGTGATACCGAATATAGTGCCCTTGGCATCGTCAATCCAGTAAGGAGCGAACAGACCACTGAAGGCTGTCACAAAGACACATCCACCGTTGTCTTCCACAGACGCTGCCAGGTCACTGATCTTGTGCGAGTGCGTGATGAAGCCCATGTTGTTCATGAGGAACTTGACACCACTGCCTGCAACCGCGATACTGCCCTCAAGCGCATACACGGGTTTCCGCTTTCCGCCAAAGTCGTATGCGACGGTTGCCAGAAGTCCGTGCGACGAAATGACCGGCTTTTCGCCCACGTTGTACAGCAGGAAGCAACCAGTACCGTACGTGTTCTTGGCAGAGCCGGGCGTAAACCCCTGTTGACCGACCAAAGCTGACGATTGGTCACCTAAGCAACCTGCGATGCGAACGCCTTCCAGTATACCGGTGCGCAGGAATCCGAAAGCGTCTGGTGAAGAAGACGGCACGATCTTTGGCAACTTAACCTTGTTTTTGTTGATTCCGAAGAAATCCAAGAGCTTGTCATCGTACTGAACGGTGTGCCTGGGGTTGCATGAGCGGGCTTTTTCGCTTAAGCAGAAGCATGCAAAGGATGACCTACAGGTTCATGAACATGGTTCTAGATGCATTGGTAGTATCCGTCACGTGAATTCCGGCCTCCTTTCCACCATTCAGGTTGTATAATATCCAAGAGTCGATAGTACCGAAAGATAGTCGGTTCTCGTCGTATGCTTTGCGAACGTCGTCGTTGTGGTCTAGCAGCCACCTGAGCTTGACCGATGACGGGTAGGTCGACAGGGGAAGTCCACACATCTGGAGTAGCTCGTCGGCGCCTTCGCGATCTTTCAGTTCACGGACCAATCCCTTGGTTCTGGTATCTGGCCTAGAATCGCCTGAAGTCAGTCGCCGTGTGCTCGTCTTTGGGGTGTATTCTGTACGTACCATGCGATCGCATTGCATAGTGGCAGCCCACTATTGGTATCCCAGACGACTGTTGTTTCACGCTGGTTGGTGATGCCGACTGCCTTGATGTCTTCGATTTCGTGTCCGTTGTCGAGGAAGATGTTCGTAGCCCTATCGATGCATTGCTCCACGGTGTTGATTATTTCCCATGGGTCGTGTTCATGCCATCTACGCTAATTAACCAATGTAAAGTCACGAGACATGCGCAGTACTGACCCTGACTGAGGATATTTTTGGGTGAACTCAATCTGATGTTGAGCTACGGGCTCACCGAGACCGTCAAAGATGATGAAGCGGGTACTCGTGGTTCCTTGGTCTATGGATCCAATGAAGAACTGCCTCAACCTCCCCTCGTCCAGATGCGCCTGCGATTCGTCTCCAGCTTCTTCTCCCTTGGGGACTGGCTGTGGCTCAGTGTTGTGGGCGGAAATGTCTTGTGTCGCCATGCTGAAAGTTGCGCTGGATGGTTTCAAATGTGTATGCGACCCGTTGTACTTATACGGAAGATGTCTTCCGTCCGCGGTCGGGGCTGTGGAATAGGTGCGACGGGTGCAGCTGTTGGTCGCGACGTGTTGCTTCCCGAAATTCGGCACCAAGAAGGGTACTGGGTATTGCGAAGGTACGGAAAAATTTCTAATCAAGCCAATCAGGTCTAAAAACCGATTCGCTTCTCTGCGGTGTCCGCGCTGAAGGATGTCTGGATTGCGCTGGGTTGCGTGTGAGTGTGCGGTGCCGCAGCAAAGCGCAATTGCCGATGACGTTGTTCCGAAGGTGCGGTGCGAAGGAGGTTTCGCGACAAAGAACACCGAATTTTGGGAGTATAAGCTTATGAGTTGAAATTGAGGTGGTAGAGAGAGAATCGCCAGGAGAGCATGGTAGGAGAACGAAGGTTTCGGTGTTTAATCGGCAGCGGAACCCGGGCGCGTGCCTTTCCTATGCGGTGTCTGCGGTATGACGCTCGAAGAGGGGTGGTTTTGCCTTTAAAGCGGGGGAGGGGAAGCGCTCCACGACCAACAACATGACAGCAAAGTCGCCCAGCCTCGTCACATGGAGCCTCAAATCTTTCAGCCTCTTCCGAGCTCGAGAGGCAAGCCGTTGATCGGTCTCAGCATCGTCGATCAGGCCAATGCTAGCAAAACTAGACTCTGCGCCCGGCAAAGCATCCGCGCGGGTGTCAGTGTGACTTCACATACAGCGGGTCGCGAGTCCAACAGATCCACATAAGACGACGCCGTCGTGTTTTCTCCAGTGGGACTCCAGGGGGCTCCGGTGGGATACCCGCATCGAACCCACCCAGAGCCTCATCAATTTACCAGCTTCGGCGGTATCACAACACGCGCACCGTGCTCACGATCTTAACAATAAGGGTTGGCGGGTTGCTCCAAGCTCCAGGAGTCCTTCACCGACCTTCGAACACCTTGGTCACCAGGCTGTCCACGACGCTCTTTACTTCCAATGGACTAATGCGATGTCAGCAGAAGCTGTTCGCCTTCGGCAATGACTCGCTATCGTGCTGTGCCACCTGGGCTTACTACGCTTACCACCATGCGAATCGATGATTTGGATGGCTCCATGGATGGCATTTTGCGCGATGCACGCGAAAAGTCCGATGTCAATCACAACAAACATGCCATTGACGATCTGATTGCAATATCCATGGCTCCCCGCGGATGATCTGGACTTTGGAATGGGTCACCCAGCGAAGCTTCGAGACACAGAATTTTGGAACTCGGAGGTATGAGCATCGGAGCTGACCACGCGTTATGTGTGATGTGGTGCCGAACATGGGATAGTTATCGGTATAAAGTTAGGCATCCGTGCCAAGTGGAGCTAAGTGGGTAGGACTCGTAATGGCGGAATGCCAACCCAACGTTGGGATCGCGAGGCACGTGATCCTCTGCATGGGGAAGGTCCGAGCGTGTCCTTTCCTCCTATCTCAAACCCACCTTCCTACCCGACGGCCATGTCCATATCATTGCTGCCCAAGGAACTTCGCCTGCAGATTTGGTCGCTTGCATACCACAACGAGCCCCCTCGCGTGGTTGCGCTGGAAACGAAGCCACACGCAGAAAGTCATGACGAAACGCATTTTTGCCCACGGTACTCACCTAGCCCTGCGCCGACTGTGGTAAACATATGTCATGAGTCGCGCGAAGAGGCTCGTTACCAAGCTATCAAAGCGGACCATATCGTGGAGCTGCCGTCGGACATTCCAGGTGCCGGTGGTGGCGGATTCTACTTCCGTGTCGATACCGACATCCTATTGATACAGCTGGAAGGGAAGCGCGTGAAGCATTATGACGACTCGCCTGAAGTAGGTCTACTGGCTCACTTCCGACGTGCGACGGGCTGCAATCCCGAACAGCTGCAAAAGGTAGCTGTTACCAAAGTAATACTGAACGGATTTCGAGATGGTAGCCTATCCAACGTCCTTCGCGAGTTCCCCAAGATCTCGCATATGGTGATGATGCTCACAGAAGACATATGGGAAAAGGATATGGAGAAAGAGCTATTTGTTCGCGCTGCTGCGAGGATAGTGCGCATGTACAAGCTCGATTTGATGAACCGGGCCAGCAGCCAAGGCAAGACATTCAAGCCGCACCCTTTCGACGTGGATTTTGCCAGGCTTCGCCACGGTGAACTGGATATCGTGTCGAAAGATATTTGGAGAGATTGGAGTGATGGAGGAGATGAATGGGCGACGCTCGATAACTCTGATCCATTCTGGTAGTCTACGGAACATCATGATATATCCGATCACCCTTTCCCGGTAACTGAAGAAAATCCGGCGGCGTATCTTCCGCTGCCGGCAGCTGGTGCTTCTCTGCCCAATTCCTGATTGCATCAAAGTTCCGACACGTATGGACGGTATTGAAGTCGACAAAGGCTTGTAATGGCTTGTCGGGAGGCTGATACCACACTTGACCCAGAACGCCATTGTCAACTGTACACATGAGTTGTTGCCGCAAGATGTCGAGACAGTGTGCTGGAACTGGTAAGTAGCAACTCCAGATGTATGCTAGGACGCTGACTTACTAACGTGGTGCTTCAGGATGTCCGCATCGTTGGAAAATGGACCAAGCCCTTGCTTCTGGTAGTACTCGAAATTCCAAGAAAGGGACTTTCGCAACAGGTTCTACACATGGTCAACATCTTTCCTGACACAGTATTCGCAAAACCCACCAAGCAATGCAGATGGTGCAAGCCTTCCACGTGTGCCGGATATCCACCTCCATATTCCTCCTTGATTTTTACTTGATCAGAGGCAAGACCCGATTTTCCAGCCTCCTCGTTTGGTACTCTCGCGGCATGGTCTAGTCATGGACGTTAAATGATGGAATCTCTGTACATCAGGAGAGCTTACAGTCGACACCCAACTCTTTCCACGCCGCATCTACTTCAGGTCCAGCATCCAGTCGATACGCGTTTGATACCAACAAGGATCCGTTGAACTGGATCTGGTTGTAGGTAACCCCGACATCCTTAATGATCGGAGCTGACTAGTATTAGCAAGACATTCCTCATAAGCAGCTCCATCGACCGTACAATACTGTGAGGTGTGCCTGATACAAAACGCATCTGCATCGAGTCGTTCCCTTTGAACTATCCATGCTCCTAGGAAGGCAGAGAGTATAGCTGTGCCGAGGAACGCAGTAGCGATTGCTAGCCATGACCAATGCCGCGTTGTCTTTCGCAATGGCTGCAAACCGAGCGAGGCTTCTTTATGATCTGCAAGCAATCTCTCGTAGTCTTCATTCTCTCGATCATGTTCGTAATTTGGTCCTTTTTCAGTTTCGATGTTCGACATGGCGGCAATGAAGAAGAGATGGGATCATGTACACGGGTTTGAAGGTGAAGGCAGAAACGAGAGGCATGCCAAATCGAAAAAGCGACGATGATCCATGGCCAAAACATTGCTGATGGTGATCAGTCGCACTCCCAGCTTCTAGCTCTTACCCCGCCTAAGCTGAATACGACACACGATGCACCCCTCCATTCACGATCGCTGGTGGCGTTTTAGGGCTGAGCTGGGACACACAACCACCACGACCTGTCTCGTATACCTCGTCGGAAATAATGGTCATCATCTGCGCTAAACTTCGTTCGACCAGCTTGCAGCGCGCGTGCCGCATTTTCGATAGCTGGTTTTCGAACTCGATGGCACCACCACAAGAATAGATACGGGACTAGAGTTGACGAGCAGATTCAATAGCACGATGCCAGCTACCATCACGAGCGCCACATCGCGTCTTGCGTAATCTACAATGCAAGATGCAGATTCCAAAGCGTCGAGGCTCTGTGGGGTTGCAGTGACATCTCTTTGACACCGGATGTCCACTACCAAGGTTGTAAAGCTGACATCCACACCGACCTCAAGTGTATGATGCTAAAGTCGCTCTCAGCTCTCCACGAGAGACCATTTGCTTTTGCATAGAAACCTCGAATGCTCTCCACTCTTTCCCCAGCGCCATCCCGCCAGCTCCTCACTACGCCCCCGTACTCACGGCTCTGACCGGATCAAGTCCAATAGTCAGCCCGCCGCACATACGAGATCTAGTCTGGAATCACGCCACAGAAGAAAGAAGCCAGCGCACGATGTAGCTAAGACACGCGGGGGAGGCATGCGAGTATGTAAGAGCTAGCTTCAGGTGAGCGATTAAAGGACCTGTGTACATACATATATAAGGATGATGCTCGTTATACATATGTATTCACAGCAGGACTTCATTCCTACTGCCTATCATACAAGCCTCTCCTCTCCCTCTTACTCATTAATACCAACCTTCTCTCTCCAACCCCAAACATCAACCATGAAGTCTGTTCTCTCCATCCTCGCTCTCGTAGCATGTGCCCTCGCCGCACCAGCTGCAGTTGCTCAGGGTAAATACAGCACGTACGGTATGCTATACCAATCCCTCCAATCCTCTCTCCCACTGTCAATTTCTCGTTCCCTCTCTCCTCTTCCTACCCTCCATCATACTAACAACAAAACAAGGCGACTATAAGAATGTTCCTGCGCCTGTAGGCGGATACGGCGACTACAAGAACGTCCCCACTCCCAAACCAGCAACCTACGGCGACTACAAGAACGTTCCTGCGCCTGCGGGAGGAAACTACGGGACATACAAGGGGTATGCGAAGGAGTAGAAGAGGCTTATGGGCTATGAGGGTGCGTAGCATATGGAATTTGCACTAAAGCAGGCTCTCGAGTTGTATTCCAGCCAGCCTGTGACTTATGAATCATGAATCATAAACATCATACACATCTCCCCTCTTCATACCGTAGCAGTGACATCCGTATCCCAACCATCTCTCCCATCACAGCAGTCTAGATACACAACACCATCACGCCTCAATCTTAACCCCAGGCCCAATCTCCTTGATCCTACCTTCCAGTCTCGGCGCAATAGCTTTCGTCCAATTAACCTGGAACTCCGCGCCGTCTAGCTCGTCACACAGCTTAGGGTTCCCCTTCAGTCCAGCCACGCGCCACCATTTCCGCATCACGCGCCTTATCATCTCGGTCTGCTTATCGGTGAACTGGATCGGGACTCTGGAGTCATACATCGGCCCGTCGTCTTCATCCTCATCTTGGTCTGGGTCCTCTTCTCCGAGGGTGTCGTGTGTGTTGTCGTCGCGTTGGTTCTTTTCACCAAGATCTTCAACGGGATTGTTGCCACGGGACTGGGTAGGCGATGTAGGAGAAGGGTCGTGGAACGCATGACCGTGCTTCTGCAGGTTCGTTTGTATGGACGCGAAGCGCGAGTTCATGGACTTGCCCCAGCGTTTCCATTTGCCGAGAACTTTCAGGGACATGAAGTATTGGCGCAGGATGGTGGAGATGAGGACGCCGTTCTCTTCCGAGACAATTTCTTTGGCGACGCCGCCTTCTTCTTCGATTAGGAGGGATGTGTAGCCATCTGAAGGGAGTTAGTAAGTAGTATGTCTTTGTTGAGGGATGGCGACGTACCTTTACCGCGGCCCATATAGCCTCGTGTAGCAAGAACATACTCGCGCGTCTCGTCCACGGGCTCTTCTCCGATTGTCACGTTTGTTACTCTCGAATGTGGTGGTTTTGAGTAGTCGGCTTCGAAAGTGATGTTGGAGACTTGTGGGAATCTTCCTTCGAGGGCTGGGTAGTTGCTGACGCCGTTCTCCAGTGCTTCCCGTATCGCCTTGCCGGTGACCTTTAGTACTACGACTGGGTCTTCGAATGGGAAGCAGTTGACCAGATCTCTGAGCTTCAACAGTCCAGGAGGATAGATCTGGTCGCCGCGGATTGTTCCAGCGGCCATGATACAGCATTCTGCTGAGTAGTAGTAGCGCATGAGATCGCAGACGAAGTTGCCAATGTTTGACTCCTTGGTCCGTACAGTTGTAAACCGGGCGTCAAGTGGCGCAGCGGTGTATCCGATCGGCTTGTCTAATCGCTTCCTGATCTCCCGTGTCTGCTCTTCTACCAGCTCCATTGCCTGAGGATCTTGTGGTATGCTGCTGACAATGTCTCGCCGTATGATCTTGAAATCCCATCCCTTGCCTTCGGGCTTCCGCCATGCCTCGACATGAGAGAGTTGCTTGAAGTCGGTGCCTGAACGCAGTACTTGGGTGCCGTTGATCAGGCTGTACGAGTAGTAGTGGTCGTGGCCGCCGAGGATGATGTCAATCAAGCCGCCGCCGCATTGCTTTGCCAGCTTGTTGTCATTGGGCTCTCGCTGATGCGACACGCATACGATGATCTCTGCGCCCTGCTCCTTCAAGCTCGGGATAAGCTCCTTCGCAGTCTCCGAAGCGCTCTTGTATATGATGTCCGGCGGCAGCGCGTTGATTGTGTCGAGCCACTCTCGTTCTGCGAGCCCAATAACACCGACTTTGATGCCGTTGGATGCTGTGAGCATGACCGTCTTCTTCGCGTTTCCGAGTGGGACGCCGTCGCCGAGGGCTGGATCGTGTACGTTTGCGAGGAGCCATGGGAATTTGCATTTGGCTGTGAGGTAGCGATACTGCTTGACACCAAAGTCAAGGTCGTGGTTCTGGGTTGTCGTTAGCTAAACTCGATGTTTATAAACATCGACGTACATACTCCTACGCAAGAGACGTCTGTGCCAATATTGTTCAACACAGGAACCATGTGACTTCCTAGAATTAGCGTCAGTCTCCTTGCATACCCGCGGGCGATTCAGCTCACTCACCCTTAGTGATACTACTCTCAATACTTGGATTGAACGCATCTCCAGAGAAAAAGGTCAGGAGCTTCGGTTGGTCCTTGAACCTCTCGTCGTTTCTATAATAATTGACGAGAGTTTGGAATCGAGCGTATCCGCCCACGGGCTCTCTCGACCCCGCTTCTACGTGGTAGACATCATTGTAGTGTAAGAAACGGAGGTCTGGCGGGGCATTTGGCGCGCCGCCTTCGGGCTCGCATATGAGCAGTTCTTCCGCTGAAGGGTGGTCTGTAGGTGCCATGATGAAGTTGGAGTCTATGTCATACGTGTTCCAACGCGGGAGATAGTCGACGGGGGATTATGGTATCCAAGGCGTTCTTGTCGCGTGTTCGAGCGGTGAGCACGCCCCGACGCTGCTGTGCATCATCGAACGCAGCTAGCGCTTCAGGGTCCAGGCTGAGCTGCATGGCGAGGGCGCGTGGACCAATGACGATGACGTCTTTCTAAGTCGTGGGTGGATCTGCAAGGGGCAGTTCTGAGGCTGACGGGTGCCGTACCGCTGCCGCATGGCATGTATGAGGGGTCAGGAAGGACCTCTGGAATGGCGCGCATCAACAACGGTGCTACACGAAGCTCAGGCCACTCTAGATCCCTTGCAACAAGACTTGTGAATGCATGTAGGTACTTTCTATTGAAATACTTGCTCTATTCGTTAGAGTAAAGGTAATGCCTCATATACAATATGTAGCCAGCAAAGGCGAGGGCTGTGCTTCTCGATGCCATGTCTGGACGATGCAAAACGCCAGTGCCCTCCAAAGCGGATATCACCGGTCCAGAAATCATGATCATAAGAGAGAAGATGCGCCATTACCCAAGGCCTGTGGAACAACGCCGCGAAACCCACACAAGAATCCAAAGAAATGCAAACCGCGGTTGGAAGCTCCCTCTACAAAGCATTCCAACCATCCCAGAGATTTAACCTAGCCTTGCCCTTACCCTTCGGGCCTTGCCTAGACCCAGCTCCCGCTGGACCCGTCCCAGAACGCCTTGAACTCCTTCCTAATTCCTATTGCCTACTACTGCCTGGACGACCCCCCTTGGCCTTGGTCTTGGTGTGTGTCTCCTTGCACTCGTCACTGCAGAACCATTTGGTCCGGCCAGTGGGCGGTTTGTCAAGGTTGACGCAAGCAAGATGGAACCACTCGCGGGGGCAGTCGTCGTTGTCGCAGGCAATCATGTTGCCATAGGACACTTCGTTGCAGTAGCAGTATCGGGGCTCGTCGCCATCTTCCTCCGCTTCCGATTCGGGCTCGGCTTCTACCTCGGCTTCTTGGTATTCTTGTTCTTGTGCGACGGAGCTTGCGGCGGAGGACGGAGGGTTCGATTTCACGTTGGGAACGGGTTTCATGGCGGGAGAGGCAGTGGCAGTAGTCGGTTGCGTGTTCTTCTTGTGGCCTCGTTTCGACCCGGTGCCTGTCGTGCTGTTGTTCTCGGATGAGGTGTTGGAGTTGGAGTTGCCATTGTTCGCGTTGCGACTGCTGCGACTTCTCGCCATTGATATCTCTGGGAACGCGCCAATGACAGGTGTCGCAGTCTTTGAAGTGCGACCGGGCCTTGCAGAGGCTGCTGCCGGCACAGGAGGCTCAACGTCCATACTCTCTGGCTCAGGCTGTCCCAAATCTTCCAACTTCATGTTGGATGTGTCAAAGGGCGGCGGGACCTCTGCGCTCTCCTTGGGAGTCGATGCGCCCTTTACCGAGGTATTGTCCCGCACGATCCCAGCAGCCTGCTCAAGCTCTGTAATGACATTGCTACTAGCGGCTTGTTGTACGGAATGAGAAGAGGAGGGGCGCCGTGCCGCAGGAGCCTCTTGGTCTTTGAGCGACGCCACCGAGTTGGCTGTGGAGTTCTTCCGCGCACGTGCAGACAACGGTCGATCCGCTGCACCGGCAATTGCTTTGTTGATGGCAAAATTGGCGGCCAGGGGGGACGATGCCATTGGGGGCGAATACGGCGGAAGCGGGTTCTTGCGTTGCGCAGGCACGGGAGCGGCACGCGGTTTGCGCTTCGCTGCGGCGCTCTCTGGACCTGGGGTACCCCGTGGGCTTGAGCCACCTCGTACGCCGTTGCTGGTAGCTTTCAGAGCATTGCTTATTGATCGCTCCATGGCCGGGGCAGCTGGTGCCGCTGCAGCGAGGGCCTTTTCGGTCTTCTTTCGCTTGCCGTGCGGACCTGCGCCATTGCTCGAGATGCCCAACCCGAGATTCCTGCTGTCTGGCCCTGCTGTCTCTGCGGGCATGGGCTTCCTCTTCTGTGGCTTCTTGGCGGGTCGGTCGTCGAAGTCGGAATCGACCTGGTGATGACGACTGCGCTTGTTGGCCTGCATGGCTTCGCGTCTGGCCTCGCTCTTCGCCGCAATTGAGTCGACGTCATGCACATGCTGGGCTGCCGCAGCCAGATTGTTCGCCGCAGCCACCTCGCGCCGTTGTCGCTCGTGGTTTTGGCCGCCCTTTTTCTTCTCCTCTTTGTCCGCGTATGCCCAGTGTGTGAGGCTGCCGTATCGCGCTTCGTCGCTGATTTCGCCGTCGAGCTGGGAGAAGGAGTGGTGCATGCGCATGAGGCCCTTGTCTTTGGTGGCTTTGGCGCCCTGGAGGACTACCAGCTTCTCGTCGAGCGTGGGGAGCATGTTCGCGATGAGCATTCTGAGGCGAAAGAAGAGCTGGCGCTTCTGGATCGCTGCCTGCTCTTCGGGGGAGAGGCTGTCGGGGTTGGATGGGTTGAGCTGCGAATGGTGAGCCTGGGGTAATCGCGTACGCTCAAACAAGACGTACATTGGTATTGTTTTCGGACGCTGTAGAGGCTTGTTCTACAGCCGCCAGCTGCGCCTTGGTGGTGACGGGCTGCTGGGCGATCTCGTCAAGCAGCTCCGTGAGCATCTGCTCTGGGTCGTGGAGTTTCGCCTCGACTTCCTTGAACATGGAGAAGTGCTTGATTATCTCCTTGGGGAATGCGTCGACGGCGCCTGTAAAGTGTGTGAGGGCGGGCAGGAAGCCGGGCGCGCTGTTGGAAGCCTCGGGCGTCTGCTCCATCCCGCTGGCGGCGAGCCGGCCGGCGAAGGTGCGCGCATAGTAGTTGGTAGGTCGGACCGTGGCCCGCCCCTGTCTCGTAGACGTTCGAGTGCCTGTGGTCGGTGGCATAGTGGCTGTGAGGGCGCTCCGTGGGTTGCAGGGCGAGGAAAGTGGCCGCGGACGCGCTCAGCTCAGGATGCAGTGTGTAGAAAGAAGTTGCGTGGTAGGAATGACGTGTGGGCGCATCTCAAGCGATAAACAGTAGTTTGCTGGCGTGTCCCGCGATTTGCCTGTGGGTGCCGTGCAGCGTGACGATGCGCAGAACAGGAGCTCCTCACTACCACTTGACGCTACAGGCGCGAAAGACGCTAGGCACTGTCTGTTGACGGAATGCGCAGCACGTGATTTGCGTTATCGGCGGTAGCTTCAAGTTGCCCGATAGTGACCTAAGCCATCTCCAAGCCATCTCCCTCCCACCATCACCACCCTCGACTTTATCCGTCTCCCCTTCCCCAACCACACGGGGTCCACGGAGCTACCATGCTCTCGGTACTGACCAGATAAGACACCCACAACAAACTTTCTTTCATCGTTACTTTACTCTACGCGCCGGCCGTGTTGGTACTTGCCGCAGTCGCACGCGTGACATGGTCCGCTATCCTCTACGTGGAAATCCCTTTCGTAACCGTCCGTCCCATGTCGGTTCAGATCGCATCGGCAACGCTGAGGTATGCAACGGGACATACGCAGTCGTGTTACTCTGGATAAATGTTTCGAAGTTCGAAGTCCCGGAGATAAATGTCGAATAGTAACACAGAGACTCAGCCTCATGCACGCTTTTGGCCCCGATCCGCGGTTCGCCCCGTATTTCTCCAAAGGCACAAGTCCAAAGAGTGCAAAAGAACTAGTACTATTTCCACTATATTTAGGAGTATCCACCAATTGAGTAACTTCCCATAGCCGCCGTCGGAATGCGACCTATAGCAGCTTGGAATCCTTCGCGGCGTAGTCAATTGGGTTCGGTCCGGAGATCGTAGTGGAGGAGCATTGCCGGCCTTAAGCCTCAGACGTATACGGTATCTCGCCAGGCACATCAGATTTGCGCATTCTAGATTGGCTGGATCGCATAAGTGTTTGATCAATAGTTCTCGACACAAGCGCTGCGCGGTTACGACCTCGGAACCTTGGAAGGCACTAAACTTATCAAAACCTAGACAACATGGAACTAGAACGGGAACGGGAACCAACTCATGCCACGCCGTAGATGCTCGTTTACATCTACCCTTCGGTAAGTAAGTCTCTTCACAAGGGTCGGGCTGGCGAACTGTTGGCACGAGCCCTGATTGTCGACTCTGAGCTCTTAGACGTACACCATCGCGGTTGGGTCGGTTAACAGTCACTTGGGGGCCGTCATAGATGCGTGGAGGATTCGTTTGACTCAATCGTGTTCGAACTTCCATGTCACGTCTGGAGATTTCATTCCTAGGCTTCAATCACCGTATGCGTGACTCCATTCCTCTCACTCCCTCACTTCATTCAACCCTACTCGAAGGTTTGTCTGGTTCGTATTCTGTCAATGTGGGCACTGTAACAACATTCCGCGGGCCTACTCTGAGTGTAAATCATCCTTCAGTAGCGGCACAGCTTCAATATTGCCTAGTTGCCACTCGGGTTGGCGATTGCGGCGATTGTTTCATCTTCCCGACCATTCCATGATTAATATCTTCAAGTGTTGGACTCACACGGGTCGCGATCTCGAGGCGTCATACGCGGCTCGAAGAAAAGGCTGGCCAGGGCTTGAACAAACGATTGTCTTGGCAGGGACGTGTATCGCGAGTCTCACGGGCTCATCATTGGCCCAGGTTACCAGGCAGATGGCAGTTCAGCGGGGCTCAAGCGGTCGAGCGGTCTCGGGCCGCAGTGCGTTGCATTGTACGACGGCACATGTGAATCACGGACAATAGTCAGGGACGTGGTTGAGTCCGTCCTGAGGTGACGGTGGGTTGCTCAGGCGGTCTGTTCAAACAGTAAAAATTGGTCACTTGAGAGTCACCTTCACTTCCCATCGGCCTGCCGCGATTGCACCGCCGCCTCCCACCCTTTCTCCCACTTATAACCCGCCTCCGCTCACCTCCCTCGAGACTTTCTTAACAACAGACTGAACTCTCGTCAACAGCAGTGCAGCCGACCGTCCTTCAACAGTCGTCCCTCTACTAGTAATATATCTACCCACGGACTCAGTCAACATGTCCACCGACTACATGATCAAGACCCCCGACACCGCCGCTGGCGCTACCTTTACGCCTGAGGTCACTCAAGCCGACAGCATTCGCAGCAAGATGTCTGTCGACAACCTCGTCGAGAGCCCGAGTGATTCTCCTGACATCACCTCGGCTCTCATACTTGCACCACCTTCCACTCCCAAGTCGACCAAGGAAGAGCCTTCATCGCCCACTGTCAAGACTCCTGACACCGTCATGACCGACGTCGTAAGTGCAAAGCCCCCCATCTGCACGCATCTCGCGCAATGTGCGGAGTCACCACTTCACCCTTGAATCCACAGACTGACCGAGTATCAACTGAGCAAAGGCCGAGCCCGACGCCTCTGGTGACGAGTCTCTCGACGACGGCGAAGACGTACCCGACTCACAGCGCGAGTTCCTCTGCATGAACGACGAGCACACCCGCTGCATGACTGGCCAGTACACCAAGGACCTGTCGCGCAAGGTCATCTCCGACCACTTTGGCCGCAACAAGGCGTGTACCCGCGACGTCACCGACTGGCCTCTCTTCTGCCGCAAGCACTACCAGCGCGCGACCTACAACAAGACCAAGTGGCAGATCCGCAAAGTGCAGCTCATCCTCCGCCAGTTCGAGGTTATCGAGAAGCAGTTCCCAGGCACCACCTACGACATCGCCTTCAAGAAGTCTGAGGAAGCGCGTCTAAACCACTACTCCCGTCAAGTCGCCGCCGGGGCCAAGAATGATCAAGCCGAGAAGAGTGTCCACCCCAAGATCGGCAAGCACTTCGAGGCGCCCATCGACGTCCTCCGTGAGCTAGACCAGTGGCTCGGCTTCAACAAGACGTACGCGGAAGTCAAGAAGATCGTCGACGTCATCCTCCAGATGCTCGAAGAGAAGGAGACCGAACAAGTTCCCTCCATCGAGTTCCTCCCCAAGCTCCCCGGCAAGACCCCGTCACCCAAGAAGACCCCTGCCAAAACCCGCACACCCAAGTCGCCCAAGTCACCGAAGTCACCCGCCAAGTCGCCCAAGACACCTACCCGCGTCTCCAACAAGGGTTCCATCAAGAAGACTTCAGCAAAGGCTTAGTTCTACCATAGCGTCGCTGCGCCCAGCATCGCGACCACCGTCGCATCACGTCACTCCTTCATCCCATTGCCATTTGCGCGCACGGTCTCTCAGCGGCTGAGCTATCGACACTCTAATCTTCCTTTGAGTGTCCTAGCAATATGCACGCGCTACTACCATCTTCACTATGTTCACAGCATCTGCAATTTTCACTCTCTGATTCACATGTCTGGCACCATCACGACTGTCTTCGCACACGCTATATGCTTGTCGCCCCTCATGTATCAGCGTTTTCCAACGCAGGACACAAGACTGTTCGTATGGGCGATGGCCGAACATGTACTCACTCACGGCATGGGTGTTTTTTTTTTACTTCTATACCCTCATCTTACGATGGCGACTTGTCTTGTCTTGTCTCTTGCATTTTAGGTAGATTTTGGCGGCGTTTAGGCATAGGGTGCTCTTTTCTGGGGGGCTGGAGTCAGGGTGTGGGCATGGGTTCGGCCTCACTGGGTCTGTGGTACTATGGTTCATGGTTGGGGCGTTGGGTATATACTACGGTAATCAAATTCAAATCTCTCGTTAGAAATGTGTGTCATTGCATTCCCCGCATTCCTCGTTGTGACATCAACGTAAACGTTACCGTTGGCATCGACATCGCCATCGACGTTGGCACTCCATGCACTGTCGTCACTCACGTTACACACATTACCTGCAAACTCCCGTTCCTGCATATGCACACTGCACCATGCACCATGCATCCCCGGACGGCTATTGCCTCGTCTGCATGTGTGTCACCGATACTGTCTACCGCCTGCCCCCGCCCTGTAGACGCACCCTCTTTGGTGTGTACCTGCATTTTGAGTCAGACTTCGGGGGCGGTCCTTTTTCGTTGTGACTGTGCCGCAGCGCGCTGCCGAGCTTGACTGGTTGGTGAGGCTGGCCCCCTCGTGCAGGCGCTTCTCCCCCACATGCAACGCATCCTGCGAGTCGGGCCGAGGGTGTGGCGCGGGTTTGTGTCTCACTGCGGTGTTTGGTTGCGTGATGGTATAGGGAGGATACGAGTGAGAAGCGAGTGATGATTGATGCCGCTTTTACTGTGTGAATTTGTCTCGATGTACTTCCTGTTCTGGGGTCATCGGGGCCAGGTGCGATATCTCACCGTACCTAGCTCTCTTACTGTATCTTCATCAGGACGTGGAGGTGAGGGAAGCAGTTTGACGATGCGACTTACTACGACCCGATAACGAGTCCCGCATAAAGAATTGCCTCATTGTATTGGCCTGCTTATACCTAACATCTACATTGACACCATCTCATATAAAGCTCATCCACTGCTTCGTCAACCCTCTACCTCGGACTTCCTAAGATGAGTAACAATCACATCGAACCCTCCGACTTCTGGAGCGGCGACTTTACTTGGGATGGCCACTTCATGCGGACGCACATGAAAATGGTCACTAAGAAGTACGACATGTACAATCCCAGTACATGGCCATTGGTATATCGGGTTGTTGCGACAGATAACGCCACGGACTACCGGAAGAGCAGGGTTCCTCCCGAGTACATGGTGTACGAGCAATCCCTCATCAACGAATTGGACGAACTTCGGCCTCTTTGTCGCCAAAAGTCCGCTGAATGTGGGAATGGTGAGAATATGAAGATCCTCTTTCACTATTACCCGCTCAACTACGACCGCAAGGGCGGGCTGAGGGAGTATCCGCATATACCATTTGACGAACTTAAGGAATGGATGAGCTACTGCCGCCGCTCCAAGCTGATTACGACTGAGAAGTCAGATGCTAAAGACGTAGTACAAGAAGACAAAAATGCAGATACTTGTCCGGATGCCGCCTATGGAGAGATTATGAAGACGCTTACTGAGCGCGGTTCTGCTTCGGTTGTTTCAATTCCCAAAGTGGAAGTACAGCTCATCAGCGCACAGAAGGAGCTCCGGGATGCGAAAGAGAGCTTTGACAATACACGACATGTACTATCACACAACGTGGAGAGCTACAGAACCGCCATACAGAAATACCAAAAACAAGCAGCAAACAATATCGAGGAGAAAGGTCGCGCAGAGGCGGCTCTGTCAGTGCAGACTACTAGGGTCAAGGAACTACAAAGAGCTCTCATGTTTTTGAGGTTGTCGAAAGAAATGCTTCGTATAGAGTATAAAAATCTCCGAGGCAAACTTGAGCAAAGCCAGAAAGACCAGAAGGAGATGTGGAAAACGGTGAAAGACGGAGAATCAGAGATCGCGAGCAAGAATGAGAAGATAGAAGGTCTTGATTCGGAAGTCCGGAAGCTCAAGGTTGATCTCACGGTCGTGACCAAGGAAGCTGAGATGGAAAAGCAGCGGATTCTCAAGATTTGGAAGGAGATGAAGAAAGGAAAAGAGGTACCCTCGCAAAAGAAGAAGGCTACTGAAGATATATCAGAGGTGCAGCGGAAGAAGTCGAAGTCGGAGGCATGAGAGTCCCAAGGTTGCGACGGCAACATGTGTGTATTCTTGCGTTTCGGTAGGAGCAATCTGAGGTGGAAATAAAAGTTTGAGATATGGTACTTCAGGTAAAGCGACCGGCGCTTCGGAAAATCGAGCGTGTCTACGGGCGTGGCTTACAAATGGTTTCTTTGCGGTCTTTTCCCACCATCACTACCTTGCCCATCGGGTCTGCTGCTAGCACGGCATCTGTCGGCCTTATCCTTATTCCCATGCTCTTATCTGCGAGATGTTATGCTGATTTGCGTTCAATATAAGAAATAACCCAAGGTTCCACGGCAATCAATGGTGAAGATGGCTCGATGTGAAGGTGAACGAGGAGCGCTCGCCCTCTCACCGCGAATCTTCCCGACTAACCGAAAGGGCGGGAGTTTGATCACGACGAGCGACTCCTACAGCTAGCAACATCTCTCCTGCTTCTTCCAACTAACAGCAGCAGCATCCCGGCCTTCGTTTCTCGTTAGCAACTCTCAAGGTAGGTCAAGCATGAGGATCAGCGCAGCACAAACGGCTAACACGATGTCGACCCAAGATGGCACCTCTTCCGCGCTACGAGGGCACCTTCAGCTTTGTCTCTTCGAGGCTGTATGCGAGCATCAAGCGCGCCATACCTAATTACGACAAGGAAGACCCAAAGACATGGCCCTACGTCACCCTGTCAACGATAGAGAAGCTTCGCCCGTACCAAGGATATCCAGACCTACCCACCGGTGTAGCCTACCAACGAGAAGCGATGAAGCGGTACGAAAACATGTACACGCCACAAGAGCGAGCCACCGCCGCCTCCGTGAACGGTCCCTTGCATCAGCGGTATCCATACAACTACGACCGATTCGACGAGCCGAAGGAGAAGGTCGGTATGTCCGGAGCGGAGTATCGAAGCTACATGGCGAATACAACTCCAATACCGTCTACACCACGCATGCGCGAGCGCGAAGAGTGGGAGCAAGATCTCCCCGACAGCGCAATAGACTGCTCCACGCCCCATCCTCAAAGCCAGCCATCAGAGCCCGAATCCCCAACCCCAGCCACCAGACCCCAACCCCCCTCCCGCTGCACCAACAAAACCTGCACAGACACCCGCCGCGAAGCCGCCAGACTCCGCGGCTCCCTCTTCGACAAAGACTCGCAACTCCTCAGCTGCCAATCCGATCTCAAAGAATACGAGACAACCGAGAAGTTACGGCGACGAGCTTTGGAAGACGCGGAGTACGAGGTCGAGAAGGAGAAGCAACGGGCTGATGCGGCGGAGAAGGAATGTATGCTGCGTATGGAGGGGAATATTAGGTTACAGCAGCGCGTGAGGGAGTTGGAGGGAAAGGTGAAGCAGGCGCAGGATTTGGATGGGTATTGTGTTGAGTTGGAGGGGGAGATTGAGAGGTTGAATCAGGTGCGGGAGGGAGAGGGGGAGGGAGAGGAGTCTGATGATGGTGATGATAGACTGCGCAAGAGGACGCGGTCTGAGAGTTTGTAGGAGGTCGCATGTTTGGATGTCGCGGTCGCGTTCTCGCGATGCATGACTGCCGTGGAGACGCCGCACACGCGAGGTTTCGGCAGCGCTAGCCCGTTACGTTGGGAACGCCTTCCCCGCTCGATGCGTCATTATCGTCAAGTGTCAAGTGATAGTTGTATACTCCGCTCTGCGTCACTCGATTAGGCAAGACATTTGCTCTGGCATTGCTCTGGACCGATGCACTGATTCTAAATTTGTCAGACCACGCCCTACAGCTATATTTGCATTAGTACACGACACGAGAAGAGAGCCGTGTGACTAGTACACTGCAGAAAAAGAACTCGTTGGGGAGGAACACTTGCGGTTGACCTACCTTGCTGAGTTTCTGCGCAGTACAACCTTGACTGTTTGGTAACACAGCCAGCAAACATGGCACTCCCAGCTACTACGCAAATTGCGGTTCTACTATCGATCTTTGTCTTACCCATTCTCACATACATCTACTTCACCAAGAATCAGCAAGCAAAGAGCAATGCTGGGCCTTTGCCAGCAGCGACAGAGATCACAGGGCTCTTCATACACCCCATCAAGTCATGCCACGGCATCAGCGTAAAGTCGGCAAAGCTCTTGCCAACAGGTCTCGATCTCGGTGCGCCTCTATTGTGAGATTGAAGAAATGTAACATGCTGACAGAGCCAGATCGTCAATGGATGTGGGTGAGCTACCCAAACTACGAGTTCCTGACGATCCGCCAAAACTCCAAAATGACACTAATCCGGCCAACCTACGACGAAAAGACTGATACCCTTACGGTTACTGCACCAGCGCCAAACTCGGTCGATGAGAAATTGGAGTTTTCAATTCCAGCTCATCCATCTAAGGAATGGCTCGACGAGAATACCGAAGAGCATTCGGCAAAGATCTGGAGTACCACAACAGGAACCCGCGTGTACTCTACGAAGATGACCGCTCCCTTCAACAGCTTCTTCGATAAGGAAGTACGGCTCGTGTACAAGCCCCCTGTCTCCGAGGACCCCAGACCTCTAGTATCGAACGGTGCACCAGCTGTCCTAGGAAGAGATGCATCGACCTGTTTCCCCGACCTGATGCCTGTGCTCGTCGGCAACCAATCCAGCATCGACGAACTCAACACGCGTCTCAAAGCCGCAGAAGACCTCACAATCGACGTCCGCCGTTTCCGACCCAACATCCTCGTCAAGGGTGATGCTAACGCGCCCTGGGATGAAGATCGCTGGAAGACGATCAAGATTATGCCTAATGCTGGTGACAAGCCAATCATTCTGGATATCACCCAGCGATGCGCGCGCTGCCAGGTGCCTAATGTACATCCTGATTCGGCGGAGAAGCACAAGACGCAGCCTTGGGATGCGTTGATGAAGTATCGGAGGATTGACGAGGGTATTACATACAAGCCCTGCTATGGCATGCTCGCTGTGCCTAAGTCGGTGGGGGATCTCAGGGTTGGCATGAAGTTCGAGGTCACTGAGGTTACGGATAAGCATCGGTATATCGCTGGGTTTTAGGGGGTGGAGCTTGACGGTTCATGGTGATGGACCCTCACGGGCTGCTGCGTATATGGGGAGTCTGACCGAATCCCATCACAGCGCAAGCTATTGCGACACAGTTGTCGTACGACTCTCCACAAAGGTTGTACGGATGATCAGATCAGCACACAATTTCTCTGCTGTCAGCCTCGAAAATCAAAAGAAGCTAGCTGTAAGCTGCCCGATTTAGCCTTTGGAAGATCGTAGGTGCATCGATTTGCAGCTCCTGAAATCTCTTCAGATGATTGTTGGAGATGTTGCCCAAGCTACAGCAATCATAAGCGGATCCCCACGTAGTTCACATGCGAACAGCCATGTGCAGCGGCAATTATGACGAAGGTACCTGTTGATCCATCGGATCTGCAGAGCAAAGACTGCCGAAGCGGCTCCGCCTCTAGCCCGCGTTGAGATTAGCGACGCGACGCGACAGACAGGGGTACGCCTATCATCGTGTCCATGGCTGACTTTCTCTTGAACTCAACTTCCTTCTACGAAATGTGAGGGTTACACACAAGAGGTTTCCAGCATGTTTCAAACAGTTATGGAGATGCCATGGCGCGCGCGTGCAGAATGGCAGCGGCATTGTTTCGAAACAGAGAACTGCAACTCAGTGGAGGTTACGCGCGTTCTTGATCGGACCGTGACGTGTGACGACGACTATCCGTGTTGAGACCCTGGCGTTTGGAACGCAGGGACACCAGACGGAAGGCACACAGAGGGGATACAGAAAGCGCGTCCCACCTGGCCGTCGACCAAGTATGACAACTTCCGCTTCCAGCGAGGGAGTCACAGGTCGTCGAATCGCTCTTTCCTTTCCACACCCACCATGGCAGGCGATGCAATGCTGGCATTGCCAATGTCTCCAACACAGTCGCCCAAAGAGTTCGGAAGTGCCGCCGTACAATGGGCGTGCACGCGAAGAGGGAGGATGATGGTCTTGACGATTGCACTTCTCACAGTTCTGCTTGGACTGACGGGTATGAGGAATCATGAGGTACGTTTAGACTGCTACAGACACCAGAGAAGACGACGTCGAGATATGCGACATGCCCCGCCAGACTTGAACGTCATTAGCGAGGTCCAAGCTAACTCCGACAGGCCATATCTTCACGATACCACAACTTCTCCTCGTACTACCCATGGCGACCGTATCTCCAGCCCCTGCCCGACATCGTACACTCGCCGTTCAAGACCCCCTCGAACACGACGCTGCAGATCGAGAATGGCGAACTCGACCACGTCCCGCCGAAACTCAAGAAGACGACGCCGAACTTCCACCTCCTCATGCCTGCCGAGCGCGACACCGACGGCTTCTGCAAGACGACTCTGTCTGCTATGCTTCTCCACTACCCTCCACCGACTGCGGTACAGCTACAAAAGCCATATGAGTCGGACATCAAGTGGGACAGGGACACACTGAACAGCACGCTGCATTACCTGAGCAATGAGAAGCTGGTCAAGGACCATGACTTGGTTCTCATTGTGGACGGACAACAGTCGATGTTCCAGCTGCCAAGCGATGTGATTGTTACGCAATACAAGAGGCTTTTGGCAGATGCCAATATGCGGCTGCTGAAGAAGTATGGCGTTAACAAGGAGGGCTTCCAGAAGTTCAACCAGACAATTGTGTTCGGCGCAGAGAAGGTCTGTGAGAACGACGACATGGCCTGCAAGTACGTGCCTCAATCGATACTCTCGGACAGTACATACGGAAGCGAGAACGGTCGACGCATATCAGATACCCCGGCGAAGTTCATTCACTCCAAGATGGTCATGGGTCCGGCCAGCGACTTGAAGATGCTCTACCAGTCTGCTCTGGAGAAGTTTATGGAGGGGAGAAGTCAGTCCCAGACCGTTCAGTCGGTATTCGCGACTCTCTTTGCCGAGCAGCAGCTGGGCAGAGATGCAGAGGAAGTGGCATCGAAGCATACGGGTACCAAAGTCAAAGAATACCTCACAGGCAGAGCGAGCACGTCAGAAGCCAAGCGAAGACTGGAGCGTGCCAGCGCTGAGTTCTCGAACACTACACGTCATGAGTTTTCTGTCGGTTTGGACTATACCCATGCGCTCTTCCAGCCTTTGGACTACTGCGTCGAAGACGAACTCGCGCCTCTTCTACACGACAATTCGACAGACTTGTCGCAATACAGTCGCTCCGACTCAGACTCCCGTTACCTGTCCCTACCCACTGCCCTCAACGAGACTAAGACACCATTCTGGCGCCCCGACTTCGTCGAGCACAACCCGTCTCCCAACGAAAAGCCAGCATACATTGACAACCTAGAATTTACGCTCGAACTCGATGGCTTGCCCAGCCGGAAACTACCCTGGGATAGCATTCCATTGATCCAGAACACATACTCCGGTTCTGTCCCCGCAATCATCCTGAGCAGCTCTTCTCACTCGAGCGGCGAGCGTCCACCAGCCGCCAACATAACCTGGGATAACCTGTGGTACTCCGACCACAAACGCGCCATGCTGAGAAACTACTTCCGCGCGCCTCAGTCTTCAGACGGGTACCACAACCACCTCGTCGGCGGCGATCGCTACTGGGATAACCGCGGCGGACGAGGCGGCATATGGACCGAAGCCGAGCAAACCTGGCTACCCTGGGGCGAAGTCGATGGCGTCTGTGGCACCCTGCCTCAACTCAAAGAAGTCTTCAACGATGGCAAGGGCGTGTGGCTGCATGAGTTGGAACAGGACAACGAGCAAGGCCGCCTCAACGAAGAAGAAGATCATCGGCAAAAGCAGGAAGAGGCGCGGCTCAAGGATATTGAAGAGTTGGTCAAGTTGGAGCAGGAGGCTAAAGAGAAGAACGAGCAGAAGGAGAAGGAGAGCATTGACTTTGAGAAGTTGAAGGAGCTTCAGGGTTTGGAGGCTACAGAGGAGAAGAAGGTTGAGAGGAGGAGGAAGAGGTGGAATGTTGTGGAGGAGTGTGTAAGATACTGTTAGTGGGTGGGGTTTCTTTTATCTGTTATATATCCCGGGCTTTCGCCGTCTTTTCTTTTCTGTTGTTTGATAGTCCATACCGCTCTAGGCGCAATCTCATGATGTTTCTCGATTTTGGTAGTGTTGTTAAGTCGCTTTCATCGTGTCACTTGCGGTCTTGGTCAGAAGCGCTGGGTGTCATTTGGGCAAGCCATATATGCCTGGCTGACCTGCTCCTTACTGATATAAACGACAGACCCTGTCTCAGTTGCCTTAACAAATCAACTATGGCTAGCGAACCCTACGTGGAGATCTTCATTGACACACTCAGTTTCCTGTCGCTTGAGGACGCATCTTCGAATCTTCATGTCGAACTTGTTCGAAGAGACGAGGGAACTGCCACTGATGCCGAAGCACTGGAATCAGCCATGCGCGCAACTGTCAAGCGATACTGGAAGAATGGCGTAACCCTGGATTTGGACTCTTGTCGTTTGAAAGTGAACGCCTACGTCCCACAGACGAAGGCCGGTGCTGTGGATCCAACGGCCAAGTTCATGGAAGACGTAGCTGAACTTCAAGACTGTAAAGTCGTTTCTGTGAGTGGACGCGGGGATCTAGTCCGAGCTCGCGACGGTAAGTCAATACCACTGACAACGAAACACTTTGTATAACTAACAACACCTTTTCGCAGAGAGATTGGCTATATCAATCGATGACAAGGAGTGCAAATTCATCCTTATAGCCAGCATGACCACACCAGGACTACTGTTCCTCAAAACGGACCACCAGAAAAAGACCATACGATATCTACCCGGCTACGTCCCACTCAACGCTTCCAATCAGCGTATCGACACACCCATCATATCGGCACCGAACAAAGCTTGTTTCAACGAGCTTAAAGCTCATGTAGACGACCGGAACGGTGGCCAGCGATGCTGCAACAACTTCCATCTGGGCTCCCATGGATGTGATGATGCCGAATGTCCGTTCGATCATAGCGATATCAGCGAAAACATGATGAGCGTCTTGCGTTTCATATGTCAGATAAAGCCTTGTCTAGATGGTGCTGCTTGTCGGAGAATTCACTGCTATTTTGGACATGCCTGTCATCGGGAGGACTGCGGAGGCAAGCAGCCGAAATGCAAGTTCCAAGACGGGGAACATGGGGTTGACCAGACGGTTCATCATTGGAAGATGGGGAGGCTACATTATGATATATGCGTTTAGTGTGTTTGAGTGAAGGGACGGACAGGGCAAGAATGGGTGGGATATGTCACGAGATGACGTTGTGGGTGTGCTGACATCTGGGGTGGGTTTGATAGGGCTTGGAGATCTCAAGTAGTTCTGGGTGTTCGACGGCAGAGTGGATACGTAGGGTAGGCAACTACGGTAGCCACGTTTTGCAACAAACGAAAGACCTCCGAGGATACATCGCTACCCTGGTTGGGAAACAGAAAGAGTGACGTATCCTACAAATCCACGAAAGAAGTTCAGTTGATACTATTAGGAGAGACATGACTGGCCAACCCACTTAACTCAACCACGGAAAGACATGAGCAATATGCCACAACCTCAACTTGACACCAAATATATATTTGACATGCCGCACATACTTCTAAGCATCACAGATCTTCTCAACTCCAAAACTTCTCACTACTGCCACTTCCACCCAAACCGTCAAGCACTACCGTAGCACTTTCCAAAATGTCCACCACACCACCCAAAACCGGCCTACCCACCACCCGCCACCTCCACACCCCAAACTTCTCCACAACCCCTCTCCACGCAGAAGCCCTGTCAAACATCTACGCCCCCATCAGCAAAAACCTCTTCCTCTCCAAACCGGCATCCTGGAAAACAGACTCCGTCTTGTCGCCCCCAAAATGGAAGACCGAAAAACACATCTACAAAGACTCCGCTTACTACACCCTCGACCCCCGCGGCATACTCCCCTCCAAAAAGATGCAACCAGCAGGCCTAGTCGAAATGCCCTTCCAAGCCCCCTCCACCTTCCCCCGCCTCCTCATAAAAAACACCGAATACCGCGACGGCCCCATATACCCTCAATTCGGGGATTTCCGCATCGACAAAATGATTCGGTATGGGAAAGCCAATGTACCGGCTAGTTGCTCTTCCATCGGCACAAGCTGGACGAGAAAACGTATTCAGGGAGCGGGATTAGTACCGGAAATGGGCAATATACTGTCGAATCCGCAGATTAGGAAAGAGCAGTTTCCGGCGCCGTTCTGCGAGTTGCCGGATGAGCTGTTTAGGATGTGGTTTGTGAGGAATATGGAGATGGTGGGGTGGGGGGAGTGGGAGGCGGGGGTTGAGGTCGAGAGGGTGTTGGGGAGGGGGGATGGGGTTGTGGTTGAGCAGGAGGAGGAGGCGGAGAGGTGCTTGAGTTGTCCTTTGGCGAAGGAGATTAGGAAGAGGTTGGAGGAGATTGAGAGGAGAAAGAAGGAGAGACGGGAGGGCAAGATTCAGAGGGCGGTGGAGAGGAAGAAAAGGTCCGAGGAAGTGAGGGATGATGCTTCCTTGTCGACAATGGAGGAGGAACCCGTGAAGCAGGGGATATATCCCATTGAACGACGCGGAAGGTGGAGTTGGATAAAGAAGTTCTTTTGGTGGAAATGGTTCCCCTCCTAGCAACCATCCTATATAGCAACGCGACGCAACCAACCCCTCACATAACCTTCGGCTGACTCTCCGCAAGCTTAATCTTGCCCTGCTCATCATACACAATCTCCCTAATCTTAACACACCGCAGATGGTTAACCCCCTTGCTCAAACTGCTATCATGGTAAAACAAATACCACTTCCCCTTGAACTCCGCAATACTATGATGCGTCGTCCACCCAATCACCGGCTCCAAGATCCTCCCCCCGTAGGTAAACGGTCCAAGCGGGCTCTCTCCAATCGCATAGCAAAGGAAATGCGTATCGCCCGTCGAGTACGAGAAGTAGTACTTCCCATTATACTTGTGCATCCACGCCGCCTCAAAGAACCTCCTGTCGTGGTCCTCCGCCTGGATAGGCTGGCCCGCCTCATCAAGGATAACAACATCCTTAACCTCCGAGGTGAAAGTCGTCATGTCATCCGACAGCTTGGCTACTTTCGCGCAGAGCGCCGGTCCAGACGACGCCTCCATAGTCTCATAGTCTTCGCGGACAAACTCCCCCGTCTTCCAACACTGCAACTGCCCACCCCAAATCCCACCGAAGTACAAATACGCCTCCCCATCCTCATCCACAAAACTCGCCGGATCAATACTGAAACTGCCCTTGATAGGTTCAGCCTCCGGTTTAAACGGGCCCTCTGGCTTATCGCCGCTCGCAACACCCACACGGAAGATACCCTCCTTGTCGCGGGCTGGGAAGAAGAGATAGTATTTCCCGTTTTTGGACGCGGCGTCAGGGGCCCAGAGTTGTTTTTGCACCCAGGGAATGTCTTCTTGCTTGAGGGCTACGCCGTGGTCGGTGACGGGGCCGCCGACTTCTTCCATGCTGAAGACGTGGTAGTCGTTCATGTCGTATTGGTCGCCGTTGTCGTTGTCGGCGATGTCTGTCTCGCGGTCGTGCGAGGGGTAGACGTAGAGTTTGCCATTGAAGACGTGGGCTGAGGGGTCGGCGGTGAAGACGTGGGTTACGATTGGTTCTTTGTCTGCCATGATTGTTTGTTTGTGTGTATGTATATGCTTCAGTTGATTTGGTTGATACTGAGATAATTGTATTGAACTGAAAAAAGCAGCAATGTTATATAGCTATACGTTGCCCTTCCCCATGGGCCCTTATGAATGGAGGGGTAGTCTGCCCCACGATGCCGCCAGCCGCTCTGCTATTTACCCGGCGGGACGGCTATCCTGAAGCCAAGCAAATTGCAGTTGGATCCAAGACGGTCATACCACTTAGTATTGCTCAATCGCGGTACAATGGTGTCCGCTGTGGATGAAGAGATGGATGGAAGTTCGGCGTGCTGTTTAGCCGTCTATTCTTCCGCCCGCACAAGCGCGTGCTTCTAGTGCTAACTGCTAATCTGCCTCGGGTCGGCGGGCGTCATGCGCTGCAACCGCGGGAGTCAAGTTCGCGCAAGATGCAGATCCAGGGTGCGGGTGACATGCAGGGTAAGATGTTGTTACGTGTATCCAAAGACTACGTTGTAGGGTTCCTGCTTTTTATACCATGACCGATATCTATATTACTACAATTACATGTGCAGAACCGTGAAGACATCCAACGACGTCGCAACCTGGAAGCTGCATCGGGGGTATTAAATGCTCAGCCCAAACGCCATCGCTACCCAAGAACGTGATATTTCTTCCTCCTCGACAGCAGTGGCTGGGGTTTCGGTGCACTTCTACCTGTCAAGATCTCAATACCGCCGTCCATATTCGGCGGACTGCGTGCAGCAGTACGAAACGCACTCGAGATCCTCATACCAAGAACTGAACTAGACGTGCGTCGGCGCGAAGTTGCCGCATGTGTAGCAACGAACTGCGTCTCTTTCAAAGTGAACTCCTGCAGCTCTTCGACAACGTCATGAAGGTCCCGGCGTCTGCCCTCTCCTTGGCAACTGGCCGCTCTAGGACACGTCAGCACACCTGCAAACTCAAGCAAGCAACAAAGCGCCAGGCTCAGGTCTGTAGGGTCTGGTACAACTTCATGGTCTTGTTCCGCACATCGGCACACTGCTGCAGCGCAGTGATGTGCCTTTCTTGCGCAAGTTTCCATGTCTCCATGACACTTTCATCCTCTTCCATCTTGGCCATGTAGCTCGCAAACCCAATTCCCCTGGTGGTCTCGCCGCGCTGGTGGACGAAGTGATGATCCAAGTCTTCCATCTCGCTGCTCCGCGCAGCAAAGTGGCTAGTAAGGGTTTGACAGTAGGCTCTGTAGGATTTGACATAGACGCCCATGTGGTCGAAGTACGTGTTCACGGAAGCCACATCCAGCTTGGTAGGTGGAATAGGTGCACGAGGTATCTCTGGATACTTAAGATTCTTTGCAGCGTTTGCCTTGATGGGATGTGAGCTGGATGCGCCAGAAGGGAAAGGGAGAGCGTCCATTACAGATCCCAAGCCGGAAAGTCCATTGTTTTGAGGCTCCACGACCGGATTGATCATGTCTGGACCCAGACCGTTCAGTCCTTCGGCTGGTGGCTTTGCAGTGGTCGCAGAAGAAGGTGCAGTAGTAGAGCCGTTTGGCGTCGCCCCTGCACCTGCCGTATTCAATCGCGGTGATGTACGCGTTGCCTTCTTTGCGGGCTTTGCGCTTGGTGGAGGGACAGGGTCGATATCCATGGCATCTACATCACCATTTGCTGGCTCTTCTGCAAAGGCCTGGTACTTGGACCTCGCTGAGTCGGTTGAATCCTGAGGCTTCGACGCTCCATTCTGCTGTACCGAAGCCTTTCGCGCAGCCTTTGGACGTTTCGTAGCCTCTGATGGTCGACGCGGCGATGTCTCCTTCTCCTGATTGTATACCCAGTTCGGATCCTTGAACGTCTCTTGCCAGGCTTGAGGACTAAACTTGGCAGTGTGTGGCGCCATCTTAGGTGGGGCGAAGTTGACACCCGGTGGTGGTCCCGGTGGGGGAGGAGGTATTGGCTGTCCGTTGGGCGCAACGGGAGGCGGGTCCATCGGCCGCGTGCTGAAGGGGTTGCGGTCTGTCGCATTTCGCTGTGATCTGCCGCGGGTTGGGGAGGCTCGGCCTTTTCCGTTGGCACCTTTTTGCATGTTAGGAGCAAAGTAACTGCCACTGCCTTCGAACTTGCCATGCCAGTCCGAAGGCGAGAATTTCAAGTTGATGCTTTCTTCACTCCTGCTCTTGAAGCTGTTGGGTATGTTCCCTGGCACGCCGTTGCTCTGTCGTTTCGAATCAGGAGTCGTGAAGTTACCTTCTGACCAGGTTGGCGGAGGCGGTCTTGCGGTTTGAGGTGGTGGAGGAGGGTCACGGTGTTTGTTGCCAATGTTGGACGCTTCCGAGTCGGACTCTTCGTCGCTAGAGTCGGGATATCCATGAGCGAACGGGTTCGGCTTCGCGCTGGCCTTCTTCCCTTGTGTTCTGCGACCCGAGTCTGAGAAGGCGCCCCCATCTTGCGAATAACTTGCCCGGTGCGAGTGTGTTGGTGAGTTGCGCACACTGGACGACCGTCCAAGGCCTTCGAACATGGAGGTGCGCTCGCCTGCTACATGGGAGTGATATGGTGTGCGAACGCGATTGGCCTCTGAGTATGGGACGTCGTCGGCATGGCTATCCATATCAGGAGTCGTGGACATGGGTGGGGTTGGAGCCGGACGGGCATAGTTCCTATACGCTGACCGTGCCTGGCCTTCATCGACGCCTGGTGTTGATGGGTCAAACCCAGTCTTGGACGATGGGACCCTGGTGCTCTGGCTGCGGCCAAAGGGGGTGCCATTGGGGTTGTTCTGCGGATTGGTGTGCGGACTGCTCTGGGCACTTGGGTTGTGCTGCCGAGGGTCCTCACCCCGGGGCTGCTTCATCTTCTGCCATGCCGTGAAGACATTCGCGCGAGCCTCTGCATCCCTGGCCTTTGTGTCCGGTCGTTGCGCTGTTGGTGGCGCGCGGAAGTTCCTGCCCGAGAACCTGTCCGCACCGGTGTTGTATGTGCTGTGGTGTTGCTGCGGTGGGGGAGGGCGCTGGGCTTGCGGCTGCGGTTTCGGCGGAGGTGCGCGATAGTACGAGCCTTGTGGGGTGGTTGTCGTGTATGCATTTCTCGGAGGCGGCGGCGGTCTCGTTCGCGGTGTGTTGGGCGTGTGGCCAGGAGCAGATACATTGCGGTATTTCCTTCTATCGGCGTCGTACTTGGCTCGTTGGCTGGCATCGCATAGTATCTCGTGTGCGGCCTGAATCTCTTGGAAGCGGACGACGAATTCGGCTTCGCGCCCAGGGTTTCGATCTGGGTGGTATTGCAGCGCCAGCGTTCGGAAAGCCTTGCGGATCTCGTTCTCGCTGGCCGCCGGGGATACCTTCAGGTCGGCATAGTAGTTGCGCGTGGCATCGGCTTTGACCATGGCGGCGGTGTTGGCGAAGAGACGGGAGTGAAGAGGCTGGCGGGAGGTTGCACAGTGCGCGCACTCTGCCCTTGTAGGCAGCTCTAGTCGTCAAGCAGCTTGGTGGGGGTTGCCCGTTGACTGCCTTGTCGTGTGGCAGGGCAGTGCTGCTCAGATGATGCTGGCTGCGCGTGGACGTCGGAACATGGTAGTGGAAGCTGAACCACGGAAGCTGCAAAAGTCTGGATTAATCACTCTGTCAGCCGCATGTCGTCAGTGTTGCAGAGAGTGTGGTTACCCTTTGCGTCTATTGGAGCTGCAGTCGCTTGTTGCGCTGGCGAGGTGCTCTGCATGTGTTTTGGGCTGATGTTTTGGCTGAGAGGGGCCTACGGCAACGCTTAGCAACGCCCGACCTGGCCACGAGAAGAACCCTGTATTAATTCCTTCTGGCCTCTCGAATATCATCTATGTCGCAATCATCCAAGCATGCACGGAAATGGTCACAGCGAGTACAGCGCATTAATCTTGGTTTTGCCGTACGTCTGACGTCGATGGTGCAGCTGTCTTACCAATACCGGTACCGGTCAGCGACCCATGTGAAAGTCCTGTATTCGCTCTTGGCTATACCAAGGCACACTCGATCCTTCCGAATGTGGCCATGCCAACGCCATCCTCAACCGCAGCAGCATCTTCACATTTGATCCCTGACATTTCACATTGCAACGGATGAGAAGTGAAGTGTTGTCTTCGTAAAGATCATGAATCCGGTATGATTTTGAAAGTCCTGACAGCTTTTTTGCTGCTAGGAAGCTACGTAGCCCAGGACACCCTATTCCATTCACGCCAGCCCATACGCTGAAAACAATCGACCAGACGTTGCACCAAGCACACCATATGCTCAATGCATTTAACGGTAGCGCCAGAGGGAGAGGGTGTTGTGCCTCTTCCAGGTCTTCCTCCTTCCAGCGGTGGTGTTGTTGAACTTGTGTCCACGGCCGAGACCACGGCTCTTCTTGCCGGTGGCGGTGAGACCACGAGCCTCGCGGTGCTTGTGGACGGCCTTTGTGATCCAGTTGATGCGAGGATCGCGGCGGATGGCCTTGTGCTGGGGGTCGACGCAGATGACCTCGTAGTACTTGTAGGTCGAGTCCTGGTTGATCCAGTAGGAGTTGAGCACGCGCAAGTTGGCGCAGCGGCGGCCGATACGCTCCTCAGCGGTGGACTTGAGAGAGCGCTGGTACTTGAGCTGGTTGATACCCTGGTTGGTAGGCTTTCCTGTTCGATTGTCAGTTTTTCGTTCCATAGCAATTCGATTGCGTGTTGCGTACCGTAGGTGGCGCCCCTAGAACATGATGTTAGCACAGTCCTCTTGTTCAAGATGTCGATTGCACGTACTTGGGAGCCTGCCTCTTGCGACCTCCACGGCGGACGCGGATGCGGTAGATAACGTAACCCTGCTTGGCCTTGTATCCGAGACGGCGGGCCTTGTCGGGGCGCGAGGGGCGGCTTGCGCGGTGGATGACCTTAAGTTGGCGAAGCTATCGATGCACTCTCAGCAAAGTTCAACGAGTACACCAATTGAGACATGGGTCTCGGGATAATCATACCTCCCAGCACTGTTGCAATGTTAGCAGAGCCCTTTGTCCAGCTCAATCATTTATACGTACGCGAACGCGCATCAAGAAGCGCATCATGTCCGACTGCTTCTTCTTCTGAAGTTCTTCGACATCTACGGCGGATCAGCTACGAGCGGGCAATTGCGGTGTTCGGTGTGCGCTTACACTTGAGGGCACCCATCTGCGGTATTGTTAGTATAGAGTCGGCGAGATTCAGCAATACTAGAGGGACGTACCTTGACTGTTAGTTAGTAGATTGTCGACGCTGTCGTGCTGGAGGTTGCGAAAAGATGATACGACAGGTATTTCGCACTGTGTGGGCGGGGCCGTGCGAGGCGCTAGCTTGACGAGGCAACGCGCAGCCTGACACGAGTCGATCAGAAGAACATGGCCCCGCCGAGCCTGACGGAGGAGATGCGAACACCAAATCTAGGGAAAGTGCAGAGGCGATGTTCTCGTCTGACTGCATGCGACGAGAGGAGAACGATGAAGCTTGCAGATCTGTACTTTCATTCATGAGCCATATTCTGTACTTGCTCTTGCGTGGGTTGGAGTCTGGTGTTCTGCGCTGTTCAACGCATAGTCCAAATGAGGCAACTCGTCAACAGCCGTCGATTGCCTGTGTCTGCATTGTTACCACGGCTTGTCTGAACCATCGCCATGCCCACGTACCTCATGTTCCTCATGTCCACTCACACGCCTTGACCAACACAATACCGCTCATACCTAGCAGCCATCGCCCATCGGCAGTCCCTTGACCATCCTCTTAACACCCCTCTCCGCATACCTCAAACTCTTCTGCAGCTCATAGTTCAGCTCAACCTTCTCGCCTCCCTCCATATCCACATCGCCATCTTCGTCCGTCATCACAGAGTCCTCCACATCAGCTCCGAGCACCTTCTTGACATTCCTCAGCGCAACTCTCGCGCCCTTCTTGAGTTGCTTGTCCGTGTCCTCGATGTCCTGCTTCCATGTGTCTGCGATAGTATCGGGCTGCTCTTCTCGTAGTTGCGCAATCATGCCGTCTAGTCTCTGGTATTCGTTGACGAGGGCCTCGGATGCGCGGAGGACGCTGGTGACCAAGGTATAGACTGCGTTGCCTGCGATTTGAGTGCCTGCGAAGGTTTCGGGCTTGCCCTTTACTGGTCGGTTGGGGGTTTGCAGGGCTTCGAAGATGGTGGAGGTGAGTTCTTCGCGACGGCGCTCTTCTTCCTTCTCACTGCAGTGATTGTTAGAGTAGCATTGCAGATGATGAGAGATTGACTCACGCTTGGAGCTTTCGTTGTGCTAGTAGTGTGTTGTACTTCTTCTGATCGGCATTTATCGTGGCGCGAAATTCCTGCATCTGGGTGTCATCTTTCTTTGGCTTCTCAAGAAGACGACTGAGTGAAAGCATCTGCTGGCTCTCAGGCGCGGGTGAGGCATGTCGGCGCGCCATGGTTGGGATGGTAGGGTTGGTATGTGAAAAGGTGAGATGGTATGGCAGATAGGTGAGGAAGGTGCCACCCGGTGTCAATATTTGAGGTAGGCGTGAAGGCGACATCACATTTTTAGTTTACAGAAAAATCCTGAAATATAGGCCGGGAGGTACTCAATCGGCCCACGGGCTTCAGGGATTTTATCTCTGGGGTGCCGGGAGGTAGTCAAGGTGTTGAAACACTTCACGAAAATTAGGCCAGGAGGTATTCAGTGATTTTGGCAGGGTCATCTCAAACCTGATATATAGGCCTGGCAGATACCACAACATTCACAAAAGACAGTTTTTTGGTGCCAGAAGCAT
Source organism: Alternaria sp. BMP 2799 (assembly GCA_023758145.1). NCBI lineage: Eukaryota > Fungi > Ascomycota > Dothideomycetes > Pleosporales > Pleosporaceae > Alternaria > Alternaria sp. BMP 2799. The sequence continues at coordinate 551,661 of JAFVLP010000010.1, read as the reverse complement.
TTTCATTTCGCCATATAGGCATGATATATAACTAAAATACACGCATTCATGGGGAATTTTTGGTGGTGAAAGCAAGAAAAATCAAGAAAAATCAGGAAGGGGAAATGACTTGCCACGCCGGGCAGTCTACATAAGCCTTGGAATCATGGGTGAAAAGGAAATGAAAAGGAAATACCATATAATGATCAAAAACCGAAAAGAACTCTTGAAGAGAACTTGACCTGACAGTCCATTCTCTCTTCAGTTACCGAAAGACAAGTTGTGCATGGCACCATTCAAGGTGCTGTCAGCGCCAGTGTTGGGGCGACCACGTCCTCCTGAGGCGCCATAGTATCCTCCAGGAGCAGCTGAGGTGTACTGGGCATTGGCGTAGGCGTTGGTGTAGCCACCGCCAGCAGAGTACGAAGCGCCACCGTTGTACGCGTTGTGATGCTGATGACCGAAGGCGTGGCCGGTACTGGAGGTGTAGTTGCGCGAGGCAGCGTATCCAGCAGTAGTTGTAGCAGGCCCATACCCTCCACCGTATGACGAAGTGTAAGTCGAAGGCGGATAGTAGGCTCCAGCTCCATAGTTCATCGGGCTGCCGCTCGCAGTGACGTTGGGGTAGTAGTTACGGTACATCTGCTGCTGCATCTGTTGACCGTGAGACCAGGGCTGCATGTTGTACGAGGGTTGGGTAGGGTAGGCCGGGATCTGGTGGGAGAACGCGTGGAAGCCGTCGTCGTAGTTACCGTAGTTGCCCTGGGTGCGAGCTTGACCTGAGCGATAGTTAGCAATCATATACACGTAGCAAGGAGACGACGATGGACTTACCGTACTGCTGGGCCGGGCGATGGGTGTTGGAGCCGAAGCCGGGGCCGACAGAAGAAGAAGCATTGCCGCTGTTGGATGTAATGATGGCTCCAGGACCGATAGCAGAAGGCGGGGGGATCTGAGACATGCCGGCAGGGTTGACGACGGAGGCAGGGTTGACAGCCGACATCCAGATGCGCACCTTGTACTGCTTGAACAGGTCGGTGACGAGCTCGTTGAAGTTGACATACGACTCGGCGTAGTAGAAGTAGGTCAGCTTGTGGTAATCACTGAAGATGTTAGTATGATGAGAGCAACATGAACATGTTTGACTTACGCCTGGTACTCAGCATCGAGGATCTCCATAGGCAGCTTGTGGTCAGCGGCCTTCTGAGCTCCGAGACGCTTGGCCTTGGCCTCTCCACCCTCCTTCTCACGTAGCGCAGAGATCTCATGGGCCTGAGCGAGACGCTTGATCATCTTCGGCTTGAACGGTTCAGGCTCTCCCGAAGCAGTCACTGGGGTGCGGCTCATGGGGTTCGGGAATCCGTTAGCACGGGCGAGGGCGCCGAGCATGCCGGAGTCGTTCTGGGTGCCGGCCAGGGAGTACTGAGAGAACATGACGAGCCAGCGGAAGTGCTCCTCGTTCGCCTCAACCTTGAGCTTCTTAGCCTCCTCCATGGTCAAGTCGGCATGAGTGATCTGGCCCAGGTCGCATCCACGGTCGCCTTCGGTGATGACAAGGTCGCCACGACGGATCTCGAGGCCGGTGTTGTCGTAAAGGTAGTAGATGTCGGCACGAGAGCACTTGAAGGTGACAATGTACAAGCGGCGGGTGGGGTTTCCGATTCTAGGAGGGACCGCGTAGGGGTTGCCAGCAGACATGGCCATGTTGGGCACGACAGGATCGGGGTGAGCTGCCGAGATGGCGGAGGAGTTGATAGCGCGCGAGGCCGGGCCGTAGCCAGTGAAGTAGGCAGAGGCGTCGAAGGGCTCGTCGTCCTTGTTGCCACGTGGGCTCTGGCGGGGTGAGACGTACTCCTCCTCTTCTTCCTGAGTGTTGCTCAAGGTTGAGAGCGGCATGGCTGAGTTGTAGCTACCGTAGTGGGCGAACGAATGACGGCGGCCGAGGGGGTCCATCTCAGCAGGTGAGATGTTGCCTGTGGTCCACTGGGGCTTCTGAGGGCTGTCCACGATCTCGACTTCGTGATCACGGTTGAGGACACCGACGTGCTCGCTGAAGCGACGGGTAAGGCCTGGGGCAGGACGGTTGACCGCAGGCTCAGTGTCGTCGAGCTCTTCGATGGCATACTCACCGGCGGCGTTGTACGAGGTGTTGCGCAGACCGGCAGTGGTCTTGCGTCGCTGCTGCTGAAGCTGGGAGACAGGGGAGCCAGTGGAGGTGGCCCTGCTGCGGGCGCGAGCGTTCTCCATGGCGGCTTGTTTGAGCAAGGCTTGCTTCTGCTCACGCTCCCAGTAACCGGCGGGCAGGCGGACTCCGTGCTCTGAGCCGTTGGAGGACTCGATCTCGTCGGCGTCGTCTTCACGCAGCTGCGAAAGGCCGACAGCGGACTCACCGAGGAGGCTGGGCTTGGAGGGTCGGTGGCGGAGATTTGCGCTGGTGTTAGGCTGGCGCGAGAAACGGCTGACAGGACTGTGCTCGATATCGCCTTGACCTATGCTATAGGACTGGGAACGGACAGCCTTACGGAAGGGATTGGGAGCTTGTTGGTTGAGCAAAAAGCCAATACCGTTACCGTCGTCGCCTTCAACTGTGGTGGGGGAGGGAATAGGCTTGTCGGTGGGTGCGAAAGCAGAAGTAGGGGAGGGGGCGATCTCTTTGTTGGGTCGATTCAAACCGTTGAAGCTAGGCGTGTTCCAGGGGAACGACGACGTAGAAGGGCGCGATTGTTGGGGCAGCTCCAGTGACGGCGTAGTGGGCTGAGAACCGGCAAACGACACCGAGGGCAGCGAGAACTTCCGGTTGGGCTGGATGTCCTGGAGCCAACCAGAGGAAGGACGTCGAACTCCAAGAGGGTAGGAGCCTTGCGCAGGGCGAGTAACGACTGGCACATGCTCGCGGTCGTCGTCGCTGGACGCCAAGACATCGCTGTCAGGGGTGGGACGCCGCAGTTGCAACTTCGACTTCTCGAGCGCTGAACCACCGACGGTCAAGCCGCGGTTGTAAGGGTTATTACTCATCATGGATGGTCTACCTTGAAGACGTCAGTGATCTCCTTGTCATGGATGACAGCACAGTGGTTGGACGTACCTTGAAGAGTTGCTGGAATGGGGATGAATAGGGGGGTGTCTTGATGCACACTACCTGCACACGGAAGATGTCTGTGATGCACAGGGTAGATGCTATGTTGCGTGGTCGAGGGTGTAAGAAGATGTAATGTCTAGGCAGGTGGTGTGTCTTTATGTCTCCTTCACCTCTAATCGCAAACGCGCAATATGTTAGCGCCGACGTCACCAGAAGGGGCGATAAGGAGCGGGGTATTAAGGGTGAGACAGGTAAAGGCAGCGGTGAAGGTAGACGTGAGGGCATACGTGGGGGCAAACGGTGAAGGTGGCCAGCCAGCGTAGGTGAAGGGCGGGGCACTCTGGTGGCATGCGGCCAGACCACGATGCAAACAATGGGAGCGCCGGACGTGCCCGAGAAGCGGAAGGTGGTGAGATGAGATGAGATGAGAATACATACCTGGACTGTAGATTTCGGAAGCAGATGTGTCTATCGCTAGATGCGTACTTGACGACCTGAAGACAGCGTGTATGGTGCTGATGCGGCACTTCAGGACGCTTAGGGGTGGTAGAAAGCCGTGAAGCAACCGCTCCTGCAAGCAGAATCGGATGCAGGGCGTGGTGAGGGTTGTGGGAGTGAGATGATGGGAAAGATGGTGGTGGAGGAAGAAGGAAGCAGAAAACGACGCCGGCAGCGGGGTTTTACGAGCCAGCACCGAAATGTGACAGTCAGCTGGCTTGATTACCGCTTTCAAGCGCTGGAGGAAAGACCGTTGGCGATGCTCGAGGCAGGAACGCCGTGCACGGGTGGCTTTAGAGATTACTGTCGGCCAGTCGTCTTAGCAATGAACATAGGGGCCAGGAAGAGGCCACGCTGAAGAATAACAGGATGAGGACAGCAGAAAGCTTGAATTGCTCCCAATGATCCCCCTCGTAGGAACGTAGAATGAGATGATGCTGCTGTTCGAGTGACAATGCTCAGGAGAGTTGGCTTGCTGTCGCCCCGCCCACACACACCATCTGTACACCCCCGAGAACTTGATGCAAGCAGCTCTACCCGTCAGAACATCCTACAGAAACTCTTCCGAGGCGAATAGGGTGCTTCTGCATGTCCAGAGTCGTGATGCAGTGCGTGGTGTTGACGGCGCTGACCTGCTCCCGCACAACCTCAACTCCGCCAACGCCGGTACATACCCCGACATCTTCCACAACACCACTCGCCCCCGAAAAGCGCGCCTGAGGACCATATGCAGGGACGCTCACACCGAAGAGAGCAGCTGCAGTAAGGAAAAGATAGAAAGAAAGGCTGACTCTGCTTACCTAGTTAACAGAACTTTGTCTAGAGAATTACGCGACGCGGAGCTCGATGCCCAAAGCAGATCTATCGGGAGAAGGGCGGTATATCCTATCCAACATCGTCAGCCTCATGGTAATTGCATACACATGCACGACATCGCAGAGCCTGGATCCGCCGCAGACCCGCCGTCGCAGCAGACGGGCGCGACGACGACGTGCGCACGACGCGGAATGCCAAAGGAAGGGATACATACCTGGTATATTCTATCCCACAATGACTCTATTCAAACAAACTGATTTGGAAGCCGATTAGCACTGGACGAGAGCCCCAAGCTCTGCGACACGAAGCTGCGCGGGCACAACCGTCGCAGATCGGCGAAGACATACCTCAAAACGTCGCAAACCAAGCGCCAAACTCTTGAACCAGTCTATCCCTAGTCTTTCTTCTCGAAGATATCGAACACGAACACGATCCGCTATGGCATCAGTCGTCGCATGGAATCACACAAGCCTAGGATCGGCAAGAAGGCACCGGGTCCTTGGAGTGTGGGGAAGCGCCACGCTGCTAAACCCAAGGCTGTCCCGCAGATCAAGGACAGATGTTCGGAGGATGGACGTGCGACTACTAGAGCAAGCACATGTCGCCCTCTGACATGGACGGCAGAACAGATGAATATAATAGGGAGGGCACCGTCCGCAGAGGCCAGACTGACAGCAGCAGAGTTTCGCCTTGGCGATCGTTCGAAACGTTGGGAAGCAGACGCGGCAGACACCCTGCGTTCCGCGCGCCTTGTCAGATCAGGAGACGACTCCACCAGCCCAAGCGCGGCGAGCTTACGGCGATCTCAAAGACTTCGAAATGTGGCTGACAGGGAGGCAAGAGGAGGAAGGCGAGGCAGGATGCTCATTACAGGAGACGAGACGTAAGTCTCTGAGACAAGCAGACATGCAACGCCTTTGAGGCTTCTGCAGCTCACCGGGCTGGCCAAGGGTCAGGGGCTTGTGAAGGGTCGTTGCGCAGGAAATGCGGAGACGGCCATCCCAACTTTGGCTAGCCGTGTATGCTTCAGGCGAACTCCTGCAAATTGCTGCGCAGTTGGGGGGTAGCGAAGCTCGCCGGACAGGGCCCGGTTCATCCAACCGTCGGTCTTCGTCAAACCTCTTGTAACCACCTCTCGACAACACAGCTTCAACGACTTTCATCAGGATTCATCCTTCTTCTTTAGCCCAATTCCTGATCGACGATGCGTTGGGCTGCATGGCTGGGGTTTCGTCAACGAACCCCTCATTTCTTCTGTCTGGACTCGGTTGGGCCCGTCGGAAGACATCCATCCCTTCTCTTCTAGGGCTTCATGCTTGCTGCACGCCATTCTGTTTCGCTTCAAGCGCCATCAGTCACGCTGCATCCCCGTCAGGCTATCGCACCCCGGAACAGCTCTAAGCAACACTGCGGACACTTTCAGCCCTAGAGTGTAACAGGTCACGCGGTCTCGACGACAACCATGGCCTCAATACTAAGCTCTTTAGCTGCTTGACGCACCCGCGGCATGCCCCGCTCAGCGCGTTGATCTCTGTGGACACGTCTGGGCCTCTCCTATTCGACGCCGCCCTTGATATACGTATCGCAACCGATGGCTACACAACGAGCGTTCCTGGAGCTAACGACCAACATATCCCGCGAAGACTCCTGAGTGGTTCGCGACATGTTCGCCATCTGCAGCCGACAGGGTATTACAGTGTGTCTTTGGCTGGTGTCGAGCACACGAGGCACGGCATGCTGTTGGACAGTCTCCTCTTTCGGCTCTGCATATTGGCTGCGCGGCATCCTGACAACCCCGCATTTTGCGCACAGCATTGGCGTTATTGAGGACAACCAAGCCCCGCGGTACCTCCAGTCAACGATGCGCCCGCACGTCTGTTCGCCGCCTGAGGCCTTGTTCAAACGGTCGCTCGTTCTTCGGCCGTGGGCTTTTGGACTTCTGTTTGTCGTTGCAGGATGTTTGCCAGCATTGTATGCTGCTCTAAGGTACGTATGGTATTGCCACATATCGGGCTGCCCGACTCGAAGGAACCCTGTCGCAACCGACGTTTGTGAACCTCCCTTGGGATACCGATCAAGTGCTCGGTCCGATGTGGAGGCCATCCGGCTGTCACCAAACGGCATCGCAAGTACCTTGCCCCGATGTTCTGATCCGCGTCCCGGTCAAAGTAACATGCCCCTCGGCTACCAATGTCCCGCATGGTTGTAGCGATGCCTGGTGCATGCTAGTATTGGACCTCCCTGATGGTATTTGCAAAGTGCGCACACTTGGACCATTCTCCGTGTTATTGATGTCCCAGCCTACCACAGGAAGCCACACCAACCTCGAGAGTGGTGTTTGTATTGTGCCGACTCGAATCTCGCAGGGGTATCGTTCGCAGTTGCGCGGGGTACGGTCCAGAAGCCGCCAACGAGTATCCTCGTCCTGGTGTTGGGCGGACCCCCGCGGGGTTGGTCATTGTGTCTGTTCCGTTATGGTGTCCGCTTCTGAGAGCCGCTTGGGTTTCAAGGGATGAACTCTGTTCGTGTTGAGTCGAATGGTCGCCAACCTACTTCTGTGTTGCCTGGTTAGCCTTTCGTATCCAAGAGCAGTATCCCGAAGGTGGTGAATGCGCTGACATGATGCCTCGCCGTCGTGTGCAGGATGTGTTGCAATCATGGTTGCGGAGTATAGAGGGGCTTCCGCTCAGCTTCTTTGTTGTCTGGCCAGCCCTTTGTATTCAAGAGTAGCATTTCCGGGATGGTGCGCGCCTTGGAGTGGTCTGCCGCCGTCTTCGAGGATGGTTGTTGTTGTTGCTATGACCGCGGAGTCGCGTAGGGTGGTCTCTAAACAGGCATCGCAGTATCGTCGGAACGGCAGTCGACCTTGCTACGAAGTGGTCGACGGTGTGAAGCGTTCTTGTCTCTTTTGCATTCGTCGAAGTCTCTTCCGCAAGGAGGCAAAGAGGAGGGCGTGATTTGTTCGGCTTGCCGTCTGGTACCTATCGCGGGAGGCCGCGAGCGGTCTCGTTGAGCATGTTGCCGTTCCTATACTGTCGGTAGGGCTCTCTGTGGTATGGGAATCTATCAAAGAGTTGAGTATGCGCCGTCTGGGCGGCGGGAGTCTTGTGGTTGCAAATCGAGGGAGCGATTTGCCGAAGTCGAGAAGACATCGCTCAACCCCCGAGGCGGAGGCGCAGGGTGTCGAGGCAGCCCACATTCAAAGAGCAGGACCACAACCTCCTGATGGCTTCGCAGAGGGTGCATCGGGGGTTGGTGGGCTCAAGGGGGTGGGGTGATTTGGGAGGTTTTGGTCGAAGCTCGAGCAATATCACGGACAACACCAGCGCTTCCCCGAGGAAGGACCAAGGCCAACATCACAACATCATAACAACATCACAACACTATGACAAGGGGTATAAGGGAAGGTATCTTATGATCAAGAGCTTCTACATGACCGCCGCCTTTACCTTTCGTGCAGGGGAAGGAGGGTGGTGCTAGGACTCTGTCTGTGGGATAAGGCCAGACCTTGGGCAGCCAGGAAGGTAAAGCTGGACAACATCGAGGTCACCAAAAGGGTGCAGCAACCAGCACTGACCTTCACGGCGGCAAACAGGCTGCTGTGAAGGTGCTGAAGAAGGTCAATGTCTCCTAGATGTCCTCCCAAACTGCCGCCTTCCCTGTGGATTCTCTTCGCGAGCTCCTGGTCTGCCTGCTCCGCCTTCCTTGGCCTCCTGCCTCCGCTTTGACCCCTTCGGCAGCCCACAAACCGCCTTTGGGCTGAAAATTTCAGCTCCATCGCCTCCGTCTCTCCAACACTACCACCACCACCGCCCCGCCAAGCCGCTTCTTCTCCTGTACCACATCACAAACTACCATAACGCAATGAACGCTCTACACATACTCATGCAAGCTTTCCAGTTACGCAGCTTTAGCCCGCGAGGCCCTTATAAGTATACACCACCTCCCCCGAAGACATCCAGGTTGGTATGAGCGACCTCGACCACTACATCAGAGGTTCGAGTTGAAGATGGCACGATGACAATGCGCTCGGGTGACTACGCACATATTGTTTATACTCGAGGCCATCGCTTACCTAGACCCTGCCAGCCACATCATGCAATGCTACGCTATTTCGATCAATATTATCACAACAAGTCCTTCTCGGACCACCGACATACAGCCACCTTCTCAAAGCCGGCTCATTGGTATGGGGAGGGGTCAGTTAGTACACGAATGTCGAAGATCAATTAGTCCACGTTACCCTCCTGTTCTCGGGCAGCGAAGGGTAGCTGGACGGCCAATCTGAAAAAGTCGCTTAGACTGAGACTCTTGTCTTCGCAATACAGATACGGGTTGGACATCACTATGTAGATGAATGACATGTGGTTGCTTCATTGGATCGTCTTTATGGAGTTGATGTATAATGTCTCCACATACAAGGAAAAGACTGAACACTCAAGGGCCTACGCTGACCTTGGGTCACCTCCTTCGCATGCTTCTATACTGATGTAGGCCGCAGGCTTGTTCAGGTTTTTGTTTGCCTGAGGTGATATGTGAATATGCTTGCTGAGGTGTGATGTTACTAATCCACCCCACCTTGGGCAAAGTCTGCGCGCATGGATCTCGCGTTGGTAAAACAATGCGACTGCACGACGGCACAAAGAAGGTTTCTGAAAAACGTCAACATTGCGAAAGGGCCGAGTCGCTAACAAAACACGTCCGCTACGTTTCACGATATCAGGCAAGACTATAAAGCGCGTAAATTGCAACAGCATCTCCTTGCGATATCCTTTCAATCCAAAAGATAGCATAATCCATGACTGGCTCGCCGGCAATGCTCGTGCGAGGACGATTTGCAAACATGGTCCAACCGCGTCACACAACAGTTCGCACGGAGCGCAACGATGGCGATCACGTCGTCGATCCGGGGAGCGAGTATCCGCAGATCCAAAACTCCTCCACGTGCAAAACCAACGTCAAACCTCATGTCGTCAAGACAAACTTTGCATGTCGGCGACGGTCCAGAAGCCACAGCGCATGTCATAGCACGAGCTGTTACGTAGAAGACTGCAGTAGCCCCCTCGGAGAAAAGAATTAGGGTGACGGTGCGGTCATGCGAGCGAAGCGCCTAGGGGCGTCAGCAGTGGCTGATAGCGCTGATGAGCATCCCTGTGCCGACTTGCATCATCGCTGTTGTTGCGCAGCAACCAGGAGAACAGCCGCGTAACAACGTAGAATCACATATAGTATTCGAGCAATGCACGCGCGAACGACCGCCTTTATCGCAAACAAACACCACACAGCAATTCTAATTCCATCTTCCGTCGAAGATCCGCACGTCGTGATCGGCGCTACCAGCAAGGCAAGTACCGATAGTTCCGGAGGTGGAAGCGACGATTGGACCCTCATACGTCACTGCTGGTCGCCCACCTGGGCAGGGTCCTATGACGCTGCCACAAAGACCCGCTTCCTCCCGCCAGCCGCCGACTGCTATAATTCTCCAGCCCCAGCCCAGCCCTCCTGCAGCAGATCGCCTTCATCTACAGCAGCCACCCGATTCATTTCATCTCCACCGCAAACCTAACGCTTTGCTAGAAACGACGAACTTGACTTCGTTTGCATCTATACAACACCCAACCACCACATTTTCCATATACACACCAGCAATATGGTGTCAAGAGCTGTTTCCATGGGCCTTCGCGCCTGGCAGGTATGTTCATGGCATTGACTCATCGAAGGACTTTGCTAACATCATGTAGTTGATCTGCGCCATTCTCGTTACCGCATTCATGGGCAACAACATTGCCCGCGCGTGGAACGGAACGCACTCTATCATCAACTACTCACTCTTCGTCGGTGTATGGTGGCTGTTCACATTGCTATACTTCCTGCCCACATCCTTCATCGAGAAGTTCAGCATTCCCATCGTGGACATTGCCATGGATGGACTGAGCGTCCTCTTCGGTTTCTGCGCCGCCGTCGCGCTTCCCGCATACATTGGCGCACACAGCTGCTCGAATGCCGTAAGTTTTCTGTGATCTCTCTGCTGAGCGCATAATGTAACATGTATCAGGGATACACCCGCTCCAACAAGGTCCTCAACAGCTCCGCAGACACCGAGCAGAATTGTCGTCAAGCCCAGGCTACCACCGCTTTCCTTTGGTTCGGATGGGCCGCTTTCGTCGCCACGCTCGCCATCAACATCATGAATGGACGCGGTAGCGGCGCCAACCTTCGCGGTGGCATCCGTCGCGGCGGCCCCTCCATGAGCCAGGTTTAGAATACCTACAAGTCTTACTCCGACGCTTCCTGGAACACACGATCAGATGTCAGCGACGTCTGAGCCTGCTCGCATCTAGTCGCGCAGCGCAAGTGGGACCTTGTATGATATGAAGGTGGATAATACATCGTGCTTGATGCCGATGCTGGTTGGATCGAGGGAAAGTTTTTTAGGATACCAGTACACGTGTACGACCGTTATGCGGCGTTTGCATTGATCTTTAGCGATTGTAATAATACTATAGTTAATGATATGGAATTACGATACCCAGCACCATCTCAACAGCCAATGTTCTTTCTGTGGAAGGATTTGTTCACTATGACGTCATCTCTTTTGTTTTGATCCGCGTTATCCATCTCAGCACCTGGGCATCGCAGCCCCCCTATCATCACTCGCTTCCCACGTGCGTCTTACAGCCGACGTACCCGTCAGACAGGAGTGAGCTTGCCTGAATCTCAACAGCAATTTGCGTCATACTTTTGAGTTGGTACCGAAGAGACTGTACCAAAATCGACAACATCAACTTACAGTCGATACTTAGAAATATGATACAATCCTGGCATGAATTATACACTTCACCAAACCCGCCATTTCATACATCCGTCCCTTCATCTCACAAGCAAACCCTCCCGCCATACCAAGGGTATATCCATTCATCCACCCCAACCCCTTCCATACCCATGACCCTCCTCCACAACACAGTTCCCTCTCCCTCCAGCCCATCACCACCCCATCTCCTCCCCCCTCCTCGGTCCCGCAAGCGCATCTCTCTTCCAAACCTGACTCTTCGCCCACACGACAGCGCTCGTAGGTTTCGCTTTACCAGCCGCCTGGACGCGCTCAAACGACGGCGACGTCTGCATTGTCGGCTTCGCTCCTCGGCTGAGCGTTGGTGTGGTGTCTATGTCCGGGGGTGCTGTGTGGGTTTCATCCGCGGGGATGGGTGAGATGGATGAGATGAAGCGGTTTACGGCAGAGAAGAGGATGTAGGCGGTGACGCAGAGGATGATGGTAGTGCGATAGAAATGTGGAAGACCGAGGAGTTTGGGGAGGAGTAGGGCGAGAGTGAGGATGGAGGTGGTGTGTAGGAAGTAGGTTTTATGTTGATGGAATAGGGTGTATATGGAGATGTCGATGTTGTCGACGTTCATTTCGTGGCTTTGTGGGTTGGGATTACTCGTTACTACCTCGTGTACAGATACTAGTGATGTCGCAGAGGCGTGGTTATGGTATGGGGATCAAGACGGATATTAGCGTGTACAGTTGAGGAAAGGAGGGGGCTTCCGTGCATTCACTGATGAGATGCGGTGGTGCCTGAGTGTCAGGAGAGGCTAGAAGTTACTAGACGGTATAAGGAACAATCGGAGCTCTGTTTCCAGCCCTTGAGGCGTAAATCGCGTGGAAGAATTTGATGGTTCAGATCTAGAGATTTGCGAGAGCTTGCGATGATGGCTACTGCGGAACGGGATCGACCTTGATTATACTGTAGTTTTTGTGACTGAGTAGGATATACCTTGCAGGAACTGGTAAGTTCGCAGATACTCGCTATTGATACAAGGAGTGATACCTATCACAAATTCCTGTAGTATTGTCATTTGTCTAAGTAGAATGGACGCTGTGTCTCACTCTATATATCTTTAAACATCAAATAGACGACAGGTACAATCACAAAGTTTATAGCACAAGCAACGTTCAAATATACCCTTAGTAAATATACACATTCAATAAAGTATATCGTATGAAAGCGACGCCAAACGCCCAATGAACCGGTAGTTCAACCCCATCCCCCCATGAAGACGAGAGAACATACTCTCATACCCACAACGCCAAATCACCAGGGTATAAAACACCCACCCACATGCACCCAACGACAATGCAAGCGCGCAAACAATCTACTCGCTATCATCGTCGTCATCGAAGCTAGGTTCAGAAGCCTCATCCGACTCCGCCTCATCATCACTAACCACATACTTCGCCGGCTTAGCAGCAGCCCTACGACCAGGCCTCGCAGCAGGAGCGCGCTTGGCTGGTTTGGGAGTTGGCTCATCCTCATCCTCATCAGACAGTATGTCGTTGGCAATAGCGTCCGCATCCTCCATCTCCTCGTCCTCGTCTGAGTCGATGGTGATCTGCTTCTTCGCCTTGGCTGCGGGCTTAGCAGTTTCGGCGTCTTTGCCGTGTTTCTTCGCGTAAGCCTTTGCTGCGGGGCTCTGCGCAGCGGGCTTCTTCGCAACGGCCTTGGGTTTGGGTGCGGGCTTAGCGGCTGTAGCTTTAGGCTTCGCGGCGGGTTTGGTAAGGCGGCTGGCGACGGGCTTTTTGACGCCGAGATCGAAGTCGTCCTCGTCGGAGCTCATGATGGTGTCGTGGATATTGCGAGGAGGAGGGCGCTGTGGGGAAGACTGAGGCATCAGGCCTTCGTAGTTTGTGGTGTCGCCGTCGATCTCGATGGGCTCGATGGGGCTGTTCTTCTTTACGGGTGCTGCTGGGCGCGCAGTGGTAGTGGCTTTGAACATGGGAACGCCGTTCGTACCGGATCCGATGGTCTTGACCATGCTGCTAACATCGCCGAGAAGGTCATCGTCATCATCATCATCCGAGTCGCTGCCCATGGTATACTTGGGTGCCTGCTTCTTTGCGCTGCGAGCAGTGCGCGAGGCAGTAGTCTTGGACGGCTCCTTTGCAGCCTCCTGGGCGACTGCAGCGAATACGTCCGAGTCTTCATCGTCCGACAGCGGATCCTTCTTGATGGGTTTTGCAGCAGCGGGGCGACCCCGTTTGGTTGCAGCTGGCGCTGGTGCAGAGTCTGCGGAAGCTGATCTACCATCTTCTCCGCCTTCCGTCTGGGGCGTCTCCTCCTTCTTCTTGACAAGATGGGTGAGCAAGGTACCCTGCTTCTGCGGCACGGTTGAGCCGAACGCGGTGCTGCTCTTGAGAGCTTCTGCTGCACTAGGCTTCTTGACTGGTTCCTGCTGCAGATAGCTAAGCAGCCCCTCCTTCTTCGGCTTTGCCTTTTTCTTAACCGGGCCAAAGTCGGATCCGGAGTCGTCCGAGTCGCTTCCATCTGCCTTTCTCTTCTTCTTTCCCTTGCCCTTGCCGCCACCGATACCAAGCTTTGCAGAAGGTCGGCGAGTGATGGCAGCGATCTTCTTCTTGCGCTTGACCTCTTCGTCCAGCTGGACATTCCATTCATCCATGAAGGCTTCAAGGTCGACAGTCCAAATGTCCTTTGGTGATAGCTTGATGAGAGTGTCGATCTCATGTTGCTTCTCGCCGATTTGCTTCAGGAGCTTCTCGACGCGCTCTTGCGTCAGAGACCAGATAGCCATCTAGAAAACGTTAGTTTTGGTACTACAGAAAGGATTAATGGTACTTACACCCAGCAGATAGTCGTAATCGTTGGCGGACACTTCCGTCTCAACATCTTCTGAGTCATCCTCCTGGACATCCTCGACCTCACCAGCAGCCTTAGCATCCTCGACCTTGGGGAAGGGAGTGAAGCCAAGCTTCTTGAGCTCTTGAACAAGCACAGTCTTCTTCTTCTTTGACACAATGAGCTTGCCGTCGATGATCATCTGGATAAACCTGGCCTGGTTCGTCATCTTCAGGTGCTCCTTCTCCATGACCTGAAGTTGATGCTGCTTTCGCTTCTCGTAGTATCGCAGACGGACGTGGTAGAACTCCTCGATGATATCGAGAACGCTAGCATACTTGTGGATGCGGCCGTGTGCGTCGAAAGCGACCAAGTTGCTAGTAGACTGAGGCTTGAAGAGCTTGAACATCTCTTCCAGACCCTTAGCAAGGGCTGTTGCCATGTACTTGTCTTCCATCTTGATGATGAAGTGAACGCGGTCTGGGGTGTTGTAGTCGATGTAGTCCTTGATGTATGAAGGGCCCTTCTCAGCCTTGATGATCTCCTCAAGCTTTTCCTTGAAGTCTTGTGTCCAGTAACGAACTGGCAATTCAGTGATCTCAACCTCATTGTCGCCAGTCTGTCGGACGACTCCGGTGAACTGGTATCGATCAGGACCGAGCACCGTTGTTGTGCCGTTGAAACCCTTGTACCACGGAATCATTGGAAGCATGTCTTCCTTAGTGGCACCCGGCTGCATGCGACGCTTGATGTTGTCGATAATATCCATCGGGTTGAAGTTGGGAATTTCAGAGCTCCAACCAGTACCGATACCGCTCGAACCGTTGATGAGAATCGTGGGTAAGATCGGAACAAACATCTCAGGCTCGATCTTGTGGCCATCTGACTCACCGTACTTCAACAGTGCGTCGTCGTGGCCGTGGAAGATTCGTCGTGCAAATGGCGAGAGGCGAGTGTAGATGTACCTGGCGCTGGCAGCATCGGCACCACCCTTGAGACGAGAACCGAAGTTACCACTGGGCTCCAGGTAGTTGATGTTGTTGGTACCGACAAAGTTCTGTGCAAGATTGACAATGGTTCCTTGCATAGAGGCTTCTCCGTGAGCGTAGTCGGTGGATCCAGAAACGGAACCAGCGAGCTCAACGACCTTGACATCCTTCTTGATGTTTCGCCTGAAACAGGTGTACAGGACCTTACGTTGACCGGGCTTCAGACCATCAATAACCGAGGGAATTGATCGCACGTTATCGGCCATGGAGAAAAGAATCAACTCCTTGTTCACGAAATCGTCGTACGAGATGTCGGGAGTGGTAAGATCAAGATGCTGACCGGGGACGAAGTCGCGCAACCAGTCCTTACGAGCATCTGCCTTCTTCTTAGAGAAAGCAAGCTCGATGAGCTTCTCCTCTTCCTCACGCATGACCTGGAAGCGCTTCATGTGGGTGTCGAGATCCTTGAAGTAGATCTGGGCATCGGGAATGTCACTGGTACCCAATCCCTTGTAGTACTTGTGATCCCATCCCTTCTCATGCTGGTGCTGCTCTTTCCACTCCTCGTACTCAGGCATGGAGAAGAAGCTCTTCATACCGCGCGGGTTCTTGGGGTCGCCCTTCCAGACCTTGACAATAGGCGTGATGAACTCCAAGAGGAAGCCAGGAATCTTGAGCAAGCTCGGAAACTGGCACTGGAGGAAGTTGATGAGTAGACCCTTAATATGGCTACCGTCGTGATCCTGATCCGTCATGATCATGAGATGACCGTAACGCAAGCTCTTCATGTCGGCGACCGTATATTCCTTTTTATGTTGAAGTCCCATAAACTTCTTGATGTTTTGGATTTCGGCGTTCTTCATGATCTGATCGACAGTTGCGTCTCGGACGTTGAGGAGCTTACCACGAAGTGGGAAGACACCAAACAGATCCTGATTGACTACGGCACGGCCGGCCAATGCAAGTACACTGGCTGACTCACCCTCAGTGAGAATAAGTGTGCAGAGATGTCCGTCCTTGGTTCCTGCCTTGTTGGCATCTGTGAGCTTCGCGTTGCTGATACGGTTGCGCTTGTTGCCGTCGGTCTTCTTCATCATCTGATCGGCCTTTTGCTGCGCAAAGTGCATGATGTTCTGGATGACCTCCGTCTTGGCGATGGCGTTCAGGAATTTGTCACTGAGGACCGGCTTGCTACCGAACTGGCTGGCTTTGGTCGTGAGCTGCTCCTTGGTCTGCGATGTGAAGGCCGGGTTCACGATGGAACAGTTGACGAACAGGAAGAGATGGTTCTTGATCTGTGCAGGCTTCAGCTTGACAGCTGCCTTGTTCTTCTTGTTGACAATCGCCATGAGCTTGTCGATGATCTGGTCGGCGATGTGGTTAACGTGGGTACCACCAGACGTAGTCGCAATCGAGTTGACGAAAGAGACCTGGTTGAAGGAACCATCAGACACGGCGAAACCAATGTCCCAGCGGTCAAGCTTGTCTGTGATAATGACGTCCTTCTCCTTGTCGTCCTCGCTCTTGCCCTGGTCGCGCGAAATCGACTTGGTATACATCTCCATGTACTTGGCGAATGACGAGATCTTGATGCGGTCGCCGTTCAGGTAGACCTTCATGCCCCGTAGCGTACCAGCCATGTCGTAGGTCCTGCGCTTGATGATGGCCTCGAAATCGTCGTCGATACCAGCCATTCCGAAGCGAGCATAGTCGGCCTTCCAGCTGACCTTGGTGTAGTCGTCCCCCTTGATGTCGGTAATCTTGGCCTTGCCCATCTTGCTCATGTTCTCAGTCCAGGTCTGCTTGTACTTCTTCTTTTGTTTCGAATCGACCGTCTCGACTGTGAATTCGGTACTGAAAACATTACAAAGCTTGGCTCCGTAACCGTTGCGACCACCGGTGACCTTTTGTTGGTTGTCGTCGTAGTTGGAGGATGTGAGGAGGTGACCAAAGATCATCTCTGGTACATATATGCCGTGTTCCTAGTCGGGTCAGTAGTGCATCTGGCTGGGGTTTGAAGACGACTGACTTTATGAATCTCAATTGGGATTCCCTTGCCGTCGTTCTTGATGGAGATCTCGCCAGACTCGCGGTCAACCGTGACCCTGATCTCGCTCATGTTCTTGTCGTTCTGCTTGTTATCGGCCGCGTTGACGAGGATCTCGTCGAAGATCTTGTAGAGACCGGGGACGTAGGAGACGTCGCGGAACTCCATCGATTCGCTCTCTGAGTTGTACACCCACATCTTGTCCGTCTGGCGCTCTACGGAGCCGATATATGTGTCCGGGCGCTTCATGATGTGCTCCAAATGCGTCAACTGTATTTGTGTTAGCCATTACTCTCCTATCTAGACCTGCGCACTCACCATCTGGTACTTGCTGCTGGCGCCGCCCTTCTTAGGCGCCGAGATGGGTACATCGTCGGCATCCGCGCCAAAGCTCTCATTCGCGATGTCTGCAAGAGGCTTGCCGCTGGACTTCTTCGGGGCTGCTGCCTTCTTGGCTTTAGGTGGTGTGTCGTCTAGAAGTGACTCGTCGTCGTTGACAGGGTCCGCGTCCATGTCGATGTCAGAGTTCTCATCGTCTGAGACGGCCTTCGCCTTCTTCTTGGGGGCTGCCTTTGCCTTGGGCTTTGCAGCCGCGCCGGCGGGCCGTCCTCGAGGTTTCGCAGGACCTGCTGCTTTCTTCGTCGCTGCTGCCTTGGGCTTTGCGGCAGCCTTGGTAGCCTTTGCGGGCTTCGCGGGCGGCGCGAAGTCAGAGCTGGCGCCCTCGTCAAATACGGAGTCGTCCATTATAGAGTCGTCCGCCATGGTTGTGATGGTGTCCCGCAGGACGAAAGAGCGAAATTAAAGACGATAAACGCTCTATCTCGTGTAGAGTTGGCGATAAGAGCGATAAGAAGCAGCGAGTGTAGACGAAAGGAAGGCGTGGTGGTGAGAAAGCAAAAAGTGGAGGCGTGTTTTGTTCGAGGAGGGTCTGTGTTTACGCGTTGGCGTTGCCAAAGCGAGACGCTGCAGGGGACACACGCTAGCTGTCACGCTAGTGCGGGGCTTCCTCCCGCCTCATTGGGTGAGGACCGCTGCCAGTGAGCGCGTCAAACGTCTCAATCTGTGGGGAGTGGTGACTGAGGAAAGGACTGGTGAGGTGATATAGAGACGAGGAGACGAGGCAGTAGATACGGAGATGTTGCTTAGCGTCTGGTTATTACCAAAGCAAGCATAGCGACTAGGGAGAGACGAGACTGCAGTTTGCCTAGGTGAGTCCAAGATGCTGACTCTACCATATCTTTCACCCTCTTGAAGGCGATTGTGCCTTGTCTTGAGAAGATGTGTTGAGCGACTGTGGTGGCGGTATCATGACTTACGGGTTGGACGGCAGTAACGTGACACTTCTATTCTTTACTCCCCTACGGTAATTTACCCCTTCATTTCTTCTTATGTTCAGCATACAGCAGCAACAACTTGTACAAACCAGAGCGACACATGACCATATGTAACAGCAGAAAACGCGCGAGTTCTCAATCGCGTTCCGCTCGGCGGTACATACTAGATTGTTTACCATGAATTTTCTCTGTTGTGGTTAAGAGATTCAAGACGGTGCATAGGTCCACACATGGCAGCTCAAAAGATAGCAGTAGCAAGGGGTTTGCATGGTGAGTGCAGGTATATGTATAGTGAACAAGATGTGATTGTGTTTCGGTTCTACTCGTACATCCACACCTCGTCGCTCTGCCCATTCTCCGTTGTCTGCGCTCTGGCATACAGACATCTTACTATCTGCCCCTCTTCAAACACAGGTACAACGTCTTTCTCGACCACCTTCATCGCCCACATGATTATCCTCGCACCGAGGTTCTCTGTACGTCCCTTGATGAAGACAGGTGCTGTGCTATCGGCTGGCTGGTTGACGAACGTCAGACCAAGGTCGTCTAGTATATCCGTCGGTGCGGCGTTTGCATCTGTAGATGGCAAACTCACAAAGTCGCCGAGGTTTTCGTCGACGAAGGTGTATGTGTCAACGTCTTCAATGCCGTCTTCTAGTGTAGGAAGGGTGTGTTTAGAGCACAAATCGCGCATTAGAGTAAAGATCTTGATATCGTTTGTGTCTTGTGTAGTCAGCATCAACGACAACAGGACGGTCAATAACACCGTCCACTCCAGACCTTCGTTTTGTTGACCTTGAATGCCATGCTTCTTGAGCGCGCTCGAGAAGGTCTTTGCTGGCTCTGGAAGGTCGGTGCTGAAGGCTGCCAGCACATCAGAGAGACTGTGCAAGGCGCGGGTGGGAAGTTCAGCGTGGGGTGCGCGCAAGTTGGTAATCGCATCCTTGAGCTCTTGCCGTACGGAATGGATGATTCTGGCCTGGCTGTCGCGATAGATCTTCGCGTACTTTTGCTTGTCGTTCTGGGGTTCCTGATCTATCTGCAGTGGAAGAGTACTGCACCTCTGCTCCAGCGCTTGGTGCAGGAGTACCAATACTTGTAGGGTAATTCTCGGGCCTGGTCTTGCGACATCGATAGTGCTTACATCCACTTCAGAAGTTATGATTGTCTGGATGAAGAAGAAGTGAACAATGTAAGGCGGAACACCACGGAAGAAGGGTACGTGGTTATCGTAGCGACCGAATGGATGATCTTTGGCGCGTAGGAAATGCTGCTCCTTGTTCGGATCGGTGGCCAGGAAATCTTTTGACATACCGAAAGGTACATTCTCAGGGTTTAGCAAACCCAGCTGCTGTGCATACTGCTGCAGTTGCGGCTGGAACGCGAGCTTCAAAGCAAACTGCTCAATAGGATTGTCTTCTAGACAGAAACCATAGCCGAGGAGTAGCTCATCGTTCTGCTTAGGTGCGTAGTTATTGAAGAGTTCTTGGCCGGGCTGGAACGACTCGCCTTCAAGGCACTTGAGCGTGAAAGACTGGTGAGGCTGGAAGTCCCATTCTACTTTGGCGGATACAGAGTGATTCAGAATATCGACCACCGGAAAGAGAATAGGTATGGTCTCTCTTTCCGGTAATATGTGGGTCGAGATGAAGGCTCGCGAAGTGAAGATGGTGGCTGCCCATAGTAACGAATCGCTGAGGATAGTTAGCAGGCTGCGCCAGGAAGCTGATGTATCGGTGTATCGAGAGCCATATATGTGGAGATCTGTGTTGTTGGCATACAAAAGCACAACTCGCTTGCAGTGTCTCAGTTGTGGCAGAGGTAGTGCTGACTTTATAGTGCACGCTAGACACGATGCAGATTGCGCTGAATCGCACTCGCTAAAGGACTTACAGGTCGATCTCGTCAGCAAGAGGCATACCAAGCTCTTTCATGACAGCCACAGCATTTTCCCATTGGTGTTGCAATTCAGCCTTTCTTTCCTTGGTGGCAGGCGCTAGACTGGTACCGGTCAAAAAGGCGATATCGCTCTCGTTAAACCACAGAGGCGTAGTCATACTTTCAGGCCCTGGTAGACATGTGATGTAGGCGTGCCATGGCGACTGATCGCCCCTCTTGCGCTGTTCAATCAACAGCAGGTACGTCAGAATGTGATCCGGAATCTTCCCCCGACACCGTTGAAGAGGGCTCTCGATGTACAACACCTCCTTCTCCTCTGGGTCTAAGTTGAGAGAAGACAGCGTCAGCTTCAATGGGCATGAAGCCACCACAGTGGAGCTCAATGGCCTCGCAGCACGCATGTGAAAGCCATGCGAGTCGCTGTAGACGATCTGGACGTCTGGACTGAGCTGACCCCCATGTTGCGTAAACCAACTGACAAGGCTCTCAGCTGATGGATGGGTACCGAAGCCCTGGCCTGATATTTCGTCCGTCGACATTTGCACTTGTTGCAAAAGATCACGACCCTCGCTGACACAACTTTCCTATCGTTGCGGCCGTGAGAATCGGGGGTTCTTGACAAATGGGCGAATAGTAATACTTTTCGCACGCAATGCTTTCCTGTTTCGAAGGTTAGATATCTCGGAAGTTCGGTTGAGCCGAGTGCGTGACGGTAATGTGCCCTCCAGCTGACGAGTCGGTCTCGGTGAAAATTTAGCAGCGGGATGCGGAGCACAACGGAACCGACGATCAGAAGCGAGCGGGCTTGCAGAAAGATCGTGAGTTGTAGCGGGTCGTGCAGCACGAGGTGCAGCACGGCGTAATGGTGTGCTGCTTTGTCGGTGAGGTAACGGCTAATTCGAAACCCTCCTCGCGACGTTCATGGTACCTAGAGTTGCGTAAGCCTCAGGCGCTGCGGGGTGCCTTGTTCCATTGTTGTAGCGAACATCACAACAGCCACCCCCGAGTTTGACAAGCTTCGCGTCAGCTGCGATCTACTTTTGCCATGATGCTTCAGTGCGAATTTCGTGGTCGATGGCTCCTGGGTGGCTTGGCTGACAGCGTTGTTCGCTTGAAACATCGCAAGGCTAGCCAATCGAAGCTCCCCTCGGTGTATACGAATACGCCGTGCATTGACTGCCCAGAGTTCCTTATGAAGGTTCCATGGTCACCGTGCCGCATGATCAATCTTAAGATCGTGAGATAATCAGGTATTCGGACCCCTGCGGAACGTGTCTTCTGCGCTCGCTCGAAGGTCCGCACCGAACCGAAGTGAGACCTCGCCGTCAGCGGTCTCTTTGCTGGCGATGAGCACACCGTAAGCCGCCCCCCAGCTTTTGTCCGCCGAAGCCGAGTAATCGCTCCCCGATGAAGCAAAAAGAGGGGCTCGTAGCGAGTGTGCATGATATGCACGATGGGCCAATCGTTCTAGCCCCTTGCCGGATGCGGCTTTGCTGGCGTCCCTGCGCCCACGGGACGGACGACGGTTGACTTTACCGGCGTTGGAGCCTGTGTGCCTTGTGCGTCGACGATGCGGATGGTGAGTAGAGCCCTGCCCGGCCGATGAATGACCTGACGGGGGGCCCATCAGGGCGGCTTCTTTTTTGTTTCCATTTCGATTTCTGCAATTGCATCTGCGCCGCGTCCTGAGACACTCAGCCGTACAAGCTCAAATTATAGGGAGCGATTGATTGGCCAGCCCACTCCCTGCATAAGGTCAGCCTGCTAGCTGTGGCTTGTAAGTCAGCCCCAGTTGTTCGTCGCCTGTGGGTGTGCCTATTACGCTTGAGGGGGCACGACCTCCAAACTTCAGCGCACAGCCCTTGGGGCCCGCCTTCATAAGAACAATGGCGTCCCATGCGCTGATTGCGCCTGTGTTTTCGTCATTTCCTTGTTTGCTGACGGGTCTCTCAGCATGTCACACCTGGATTGAGTGCTGGAGCAATGCTGCTGGACATGTTGACCGCCGACGCCGCCAAACACGGCCATGAGAGCTCACCACCGCGTGCAGCCTCGCCCGCCACCAATGGCTCTTTCCTGCAGATGCCGCTTTCCCTTCTCGGTTCCGTCTTGCGCGGCCAGACTCCTTCACCGTCGCAGGCGACCCTTCCTTCTACCCATACCGACCCTACGACCGATGTCCCTGACACTCCTACGCGCGCCTCGCATAGGGATGCGATGAAGAAGCCGCATGACGAAGCCACCATCACCCTCGCTCCCTCAAGACCTGTCTCCTCCGGCAGCGATGCTGCCAGCGTCAAGCCCAAGAAGCGGACCCCTCGGTCCAAGACCTCCTACATCATCGCCCGACCGGTAAACACTCGCTCCAAGCTACACAGTCGGCAAAGAGTTGCCCTGCAGCTACACCAAGTCATTGCGTCACAGCGACCAAAGCCAGCCTACGAAGTCGTGCCTTTCTCGGCCATCCCCCAGCGAGCCTCGAGACGTCTTTCGCGGAGCTTCAACACCCGGGAAAGACTGGGACCGCACGATCTCCTCATTGCGCAAGCAGAAGCATACAACAGTCAGGATGACGAGAATAAGTCGGAAGAAGATCGCTGGGGCTCGCGCGACATAATTGGCGTCATCAGCTCACGGAAGTGCGACAGGGGGGTTACTGAGACAACGGAGATTTGCATGAACGACGGGACGAGTCGCTGGGCAGTCACCGACATGCCCAACGGAGGCTACGAGTTCAATAGCACTGACGAGCATGGCCTCACGTTAAAGGCTCGTTGGGTGTTGAAGCCAAACCATTCCCGTCGTGTGTCGAGCATGTCAACGAGTGCGCCACTGTCGCCATCGCTCCCTCAAGCTCCAGACGAGAAGAAGTTTACCTTCAGCACCTTGAGTGTCAACTCCAGGCGCCATCCCATCATTGCAACGATGACCCGCAGTCGCATAGATGTCATGGATACATACGCAATGCCGTCTGCTGCCTCGCCGTCAACGCCTAGCATAACTTCCTACACCCAGTCTCCTACTACCGACACCTCCAGCATCGACATGAACACCTTCATGGACACATTGACGGATAAGCTCCCCACCGAGACAGGCGACGCACTCCGACAATTTATCTTGGCTTCTGGCGTCTGGGTTGCGTCTAGAGAATTCGCGACCGAGAGCCCCTCCTTGTCTTCGCCTCCAACCTTGACACCCTCTGCAACCTTCCGTCCATGCGCCAACCGCACATTCTCCATGTCCATGTTGGACTGCCCGCGCTCGCCGTCTCCAGCATCGACTCTCGACGAGAAGCGCCGCTCGTTTCCTCGGATGTTCAAACCTAGCATGGAAAGACTGCCCCGTCGCACAACAAGCTTCACGGATACACCTCCTTCGCCTGCGTCAACCAAAACGGCGATACATGCCTCTCCCGTACCTGTTGTCAAGACACGTGCGCGACGTGCAAATTCCACCGGCACCGCCCTGCATAGCATGACAGGCAGTATGAGGAAGAAGTACGGCCTCACTTTCGAAGACCAGACACTCGTCGAGACCCCCGAAGAGCGCACCATGAAACGCAGCGTGGAACTCCTTCGCATCAAAGAGCTCTCACTCCCTTCACCCATAGAACGTCCCTCCGCCGAATCAACCCGCCAACCCCCCGCCGCCATCCCTTCTCCCGTCGTCATCTCCCCATCAACCGAAGGCCCAAGCTCGCCCGCGCCTCTCCTCGCCTCCCCGCTCCTATCGCCCGCCCTGCCAGAAACCGAACGTTCCCGCAAGACGCAGTCCGCCTATGCGCCCATCACGACAACCGGCATGTGGGATTCCGGCGTCACTGACGGACCTGGACTCAAGAAACGTCCCACAAGCATGTTTGTCATGAACGAGAAGAAGCGCAAGCAAGAGAAGAAAGGTGGGCGTAGTAAGAGTAAAGACAACATCGCTAGAGCTGGTGAAGACGGAAGCGAGGGTCTTGGGCTCAAGAGGAAAGGCGATTGGTACATGTACAAGATCAAGCTTCGCCTCAAGAATTGCTTTAAGAAGGAGAAGGCTTGATTTCTGTTCGCCTAATTCTCACTCTGGCATTGGCATTTGGGTATAAGCATCGCTGGGCGTTTTCTTGTTTACACACATTCAAGGCTGGACCTTTTGCTGGTCTGCAGTCACCACTCATTGCATTGTTTCCCCTTCTCTTCTTGTACATACATACACACCCTATTTCCTACACTAGAGAGGTTTCCCCTCATCGCAAGTCGCTATTTCTTGTCTATACCCATTCCTAGAGCGCCCTGTTGGTAGCGTGGTTCAATCGATACTGTCTGTCCTTGCTCCGTGGGTTATTTCCGATGCTCCGTGACTACTGCGTGAGGGCGTGGTGATCTTCACATGCTGAGCTTATTTAGTTATGCCGAAGCTACGGGAAGTGCTAATTGCCGTGGGCTAATGCAGGCTTGCAGATGCTGCCCCTTGCGATTCTCTGTTCCGGAGGACTTGGCATCCTCAAGACCCGATGCTGTCGGCCGAAGTGTCGGACGAGTCGGAGGGTTCGGATGGCGCGGAGGAATGGTTCGACGGAGGGTGGTGGCATGACTCGTAGATGGCTTTCTCTATGAAATGCTATGTACCACAGCGCATATTGGTGTCGCACACTGTGGAGACTTGCACAAGGGGTAAGACGTAACGTGTCGTAGAGTCGAGAAAGGGGCCATCATGGCGGAATAGCTCGTAAGGCAAGATGCTCGGCATTGTCCCCAAATGCTTCTACTTGGTATCTAGCTGGAGGTAGGCAGCAAACCCCTCCATGGAAGCGACCTCAGGAGCCTTCATCGAAGAGGCCCCCAGAGGGTGATGTAATCTGAATTCGCGCCTACGATTCACATCTCCCTACCAAACCACCGGAGAATTAGGATGACAGCTCCTCAAAAACTCCAACCACTGTATCCTCGCCTCAACCTGGAATTGCCTCCCCACCACCTCTCTGAACTCAATAACATCCCCTCTCGTTGCAGCATCTAATCTGTCCCTGGCAAGATACAGCGCCAAATCGAACAACGCCAACAACTCAACATACGCCGCGTACGGAGCGTTAAGCCAGCAGTTCAAATGCCCTCGTATCTTCTCCGCGTCTTCGAAAACGATTCCTAGTTTCTCAAGATAAGTGTGCGGGCTCACCGGAAACGTAACACTCGCAGGTGGGTCCAGGTACTTCAAGATACGAGCACAGCTCTCTACGACTTCCTTCGGTGTAACAGGATGATGCGGCGCATCGAACAGATTCCACCCGCATGACGGGCAACTCCAAGGTACCTCCTGTTTGCGAAAATGGCTTACAACACATTCTGAGCCGAAGATGTGTCCGCAAGGTATTTCAACGGGCCGATGCGGTTTCTCGGAACCAATGTCTTCTTTGCGGAGTGTAGTACCGCAGAGCGAACATGATCCCAGGTTCTGTTTCGATGGGTTGAGCATCAACGGAACGACAGCGTCGAGTGGACGGTCTTGTGCTAGAAACGTAGTGACACAACCGACTTGCTCGCGATCTAGCGTTAGCGGACCGCGTAGAGACATATTCCCTACCGCGTCCATCGTGCCAGCCAGAACCTCAGCATCTACATCGAAGAGCCGGAGAAATTCCTTCTGCTTCGCAGATGGCAATTCATGCCACCCCAACGCCCACTCCCTCATTCCCCCAGGTAGCGACGGGAAAACATCAAGGTCCATAAACCACTCCCAACCAGCCTTCAGACTCTGAGCCAGACTGAGTGTTTCGTCTTCGAGGATACGTTGGAGCTGTGCGAGAAACAGGATCTTAGGCCAGTGCGGTTGGGGTGCTACTTCTACTTCTGCTTCTTCATCTGCTCCCACTCGCCATTTCACATGCGGGAAATACCATTCCTGCGCTAGATATATCAGATCGCCGGCATTGAACGCGCCGTTATAATCTAAGCCGCATTCGATGTGGTTGATGAGCTCTTGTATTATGTCGAAGTATACAGGTAGTGGATGCAGTCGGAGGGCGGAAAGCGAGGTGTCTGTGGGGAAGTCTGCGTACCGCAGGTGGAATTTTAGGATAGAGATGATGGATGTGATTTGGCCTTCGAGTCGGATTATGCGGTTGTAGTAAGAGGTGTGGGGGGATGTGGTGTGGCGGCGT
This sequence comes from Alternaria sp. BMP 2799, assembly GCA_023758145.1. Lineage (NCBI taxonomy): Eukaryota > Fungi > Ascomycota > Dothideomycetes > Pleosporales > Pleosporaceae > Alternaria > Alternaria sp. BMP 2799. Next base: position 525,249 of record JAFVLP010000010.1, on the reverse strand, counting down.
GGGATAACCTCTCGCTTGATTCTATGGCGATGCCGTGGTGGGGAGAGGGAATCCGTTGCTGCGTTAGACATGTCGGGCTGGGTTTGCGCACGTCCTCGTAGCGTTTGTGGGATCCGGTGGTGGGGTTGGGAAGGCATGGCATTAGTTTGAACTTTGAGAGGCGTTGCGTGGATTGTAAAGTTTGGCTTGCAGTGGAGCAGAAGATGTTTGATCAAGCGAAGCTGGATGGTTCTATTGAACTAGAAGTTTTCCATTCCATATTTGCAGGTTCACAACGCCGAGCTATACAGCGCACCGACAAGCAACTTAGGGTATCTGTCTCTCCTGCACATCATTTCCTGACCTCTGCGTGTTCGACCTCCGCTGCGTCCTTGATGTCTAGTCCGCCCATGTCTTCCTGATCCTTAGCCACGTCCCTAATCATCATGTTCTGCTTCTTATTCTCGCTCTTCTTGTACAGATACTGCATGACCAAGAATGAACTCCAACATCCAACGATGAAGCAGATATTCACCGCGTAGCCCTTTGTCCATTTCGGGCCCTCGACGATAGGGAATACTGTGATGGGGTAGAAGGAGAAGACAGCCCAGCCAGCCGTCAACATAGCGCCGACAGTGACAGCACGTGCTTCTGCGTCGTCACGTAGAGCCATGTTGATGAAAGGCATGAGAATGGGCGTCACAGCAGCTGATACACCGAGCAGGTAGTAGCAGGCGAAGTGGTAGCCCTTGGGGATGTTCCAGACCAAGAGAGAAATGTTGGCGACGATGTAGATGGTTTGGACGATCGAGAAGATGGACCAGAGTGGGTAGACCATGCAGAGGGAGGTGGCGAGGAGCGCGGCGAAGACGGAGACACCTTGGGCACCAGTAGGGATAGTGTTGATTTGAGGAATGGTGTAGGCGCCGGGATATTTGGCAGCAAGGTCCTTGAGCCAGATTGCCATCTGTCCGTGAGGATAAGAGGAGGATAAGAAGCTAGTAGTCGGTCAGCGTTCGTAACTATGGGTTGCTCGAAGAAGCTCACAAGGTGTAACACAGCACGCCCATGTAAAACTCCCAGCGCATGAATGTGCGCTTCGCGACCGTCCAGCTAAGCTCTTTGCTTGGTGCGACACCGGCGTTAACCATGCGTGAGCGAGCCAGCGCATGCTCTTTTGGTGTAAGCCACCATGGCTTCGCGCTACTTGGTAGACCCGGGAAGATGAGGAAGCCCGCAAGAGCAATAGGGAGAGAGATTACTCCGTCTATAATGAACAGCCATCTCCAACCCGACATACCACCGACACTACAAGAGGTTAGCGATAGTATGATATTTTGCGGAAGGTCGCTTACCCGTCGAGGTTGTTGTAGGCCGCAGCTTGTAGATATCCACCAAACATCACGGCAATGTTGTTGGACACATACCAAACTCCCGTCCTTTTGAAGACCTCCTCAGGCCTGTACCAGGAGCCAAGCACATATGTGGTACCAGATGCTACAGGCGTCTCAAGCAGACCGAGCAGGAATCGAGTACCGTAGATGTCGTTTCGGCTGCGCATTTGACTCTGGCAAAAAGTCACGATGGACCACAGCACTTCCATGGTCGGCAGATAGTACTTGGCAATCTGCGGTCGGGATAACAGGAGCAAAGATGGGACCTGGAATACGAGATACCCGACGTTGTAGAAGGTGTCGAATAGCGAGTACTCGTTGCCGTAGAGACTAAGCTCTTCCTTCATGCCCGACACATAGGCGTTCTTGATGTTGGAGGAGTCCAGCCACTTGAGGAAGACTAGTTTCGTTAGCATATAAGTACTGGGAGACCCGATGGTATGGCCTACACATAAAGGAACAGAATGTCAGCAGACAAGCGTCCATCTTCCTCAGCAACTTCCTCTCCTCCTCAGGGTAGTGCTTAGGATACCATTCCCAGAGATACATCCAAGCCTTCCATGGCGACCTCTTGGGAGCTTCAGCAGGCGCGATAACGTTAGTATCAAACTCGCCAGTCCTGTTGGCGACACCAGCAGTTTCGTCGTTGGGCTGCGTGCTAGCCATGTTGAGTTGCCTCTCGTCAGATGAAAGTGTTGACGGCACGACCTCGGAAATGTACAACAAAGCTGGGGTTTTCGTGCTTAAAGCCCTGACGTTCGTCGGAACCCGAAGAACAGGTGAGTAGGTAGTTCCCGCATGGCTAAATCGCAAAGCTAGTAAGCGACTGGACGGCTTCTCCTGCGGGCGTCGGGGTATTTCTGCATACGGATGGTCGAGTGCGGGGGCGGGCTTCTTCTGGGGAGAAATCCACAAACGGGCACTGAAAGAGGTATTAACCCGTTGTCCGGTGGGTGTTGAACTGCTGGAAGATAGCCAAGAGCATGGGGAAGCTGTGGGGTGATGGAATGAAGCTCAAATCTTGGTTCGGGAAGGATGCATTGCGGTCCAGGTGTCGTGCCAAGGCGCAGCCACAGGCAGGCAACTTCGGCGCATCGTCCGCCTAACAAGCTTGAAAGTAGGCCTCGGAATCACTCGCTGATTACTATACCGCCCATTTCTTCGCATGCAAGTCTTCTTCTATTCGGCGTTGCGCGGATGCATGTATGGTGTGGTAACATCCGATGACGTCATAGACACGTTCGCGAATGGAAAGTTTTGGCTTGTCTTTACGCGTCGCGACCGCGAGCATGCACATCCATCGCCAACGTCTACGACTCGGAACCGACACACGTACTTTTACTTCCTGGACCCATCTCGACAAATTGTTCGCGTTGAGTATGCGTTCCTTGTGTAACCTTAGAAGAGGATGGTACGCGGGGACCTCCCGTACAGACCTCGGTATCCGTGCACACGCATCTTCACGCGACTTTACATCTCAGGACAGTATGTACACGGCAGAGCATGATCGCGATCAGGATTTGATTCGGTTCTGAATTGATCATATCTACTTCTACTACGCTACGCCACTACTTCAACGCTTCGATCATCTTGTACAAGCTGTTCTCTAGGGTGACAGGCGATCGAAGCGCAGACCAATCGTAGTTCAACAATCCCCAAGCCTCATCCGCACCTATGAGCGTGTTGGGGGTTCGGTTAGGACGAGTCTGGAGGTAGAAGCTACCTGAGAGCTCCCAATGCTGCCAGCTAACCTGGTACTCCTTGACCATCTCCACCAAGCATTCCGCGTAAGTGGTTTGGTTCCAGTATGTTCCGTTCTGGATGAAGCCCCATTCGGAAATTACCATCGGGAAAGTGTACTTGGTCGCTGGGTCGTCGGGGTTGACGGCCTGGAAGCCCTTCTGATACCACTTCCTCTTGAAGGTCGCGCAGTCGTCCTGTGTGGCTTCGAAATCATACTTATGGATCTCGAGAACGATCTTGTCCTTCCACGCGAAGCTATCGGGCACGAATTTCGCGGTCTTGTTCGCAGTCGATGTACCGCTGGTACCATTGAGTGTCTTTCCGAGAGGGATGGGGTCAATGTACGTGTCGTACGAAAGACCAGAGAAGAAGATTAACGCATTAGGATCTGCCTCGTGAACGGCGTTTGCAGCGGCTGTCATGTGGATATACCACGTATACCAGTCCACCGGCTCGGCTACCTTGGCAGCTCGCAGCTCATTGCGCAGTCCCATTGACGAGAATGTCGACCAGTTTTCTTTCGCCTATGCTCGTCAGCATCTGCTCCATAGCAGACGGTCTTTTGAGTACATACATGCTTCGTCATAAAGGCCAAACCTCGTTTCCACTTCTCGACGTCGAAATCTTTCTCGCCGAACCAGCCGTTGCCATCGTCATCGCCGCAGCACCAGAAGGCCTTCGATACGTGGTTGTCCAAGTGAATGATGACGCCTTGACGCGAGAGTTCCTTGCCGACAGCATCCCAGACTTGCAGTCTCGTCGTGTTCTTGGTGAACTGTGGGTTCTTCTCCAGGATAGAGTTCAGAACATCGGTGCCGTTCGTGCCCGGAATCGCATTAAGGACACTCTTTTCGAGAGTCTGGTCAGGGCTATTCGCAAGGTAATCATCCACCATCTGGATTGCGAACGGCATGCGGACCGAGTTGAGGCCGAGCTTAGGAAACCACGAGACGATGTCTTGGACGGAAGAGTGCTGGAGACCTTCAGGAATCATGATCTCTTGGTGGCCTGGCCAGTTTGTCGACATGAAGTGGAAGACATCGCCGTTCGCGTCGACTATGTCTCGGCCCTTGGTTGATAAAGGAAGTATGGAAGCGGCCCTCTTCAACGCTGATGGCGGCGCGGCAGCAGCGAAGGCAATCAGCAGCAGCCTCGCGGTCGCACGAATGAATAGCATTTTGACGTTAACAGGACGAAGTGTTGGTTGGTCCTATCCACGTTACGAACCCTAGCATCTTTATGCCGACAAAGATTCACGCGATCGTCCCAAACTTAGACGCGTCGATATTCACGGCCAAAGTATCTCCGTCCTCACATGATAGCAGCGCTACTGTAACTCCAGACTTCACATATAGTACATTGCGGGGAAAGTAGCTAGAAGCCCAGCCTTAGGTCCCCACTACGTCGCTTCCAAGGCTTATCAACACAGCAAGCGAAGGAACGGATACCTCTTCTGGAAGGCCGTCCATGAGTCCAAGAAAGCGTAGTCACGAGCTTTAAGTCGGTACGAGATCAAGAAAAGAATGACGTCCACATTGTGGACGATGCTCTGAGCTTGTGCAAACGGCCGGGTAGCGGGCATCGGGGTAATGCAGATCCCACATTTAGCCTACACCTTGACTTTGAACTTTCGTCGCGAGATGACCCGGTATCGATAACAGCCCCGCCATGCTACGCGCCACAGTTTACGCGTCGCCCGATGTAGGCTTTTTGGCATGAAGCAACACCTTGGCTGCTCTTCGCTTTGCTTCTTGACTCTTCTCTTCTCCCAAGTAAGACCGAACAACTTGTAGAAACGCCACATCCCAACGACGCAGTCCCAAGTGCTACTGGACGGCGATTACCTTCGTATCGAACATACGTCACTCGCAACTTTCGATCGCGAAAAGAAGATGGGAGGCGCTGTACAGGATGCCAAGATGCCTTCCAAGGCCGCAGTGTAAGCAAACGCGCATGTAAAACAACACAAGCCAATGCTAAGTCTATCTAGCGTGAAGGATGTCGACCTCAGTCAGATCTACTCCGAAAGCGTGGCAGCAAAGATCGTTCAAGTCGCGCAACGCGGTCTCAAGCAACAAGCTCCTTTACAATCATATCCACACACCGTACCCCAGATTGGTCCCGAAGCAGGTCGATACGAAGAGCGAGAAGCAGATTTCTGGACATGTGGCTTCTTCCCAGGATGCATATACGCGCTTCTCGAGCGCTCAATACGATACCCCCAGGCCATTGATGTCCCAGAACATGTGCGGCCACAGATCCAAGATCAGCTACTGAAGCTAGGACGACACTATGGCGTTGCTATCAACCAGATGTCTGGTCGAACAGATACCCACGACATGGGCTTCATCGTGCAGCCCGCGTTACAAAAAGACTGGGAGTTGACGGGCAACAAAGAGAGCTTACAGTCTGTCGTCAACGCAGCCTACGCGCTCGCATCACGATATGACGACCGGGTAAAAGCGATTCGGAGTTGGGATGTTGCGATCAACGACCGTTACTCAATAACGGACATGTCGACAAACTTTCTCGTCATCATAGATAGCATGTGCAGTAAGTTCTCCTCCACCCCTCCTCTTCCATTACCTGACTCACCCATCCACCACAGATCTCGACCTCCTCTACTTCGTCGGCCACATCCAAAACGACCAAAAGCTAATCGACATCGCAACCCAACACGCCGACTCCATCATCCACGAAATCCTGCGACCAGACTTCTCCTCCTACCACCTCGTAAACTTCGACCCGCGAACCGGTCAACCACAAGCCAAGATGACGAATCAGGGCTGGAAAGATGATTCGACGTGGAGCCGCGGCCAGGCCTGGGCTATAATGGGTTTCGCGCAGACGTATTCGTGGACGAAAGATGTGAAATATCTGGCAACAGCGATCCAATGCGCAGAGTACTTCTTGCGACGTCTGAAAGAAGGAGAGGGGAAGTGGCATCACCCCTTGGTCCCGTGTTGGGATTTCGACGCGCCACAGGATAACCCCGAGGAGCCGTTACGCGATGTTTCCGCAGGCGTGATAACAGCGAACGGTCTCCTTATCATACACCAAGCACTCCAGTCCCTCTCTTCAACCACAGCATCACAACTCCCCTGTAACAACGCCACAAATTTCCTCGACATTGCGTTGCAAATCGTATCCCAGACTTTAGACATGTCGTACGACTCTGATCTAGCATCTTTCGAACTCCCCACCAAGAGCATGGTTAACGGGAATAGCGCTAACGGCGCAGTGGTAGCACCGGAGTTCAAGATCAAGGAATCAGGGTTCGAGTGTATACTAAGAAACAGCACGACGAACTGGAACGAGCATGCGCATATGAAGTATGCGGATCATGGGCTGGTGTATGCGGATTACTATCTTTTGGAATTTGGGAATAAGCTTTTGAGGGCGGGGTTGCTGTGATGGGTGTTGGGGTGTTGGGACGTGTAGTCTTTGGCGAGGAATACATGTTGAAGTGAAGCAAGTCTGCGTTGTCTGCTTGAGGTTTTGATGTGCGTTTGCTGTGAGTGAGCATGCGTGAAGACGGTATGAAGGAAGCTTGCATACGATAAGAGCAGAATATGTGAGCAACGAGCATGAGTCAAAGAACGTGTGGTTGGATTTCCTTTGCGTGCGTGACGAAATGAGCGTAATGCGTAAGGCGTGGTAGAGTATATACAGCGATATGAAGCGAGTGTGGGTATGTATATGCAACAGCATAGAACGAGTGTGATAGTGCAAGTGTGCACAAACGTGAAGAGAGGCATGTACAAGAAAGATGAGCGGAAAAGTGAGCCGCAGCTAACAAACAGCAAGAACGATACCTAGCCGATCATCGTCACTGCCTTACACAGTGACGTACTCCATAATGACCGAAGTCACAACCGTAGTCTGTGGGTCAGCGGGCGCGGTAGGCTCAGGCGCTTGCTCTGAGACGGCCGGTGCGCTAGAAACCTCGGGTGTGGGTGTAGGAATCGATGAGATGGCCGGCGCGCTGGAGACCTCAATTGAGGTCGCAGGGGTAGGTGTAGATACGGCCGGGGTAGAAGCACCCAGTGTCACATACTGCGTAATGACAGACTCCAGGAGCGTCGTTGCAATCTGGGGACCCGCACCACCAGCGTCAGGCGCGACCTCTGGAACCGGAGCCTTCTTCCACTCAAACTCGCCAGACTCAGCGTTGTAAGATCCGCTCGACTGATCGGCAGGGAGAGTCGAGTTGGTGCCGTCAGGTCCAGGTCCGTTGTACACGGGCGGGTTGCCTTCGATGTCGTCCTTGTATTCGACATCGCCGTTCCAGGTTGGCACCTCGGTGTCGGACTCTGGGATGCTGACTGGCACGCTGAATACGGTGACGTTCAAGCCCTTGGGTGGCTTGTTTCGCGGGATCTCGCTGAAGTCCAGAGCTTGGATGCGCCAGCTGAACTTCTCCTTGAGATAGGCCTGTACTGTCTCCTTGTCCAGGCTCTTGAGCTCGCCGGCCGCGTGCTTCTGTGCGAGCTTCTCTGTCAGGCCAATGTTACCCGTAACAATGTTTGAGGAGCTCATTCGCGGAGAAGACAGGGTGGCGAGCTGGCCAACATAGTTGGGGTCCGTAGGCCAGTCGATGGGGTTGGTGCTGGGCTCGCCAAGGAAGGCGCGAACGGCGTAGGAGACCTTGATGTCGGTCGGCATGTTGACTTCGCACTGCCAGTCGGTAGCCTGAACCGTGCGGTTGATGCTGCCTCCGCCTGGAGTCGGGAACGTCGCATTGACTGTCGCATTGGTCTCGCTCAGGCCTTGAGTGTGGGCTTTGTACAACTGATTGATGGACGATGTCAGTGTCGCATTGCTGGGGTTGTTTTCGAGTTCGGGGTAGGTGTATCCAAAGGAGGTCCAGTTGCGGGAAGTGGTTGCAGTCCACATGTCGCCAAGAGCATTCATGTGGAACGGCGCGAGTGGCGAAGCAGTACCAAGAACGCTACCGCTGGCGACAGCAAATGAACCCATACGCTGCTCGGCGTCCTCGACCCAGGTGTCGGGGTAGCGAGTTTGGTACATAGATATGATCCGATCAATGTTACTACACACGGTTAGCATTACTCTCAGCATTACGTTCCGAGGACTTACCAGTGATGGAACCAGAAGATGGGGTCGAATGCGGAAACCTCCACTATACCCATATGACCCAATCCGAAGACGGTGTGCAGGCCATCGTGTAGAGTCTCGAAGTTTCCGATCTTGCCACCGTTCGCCTTGTTGCTCACTTGGCTGAAGGGTTGGTACGTCGTCAACAACTTGTAGAGCATATCGCGGAGATTGGGCTGCTGTTTGCCAACTCGGTCGTTAACCTCGCTGTTACGGCTGGTGGCATTGGCAGCGTGGGGATCAGCTGGGTACCGAATAGTGTGGTTCCAGTACTTGAACTCAAACTCGCTCTACATTCGTGTTAGCAGCCAATTTCTCGAGGATGATATCCACGTGGGACGTGAAATCTAGAGTTGAGACGTACCAGAGGAGCGAAGTCATCATACTTCAGAGGATGGAAGTCGTATTTGTACAGAGGGTTGGGGATATACCCTGTCGTTCCATTGGGAAACGTGACAGTAGCCGTGAGGCAACGCACGTTCTCAGGAATGACACCCTCTTCACTGTTTGGCGGATCCATCGCCCAATCCCAGTAAGGAAGACGAACTCGGTTTGCAATATCCAAGGCCTTGTTACGGGCTTCACCGACTGGATACTCATTGGCGACGTCGACCGCGCGATCATGGAGAACCTGCTCGAAGAGCGCGAGATACGGCCTGTGCCAGGGACCGAACATGCTGGACCCATGAGGACAATATCCCATCATCTCATGACCAGCTGTTCCGTTCACATTGTCCCACTTCTGGAATGGCACTCCGTGTATCCCTAGAAATGTCAGCCAAGCCTCTGTCAAGAACACAAATTCCATACCTGCGACCTGGAAGTAAGAGATCTTCTGATCCTGGTCCATAGCCTGGAAGCGAGCAAACGCTTGGATGAAGATGTTCCATAACTCCGTGTCTTTCTGCAATTCACGGAGTTCCTGTCGGGGGTGTACTCCAGTTCCCTGGACTCCGACAACACTGAAGTAGCTGTCGTCTGCCTTTGCAACTCCACATGAAGGACCATTGGTAGAGTTGGACACAGCTTGTACGCTTGCCAGTAACGAGAGTGTGGTAGCCAGACCAGTGAAAGAAAAGAATGATTTCATGTTGGCCAGCCGGTAGCGAATGAAAGTGATCGTCAAGATCTGAACGAATGGAAGCTGCAACAAGTTGCGAACGAAAAGAATGAATGTCACTAGGACTGAAAGAGAGACTGGGCAAGCGATGCTGTGATGGGATTCTGGATGGACATGATGCTGTATATAAGATGTCCGTAAAATGAACGGCTGGTGGCACAATCCACTGCCCCGCTACCTGTAAGTGACGTACCGCGTTGTAGTACCGGCACTTCATGCGTAAAACATCCACCAGCTGTCAAAAGGCAGGTGCAGCAGCGTGTACGCCGTTGTTGCTCGGCGCATCCTTGCATGTAGGATGATGTTCGAAACATGTTTGGTTTCTTCGCATGAACGTGCCAAGGACGGAGGAGCACGACGTATGGACCATGAACATAGACAGTCAGAGCCCTGTAGCATGATTGCGATCTTTACTGGAGGTCTAGTACCAGTGTTCATGATCTCAGTATAATCGCGCTTAACCGTTGACTTGGTCGTCCTAGCCAAGACGCAGCATAGACAGTTGAGTGTCTTGGGGATATCTTAGCCCGACCGGCTAGTCGAGATTTAAACATCGGCACGAGCGGGCCATCTGCGATCGGTGCAGTATACTGATTGTGGCTGTGGCGTGGGGAAGCTGTGTGATGTTGATTGTGTGAGATGGCAGGGCTGCGGCACAGACCACCACGGCATGGTGCGACGCTCACAGAGAGCAGATTGACGAGCAACCGAAATTCAGGCACCTATCAACTCGGATGTGACGGCCTGGAATGGTCGATGCGATGAAACAATGTCGGCACGTAGCGATTGCTAACCGGCAAAATTCGTGTTATCGCGATTTTGCGGGGGATGCGCTTCATACACTTTCCATAGTGTCGGGAGGCATGGAATCATCGACATCACGCGCTGTCAAAGTGCGTTTCGTGTCCTTGTCTTGTTTCGCCTGGCTGCTCTTTCTCTTTCTCGAACCTGCACTATCAGATGCGATGTGCAATCTTGCCCACTTTTTGACTCTCTTGAAAACTTCGATTACTGGCACCGGGAGCCCACCCAGCTGGGCAGCTGACACACCATTGCTTCTCGTCAAGACATCAATAGTCGTTCGAGCCCGTGTGATGGCCGGGTTCAGAGATTGGCCAAAGACGGTGTCACCGAACGATGTCAACGCAATGTTTCTCAGAAGCAGAATGTCGCCAACTTTGATGCTCTCTAGTGTCTGCAGTAGTTGGTTTTGAACGTGGTTTTGTTCGTTGTTTGACTCTCGGGGTGGACGCAGCCAGAAAGTGACCTTGAAGTCTGAGCGTGTATCATCCGCAACGATGATCTCCCATAGATTCATCTTGTATCCACCCTTACGAACGAAGACTTCTTTCTGTTCCGGAGTCGCTGTCACGACGCATAGGAAGTTTGGCGTTGGAGTTTGCGGGTAGATCGCTCGTAGACGCTGTACGCTAGGTAACATTCCAAGAGGCGTGATATTCATCTTGGGCGCGACTTTGACGAGTAGCGTATGCTCATCGACTTTGCTTGGGCTATCATAGTCCGATACAGTAGTTCCGAAAGAAGTAGTCAAGAAGGATGAGGAGCTGACGCTCTTATCCGTTATACCGTCTGGGAGGACCTGAGACGACAGTAGCGTGTCGTGGAATATGAGCGAATGCTCAAGGTAGCCAGGTGTGGCGATTGACGTATCCTCAAAGGCGATAGATGTATCCAAGTGGGTTGTATCTTCCTGTAAAAACGACGTATACCGGCTCACATTGGGCAGCGAAACATCTGATATGTCTTGATCTCGAACATTTCCCGGAAGAAAAGGTTGTGACCATCCAGTCTGGAGCCGAGGGTTCTTGAAAGGCAGTCCGCGCCACTTTAAAGACGGCGTGGATTCATTTGCGGGTGTAGAGACACTTGTTGCTGCATCAAAGAAACGGCAATCCTCAACTGCCAAGAGTGTGTCCTCGTTGAACTCTAGATGGTTGCGCAAGGGCGCTCCATTGAGCATCTTGAGCCGCATCTTACGCGACTGACGCGTCTACGCGTACGTGTTGGATCGACGCGTGCGCGATAGAAGTCATGGGAACAGCGTCGTTCTTCGAAGTATACTAGCGTAGGAGGTATGCGAGGGTTATGTGGAGCCGAGTAGAGAGCAGTCGGAGAATGTGAGGATGTCCGGGCCTCGTCCAACAAATCCGAAGCTGGAAGCATAATCGTCGCCTAATCTGATAACGCGAGGTCCGAAAGCCGAAGCAATTCACCGAGACAAGAAAAGCAACATAAGAGGCGGTCAGCTTCCGTCTGAACTCCCGTAAGACTTCAACTTCGGTGATATTCGATAATTACTGTTCATTAGGCAACAACGGCCGTGAACGGGCGTGAAAGACATCATCCAGGTACCATCCACTCCGTAAGCGTCGGCGTCACCGCGCGCCCACATTCCGCGGCCTTGGCGATCTAATCGCCGCATCTGATATAAAGATACGCAATGGCACCTTCCAAGACGCCCCACCGGCCGATAAACGCCTACCGAGTCCCTGCCATGTTGCGCAACCTGTCCTACAAGCTGACCTCAGCACTTTCGTCGTCAGAAGTCCCTACGCTGGCCAAGGATAGCGACGAATTCATCACAGCGAAGAAGACGGAGCAGTTGTTTCCGACCACCGACCCCGCGGTAGATGGCGATGATTGCCTGCACGACTGTGCTAGTTGCAGTGTCAAGTACCCGCGCAAGTTTGAGATTGATGAGACGGAAGAGCTGTATGGACACGTGAAGGGATGGAGTACGCATTTGATTGTTGCGACGGGCAAGACGGATTGGGTGCGCGATGTTGCAGACGAGAAGGGCAGCATTATGGAGGCAGTTGACAGGGGCGATGCAAAACCTAGCAATGGGGTGAGTTTGCAGATATATTACCGTCTGGTTGTGTCGAGTGCGAGCTAATTGGGTATAGAAACTCATGTTATCCGCCTCCAATATGCCCGTCCCAGACCACTCGGATCACAGTTCCATGGTACTACTACTACCATCATGGCAGTTCATAGACAATGTCACGCCTGCGAACATCCCCGAACTTATCACCGACTATATCAACCCCGGTCCTACGAATAATACCCCATTGCGCCCACGGAAAAATGCCGCGCTACCACCTTCAGAAAAGCCGGAAGAGACTTCTTCCGCCGACGCCGACGCGCCCTCCTCCATACCCCCGTCGATACCCGCACCCCAACTCAAAGCCCGACCATGTCCACACAAATACCTCATCTTAATGTGCAGTCAAAAGACACGAGACGCACGTTGCGGCCAGTCCGCTCCTCTTCTACGAAAAGAGTTCGAGCGACTGCTGCGACCACTGGGGTTATACCGCGATCTACACGACGAGCGACCGGGCGGCGTAGGGATATACTTTATAAGCCATGTTGGCGGCCACAAGTTCTCGGCAAACGTCATGGTCTACCGACACTCGTCAGTCGTCACACGGCCCGAGAGCACGAATGGCACTGCCAATGGACACACCAATGGCGCAGAGAAACGGCTCGCGGACCTGAAGCTTGAAGATGATAATGGGCAGGAGGTTCTGCTGGATGCTAATAAGGAGCAGGAGGCAGAGGGTAATGGCGAGGCTGCGCAGTGTATATGGTTGGCAAGAGTGAAGCCTGAGGATTGTGAGAACATTATCAAGTACACGGTGCTGCAAGGGAAGGTGGTGAAGCCGGAAAGACAACTGCGAGGTGGATTTGATCGATGCAAACAGCTAGCTAGTTGGTAATCGATCGTGAAGCACTGCTGTGTCCTCCAGCTCAGGCGCTGTCTGAGTCCCAGGCAACTCATATGGTGTTTCCTCCACGTCCTCTGACATAGTCCCACGACCCACGTCGTTTGCATCTGCCGACTTCTCGCTTTTGTTGCTATCGGGATGTCTCCGGTGGATCCAGTACATCGCGATGAAAATGGTGCCAACGATTGTTAAACCGCCCAGAACGCCGCCTATTATCGCACCGATATCAAGGGAGTGAATTCCAGGTTCGTTGACGGAGGACGACGAGCTGTCATCGAAAGTCGCAGAGTCTCCATAGGTCGGTGTTGCACTCGTTTCTTGAGGCCGTGAATCTGCATCGCTAGAGTCGGATAGGTCGGTTGTGATGGTGACAGTCTTGAAGAGAGGTGGTATTATGACTGTAGAGTATGGTCCTGGGGATTCTTTGACGGTTTCTGTTACGGTTTCCGTCACAGGCTCCCACAAGTCGCCGGTGTTGGGTGTTATCTTAAGCGTGCGGATGCCTGATGAAGGGGTCCAGTAAGAGTAGGATTCCTCTTAATTGTTAGATTGTAGATCAGTAGCAAGATGACCAAAGTACATACCGTCTCCATTTCAGCTTGTCACGGTCGGTATCTCAACGGCAGCGATCAACTTTCACGAGCAAGAAAGAGGTACTTAAAACAACTTTGACTAGGTAGAAGATTGCATAGTTCTGCTTCCTGTACACAGCCCCTTTCAATGAAAACGTCGATGTAACACTGGAATGCAGCATTGCGGTTGTGTCACTTCCTGTATCAGCATGGTACAGTGCAGCGCGTAGAAACTGCGCGAATGACTTAAACAAAGGCTCCGTAGTACAGAATACGTACATACTGGGGTATATAAAAGGTTAGGCTCGATATGCAATGAATCACGCGCATACGGGAAGATACATGTTGAACTCGAACATAACATGGGGTATCATTTGTGGTATATCGCTTGACCATGCGTCTATGGTGTCTGTCTGTCGGCTTTATGTGGCCCGTGGTCCTCAAGATGGCAAGCAATTTTCAATCTTTCCGAGTATTGTGACTACGCAGCGTGCTCCCCATCGATATGCCGGTCATGGTCGACCTTGCTCGACGAAATTAGTCGAGCTTTTCGGGCCGCCAACTCGTACTTAATGTCCATATAAGGGCTCCGCGTGCGCCATAGGTATTTTTCCGGAGCGTAATAGTCACCACGAGAAAGCTGGAAGGGACCCTTTAATCGCTTATGATCACAGGTCTTGTAGTATGCGCGCAGACACGTCTCTCATCAGCCTGCGGCCTCCTTGACTTTGCCACCAGGGTTGGGTGCTTCATCGATGAACTGCGGTGGCGCGGTGTCGTCCAACATGAAGTTTGGTACGCCGGATGACTCTCCAATACCCTCAAAGTCGACCTCGTCACCCAGTGCCTCCAGCTCAGCATCCAGCTCCGACTCGTCCACATCTTCTGGCACATCATAGCTGCGACTTATGGCGTCTTGTATATCGTTTCCCATATCCATGAGATCGGCCATCTCATCTTGCAGCTTGTCGATCTTATCGATGTTGACCTTGCCGTATTGCTTCCGTAGCTCTTTTGTCGTTGTCTTCATCGCGTCGATGGTAGTCATTGTGTTCTTGAGGTTGTCCTGCATCATGCCGGCCTGTTCCATGTTCCACGATTGTGCCTGAAGCTGGTCGCGCTGCGCTTCGTATTGCTTCCGCTGCTGGAGGACTTTGAGGGCTTTTTGCTTGATGGCGGTTTTGCCGGGGCCGTCGCGCATCTTGGCGAGCTTCTGCTGGTAGGTGGACAGCTCAGCATTGAGCTTGGCGAGCTTGACGTCGAGACTTTCTATGCGTGTGTCGACCTGAGCGCGTCAGTATTGGAAGGGTGTTGCCTAATGGATGGAGCCTACATTGGAGATGGCGCTGTTGAGCGTGGGCTTGGGCGCAGTGCTCTTGGCTCCAAATAGGCGGTTCATGCTGGTGGTGGGATATGTGGGTTGCCGGCCGGAGGGTCGTGATATGCAGCCGAGGGGGGAAGGACAGGCGTGGAGTGTGTTGGCAGTGTGGGGTGAATTGCAGGCACCGAACGATGGTCGTAGCTCCGGCAGTTCCCGCTAACGTCATCGATCGTCACGTGGGCGCTAACGATCGCCCTGACCCTGAGATGCCCAAGCAGGATTGCCATACATAGAGTGTCCCATGCCATGGCAATTGCCGACATTGACAAGCTAACAAAAGGAAACATAGTACATGGTGAAGCAATTCATTAACAGCTATCTACAAATGAGTCAAATGAACTTTATCACAGGCGGATGCCGGTATGCGATGCCAGATGCAAGATGCACCAAATCATCACACTGTCGAAGGTCCTACATCACCTTGATAATCTCCAGCATGCGCGGTGTTCATGCCATCAGCACTAGCTCGCATGCTTATCTTGAGCGACTACTGGGTCCCAGATCTGGAACCAGATACAGCTGGTAGTCTTCTTCCAAACTCGCACGTCCTGGTTGATATCAGGGAGGTGCAAGTGATCTGCAGCCTGGCACGCTATCCGTACTACGCAGCTTCTAGCCTTGCCTGTCACCACCAAACCCAACAATACCCACAACACTCCGACTCGGGAGACACAGACGTTTTCGCAGCCTGTATCTGTAACGACGCCGCGCAACAGTCGGTGCATGGGTTGATCCAGAGCCTCGCGCGCTTTTCGTTTGCCATTGCCTTCCCCGCGGCCTCGTTCGCCTAAGGTACCTGTCCCACCTGTGCAACCCAGCCCAAGCCACGAACACGCGCCCTCTGTCTCACTCGAGTCGCTCTGCTAACCCGCCCGCCGCCGTGTCCAGCTCTGCACGGCGTGTCCTTCTATGACGCATTGGTCGCCGCAGTAAATCTACGCATGTGCCCCACGCTGCTGCACACGCTCTCGAGTGCCTCGCCCGACCCTTCCCCTGCCCCGCCCTTGTAGCCGCAAACCACCGCAACCACCATGTTTTGGCGCTTCGGCGGGTACGCGCAGCTGTCGTCGCTCGACAGCATCCTCGACAAGCCCGACGTCACCGTTGAGGAGCTGCTCGACGAGTCGGATCTCATACAGGAGCTCAAGCAGCAGAACTCGAAGCTGATAGAATACCTTCGCGATGAGAATGTCTTGGAACGCCTGCTGCGCTACGTTATCGCCGCCAGACCCGACCTGCCCCCCGACGACGACGCCGGAGGAGAGCCTGCGCACGAGGCGAGGAGTCCCAGTCGGACGGGCTTCTTCGGCAAAGTCAGGGCGCGCTCGACATCCACCACCAAGTCCGATGCGGGCGATAGCGAAGAGACCAAGGAGGAGCGACAGCGCATGAAGTACGCCTATGTGTCGTGCGAGATCCTGTCGTCCGAAGTATGGTCCATATCCGAGGCGGTCCTCGAGAACCAGGACACCTTGCGACAGTTCTGGGCCTACATCAAGCAGCCTGCGCCGCTCGACCCCGTCCAGGCTGGCTACTTCACCAAGGTCAACGAGTCGCTGCTCGACCGCAAGATGGAGGAGATGCTCGACTTCTTCAAGTCATTGGACAATGTTGTAACAGACATGTTGCAGCACGTCGACTGCCCGGTCATCATGGACCTGCTGTTGAAGATTATCAGCCTTGAGAAGAGCGAGGGCGGACAGGGCATTGTTGACGTAAGTCGTTCCATACACGCTTGCTAGCATAACTAACAGACTCCAGTGGCTGCAACAACAGAACCTCGTTCCCCGCCTGATATCGTTCCTCGCCCCCGATCAGTCGACTTCCACACAAACGTCAGCTGGCGACTTCCTCAAGGCTATCATCACAATATCCGCAAACGCTACCACGCAAGACCAGTCCGTCATCGGGCCTAACGAGCTTACGCGCCAGCTTGTCTCCGAACAATGTCTGAAACAGCTGATCGACTTTATGCTGCAAGGCGGCAACCCGCTGACAGTCGGTGTGGGTATCATCATCGAGGTTATCAGAAAGAACAACTCCGACTATGATTTGGAGAATCAGATTGGGCCGGTACCCAAGAACTCAGACCCCATCTACCTGGGAACACTGCTTCGCCAATTCGCCAACCACATCCCGCAGTTCATGGAGCTGGTTAATAGTTCAAGCCAGATCGTGACACAACGCGATGGCAGCACTACAAAGAAAAAGCGAGAGCTCAAGACAGCCTTTGGCGAGAAGATCGAACCGCTTGGATTTGATCGGTTCAAGACTTGTGAGCTGATGGCCGAGTTGCTGCACTGCAGTAACATGGCTCTGCTCAACGAACGGGGCAGCGAGGCTGAAGTCAGGAGGCGAGATGCCGAGCGGGAACGTCTCAAGGCCGACGGCAAATTGACTTCAGCGATTTCCGGCAACCCAGGCGATTTCTCCACCAGTGTTGATAGCCAAGGCTTCCACCACGCGCGCGCTCCATCTATGGACTCTCCTGCAGAGATAAAACCTCTGCATGTACAGAACAGTTCGGAAGACGACTTTGAAAAGGTTGTCGCGCCGGAAGTTGCTGTCGAGGAGGCCAAAGATACGGCAACGGAGAAAGAGCAGATTGGAGAGCCATTGGAGCCTTCGCCAAAGCTGCCACCGAGAGATGCGCCACAGGAATCGTCCGCTGCCAAGACGGCAGGCGATGACGGCGAGTTTGTTGACGAGCCTTTGACACCACCCAAAGACGCTGCAGCACCTGCTGAGAAGCCTGCATCTCCACCTAAGCCTGCAGATGATGCCGAGTCACCTACGTCAGCCGGTCTGAGTGCCAAGGTCGACGAGCTTGAACTGGATACCGACACCGTTATGAACGACCGCCAGGAACCAACAGAGCCTGCGAAGACCGAGAAGTCTGATACCGATGTCAAGACCCCGCCATCTCTTCTCACACAGCAGCTCAATCAGACCTCGGATACCACCACTGCTGAACAGTCCGAGAGTCTTTCACCTCATCCAGACGACAAACCAGCGCCACTCTTTGCGGGTAAGAACCGCAAAAGTGAAGCCGAACCAGCCAGCATTGACACCTCGCGCTTCACCGCACCAGTAGCAGGATCAGATCTTTCGGAGATAACTCCTATCGATGAGTCTCAGAGCGTGCGTTCGGTGGTATTCGGCAGTGCAGAGGATCCTGCAGGCTTCGAGATCGACATTGACGGTACGCCTGTTGTTGGCGACTTGCTGAAGATCACATTCGTTGAGAACAAAGTAGTACCAACGATACTTGTAAGCACCTTCGATATCTTCCAGCGAAACATGCTAATATTTGCAGGACTTCTTCTTCCGCTTCCCGTGGAACAACTTTCTACACAATGTAGTATACGATGTTGTTCAGCAAGTCTTCAACGGGCAGATGGACCGTGGATACAACCGTCAACTAGCGATTGACCTCTTCGATAACGGAGGCATTACCGAGCGCATTATCAAAGGACAGCAGGAGAGCGACAAATCGCACCAAGAAACGTCCATGCGACTAGGATACATGGGTCACCTCACCCTGATCGCAGAAGAGGTGTTGAAGTTTACAGAGCGACATACCGACGAAGTCTTGTCGCAGATGGTCCTAGAGAAGGTCCATGCTCAAGAGTGGGTGTATTATGTGGAGCATATTCTGGCCGAGACGCGAGAGCGCGACAACGCCATTCTCGGAGGCGTACGACCCGACATGAGCGTCGGGCCAAGACAAGCTGTGCTCAACGCCGTCAACGCAGCAAACAACAACTTTGGAGGCGACGGTGGCGGGCTCTCCAATGCAAGCCTCGCCAACAACGGCAACATAGGCCTCGACAGCATGGAGCTCACCAATGCTGGTGACACTGAGGGTGGTGGGTACACCTTCAGCGGAGGCTCCTTGCTTAGTGGCTTTACTAACTCGAGTGACGAAGAAGACGAAGACATGGACGATGTCGACACCGAGAGAGAGCGGGAACAACGACAGGGACCTGTCGACGACTCCGAACAAGTGGGTGAAATCTCATTTGACGATGCTGATATGGACTATCGATAAGTCCATGGCCCCGAGCATACACACTATACCACGAATGTTTCCCGCCCTTGGTGCGTTTCCTTTTCTTATACTTGTTTGTATCATGAGCGGGAACGGACAGACGGCTCGCATGCTAGATCTATGGGCCTATCATCATCCTTTCTGTACATACATTCCTTGCGCCATCCGACAGGGTGTATGATACATGTAGTAATACGCATCGTGAGATGTGGTTTCCTCTCATCTCCTTTGTGTGATGTACCACTGGATGATTGGGCTTCATTGATCTGGTATGGTGTCCTCTTTCCTCCTCGCTTCCATCTGCTTGTCTCCCCTTTGTTTACCCTTTCTCTGTAAATTCTGATTTGCTTGCGTTCCATCTCCGCCCTACGAGTCATCGTGTCCTTCCATTGACCAGCTCCACTAACACCTACTCACAGCCCAGCATCCCACCGCCCCTCCAGATCCCCCCATCGCGCGCCCGCCGCCAATTCGCCCTCCGCCTCGCCCAACGCAAAGCGCAACTCGAATCAACGCGCGAAGCAGAAGAAGACCCAGACGATCCTTCCGCACCGAAAACTCAAGAACAAGAAGAACGCGAAGGACATCAGCGCTTTGCACGCATGTTTGAAGGCATCGAAGATTCTTCCGACGACGATAGTCTGCACAGTATTGAGGGTATGGGAGAGGACGAGGAGAGCATACTAGGACGCATTGAAGTTGAGGGCCAGGAGGTGGGCAGGAGGAGTCCGATCAAAGTGGCTAGTCCCGAGAAAGTGAGCAGTCCGGAGTTGGAGCGGGGTCCGAGTGGTGGGGAGGGCAAGGAGGAGGAGAGGAGGGTTGTGGTTTAGTATGTTGTTGATGTGCTTATGAATGTGGTTGGTGGGTAAGGCGCGGGCGCCGTCAGCGGTATCGTTGATGTGTTGTTCGATGTCGCTGTTGATGGGCATTGCGAGAATTCATGTAGGTTTACGCGATTGATTGGCATGATGTATGTAGTAATGCATGGTTATGAGATACCCCCTTCTATCTCTCTCTTGGGATATTGTACTTCACGTTGAGCTGAGGCACACAATATAGCCGCAACACGATGATGTTGTTTAAATTTCCACTTTGATCTCGTGTTGTGTCAAAGACGAGGCAGGTACCACATTGGCGAACAGTACCTACCCAGATAGAAGCACACGTCATGTGACTTGGCGACACGCTAAGTAGATCCTTAGCGCGTCCGTCATCCACCCTTCCCTACCATCAACACTCCACCTTAACATCCAAACCCACAACCACAACACCCAGCATGTCCACGCAACCCGCTCCTCCCCGCCCTTCAAACGACCACCGCCGCACCTCCGGCGCCCCAAAACGCCAATCCATCCTCCCAAAACCCTCCTCCATCTTCCTCGACACCACCGTCCTCATCGCCCAACACGCGCAAATCACCGGCACGCACCCCGTTACAATCGGCCCTAATACCGTTTTACACCCCCATAGCAAACTCAGCAGCGCAGTTGCACCTGTTGTCCTCGGCGAGGGCTGTGTGGTTTTTGAACGCGCGAAAGTGGGTGTTGGTATGGGTGCTGAGGGTGATGCGGAGGGGAAGAGGGGCAGTATGGCACCTCCTGCAAGGGGGGGTGGGAGTGTGAGGGAATCTATGCGCAGTGAGGGAACGGTGTTGGGGAGGAATGTGGTTGTTGATTCTGGGGCTGTGGTTGAGGCGGCGGAGGTGGGTGAGGGGAGTGTGGTTGAGGTTGGGGCTGTGCTGGGGAGGGGGAGTATTATTGGGAGAGTAAGTGGATTTCTGATCGCGTTTGAGCGTTGTTTGGACTAACATATTCGAGTACTGCACGATATCGGCTTCTTCGGTTATACCGCCTTATACCCGCTTGCCAGATTATACGGTCGTGTATAGTGGGAATCAACAGAGGGTGGATCGGACGCTGCAGTTAAGACCGGAAATCCTGGAACAAAAGATGGCGGTGCATGCGAAGCAGCTGGATATGTTTAAGAAGCTTATTCCCAATAATATTGCGAAGTGGTCTTGAGGGGAGGATGTACTCGGGTCTTCGCGCCATCCTTCGGATTCTAGACGGGACGAGCTTCGACACAACGCCTCGACGACATTCTTACACAGACTTCGGCCTACAGCAGCGACATCGGGGGTGAAACATTCTTGGGCAGTGAAAACAAGGGATTTCCACGAGACTCGGCGCTGGCTGCATTGTGAAAGCTATGGACAGTCATAGCGGAAGCAATGGCAGCAGTCTTTCACCGAACAGTGGGCCCTCTGGGACTATCTCCTGATTGTATATGTACGAAGCACCTCCACCGTACACGACAAGAACCACCCCACCATTTAGCTCTACCGCCGTTCGCATTCAACCATATCAGCACCAGCACCAGTATTGCGACCAACAATGCCTCTCTACGCCTCCAAAGCAGCCTTCGTCGCTTCGGACATGAAGGCATGTCCCATGCCGCCCTCCGACCCCTCCTGTCCTATCTGCCGCGAGGATCTCCAGCCTCACGAGCCAGAAGCCTTATCCGCGAGCCCTTCAAGCGAAGCCACACAGAACGGTAACCCCATTACGAACGGTTCCGCCCATGACCATGGCACCACCGCCGTCAACAGCGCACCCGCTGAACCAAACGAAGATCACTCCCCCGTCAAGGTCACCTGTTGCAACAACATCTTCGGCCGCAATTGTCTAGAGAGCTGGCTCACCAGGGCAAACAGCTGTCCATTCTGTCGCGCCGAGTTTTTCCCCTCGCACACTGTACCAACGGAAATGACATTCGAATGGTTTGCTCAACTCATTGAAAGAGCAGAAGCTCGAACTGACGCGAGGTTGGAGGCAGCGAGAGCTCGATATACAGAGGGCATGACGGCGGCGACAGCTCGGTTCACAGAGGGTATGGTAGCTCGATACATACAGCGCATGGAGGCTGCGGCAAGTGGCATTACAGGCATACGTAGAAGGGACCTGCGTACGCTTGAGGCTCTGCAGCAGGCGAGTCCGGATGTGGAACTTGCGGACCAGGATGACGCTGAGGACGAGTCTGAGTTGTCCTCTGAGACCGAGTCGGAGGATGAGTCTGATTCAATGCCCGAGCTAGAGTTGGAGGATGAAAGCGAAGGGTACTACTCGGAGTCTGGGTCTGTTCTGAGCGAAGATGAGGATGACGAGTCTGAGTTTGAGGATGAAGATGAATATAGCGGTGATGAGGATGAAGGGAGCGATGGACCCCCGGGGGGACCTGGATCTGGAGGCGCGGTTTGTGTTGAGTGCGCTCATACAGGTGCTTCAGTGCGAGCCTAAAGTGGCGTCGCTGGAATAACGAGTGTAAAGGAGGGTTTCGATGGGCCGGAAAAGATGACATATCCATTTTTCCTGGTTGCGTTTCTTGTAGTCATCCATGGAAAAATCATGTCGAAGTAGCACTTGCTTCAACTATTACAAGCCCAGCATCTATTACACTCATCCCCTGACTTTGCACGTCTACCTCTACCAACATACCTATCCGGCTATGACCAGTTGGGATAGCTTGAAACATCGTGGTATTCAACGATCCAGCAGCTGGTCACAGCCGGATAGGTACGTTGGTAGAGATAGACGTACCTATCCGACTATACCACGTCTCCCACAATCACCGTCCCAACCCTACGCCATCCCAACTTACTGCCACCGAAACGCATCCCCCGGAATAAAGAAATTCGCATCCTCAAACGTAATAACACGATCCATATCCAGAAAATGACTATCCATAAACGCATCCGACAGATTAAGCAGGGACTGGTCTTGAGTGCTATGTTGGTTCCCCGTCGCACCAGTATTGCCGTATGGAGCGAGCGATGGACCGGATACTGGGACTCCGTTTCCGGGCTGTTGATACTGCTGTAAGGGGGTATGGTTCGGGTAAGTAGCTGATACTTGCGGCGAAGCGTATATCGGAGGTGGCGGTTGTCCGGATGGTGATATCGCGTGTGCGCTTGGGAGACGCGGGTGGTGTTGCTCGTAATTGCTGGGTGAGGGCATGGTCGTGTTTCGGGTTATGTCTGGAGGCGGGATGCGTCGCGGACTGAGGGTTGAGTGTGAACTCGTGAAGCTGTTGGTGCGTCCGTGGCTCCTCATTAAAGAACGTTCATGCGCAAGGCTTCTGGAACGCGCTTGTGGTGTTGCGGCGTAAGTCGGACTGGCATAGTTTTGTGGATCAAGGGTCAGGCCGTTGTGGTCGTAAAAGTCGAAGCGGAAATTTGCGTCATTTTGACAGGCTTCGAGGAGTCGTTTCAGGTGGTTTGCGTATATAGCTGCTTGGTTGTTTGGTTTCGAGTCGTCTGTGTTCTTTCCTTTCCATCTTGCGGCCATTTCCTCGAGGTTGTGGATTAGACGGTGGAATTCTGATCGTAGAGGTTTGCGGGTGGCTTGGTGTTCGAAAAGCAATGCTTTGGCGGCGATGAACGCGCAGAATGAGAATTGGACGTTGACAAAGGGTATGGGTGTGTGGGTAAGGAATTTGTCGACGATGTTTGAAGTTTCTACGGCGGCGAGCTCGCAGGTCTGAGCACTGCATTCTTTTGGTAGTGCGACGAAGTCGTTCCATCCACGGGGCGGGTATCCGATTGGATGATGCAGTAATATCATCGAGGTGTTATGCGTAATGTGGGCTAGAGTCAGGTTAGGATCCATATCGACTACAGTCCTGTCTGACGAGATATTGGAGTCCTTCCATCTGGGTGGCAGGAAAATCTTCCACTGCACAAGCCTCAAGTCTAGCTCTTTGAAGCGTGTCAGCCAGCTGACTGCATGCTCCTTGTCTTGCCAATTAATCCTTTGTTGAAGGAAGAATGTCGTCACTTGACTCAAGCTCTCGGTTGCTTCGACACAGTATGCGAATGCGCCTAGCTTGGAAGCATCGATGTAGCCGTTGGCAGAATTAGGACTGGCTCCTGGGGGCAAGTGGTCGACGCCTGGGTCTTCTTCGTTGTATTGTGCGGGTACATTTGCTAGTGAGCGTCCGATGCGAGCAGCGGCCTTGTTCCAGATGCCGAAGTAAGGTGTGGTTACCGGCTCTTCTCTGGTGAAGAAACCGCCGTCTGCCGGTAACCGACGATGCACGTCATCTGCTGTGAGACTGGTGTTCCATCCTGTAGACACCGAACAATATCGATCGAGCAGAAATATGATCCAGAACAATCTTCGTCGCTCTTCCAACTCCGTCCAGTCGTTTGAGGGCTTCACTAATCGCACAGGCGTCATAAGTGATCCCGACTGCGATGTGGATGGCTCGGTAGTAAGTTGGAGATAGTCTATAGTCCTCGTGAGCGACCCGATCAACGGCCACGCTCTTTGTGTTTGACCGTCATTGAGAAGATCAAAAACTAGGAAGATGAGGGCCTGCAAGCTTTCGATGGTGACATTGCGCATCGCATGCGTTTCGACAATCATCCGGGAGACCCTCGTCTGCTGAAGAATCTGGTCATTGTCCAGGTACAGTACGTTGGGGTCCATGTGCCGCAGAGCAACGGCGACCAGAGCATGAAGGACCAACACATGTCCTGGATCCTGGCAACCTTGGCGCACTCGCGTTTGGAGTCTCGCCTTATGGATATATGGGATCCAATGATGGAACGAAACGCAGAAAAAGTCTGCGACCTTCTCGAGCAGTGGTTGAGATGGCAAGTGCTGCGCGATATCAACATCTTCGAATGGGAAAAGCCAACTCTCAGCAATTGGCATTTCGAATCTTCTCTTCAACGGATTTGACACGCCGTTCCCTTCTTCGGAAGCTCTGGAATCATTTTCTGCGGATTGGTGGTTGTGGCTATACTCGGGAGTAGGCGCGACATACGGCGCGTGTTCCTCGACACGAGGTGCGCGTTCTTTTACAGCACCGGGGCTGTCATGCGCGACGGCATGGCCATTCGCTGTTGTATCATCGTCTCTATACCGTGGCCGGATGTTTCCCGCATCATCTAGCAGTATCCTCTCAAGAAAGGCTACCGAGTGTAAGATT
This sequence comes from Alternaria sp. BMP 2799, assembly GCA_023758145.1. Classification (NCBI taxonomy): domain Eukaryota; kingdom Fungi; phylum Ascomycota; class Dothideomycetes; order Pleosporales; family Pleosporaceae; genus Alternaria; species Alternaria sp. BMP 2799. The sequence goes on along the minus strand of JAFVLP010000010.1, from coordinate 500,148 downwards.
GAGTTCATCGTAGAAGGAGTACCACATACCGACGCGGCGGGTCAACGCCTCAACAGCTCCGGGCTTAAGCCCAGGTTTGTTCTTTGGCTGATAAACACATTCAGAGGCTATGGCACATTAGCGACGCAAGAAAGCGACGCGAAACAGCGCCAATTGACAGAAAAACTCACACAGCCTCAAGCAATGCGAGCACGAGGGTGTCTCGCGCGAGCATCGCAGTTTGCGTTGCTTGCAGCTAACGCACGCGGGCGTGTCACCGCCCACCGAGACGGGACCGTCGTCCTCGCCTGCCTGGCTACCATTGCCAACCGAGTAATTGGTCCACCCAGCCGACATCAGCACGACATCGCAAAAGCGCTGATCAAGAAGAAGCAAATGTGGAGGATGCAGCGAGCGGCGGGCATCGGGATAAATCGATAATTACTCCACACGCGGGCCCCGCGCGGTCTAACCCTCCTTTCGGCTGATCACCATCACTCCACCCCGGAAGCCACCCGATTTCATCAATACGGGACGGGAGCCTATGGCGATATGCGGTATCGATGTAGCTTTCGGATGCGCTACCTATTGAAGCTTGGGTGTGAAGAGGCACGAACTGTCTTTTGCACCCATTGGAAGGTACCGCCCACAGGGGGTCACGCCATAGCACTAGACACAGGAGACCGCGGAACATGTAGAGGCACAAACGCACAGCTTCAGTCTGAAAGAACTTTCAGGTTCTGCATCTTCGCACAGTATAAGCTCTTGATGAGGTTCAGGACACTATGCCTCCGCTGGACGGCTTCTCAAACAACTCGTTCAAAACCCACGCCGACTTCAAAACCGCATCGATAGCACTTCTTCGCGCACTGAAGCCATATCAATCACCCCATGGCGCCCGAATCAAACTCCCATTATCAACCGGCACCCATTTCGACGATGTCGCCGCCCAGCTTGAAGGATACGCCCGGCCGCTATGGGCAATCGGCGCGCTGATGCACTCGAACATCATGTCTAAAGACGAGTACGAAGAGCTCATCAAACCCTACGCCATAGGCCTGGCCAATGGTACCAACCCACATCACGAAGAGTACTGGGGTCCCGTCGTACTACGCGATCAACGAATGGTGGAAATGGAGATCATCTCGTTTGCGCTACTATCAGCTCCAGAGACCATGTTCCATTCGCAGTCTGAAGAAGCGAAGAGGAATATTACGGAGTGGCTGGGGACTATCAATGGAAAAGACTTCCCCACGACAAATTGGCTGTGGTTCCGCGTCATGACTAACCTAGCGTTGATCAAAGTATGCGGTGTACCCAAAGAGCATGTTCTTGATGCGATGAAAGCGGATTTGGATCTCATGGAGCAGTTCTACCGAGGGGACGGCTGGGCAGCAGATGGTATCTGGAGCGACGAGGGACGACAGGCAGATTACTATTCCGGCAGCTTTGCAATCCAATTCTCACAGCTCATCTACGCGAAGATGGCACAGGATCTGGATCCAGAGCGGTGCGAAAGGTTTCGAGGTAGAGCGAAGGAATTTGCAGTGTCTTTTTGGCGGTACTTTGACACGAATGGTATTTCCACCACCTATCCTGAGTGTCAAACACTAACGCGCCCTAGGTGCCGCTATACCCTTCGGCCGCAGTCTAACATACCGTTTCGCGTTCGCTGGATTCTGGTCCGCCGTCGCTTTCGCAGAGGTCGAACTGCCCGAACCACTAAACGGCTGGGGCGTGATCAAAGGACTTCTGCTCCGGCACTTCCGCTGGTGGAGCAAGAAAGACGACATGTTCAACATCGACGGCACGTTGACAATCGGCTTTACCTACCCCAACATGTACATGAGCGAAGACTACAACAGCCCACAGTCTCCTTACTGGGCTATGAAATCTTTCCTGGCGCTAGGATTGCGTGAAGACCACCCGTTCTGGACTGCGGAGGAGAAGCCTTTACCCAGTGCAGATGTGGCGGTTATGTCAGTTGAACCGGCTATGCATATCCTCTCCAACCGGCCAAACCACCATTTCCTCCTTTCCATGGGCCAGTTTTGTCCGTGGCCGCTCAAAGCCACAGAAGCCAAATACGGAAAGTACGCTTACTCCTCGCACTTTGGTTTCAGCGTGCCTACTGGTACGCTGATACAGCAAATCGCACCAGATAGTACACTCGCAGTGAGTAAAGACGGTGGCGAGACATGGCGGGTGCCATGGAAGGTCACAAACCATCGATTTGCTACTGCGCGACTGATGCGCAACGACAAATTTGTAGAGGACTTACCGTGCTTAACGAGTACATGGAAGCCCTGGGCCGACGCCGACATCACGGTGCAAACACACATCGTAGCTCCTTGCTCGCGCTGGCCAGATTGGTACATCCGCTGGCACCGCATCACTAACACCGGGTCTAATACAGTCAACCTCCAGGTCGTCCAAGGTGGCTTTGCCATCCAAGGCCGCGGCGATAGGTACGGTGAAGTCTTACCAGCACACGCACATAGCTCTGAGTTGCCCATCCAACCAAGCCGAGACAAGACCTCTTTCCCGCAAGGCACTGTAACAACTCAGGACTCAGCACTCATCTGCTCCAACGCCGGCGCGAGCGGTATAGCTAGCCTCGATCCACACAGCACCAATCATTCAACGACGAAAACGTATGCGGAAGTCCTGAAACCGGATGCGAATACGAATTTGATGTGGCAGCGCACACTCATTCCCACTATTAGGAATGAGTTGAGCATCCCGCCAGATACGACAGGGCAGCCGTCTTCTGAGTTTGGCAGCGCGGTGTTTGCTCTAGCTAGGACGAGTGATAGAGAGGAGCGGTACGTGGGGTTGAGTTATAGTGAGTTGTGGGGTGATGTACCGGTACTGGATACTGGGCGAGGGAAGCAGAGGGAGGGAGAATGGTATATTAAGCTTGAATAGACATGTGACAGGCTAGCAAATGCACATGATTTATTCTATGATCAGCTAGCTGGCAGGACATAGAGACGTTGTGTGACTTACCTTGCAAACCCTAGTCACAGCCTTGGCCGACAAAATATGAGTAATGGGAGTGTCAAAGGGTAAAAGTAGGGGCTTAGGTCTGAGCAGCACATGAGCATATGCCACACGCAAACAATTTTTGAAACATATTCTAGTATTCAATCTAGCAAAAAAAAAGACCCGCAAGCCAAGCTAATCGTGCAAATGTGATAATCGGTATATCTTCCTCCATTCCCCAATCCGATTCAAATAGGCGCCCAGACATTTCAAATTTTGTCCGTTATAGCTAGGGAACACACAGATAGTACAAGCAGGTCATGATCTTGCCAATCCGCATCATACATGTGCAGAGATGATTTTTTTGTACATGACAAAGAGTCATAGAAAGACCACGTATAGCCTCCTTAGCTTGCGCTGAGGTCCAAGACACCGGGTAACGCCAACATGATTGATTAGCAAAAGGTGGCTGCCGCCGCGAAGGATGAGTTGTTGGGTGATTTTTGGTGTTTCTACCTCTTCCTCACGCAGAAGAAGAGACCAGTGCGACCAAGGAACCACAAGCATCCTGCGAAACGGACAATGGCGAGCGCAGCGGTAGCCCAAAGAAGGGCCTGGAAGAAATGCGCGGTTCTGCCGGAGGCGCTTGACTGTAGTTGAGTTAGTAAAACGTTCGAGATAAGGACTTCAAGTAACTTACAGAGAAACCGAAGCGGTCAAAGTTGTCCTGGGTAATGACAACCGCAAGTGTGGCGTTTGAACCAATCCAGGCTGTGCACAGATGGGTACGGAAAGACTTGTAAGAGTCCTCCAGAGTCTTCTCGTCGCTCTCGACAGGTGGTACGTAAGGAGCAAGAGCACGCTTGACGGTGGCCTCGAACTGGCTGTCGATATCGGCTTGTGGCAGATCCGGCTCCTCGATAACGTTGTGCTTGCCGTCAGCTCCCTTCTCCGTCTTCGCTGAGGGAAGCGCATCTGCCTTGTCGGAACCCTTGGTACCCCAAGAAACATCGTGCCAGTTGGAGAAGGCGTAGACGTTGAGGATGTTGACGTAGGAGGACATGATGAGCAGATACTGTGGGAACGAGGTGAACATGTGCCATGGGTCCATGTAGAGGAACGAGGCGACGTAGTAAAGACCGAAGGTAGCCGCAAGAGCGATAATGATAATACCAACACCGCTCGACGAGAAGAAGGACGAGGCGAATGCTTCCGGCGATGAAGTGTCGAGTTTCTGCGATGACGGGTTCGTGAAAGCCTGAACAACGAGGTAGATGGACAGGATGACAATGTAGAACTGGATGAGACCGAAGACGCAGAAAGAGACCAGGTAAGACCACTTGGAACCCTTTGGACGATTACCAAAGGCCAAAATGAACTGTAGGACCAGGAATGCGAGGTAGAGATAGGTGACGATGACGTTGAAGATGGGCGTGACAGTGTTTCCGAAGGGCCAGGCGTCTCGCGTATCGGTTTTGGTACCGACAAGACTCATGATAACGACGGTAGTAAGCCAGAAGGAAGCCAGGGAGAACCAGGCCATGATGGTCTGGAAGACGTTGTACAACATTTGAATGTGGAGGAAGAACATGCGCACGAGGTTGTGGCCACTCTTGTACATGCGACCGAAGTGGAGCAGGGAGTAAATACCGGCAGCGAAGGAACCGTTCAACCAACGACGACGCTGACCGATGAACTCGGCAGCACCCTCAGGCACATCGGTTTCACCCTTGGAGGCCTTGATGTAGGTGAGATGCCACTTGGATCCAGCCTTGGCGACAAGCTCGAAACAAAGAATACGATCTTCGGCCAAGAACATGTTCTTCTTGAAAATGTTCATGCCTTCGATACCCTTCTTTCCGAGGATCTTGGCGAGTGTGTGGTCACCGTGGAAGTACTGCTCGAGCGGTCTGCCCATGATAGCACGGTATCGATAGGCCGAGAAAGCACCAGGTAACACAGAGACGTATCCGAAGGAGGATTCCAGCGGCTTGTCGAGAATGTTACTGATCTTGTACTCGAAGTTCTGGGCGGCTACAAGGGGGTTGAGGAGGTTCTTCCAGCCCTTTCCTAACATAGCGTGAATCTCACCGCAAGCACCACCGAGATCCTTGTCGTTGTAGAAACCTTCCCAGAGGGCGAGGAGGGACTTGGGGCCGGGCTTTGTACCAGCATCGAGCAGAATGCAGACTTCGGGGTTCAGAATGCGACCGATAGCAGTGAAGAGCCATCTGTGGGAGTTGATCTTCTTGCTGTTCTTCTGCTTCAAGCAGAACATCATCTGGACGGGGGGAAGTGTGCTGGCGCTGTCATCGTGGGGACGAATGAGCTGCTGGTTGGGCGTAACGGAAAGTTGAGTGGTGTATTCGAACTGACTTGTTAGCGAATTACTTATAGTCTAGAATTTGACCAGTACTTACGATGTGAGCAACAGTCTCGTTTCCGTCAATGTCCTTCTTCATGACACCGTCCTGGTAAATACCGACGGTGGCGAGCAGGTCAAGAGTACCCTTGTCGCAAGGGTCAATACCGTCGAAAACCAAGCACACGACGATCTTCTGCCAGGCGGGACCGCCCTTATTCCAGAACTCGGACTTCTTCAGGTTGACAATGTCGCGGATGTTCTGCATGACACCGTGCAGAGTACGGGCGGTGAGAACCTTGTCTTCGTTGTAGTAGGTAATGGCAATGAGCAGCTCGGTGTGGCGGTTGTACATGGCCGGACGTAGATTGTAACCGTTCTTGAGGGTGAAGTCGTTGGGGTCGCATGTCGCAGCAGTGTCTAGCGGCTGTCAGACCTGAAGGGGAAATACAGAACGTGGGACTTACAGCGCATGTGTGTAAACTCCTCGCTACCGCTCTCGAGGTCATTGCGGTACTTGGCCTGAATGGCGTTCTGGATGGCAGAGGGGACGGGGTAGTCGGCACTCAGAACGGAACCCTGGACAAGCTTGACCTTACGGGTCATACCACGCTTGAGGCCACCGGCGGCACCTCCGCCGGGCTGCTGTCGCTGCCTCCATGCTTCGGTCGAGCTGGTCTCGCTCCTCTGGTATGGTGATGGGGCCCGCTGGGGAGCACCAAAGTCGCCCTGCGCGTCGTAGCCACCGGACGCCGAGTAGGAAGTGCCCGCGTGGGCCTCGCCGGGGTATTGTGTTGGCCTGTCGGTCGCGTAGGACTCGGTCAAGCTGTAGGTGGAGTGCGGGCGGACCTCAGGGTTGCCGTAGAAAGGGTCCGGGTGGGCGCCGGTAGGGTTCTCGTGCAGCAGCGAGCGGCCTACTTCCTCCTCATCGTGGGTGCGGTCGTACTGCGGACGCTGTCAGTATGTCGTGCCTTCCGCCATATCATCAGGGGCGCCTACGCCGGTGTTCGGGTCTCCAAGGTTATAACCTTGGTTATTGTTGTACGCCATGACGTGCTGCAGTCCACGGGCCGGCGCTGCAGATGGCGGAGTTGAAGGGAAAAAGGAATAGGCGGTAGGGGTATAAACGGTTGAGATAGAAGAAAGGCGGCAGCGCACAACTCGGGGTGTCGCTTGATAAAGGTGGATGGAGTGTCTGGGGCGCTTCAGGGCTGAGAAAGCTGAAGGGACGCGCGCTATACCCCTTGTGGTGGGATGGGGGAAGGTGCGCTAGGAAAACCGCCGTCTCTGAAACACGGCTTAGCCAGCTTCTATTCGTCGTCGCCGTGTAAGCTGCGCGTTTCGGATGCAGCTGGGCACTCCTTTAACAAGAATGCATTCGTGGAGACGCTTCAAGAACGGGCGATCGCTTCTACTTGAATTCGACGGCAACCGCAAAACCTGCTGGCGGTGAAGCACACGACCGAAGCACATGAAGTCTCCGTCGTCTGTCAGTGTGGCGCTAGCCGGCCACGACCTGCTAAAATTAGACAGGCCCTGGACGCTTGCTTGCTCAGCCTCACCAAAGTCTACCAACATCGCTATTGCCGGCATACTATGATACTGTCATGTAGACTGCCTGACTCGCCTTGCGCAGACTACTCCTACGACGTGCATACAACGCCCGTTGCCGTCGAGTGGCTGAAATGCTCAGAATCCCCTTCTGCACGGCTGCGCGTCTCTGTCTCAAGCTAGGGGTTGCACGGCCGACGTCAGCCAGCTTTCAAGGTTGCTCCGCAGGCGGATCCACTCAGAGAGATCTCCTAGTTCTCTGCAAAGGGTTGCATGCATTGCTACTGTAACCCAGCCTACCGACCTGTATACGAACCTGTAGTCGGAGCGATTGATTTCTAAATAGGGCCGTTCCCATGCCACCACTACAAACCTTGCCACGTCGTTTTTGCCTGCCGTTTTGCCAGCGTTATTGCAGTGCTGCGTTTGGCTGCCGGGTTCGCGTGATGGCGGTGCGGTGACAGGGTCCAGGCCTGTGGTGAGTCTCCTATCCGTCGCTGTGGGCCGCCGTTGGAAAGTTGTTCCTGGACCCAGGACCCTTCATCTCTGCTGGGTCTCACATCTCAACCGCCACATACTCGATCTCGCTGACAGCTTGGCATCGGCGTCGGTACCACATATGTTCTGAGACGACGTCGAAAGTCAGATCGTCCACCACAATCCTTGGTTGAATACAAGCCTGCGTTATTGGCTTTCTTGCATATGTGCACGATAATATGCAAACAACAGGCTGGCCTATGCTGAGCAACTGTCTGCGCAGCTCCCCCGAGTCATCACATCACGTGCTACAGCCGCCTCTTACATCCATGTATACCTCTAGGGCTGGAAAGTTCCTTCCCACCCAGGTAGCGACATAGAAACGTCCCCTCAAATCGCTTTTTTGGCAGCGAAGATGGCGAACGCTCCTGCCTTTTTGCACCTTATCGCGCGGGGAGCAGCAGGCCGCACCTTCCGTCACCAGCGCCTCAACAAAACGAAAACTTGTATTCTCCATGTGCATCCACACCACTCGTGTAGTCTTCCTCATGCTCGAAAAACAACACCTTATTGCTTAACCCGCTTGGCTGGCGTCATACCCGCTGCTACTGCCCCGCATCGGAATACTAGTCGCAATAGTTGTAACTACATCAATTCATCTTGTTCGCTAACCACCTACGAAGCTCTACACAGTTCCTCTTCGACCCGCATATCCACTACGCGGTACGAGACGCCATGGCCTCAGCCGCACCATTAGTGGATCTGCCCAAATCCAAGTCTGGCGCCTCACCACCATCCACGGCGACCACATCTTCAATAGCTGAAGGTCACGACATTACAACTCAATGGCAAACACCTGAGAACCCGAACTTTGTGCATCCTGATCACGCAACACCGTCACCAAGCTATCCCAGCGCGGAGAATCTTATCATCGTTTGCTGCCACGCCATCTTCCTTCCGAATGCAGATGAGCCCAACTTCCCACTGTGTAGTCCTCACTACGAGCCGCATTGGTTGCTAGCGCCTTTTCAAAAGTCAGACGAAGCGACAGGCAAGCCAGGCGAGCATGAGACATTCTTGGCCCATATCAAAGCTGGTATCGATGCTTTGACTGTCGGAACGGACGCAGAGCATCCTCCTTCGAGCATTCTTGTTCTCAGTGGCGGAGCTACTAAACGAGCGGAGTCCCTGAAAACCGAGGCACGCTCATACTACCATGCAGCGCTCGCAGAAGAGTTAGCAGAAGGTCACAGGGGCGGGGGAAGAACTCATAGGTACGCTTCTGATACTATGCCCGCAATGTCAATACGCGTCATTTGACGTGCTGTTAAATTGATCAAACGCAAACAGCAAGACTCCCTTTGAGACCGTATTCTGACCATATACCCAGATTATACAACAAGGGATATATATTACTAGAGGATCAAGCGACCGATTCGTTCCAGAATCTGCTGTTCAGCATCCTCCTTTTCAGGAAGGCTACTGGCAACTATCCGAAACAGATTCGGGTAATCACGCATGCTTTCAAGTCGAAGCGTTTTCTCGAACTGCATGCTCCGACTATCCGATGGCCGAAAGAGCGCATCCTGGTGCAGGGCATAGATCCGCCGATGGCAAACGACGCATTACAGAGCACGCTTCGCGGGGAAGAAGAGAACGGATATGCGGCGTGGGAGAATGACCCTATGGGTACCGGAGATCTTTTGGGTGGGAAAAGACAGCTACGCGGATGGGACGCCAGCAAGGCAGCCAAGCACTTCAAAGACTTGGAGGACAGTGTCAAGGACTTATTTCAAGGCACAGTATCGGACGAGCTGCCATGGATAAGCTAGACCAAGAATTGCTAGGACTTGCCTACTATCTAATGTCTTACTATGTTACCGAAGCGCCTTGTTTGGTCGCCCACAGAGCACAACATCTTCACCGAGCGGAATCCATCTCGTTTCTTTCAATCTTGTGATGGGCAATCGTTCCGAGCCGCCATCCGGACACACTTGTACACCGCCTCTTCCTAGCCACGTAGGAGCAATCGTAACGATCACCGAGTCGACCAGCGAATAGGCGGGACTAGGTCCCAGTATATCATTGATGACAAAACCACCGCCCTCGATCATCACGCTCTTTATGCCTCGGTGCGCCAAAGCATCGAGAATGATATGCCACGTCGAACCAGCTGCAGCAATGTCTTCGGGAGAAAGTCCCAGAACCAGGTATCCGCCACCTACGCTTTCGAGTATCTTTCGTTGATTACTGGACGGCTCCACGCAGGTCACGATGTAAGGCGCTTTTCCCTTTTTCTCCTTGGCTAATCTCATCACCTTGCTCTCTTCGCTAAATTGCCAGCGCCCGCGAGGATCAACGACGACTGGCCTTGGTTGTCCAACGAGTCCTTCTCCACCATAGCCGCCTACGCCCTCGATTCGGCAGTTTAGTGATGGGTTGTCGGCAATGGCTGTCCCCGCTCCGATCAGAATAGCATCGTGTCTTGATCTGAGGAAATGAGTCATGGCCTTGGACTGCGGGCCAGATAACGCTGTCTGTACACCGGGTGCGATGGCTAATTGGCTGTCGAGAGAAGTAGCGAAGGTTAATGTGACGAAGGGCTTAGAAACGTGTTGGTGAGCTCGGGGCGATGTAGACGAGTCATGAGGTAGGTAGCATTCTATGTGCTGGCTATCAGAAGCTGGAAAGTGTAACGCGTCTCGTACCGGAGCTGTCATGGCTGCAGTGACTATGTTTCGACTGTACGTGCGAGTATCGTGAGTCTGTAGATGGGAGGCTGAGAACCATGGGTGACTAAGCCGTAAAGTGGTTGGACCCCACGTCGCAGCACGGACGCCCGAGGATCGTGGCAGCCTGCCCAACTTATCTTCCAAGGTTCACTCTCACGTATAATATCTCTAGCCCTTCTTTCGTTTGGCGTTCGTACTTTCGTAGGCCCTCACACTCGCCGCCTTCTCTACTAGCCTCTCCCTATCACCCAACCGCCACCTAGTCCTCTACCTCTCGCCGTTTGCCCCGCGACCCTCACGCGCGCGCATTCCAGCACACCAACGCGGTTATATCTATACAGGCAGTAGCCCGGACGCCGCATACAATACCGCCAAGATGATGAAAATATGGTCTATGGTAGGTCTTTGGAGTTCTAGTGTCGCGTGGTAATGCAAGACGGCTAACAATCTTGTAGAAGAAGCAGCAGCAGCAGGATGAGGCTGCACAAGCTGCCTCGAGCAAGAAGAAGAAGGTCACCCCAGCCCAGCTACGAACACAAAAAGGTACCGGCATTTCTCGACTACATACTACATCCCCGGCAAAGCTAATGCGACACAGATCTTGAAGAACTATCTCTCGGCACAACGATGAAGACGCACTTCCCCAACCCCGACGATATCCTCAACTTCGAACTCACGATCGACCCTGACGAGGGCATGTACAAGGGTGGACGCTTCAGATTCGACTTCAAAATCAACCAGAACTTCCCTCACGACCCGCCAAAAGTCAAGTGCACACAGAAGATCTACCACCCAAACATCGATCTGGAGGGGAACGTCTGCTTGAACATTCTACGAGAGGACTGGAAACCAGTATTGAACTTGAATGCGGTTGTTGTTGGTCTACAGGTACGGACTGAGGACTATTGGACACATGGATTGCATGCTGACAGATTACAGTTTCTCTTCCTCGAGCCGAACGCGTCGGATCCGCTGAACAAAGAGGCCGCCGAAGACCTCAAGCAGAACCGAGAGGGCTTCAAGCGCAACGTGCGCGCATCGCTCGGCGGCGGCACAGTCAAGGGACAGAACTTCGATCGCGTGCTCAAATGAGCTTCATCGCATAGGATCAGAACAATACAAGCTTTCACGCAGCAGTCCTTCGAAATGCCCCTCCACGGACGGATGCATCATAATGATATGAGACCGAGCCACGGGCTCACTACAGGATAGGGCTGATGCATGGGAGAAGGCTGGAGGTGAATATGTCAATACATTAGCGACTGCATGTATGGTCTGGCGCATCATGTAGAGGGTGCATGGGTATCATACGGGCGCAAGATAGTCTTCCAAGATCTCATACAATATGACTGCACATTTGCGCACAAGAATGTTTTTACCCGTTCGTGATACTTTACTGTGACTGCGATGTTTGCTCGAAGATTGCGTCACCGCCATGCTGAATCTGTGTCCGTCTACCCAGGCTGTGAGAGCTACACGCAAACCGTACTGCGCAACGTTACCTTGTAGTAAATAGGCCCGCTTAGACTACGGTCAATCTCACCAAGTCATCAGCCGCCACGCACTATCCACTATGACTGGGTCCAGCGATGCCTCATATCATCAGAACCGCTCTCGGAGACACGCATTCCTCCCCGACGACCCTCCGGCCCCCCTGCTAGCACTCTAACGGTGTGCGGTGATTGGCCAAAGACGCGAACGGTCGGTCTGGGGCAGCGATAATCGGCCTGGTCCAAGCTCCCCAACTCGAAATTCTGGGTGGGTTGACGATCGAGCCCAGCGTGTTTAAAAGCCCATATCCCCGCCAAACAATTCTGACCCCAAGATACCCCTTTCACACACATTCACAATGGCTTCAAGACCTGTTACCCGCGCTCTGCGCCAAACCGCCCGCCAATTGGCGTCCACTCCCGCTCAGAAGCGCACTTTTGTGTCTGCTCTGAGTGCTGGTGCTAAGAAGGCTGCTCCCCGCGCGGCTGTCACAAGCCAGTTCCAGCAGACCCGTGGTGTCAAGACCATTGACTTTGCCGGAACCAAGGAGACCGTCTACGGTGAGTTGACCATTCTCGATGCATCAGGATCAAAGCTGACAGCAAACAGAGCGTGATGACTGGCCAAAGGAGAAGCTTCTTGAGTACTTCAAGAACGACACCATGGCCATGATTGGCTACGGATCCCAGGGTCACGGCCAGGGTCTCAACATGCGCGACAACGGCCTCAACGTCATTGTCGGTGTACGGAAGAACGGTGCTTCGTGGAAGGAAGCCGAGGCCGATGGCTGGGTTCCCGGAAAGAACCTGTTCGACATTGACGAGGCTATTGGCAAGGCCACCATTGTCATGAACCTCCTCTCAGATGCCGCTCAGTCTGAGACCTGGCCCGCCATCAAGCCCCAGCTCAAGGGCAAGGTAAGCAATACTCACAATTCGACAAAGAGATGAAGCTAACAACCCCAGACTCTCTACTTCTCCCACGGTTTCTCCCCCGTCTTCAAAGACCTCACCAAGGTCGAAGTCCCCACCGACATCGACGTCATCCTCGTCGCCCCCAAGGGCTCCGGCCGCACTGTCCGCACCCTCTTCCGCGAGGGCCGTGGTATCAACTCGTCCATCGCCGTCTACCAAGACGTCACCGGCAAGGCCAAGGAGAAGGCCGTCGCCCTCGGTGTTGCCGTCGGTTCCGGATACATGTACGAGACCACCTTCGAGAAGGAGGTCTACTCCGACCTGTACGGCGAGCGTGGTTGCCTGATGGGCGGAATCCACGGCATGTTCCTCGCACAATACGAGGTCCTCCGTGAGCGCGGCCACAGCCCCTCCGAGGCCTTCAACGAGACCGTCGAGGAGGCCACCCAGTCTCTGTACCCCTTGATCGGCGCCAACGGCATGGACTACATGTACGCCGCGTGCTCCACCACCGCCCGCCGCGGTGCCATCGACTGGAGCAAGCGCTTCAAGGCCGCCCTCAAGCCCGTCTTCGACGACCTCTACACCTCGGTCGAGAACGGCAGCGAGACCAAGCGCTCCCTCGAGTACAACAGCCAGCCTGACTACCGCGAGAAGTACAACCAGGAGCTCAAGGAGATTGACGACCTGGAGATCTGGCGCGCTGGAAAGGCTGTCCGCTCCCTCCGCCCTGAGAACGCCAAGTAGATTGTGCGTTCGAGCAGAGGTTGAGCTTGGATAGTAGGGAAGGTGAAAATGTGTAGATAATGTCATGTCTTTTGTTACGATTAGGGATGTTATGGCGTCAAGCGCTGGGTTTGTCACGGGCGCTGGTGTAGCTGCATTGGCGGCGGTCAAAAAAGAACCTTGGATGAGAGAAGGAAAGGATAGCGCAAAAGCGAATTGAATACCTTTCCATGACAATAACTGTTTTACTCTATGCATTCTCTTGTGATACATAGTTTGACGACTTGAGGATATTGCATCTCATTACAGACATATCACATTGAAGTGAATCCCTCCATCTGCGCGTCCAATTCATCCCACATACCCATCATACTTCTACTTCCACTTCTCTACCCCAACTCGACCACCCCTGTCCTATCTCCTACTACCCTTATCACACGCTCTCCCACCCACTCCTGTTCGAAACCGGCGGCGCTAACCTCGTAAAAGCCTTGGACCGTGCGTACGTCGTCCAAAGCCTCCCTTTCAAGTCTAGAAGTAGTCCTGGTTTGGGTCTTTGTGCTGAAGATCCAGGGGTGCTGCATTTGGGGGATGATGTTGAAGCTGATGAAGTTGTGGAAGGTGGTGAGGGTGGAGGTGATGGGTATGAAGTTGATGAAGTCGTAGATTGATGTGAGCCTGTTGTTGATGTTGAGGCGGATGTGGATGTGGATGAGGTTGAAGTTCGATGGGCCATCTTGATCCTTTCGATGTGTTTTGCGGGGTCGTTAAGGATTGTGTGGAAGGTTGGGGTTTGGTGGGGTTGCGCCGGTGTGTACAAGTTTTTCTGCGAAGATATCTTGGATGGGAGACGTTGTGAAGGTATTTGTCGTGATGGTACTTGATGTGTTGGTAGTCGTCTGGATGGTAGATCGATCGTTGGTCTGTACGGAGGACTTAAGTCGTAGATTATATTGAGGATGCAGAGCACTGAGATAAAAGTCTACCTTTCCATGTCTGAACACTTTGATGACTCATTTACCATATCCAGTGTAAGCTGAACTATGGTCCTAGGTGATGAATCTTGGGCATATTGGTGTAGCGTACCATGATTCGTTTACAACATCTCTACCTAACCCAACCCAAACGCCTTATCACGACTCTTTGAACCTCGCATTCATATCCCATTTAAACACGGTTGTTCTCCAACTTCCCCAGCCGACATCGAATGTGAACTGGCTGCGTACTCTACGGTAGCCTGGTTCCTCTGGTTCTGTGTCGTCTACGTTGGGCTCCACGACGGGCTCCACGGTGGGCTGTGAGATGGGCCATTCGATAACCTCCCAATCTTCGCTGATTCCCGTATCGTCGAATTTCTCACTGTCGAGGCTTGATTTCGATGGGGTCGCATCAGGCACTGATGTGGTGGGTCAGTCAAGGTAGAGTAGTTGTTGTATTGACGGGGAGTTGCACCATGTTCTTTACTGTTTGGATGAGATCCGAGTATGGGCTTACCGCCTATACTCACACTGTAAGACCATGACGATTCGCGACGATATGTACCGCCTGTCTGTGCCATATCGCGATGCTTGACTCGAGAAGGACACCGGTCGATGCGCTATAGAAATGATGTTCACGAAATGGCTTCTCAAGGTTGTGGCGTCTCGCACAGATATTGGACTGTAAAGTTTTTTAGGTCTCATACACATCTGTCTGCTGACAGCCATAGTGGTTGCCTGATCTGGCTGCGCCACGTCTTGATACTGCGGGGTGCTCGAAGAGGGAAGGATCTGTACAGAATACGCGGATGTAACGGCGTCCTGAAGGATGCGGAGGGCTGTAGTCTCCGATCAAATCACATCAAGGCTCCCATTTTGACTTTGGGCCTGGAACGATGCTGCTGCATGGAAAGTAGGACTCCCATTATTTATCCGAATGGTGAAGTAGGAGTTGCTGTCAAGTGTGCCTTTTTCTACATTGTGCTGGAGAGAGACAAAGCGATCATGTTGAAGTTGAACAGTTCCTTTTTTACGAGTAGATTTCCTGGTGCACAGCCCGTCGCGACATCGTGTTGTCCTTCGTCTTCTGAACTTCTTTAAAAGCGAAATGAACTTGTGCGAGGATGGAGTTGCAAAACCTGAACCATGCCAAACAACACATTTATAAGTTGATTTGAATTTCAAGATGAGCAAAGCAAAAGGGGTTCGCGAAATTGCAATCGATGAGTCGCGGCACGAAGACAAGATAAGGAAAGTAGCCATCTGCGTCGGTCGAAAGTGGGAGCGAGGCCAAGTGGCTGAGACAACAAGCACTGCTTGGCTTCTCCTGCCTGACGCAACGACATATTGCTCCTCGGAACGCCCTTGCATCAAGCAAGACTTCGACATTACCCATCAGTGCTCAGGCGCTTCAATCTACAGTGTACCCATTACTCAGGATAAAGCAGAAACAACAAGGAAGCGGATATCGAACGCTTCGCGCGTTCGCATGCTTTTGACGCACCTGAACACATCCAACGCTCACGCACCAGCAGCTCTCCGCACCCCGCGGGCACCTAGCGCCTCCACAAATCGCATGGCGGATGTACCAGATCGTGCATCGATCAAGGAGGCGTCGAATCACTCTCGGGTTGGATGCGAGGCTAAACTCCGATTTACCGATCTGGGGATCTAACATCAACATGACATCACCACTTCAACATTGAACTATCGACGCGTCGCAAACATGAGGCACGTAACAAGTGCGTGCGCGCCGCGAAGCGCTCTAGTTAACTGTCGCTGGGAACTATGTTATAGTACTGTCCCTCCGTTCGGATCCCCCACAACGCCCGCAACTTTCGCGGATAGTCCCTTGAGACCGTCGCAAACGGTTTCTTTTAGCCATCTTTGTTTACCGTCGATCATTGGATAGCGATTTTCCTCGTAGTAGTTTCACGACGCATACTACTTTTCATTGGCCTTCCTAGGTTGTGGAAACTTCGCGATGGCTTCCAACGAGGCAGGGACGCTCCGGGAGTCCGATCAACAACACACACAAGACGCGTCGCAACAACAATCGCATGTTACTTCAGACGCGTCTGCCACCAATAATGAAACGAGTACACACAACACCTTCATCTCCAACGTCTTACACACCAGTAGCCGGAGCTACTATGGTGCAGAAGGCTCAGGGCTATTCTCAGCTTCAAGCAATTCCACGGCGGTACCATCGCCAGATGTTCGACCTTCCTCAGATGCCGCAATACAACATTCAGCTTCCGAACATGTGTCCAGCGATGAATCTGCAACTCAGACTATTCCAGGCAACGACTACCTGCAGAAGACGACATCAGGAGGCCCAGTCGAGGAGCACGTAGTTCTCCACGATGATTCTTCAGACTCAGAGCATGAAGCTGAGGAGCCATCTGCGAAGCGCACCGAAAGCGCCAAGAGGCCCGGCCTCCAGTCGAAGAACTCCAAACCCATGACCGAGGACGACCTATTCCGCGCGTTGTCCAGGCGAAGAACGAGCCAGGCCAATGGCCTCAGCAAGACAAATACGAGTGCGACAGGACGAAGCCAAGAGGAGGAAGACGAGATCAACAAGCTCATGGGAAAGATGTTCGGACACACCAGGCAGGAAGCATCAGAAGAGGAGAAGACGAGACATCAAGGTGTAATCTTCAAACACTTGACCGTTAAGGGCATGGGTATTGGAGCGGCATTGCAGCCGAGTGTTGGGAGTCTTTTCCTAGACCCCGTGAGATTCTTCAAGAACCTACTCACCAAGGGGCCACGCAAGGCAGGTGGCAAGCCCCCGATCCGCACCCTTCTCGACGACTTTTCTGGTTGCATAAGACCTGGCGAGATGGTGCTTGTTCTGGGCAGACCTGGAGCAGGTTGCTCAACGTTCCTCAAGATGATCGGCAACCAACGATACGGCTACGAAGAGATCACAGGCGACGTATCTTACGGCGGTACTGACGCAGACGAGATGGGCAAGAAGTACCGCTCGGAGGTACTTTACAACCCCGAAGAGGACCTCCACTACGCGACGCTCAAGGTCAAAGACACACTCAGGTTCGCCTTGAAGACAAGGACGCCTGGTAAAGAGTCACGAAAGGAAGGCGAGTCCCGCAACGACTATGTTAACGAGTTCCTTCGTGTAGTCACCAAGCTTTTCTGGATTGAGCACACCCTGGGTACAAAGGTTGGCAACGAACTGATTCGTGGTGTGTCGGGTGGTGAGAAGAAGCGTGTATCGATCGCGGAGGCCATGGTGACCAAGGCATCGGTACAGTCCTGGGACAACTCGACAAAAGGCCTCGATGCGAGCACCGCTCTCGAATACGTTCAGAGTCTGCGATCTCTCACGAACATGGCCCAAATCTCGACTGCTGTAGCGCTCTACCAGGCAGGCGAGTCTTTGTACGACCTTTTCGACAAGGTTCTTTTAATTCACGAAGGCCGCTGCTGCTACTTTGGGCCCACCGAGAAGGCCGCGGAGTATTTCAAGAATCTTGGCTTCGTCAAACCCGAGCGCTGGACCACCAGTGACTTCTTGACGTCCGTAACCGATGATCACGAGCGACAGATCAAGGAGGGCTGGGAAGATCGCATTCCTCGCACTGGCGCGGCTTTTGGGGAAGCATTTGCCAGCAGCGAGCAAGCCAATGACAACCTGGCCGAGATCGATGAGTTCGACAAGGAGACCAAGAAGCAGGCTGAAGAACGTCACCAGGCACGAACTAAAGCTACCAAGAAGAAGAACTTCACCATCTCGTTCCCAGCTCAAGTCGTCGCCTGTACCGATCGCCAATTTCGCGTCATGGTGGGAGACCCGCAATCTCTTATTGGCAAATGGGGTGGCATCTTCTTCCAGGCCCTTATCGTCGGGTCATTGTTCTATAACCTTCCAAACACTGCTCAGGGTGTGTTTCCGCGAGGTGGTGTAATCTTGTAAGTTGTGACTTTACAAAATGCATGTGAGACATAAACTAACTTCGTCACCTTTGTAGTTTCATGCTGCTTTTCAACGCCCTTCTCGCTCTCGCTGAGCTTACGTCCGCTTTCGAATCCCGACCCATTCTATTGAAGCACAAGACCTTCTCCTTCTATCGACCGGCTGCCTACGCTATTGCGCAGACCCTTATCGACATGCCCCTTGTGCTGGTTCAGGTGTTCATCTTCGACATTGTTGTATACTTCATGGCCAACCTTTCGCGAACAGCATCGCAATTCTTCATCTCACTCCTCTTCCTCTGGATCATCACAATGACCATGTACGCTTTCTTCAGAGCTATCGGTGCCTTGGTAGGGTCCTTGGACGTCGCAACTCGGATCACGGGTGTTGCAATTCAGGCGCTTGTCGTATATACCGGCTATTTGATCCCTCCGGCGAAGATGCATCCCTGGTTTTCGTGGCTACGTTGGATCAACCCCATTCAATACGGCTTCGAAGGTCTCCTAGCGAACGAGTTCTACAACCTCGAGATCCAGTGTGTACCCCCATTCATCGCGCCGCAAATTCCTGGTGCCCAGGAGCAGTATCAGTCCTGCGCTATCCAAGGCAACAGGCCTGGATCGCTTACAGTCGCCGGTCCGGATTACATTTCTGCAGCGTTTGGCTACAGCAGATCGCATCTCTGGCGCAACTTTGGCTTCATCTGTGCCTTCTTCCTCTTCTTCGTCGCGCTAACTGCTTTCGGTATGGAAATCCAGAAGCCCAACAAAGGCGGAGGAGCAGTCACTATCTACAAGCGCGGCCAAGTACCCAAGACTGTTAAGAGAGAGATGGAGACCAAGAATCTACCCAAAGATGAGGAAGCTGGCAACGGCGAACCGATCACCGAGAAACACTCCAGCGACAACGACGACTCCGACAAGACAGCTGAAGGTGTGGCAAAGAACGAGACAATCTTCACATTCCAAGACATTACCTACACCATCCCATACGAGAAGGGCGAGAGAACGTTACTCAAGGGGGTTCAGGGCTTCGTCAGACCCGGCAAGCTTACTGCGCTAATGGGTGCATCCGGTGCTGGTAAGACGACACTGCTAAATACCCTTGCCCAGCGCATCGACTTTGGCGTTGTTCGTGGAGACTTCCTGGTCGATGGAAAGCCACTTCCGCAATCCTTCCAGCGTTCGACCGGTTTCGCAGAGCAGATGGATGTACACGAATCTACGGCGACAGTACGCGAGGCACTTCAATTCTCAGCGCGGTTGAGGCAGCCGAAGGAAGTACCCATCCAGGAGAAGTACGACTACGTCGAGAAGATTATCGATCTTCTTGAAATGCGCGACATTGCTGGTGCAGCTATTGGTACGGCTGGAAACGGACTCAACCAGGAACAGAGGAAGCGTCTTACTATCGGCGTGGAGCTTGCAAGTAAACCTGAATTGCTCATGTTCCTCGATGAACCTACTTCTGGTCTTGACTCTGGTGCTGCTTTCAACATCGTTCGCTTCTTGCGCAAGGTAAGTTCATAGACCTTGACAATACAAGAAGACTCACTAACTCGACTATAGCTTGCGGACGCCGGTCAAGCCATCCTCTGCACAATCCATCAACCCAGCGCCGTCCTGTTCGAACACTTTGATCAACTATTACTTCTCAAATCAGGCGGCCGTACAGTCTACTTCGGCGATCTAGGCCACGACTCCCAGAACCTCATCAAGTACCTCGAAGCCAACGGCGCTGACAAATGTCCCCCGCACACCAACCCAGCCGAATACATGTTGGAAGCTATCGGTGCTGGCAACCCTGACTACAAAGGCCAAGACTGGGGTGACGTCTGGGAGAAGAGCTCAGAAAACGAAAAGCTCGGCAAGGAGATCCAGGACATCACCTCCAGCCGACGCGACGCATCCAAGAACGATGAGGCACGTGACGACCGAGAATACGCGATGCCGTACCCTCAGCAATGGCTTACGGTTGTCAAACGAAGCTTCGTGGCTATTTGGCGGGATCCCCCCTACGTTCAAGGAATGATCATGCTCCACATCATCACTGGGTTATTCAACGGCTTCACCTTCTGGAACCTCGGAAACAGCCAAATCGACATGCAATCCCGACTCTTCTCCATTTTCATGACCCTGACCATCGCACCTCCACTGATCCAGCAACTACAGCCCCGCTTCCTTAGTGTGCGCGGCATCTACGAGTCTCGCGAAGGCAGTGCTAAGATCTACTCTTGGACTGCCATGGTTTGGGGCACGATACTCAGCGAGCTGCCTTACCGAATTATCGCTGGGACTATTTACTGGTGCTGCTGGTACTTCCCGCCTGGCTTCCCTCGCGACACGTATACTGCGGCCAGTGTGTGGCTCTTCGTCATGCTCTTCGAAGTTTTTTACCTGGGCTTTGGACAGGCTATTGCGTCTTTCTCTCCCAACGAGCTGCTCGCGTCGCTACTTGTGCCGTTATTCTTTACGTTCATCGTGTCCTTCTGCGGTGTGGTTGTGCCATATAACGCGCTACCCTCATTCTGGTAAGTAATATTCATCAGCTGGCATGAGACATATACTAATTACGAGCGCAGGCAAAGCTGGATGTATTGGCTTACTCCCTTCAAGTACCTGCTTGAAGGATTCCTTGCGCTACTCGTCCAAGGTCAAACCATTCGTTGCGAGACTAAAGAGATGGCGATCTTTCCACCCCCATCTGGCCAAGACTGTCAGACGTACGCCGGCCAATACGCGCAGCAAGCAGGGGGCTACGTCGAAGCCCAGCCGGACGGGAACTGTGGGTTCTGTCAGTACGCAACTGGAGAAGCCTTCCTGGCATCCTTCAACGTCTTCCCACAGTACATATGGCGTGACTTCGGCATTATGTGGGCGTATATTTTCTTCAACTTTTCCGTCGTCTTCATCTGCACCTGGCTGTACCTGGGTGGCCTACGCCAGATCAAGTCTTTCTTCAGCCCGGCCGCGCGCAAACAAAAGAAAGAGGCAAAGCAAAAGCAGAGCGGTGATGCAGCTTGATACAGAGATTTCAGAGATGGCAGATATTCGGCACAGTGTGCAGCGACATGCTTCGACGTCGACTGCGAAGATGCGGGTTCCGGAAAACTCCTAGCCTGCCCGCGGCCGGAACGCGCAAGGCTGGGAGACGCAGCTTTGGGACGGCCCATCCCAGCGCACTATGGGGCTCATTTCCGCCTCGTGCATTCCCCGCGAAATGCCTCTTGGGGATCTAGAGCATGTGCTAGAGTTTCTCTGTACGTACAGGCTTGGTTCTAGCGTCCACCATAGTCACTCGTATAGCCAGCGGTGTAGCATTAATAGTAATTTTGACAGCGCAGCTGTCATGTGTACAGAGTGCAGTAGGCTTCCACTGTACATTTGACGTGTGAAGTATCATGGATGTGCTGGTCTCTGTCGAGCCATGCGCGATTAACAAGACCGCTCACACGAGATGCTCGGCACTTTGACACATGCAAACCCAATCTTGCAGGTATCGGGTTAACAAGGCATCGTGAGAAGCATCGAAATGCCTCAGCTTTTCCGATGGGCAGCGCCGCCCGTCCGAGGCCCTTGATTTGTGCATCGTGAAATCGAGGACTAAGCCGAACGGCGTTCCATCATAGTGCAGGGGTCTGTGTGGATCGCAAACTGCACACGAGCTGGAACCGGAACTGTGGTATCTTTGCACCGCCTCCTGTGGCCGAGCTATGCTGTCGACTATCGATTATCGCGATGCGCAATATTGACGCGCATGTACTGATTGTGGTATGAGGCATTTCGTACTGTTCGTTCATGGCCGCTCTAGTTACCCTCCTCAATCATACCGAGGTCTATGATCAATAGCACAGCTTCTCCGGCGAGAAATAGGCCAAGAATGGTTATAGCCGAAATGTTCGTAATGTGGCCCAATGAAACAATGACGAAAGGTCGTTGAGCCTTTACCGCTTGCAGCGAGCGTGAATGTGGGGTAAGTGCGATCAGCCCCTCCAGCCAATACCGACGCGCGCATTGCCGTTCACGCAGCTGTAGCAATCGTCACGAGGGCTCCGGTGCTGCGAAAAGTTGTCGACCATGACACAACCGTGACCGCAGACCTCATCTTAGTCCTAGGTAGAGAAGAATAGAATTTGCCATTCCATGCGCGTCGTCGGCCTAAGCTTTGGCAGCCATAAAGCTGGGTGTCGTGGTTACACTTGCCGGGCGCTCCTTCCGAAGTCACCCAGCCCTCGTGCCCAGCTCCGCGTTATTTTCGTCCCTCGTGAGCCGACCGGCACTCCCACTACCCAAACACGCGCCATTACCCAATCAGCGACAGTAGCGCTAGCTCGTCCCCGGCCCAGCAGTGCCAGCCTGAGCGCAGACGACGTCGTCAGAATGGCTTCGAGTGGTATTAAAGCTGCCTCGGACCCCGTTGTTAGAACTGCATCCCCAGCTCCTTTGGCCCAAGACTTTGCCCGTCAACAGGTGTCAAAACAACAGCGTTCTAATTTCCATTCCTCTTCCATCTCTCCACTCATATCCTACACCATGGTTTCTCAAAGCGTCAACAAGACCAATCTCCACCCTTCCGGCGTTGCGTGAGTGCCATCCTTTCTCAGGCCTGAGGTCAATTGGGTTGGACAAAACTAACAACTATATCAAGGCCGAACAAGGAACACACCGAGATTGAAGAGTCCCTCCACGACAAGGCACACATCGACTATGACCGTGTAGCCATTGTAAGCTTACCTGGGCGTACAAACCTCAACTCTAATACTAACCATGCCAGATCGCCAACCCTTCAGTCGCTGCCCTCTACGAAGATGCGCTCGTATACGAGACCGGCTCAGCCATCACAGCCTCAGGCGCTCTCTCAGCATACTCAGGAGCCAAGACCGGCCGCTCACCCTCGGACAAGCGCATCGTCGAGGAGGACTCGTCAAAAGACGATGTCTGGTGGGGTCCAGTGAACAAGCCGATGAAGGCCGACGTAAGTCTTCTCCGCATTTCCTACGCATTAAACTTTTCGTCTACGTCAAACCGCGGTATTGGCTTGTGAAATTTTGGCGGCAGACGTCATGTACGCTAGGCGCATACCCGATGGAGTTCGCATCCCTGCACGTGGCGCGGTTCTGGGGCTCGGCTGCCCCGCATCGCGCCTGCATGACGGATCAACTTCCATCGATCCATCTGGAATATTATCACGTGCGCATCTTGAGCTCCTGCTGACATCCCATCCAGGTCTGGCGTATCAACCGTGAGCGTGCCATCGACTACCTCAACACCAGGAACCGCATCTACGTCGTCGATGGCTTCGCCGGCTGGGACAAGCGCTACAGGATCCGCGTTCGTGTCGTCTGCGCTCGTGCCTACCATGCTCTCTTCATGCGCAACATGTTGATCCGCCCTTCAAGGGAAGAGCTGGAACACTTCGAGCCTGACTACACCATTTACAATGCCGGTGCTTTTCCTGCCAACAGGTACACCAGCGGTATGACCTCGTCAACATCCGTCGCCCTCAACTTCGCCGACAAGGAGATGGTTATCCTCGGTACCGAGTACGCTGGTGAGATGAAGAAGGGCATCTTCACTGTGCTCTACTACGAGATGCCTGTTAAGCACAACGTCCTGACTCTTCACTCTTCCGCAAACGAGGGTATCAAGAACGGCGACGTCACCGTTTTCTTCGGTCTTTCCGGAACTGGCAAGACCACCTTGTCTGCCGACCCCAAGCGCGCCTTGATCGGTGATGACGAGCACTGCTGGAGCGACACTGGTGTCTTCAACATCGAGGGTGGCTGCTACGCCAAGTGCATCGGTCTCTCTGCCGAGAAGGAGCCAGATATCTACGGCGCTATCCGCTTCGGATCCATTCTGGAGAACGTTGTCTTCGACCCAGTAACCCGTGTTGTTGACTACGACGACGACACCCTGACCGAGAACACTCGCTGCGCCTACCCCATCGAATACATTGAGAACACCAAGATCCCCTGCATCTCAGAAGGCCACCCCAAGAACATTGTTCTCCTCACTTGCGACGCTCGCGGTGTCCTTCCTCCCATCTCCAAGCTCAGCCCTGAGCAGACCATGTACCACTTCATCTCCGGTTACACCTCCAAGATGGCTGGTACTGAGCAGGGTATCACCGAGCCCCAGGCTACCTTCTCTTCTTGCTTCGCTCAACCCTTCCTCGCCCTCCACCCCATGCGCTACGCCAAGATGCTAGCGGAGAAGATCCAACAACACGGCGCCAATGCCTGGCTCCTCA
Organism: Alternaria sp. BMP 2799; assembly: GCA_023758145.1. Lineage (NCBI taxonomy): Eukaryota > Fungi > Ascomycota > Dothideomycetes > Pleosporales > Pleosporaceae > Alternaria > Alternaria sp. BMP 2799. Next base: position 475,759 of record JAFVLP010000010.1, on the reverse strand, counting down.
ACACCGGCTGGGTCGGTGCCGGTGCTACCACCGGTGGCAAGGTAAGACAATCCTGCAATAACATCCATTCAAAACACATGCTAACTATTTCCACAGCGCTGCCCCCTCAAGTACACCCGCGCCATCCTCGACGCCATCCACTCGGGCGAGCTCGCCAACGTCGAATACGAGACCTACGAAACCTTCGGCCTCTCCGTCCCCAAGACCTGCCCCAACGTCCCCGACGAGCTTCTCAACCCCGCCAAGTCCTGGAACGGCACCGCCGACTTCAAGGGCGAAGTCGAGAAGCTCGGCAAGCTCTTCATGGAGAACTTTAAGAAGTACGAAGACCAAGCCACCAAGGAGGTCATCGAGAGTGGTCCACACGTATGCTGCTGCCCCAAGCACTAGACGGTTGTTTTCGGTTCCGACATATTTTTCTTACTTTTTGACAGACTGACTAGCGGATTTCCATTTCGATGTGACTTTCTCCTTATGTTACAATCGAGCGGTCGAGCGGGTACCCTCCATCGACGTCAGCGACTGCGCTTTCCTCTTTCTTTTTTGATTGGACGGATGTGGGCATGCAGTCTGCCTGCAGATGGGATTCGATATGATATCATGGCTTTATCTCTTTACTTTGCTAGATGCGTCTTATGAGCGCTTTGTTGCGTGTACATACACTTTTGGCGTTGGGTCCAGCTGAGCATTTCATGGCAGAAGACGAGAACGTAGCATAGCTGCTGTTGGAAGAGGAGAGAGAGAGAGAGAGACAAAATTATCATCATGTTCATCGAAGCGGTGTTCATTATGGTATAGGTGTGATTGAGGCTGTACCACTCTCGGAAGATACTTGGACCGCTTTCGGAAGGTATCTGTCGAGAGTGGTACATCCTTATTCCACATCTATACCATAATGTATAGAGCTTTTGATGAAAGAATGAATCTTTTTAATCAAACACATTTACCGATGCTCTCTGTCTCAAAGGCGTGAAGGTATCAAACTGTTGACTTCGTGCTCTTGCCACTACTATTCCTTACTGCTATCTCAGTACAAGCCATTCCAACCCCCTTCCAACCATCCCCATCTATCTCCAATATCCCATTTCTCTCCCAGATTCCCAAAACCCACCCCTCACAAAACCGCCTCATCCATATTCCTAATCCACCCCCACATCCACATCACCGTATCCAAATGCGCCTGCACCCCCACCCTCTCATCCACCGTATGAATATTGCCTAGACCAACCTGCTCCCTATCCCAACCAGGTCCATACCGAAAGATATTCTCGCTCAAATCCCAATAGTAGCGCGTATCCGTATTTCCAGTCATGATACCAGGACTCACTAGCAGATCTTTGCCGTATAGCGCACGGGTTGTGCCGGAGAGGATCTGGTAGGGCGTTGCGGTTTTGTTTGAGTGTGAGGTTGATTCCAGGGATGTGGGTGTGACGGGCGCGGGTTCTAGCATGGTGGGGCCGTGGGAGAGGGTTATGCTCGAGGGAGTCTCGGTGCCGTTGAAGGCGTGGAGGGTGAGGTTGTGTTTTTGCGCTACTTGGGCGGCGAGGGACGCGATGTGCGTCTTCACGGCTGAGGAGCTGGAACCGACGTTTATGCGGTGGTTTACTGTGATTTGGGTTCGTTCTGGTAGCGCGTTTGTCTTTACGCCACCGTGGATGATGTCGACTGCTACGGAGGTTGTGAAGAGGTATTTTATGCCGGGGCCTGCTTTTGCGGCTTCGAGTGCTAGGGCGTCTTTTGAGGACTTCTTCGAGCAGGCTAGACTGCGTTTGGAGCGCTTGTCTAGGAGTTTGCCGAGGTGGTGCGGGAAGTCTGGGGCGTGGGAGGCACCGCATTGGAGGAGGCCTAGATACGGGTTCTCGTCTGCGAGGTGGGGCTCGTAGGCGTTTGCTTCGATTAGGGTGATGAGCTCGCTGGCTACGCCGATGCCGTTGTGTGCGGGTGGGATACTGCTGTGACCGCCGGGCATGCGCACAACAATGTCGACGTCGATGTAGCCTTTCTCGGCGACACCGGGGATGGCGAAGTTTGCGCCCCAGCTTTCGACGTTTACGGCACCTTCATCGATGATGGCGGCGATGGAGTTGTGGCCAAGCTTCTTTAACAGATACTCTGAGAGATGGCCTGCGCCTTCTCGACCAGAGATCTCTTCGTCGAAACCGAACGACAAGATCAATGTTCGCTGAGGAGTAAACCCAGCAGAAACCAACGCCTCAACGCTGTTCAAAATAGCCAACAACTGGTTCTTGCAATCACTTGCACCCCTGCCCCAAACAAACTTCCCATCGTAATGACCCGAAAACGGAGGATACGTCCACTGCTTAACCGTAGAGTCCGGAACAGGCACAACGTCCTGATGCGCCATGAGCAGATTAGGCTTCAAGCTCGCATCCGTGCCAGCCCACGTATACAGCAAGCCATGCGTGTTGACCTTGTCCAACTGCAATGTCGCATGCGTCAACGGGAAAGTCTTCTCGAGGTAGTCGGCAAAGGAGTACATGATGTCCCAGCGCGGGTCAGATCCAATTTCGCCCATATCGTCGTAGCTTTGCGTGGGGATCTGGACGGCGCCTGATAGGCGCTCGATGGCAACGTCTCGGAAAGCATCAGACGTTAGGTAACTTTCCATCTCATCCAACTCTTTCGTCTTCCTCGCTGGGAACAGGGGTTCGACCTGCGGACATTGCGATTTCGAACCGGCATCGCCTGAACGGGATGGAAGCTGCCATGGCGACGATGTAGGAACGGTGATGTGACGTAAGAAAGCCAAACCCGCCAAACAAAACAACGCGCTTCCAACGAATTGACGGTAGTAAGAGCGACTATATTGCTTCGACGGAACCGGAACAGGTGTCTGCTTTCCCCAATTCTTGCCCGCCATGGTGATGCTTGGTTGATGGTTAGAGTCTTGGTGTGTCTTGGTTATCGGACGTTGCGCGGGGATAAGTGGTGGTACGTTTGCGACTAGTCTCAATCAGGAAGGTATGTACATGGCTTTGTCAGTATTTATCGGATCGACGAGATAGTCGTATCTATGTTGCTGTTTGTTTGTTGTGTATATCGGAAAATTATCCGGATCACGTTCACTTATCAGACGGCGGGGAGGTGGTTGTGCGTGGGTGGTATTACGGAGTTAGAGCCCACTTCTGAAGAGGACGGTCATTTTCTTATCATGGTCTGGTTCGATTTTCTTGCTTCACAACTAATCACCAAATTTGTCGCCATAGACTACTACAATGAACCCTCCGGCCAGTTATACTCCGGCCACGGGAAGTCTGGATCGTACTTCTGCTGAAGTACAACACTTCCCGCCGGAAACGTCTTCTGTGAGCCATCAGGCATATCCACCGGCTGCGCCTCATCAACAAAAGTCCACGCTGCGAGCAGACCAACAGCCCGCGCAATCTCGTCCTTGAGCTTCCCAAGCTTATCTGGCTGGGGAGAGAAGTTCTCAAGCAGAGCTTTCTCCCTAGTCTCTTCGAATTCTCCTGGTTCAGCCGTCACGTCCACGTCCTGATCACGCTGTTGCTCTCTCATATCCATTCCACCGCAATCCGATACCAAGGGCTGAAAGAAATCATTCTTCAGCGGTCGCTCCACTTCAGCATTATCCAAATCCTCGTCGATATCGATATTGGCAATCTCGTAGTTGATGTACGTCAGAGCCAGGCATTCCGTCTTCACAAGGAGCTTCACGACCACTTGTGTACTTTCTGCCTGTCCCTCTTCCACCATTTCGTCGTCGGCAAAGGCATCCACGTACCAGACTGCACTCCTCTTCACTGCATCTTCGTCAATGACGACGAAGGGGGATTCTCGGCCTGCTTCGTTTTCTTTGGCGCGCATATATTGATGGGATTTGCCGATGTAATCATCGGGAGGCCTTGTGATCTTGAGCTCAAGCAATGGCTGGAATCGAGAGCAGGCGCCGAGTTCAAATTCTGTCTTGACTTTTGCGAGCTCGTTGTCGTTGAACGGAGCTAAAAGATATGCTGTGAGGGATGTGACATCGAAGGGAGGCGAAATGAATACCATGATGATCGTGAGTTTGGTAATAGCAGAAGGGGTTGAATGTGAGCATTACAAAGGGTTGGTATTCCTGGCTGTTTATATGTGATGCATACTGCGTGGTGGTCCTCGCGTTGCCAAAGACATTGTGCTCGGCCATGCAGGAGACCAACAATTGGCTACAGTTACGCTCGCGCAGGCAGCAATATTGTTGAGGGCCCTGCATTTAGCGGCTCGACTTAGCTTGAGATCGACCCTGCCGATCTGGAAACGTTAGGCTCTTCAGCAATGCACTCCAAGGCTAACACGATCATGCCGCACACCGAAGTAGAAGTCCAACAACTGGCGTGACGCAAGGCCAGGCTCTAATTCGATTCAAAGGCGCATACTCTTCTTGATTTGGGGTGTTTGTAGGCAGATCACGAGGCGTATCATGACTCCAGAACTTACGTCGCATTTAGCCTCGTTGACAAGATCTTCATTGTAACCGATTCTGACCTCTATCGTGGCAGTGGATGCGTCATCGCGTGTCCTCTCAGATTGAAACGAGTATGCACGATACGGAGAGAATACAGGATGGCGAGAAGTACGAGACACCAATCATCGCCTATCCCGCAAAGCCTATAACCGTGTCAATACAATACCTAAGTCCTGAACACTATCAGCGCATTCTCATCCGGCGAAGGACCTATATCGGGCCAGGTTTCGGTCTGGCACCCAGCTGCCCTCCGAACCATATCCCTCTCCAGAAAGTTCGCCAGCTCCAGACTATCCCAAAGTATCTCTCTTCTCCTCCGCGACCGCAGCATACTAATAATCCTCTGCCGCACTGCCACATCAGTGCAGAAAACATATAGCTGGAACAACGCTGTGGTAAGATCCGTTTTGAGTCCGTAGAGTGGTTGTTTCGACTTACTCCACAAGCGATCGAGGTCGTTGAGTAGGTGACTGCATTCTACAGCGTCGAGTTGACCAGTGGGCTGGTTGTCGCAATCGAATGCAGGGCTTTCCTCTGCTAGTAGCAACTCCCAGAGTTTGTACTGGATTTTCAGATTGACAATCCTTTCTAGGTTTCTTGCGTATTCGGCTGTGCCTACTAGGTCCTTCACCATGGCCCGGAATTGTATATCCCATACTCGCAATCGTTGTCGTAATATTGCCCATTGCTTTTCGCACTCGGAGTTGTTATGGTCCCGATCCTGCTCCAAGTCCCACGAGATGTGCGTGACTACATCATCGAACGTGTTCATCACATCTTCCGCCTCGACGAGATCCCGAAGCTTTCCAGCAGGTTTGTTGTACTTCTTTTTCGGCGCCATGAATGGCGTGATGTTTGCGAATATACGGTTTGGGGAGAAGAGGCCGATTTGGCTGCCAATGGCGTGGAATATGGCTGCCAGTTCCTGGGTATCTTGGTTAGGTAGGTATGTGCTGGGTTTGTGGTTCGCAATGAGTTCTGTCCCAGACTTGATGTGTCGAATCGCTTCGCTGAAGTTGCCGCGTAGGCTCTCGAGAATGGCAAACAAGACGCAACATGTCAGGATAGTGACTAGATCGGTTGGGAAATTATTCGCGATGCCTCTTCCGTGTATCAGACCAGATATAGCATCGTTGTAGTGCGACAGGGTGAAACCTTCAAGACTTGATGGCTTGTCCTGGTCGCATGTTATGAATTGCCAATGGACGGCGCCAAGAGCCATGACTGCATGTCGTACACACGAGACGTTTTGGCTAGGGCCCTGGAAGGCCTTTTGCCAGAAGTTCTTGTTCAAAGATTCAGATATCTCCATGTCGTGAATCGTGTTGGTGAAAAAGTGAGTGTAGTAGTAGGTTTCCAGGGGATGGCCTGGTACCAACAACCTTCTGGGAAGATCGAAGTTCGAAGATCCCCTTGAAGAGCAGACGGTTCGGATAGGCTTTGGTGCCAGCACTGGCGCGTTCGGGGTCTGCCATTTTTTTAGAGGCGCAGATGCGTAGCCATCGCAGACGAAGCCGGCTAATGTGCATCTTTGACATGCGGGTTCAGTCTCGTCGCATTTCTTCCGTCTTTGCTTGCTGGGCGAATTAGGTAAACCAGGTGTTACGGGGTGCGACAAGCCACACTGCTGACCTACCAGGTGATACAGCCTGTACGCGTCTTGTGGGAGAAGGCTCTAACCCTCCGTGCGCCCGATGGTGGCTTTGTGTTTTGCATCGCGTACATGCAGGGGAAAGTGTGCATACATCCTACTTTAATGGCCAGATATTGGCAGTACCGGGCTCCAGTCTGAGTCAAACGCGTACGTTCTGCACTGTTGATACGGGAGTCTTCGATGGGAGATCTGCCAGCCCGTACGCGGTGAGCCGGGAACTTTGGTCGCTGCGCGTTGGGCAGCTTCGCTCAGGATATGATTGGTCTCCTATACGCGCAGGCCCACCAACTGCTATAACGGGACTAACGCCTAGCTCGCCAAGCCCACCAAAGTCCGCATGAAGCCGAGCTACCTTTCTTTGGCCGTAGAGCCCTGAAAGTATCTAAACGGTGTACAATTTGGCTGAGTCTGAATTATGTGATCAGGTACATCCGCAGGGCGAAGCAAGAGCTTAGGCGTTAGGCTCCAGGGCGCAGAGCTGGCTGAGCTTCCGAAAGAGAACGCGAGGCATTCAGCCTTGCATAGGTGACCCTTATCGTCTGGGCTTTTGCTCGTTCGATTTAACCTCCTCTCACGATACCACATTGGCCAAGAATACAACTATCGCCCTATCTTCAGCTCGAAACATGACCGATACCCAACGATTGAAACCCACGATGGCTGTCGCTCCAAGCCAGGAGAGTTCACCCTCAAAGTTAGATGCATTCCTATCAGTCCACCCCGAGATCCACATTGGTCGCGCCGCTCTTGAAAGCCTCCAATCTGCCCACGATGGCAGCGACTCATTCTCCATCATCAACAAGCCGTTCGTAAACATGGTGCTGTATCAAGAGTTCGATGCGGATACGAAAGAGCGCATATACGTCGTCGCATTGATTGACGATCAGAAGGCTCTTGATCAATATGAACAAGACTGCGGTGGCATTTCGAGTGAAGATGGATGCGATTGTGCGGAGAACCAAGGGCCCGAACATATGATTTATGAGCGTGTCGTTGAATGCAAGAGCGCGGATTGCGAGAACCACAAGGATGCGCAGGAGCCGGACCCTGATTGTTCTGAGTGCTGGCCAGTTTTGTGTGGGAGTAAATGCGCTCCTTGAAGTACCTGGGTGACGAGCAGCAGTCACAAGTTGGAGATCCTGTACTGTTTGGTTTCGTAGAACTTGAGTTGTTTTAAGGAAGATTCATTGTAACCGTCGAAAGCGTTTTGTCTCTACCTCCTGTAGAATCAATCGAACGATGGCTGTTGGTAGATAACCGGGCATAAAGGTGTAATCCAGTAATCGATGCCACTTGATACTTCTCTGGAGGCTGTTTCAGGTTTATTTGTAGGCTAGTACAGCAAATATGCATCCTGACGAGTTCACACTTCCAAGCAATGACGTGCATTGGGGTTTTGTCAATGCGTGCACTTGGGAAACTAAGTTACGAGATATAAATTGACCTGCGATAATCGATATTCTCATAATGCAATGAGTAGACGTGATAGAACGATGAATGGTACAAACAGGAGGAATACTACAGCGGTAGGCGCATTGAGAGCGCTGGCGCCGCTCACTTGTATCACTGACACTGCTTTTAGCGTGAGCTTCGAGGCTTGCTAACGAGTGGCCTTGTAAGAACAACTATTACCTGGTATGTTGCTGCTAGCTGGGATGCCGTCAATAGTGGATTTCACAAAGTCGTATCCGAGATCCGTTCGAATCCCCTCAGGGTTTTTGATCTCAGCGTCCTCATCTTGAGAGATTGTTAGCAAAGCTGCGGGCTTAGCCCGGAAGTACAACTTACACCATAACTCATAGGCCTCCGGATGGGGCCCAACAAGACCAACAAAGCCTTTACCGTACGGCGTGACTGAGGCAGCGACATTCTGGTTGGCAGAGTATCTAGCAACAATTCCACGGTCAGAGTCGTTGAAGCCTAGCATCGTTGCGCCTTCTTGGAAGTACGCCCATCTTGCCTTCTCCAATTTTGGGCTGCCAGTGCTAGCATTGAACTTCCAATCGACTTGAATCGTGGTATCTCGGTCGTCGTTAACCTGTGCTTTGTCTTGCAGTATTTCGGATCCGACGTCGATACCGCTGGGCATAAGATCGAGTACCGACTTCCCAGCAAGATAGGCTCCCAGGCAGAATCCCATGTACCGACCGCCGCCGTTGACAAATTCTCTTATCGTCTTCGCATGCGTTTTGAGCTCATCCCAAGCTTCGTCAAGATCTGTGAAATCATTCTTAGTCTCTTGTGCTTACTTCAAAGTCAAGACGCGCTACGTTCTCATCATTGGACTAGGAAATACTGACCTGGTCCACCAGGATATGCATAGAGATCGGCTTTAGAGAGAAGAGAGGGGCTGAGGTCCACTTCTTCGTCCGGTCCAGCATACGTAACGTTGAAGTGGTAAGGGGAATTCATGAGGAGTCTGCCGACACTCTCGGAGCAATTGTCGCAAGCGCTGGATCCACGGTAGACGATGGCTGTCTTCATGGCTATGACAGCGGGTAATGCCAGGAGCAGTACTAGATCATCTGCGATTCTCATCTTGATTCGAGTATTCGAGGAGTGCTATGTTGCGCTTGAAAGAATTATGTAGGTTGATGGAATACAATAATGTAGGTGTGCAACATGTCGAGTTTTATACACACGGCTTTATCTATGTATGTACAAGAGGGGATGGTACCTTGATGTTCCTCGGGCGGGCCTCCCGCCCTATGCGCGACACTCATGAGGCCCACCATACATAGGTATGAAAAGCCTCCACTACAGTCATCGCGCGAGCGCGTATATGATTGCTGGGCGAGAGGATCAATACTTACATTTCGCTAGCAAATAATCAGGCCGACACTGAACTTCGCTGTCGGCTTAGCATCAGGCTGTGTCACGCGTCGAACGCAGATCATTTGTAATGAGATCAATTGAATGGTGGAAGCGTATAGCTGGCTAATCAGCGACTTTCTGATATCATAAAGTGATGTAAAGGTAGCACCGGGCAATTGTTCTCAAGATGTTGGCGTCGGCCCCTGACTGCGCGTAAAGCCGGCCAATCAACGACTTCGGCCCCACCTGAGGCGAGAAAAACCTTGGAAGTGTCACATCTCCATCTCACACCTATTCGAGTCCAGCAACTCTCTCGCATCAGAACTTACGTGATAGCCCCTCCTCGTGACGCTCTGGATCTCAGAGCTACTCAATTGTCTGTTGGCGTAGCATAGCAAGCTGCTTCTGGTAATCCTCGTTTGCTTGCTTTGCCTCGTCGATTCCCCAGCGCCCATCCCTCTCTAGTGTGTATATCTTCTCTATCTTTTTAATCTGCCGCAGGTGGGCTTCTGCCTCGGGCCCAAGAATCCCCAACAAAGTACCAGCCGGAAGGTCTTCTTTCTTACGGATGATCTCATGCCACTCGTCGGTTTGGCCATATTTTGGCGCGTGTTCATTGAAGTCGGACGCAAGTGCGCCACTGTCGCTTGCGTCGAATCTCTCTCCAAAACGAACCCCGTCGCGCATGTCAACATTCAGGCAACTATTGATGTAGCGTTTGACCTTTAGAGGCATGTCTCGAAATCTAGACTGGTACTCTAGTACCTTGATCATGTCGACAAAAATGGTGCCTTTTGGTAGCTTGAATCCGATGTCGGCTAGACCCCGCCGTGTCAAAGTCGGTCGATGAAAACAGACGCAGATTGTCGGATACGTTGATGACAAGTCATGGAACATCTTTTCGAGACCCGCGACGGCCTCATTGGTCGATACAAAGCTGGATTGGGGAACGTTTGGTCTCCCGTTCCATTTGGACGGCACCCAGAATCGGTACTCGTGCGCTTTGTTCTGTCTTTCATCGCTTTGATCCTCAGTAGTTGATACTGCCGGGGATGCTGGGGTTGTGATTTCCACAGACAAGACTCGCATCGCTTCTACTTGCTTCCAGTAGCCCCTCGCCTCGTTACAGGATATCCAGCCGTTCCAGGAATAGGCCAAACCAGACGGAGCCCACTCCATTGATACCAGAGCGACATGCGGTTTGTCCCAGCAGCGAGCCAGGGTTTCGTTTTCTGTTGCGCATTCCCGTATTCTCTTCATCTCGCTTTCAGCGACTAGGCCAGTCGGTGGTATCATGGCAATCACTGGGCGAATTGATCTGATGCTGCTAGGATGTAAGTAGCTGTTAATAAAAAAAGCTAGCTGCACTATAACAACTTACAAAGAAGACGAGCAGGAAACTAAAAGAGGACGAGAAGCTCGTACGTCTAAGCGCGGTAAAGAGAGGAAAGAAGTGAATAAGAAACGGATTCCATCAAAAGCCACTATCGAAGACTTGTTCTCTGACTAGCGCTTACGCTCTGAGAATAGGATTTCCATGTGATGATGTGCTCAAGATCAACACTACCTATCAACCCCAAGGCAGCAGCACTGCCTCGTGACACATGATCCCAAACTCATGGTGGCTGAGTCGATGCCAAGGAAATTTTACCAACCTGATCGACCTTGGCCAACAGGAACTTGGATACTGGACATAATGCTAAGATGACTGGAAGCCCTATGCGCGCTGTCATGTGCGAGGTGGGGTTGGCGCACATTAGGTCATCGGGCGTAACACCCCGGAGGAAAGAAGCCACCTATCAACACCTTTACATTGGGCATCATCTTCCTCAGAACAACAAGACACTCGCATTATCCTTGTAGCTGTCATATTGTATACGTTAGAAGAGTATTAGACTTACATTCACTTATCGCGTAGCGACGAGGCTACTAGTCCAAACGTTCTATTTCTTAGTAAATGCCCACTTTGGGGGTGCAGACCACACTATCTCAATACCCTGTGGTTACATGTATCAAAAGCCAGCCGGATATCAACCAATAGCTCTAGCCGTGTTGAATATCGCGACGTCCCATCAAAGTAACCGTCTCGCCTCCTTCCCTTGTCACAATCCGTCTTTGACCGTAACATGTATCCACCTGGGTGGGAAGACGTCTACTGAACGGAAGGTCCTTGCATGTTGCTCAAGTTCTCCGGGATGGGCTGCTGGCGCATCTGGATCCAGAACTCTGGCCATTCGTCCCTGAGATGGCCTGTCGGTGGTAATAAAGCTCACGGTCAGTCTCTTTATGGCAAGTGTGTCGAGTAGTGCGAAATCCATGCAGAACCAACATTGTTTCTCAGCCCAGATTAATACTTACCGATGAGATTGACGAAACCCGAGCGAGGAGTGAGCTTGTAACCGCCTCCGTGGGGCTCGAAGTGGTCCGCCGCGCTGCCAGGGTGGACTTGGTCGAACATGGTCCTGATGTCGGTCAAGGTAACCTGGTTACCGGACTTGAGGAAAGTGAGGATTCCGGGGAGGTGGCCGGCCTTGGTGGGGATCAGATCTGAAGCGACGTTTGGCATTGCTGTTGGAGTTTGTATGCTTGGGTTTGTTGTGAAGGGTGGGAAGAGATTTGATGATGTTGAGCTGTGTTTCTCGTTCTCAAAGGTGTGGTGTTTATGGAAGAGGGATACATAGTTCCTGATCGCTTGCTTATATACTGGGAGGGAGGGAGATATCTTAAGAGTGATTGAGTGGGCTTTCGTGGTGAGTGAGAGAGTGTCTGCACGTGGCTAAGTCTTGTGGAAGGAGTATTCTGAATAGTGCTGCGATACGCAAGGAAAATATAGGTAGCTATGTCTTGATAATAGTAGAACAATCGCGCGTGATCGAAAAGGTGTGTACTCACTCCAAGTTCCCAAATTGCGTGTCATTGTGCAGGTGCTCGTGCAACTATCTGAGCGTAGATTCATGAATGGATACATTCGGAAGACTCCAGATTCGATGGAAATATTTCACCACAATAACACCGCCTAAATAATGTATTTCGTGGAGAGATCTGAAAGGAACATGAGATAATGATTAAACACATCTACGAGAAACGCGACCTATATATTCAGCTGTCAAAATTCAATGAGTGGAATTCCGAGGTGAGCAACAATCACTTATTGTGCGCGAAACCATTGTTTATGCAAGTCGTATTTGGTATTGAATGAGAGAAGACTCCACCACTTCAAGATAACCCAATTACCAGTCCACCATGAGAATAAAAAGACATTATCGCATCACCATATCCAATTTCCCCAATTCTCCGTAAAAATAACAGTATCGTCAAGCCGTTTCTCCTCACGGCTCCAGGCTGCGGGTTTACGATCGCACGGTTCATCTAGGTAGGATGGGGATTCTGGGCCGTCGGATTGTCAACATGCCTATTGCTCAAGTACTCCGGGATTCGATCAAAGTGCAACTGGACCCAGAAGTCAGGCCAGTTGTACTTGAAGAAACCTAACGATCAATCACGGTCAGCTTTTATCAGCCACGCCTTGTAAGATATGCGTCGTGAGTGCAAAAATGACGTCGCTCCGCAGCTCATGGTCACACGCACCAACAGAACTTTCGAAGCCAGTGTTGGCATCGAGTTTGTAGCCGCCGCCTGGGAGCGCCTCGTATTGCTCGTCTGAGCTGTTTTGTACATGAGTGTCGAGAGCTCTCCTGACTTGGGTCAAGGTAACTTGGTTGCCCGATTGGAGTAGAACGAGTATTGCCTGGTACTGGGGATTTGTGAGTGGTGGGGCCATATTGGGTAGGGCTGGTATCCAGGAAAATGGTGGAAGCAGGGGGAAATGATGTTTAGTAGTAGTGAGGTGCTCGTTCGTCGTCTTCGAATGTGTTGTGGAATGAAGTGGTATACACGCATAATGAAGACAACTTTTATACTGCGCCTGAGTCAGATGTTCCTGAAGTTTAGTGACTCTAACAACGAAGTAAGTAAGAGAGTGACTGTTACTGAGCGAGGGACATTTCTGGGTAACATGGCTGTACCCAAAGCGAGACGTGCCAGTGACGATGTTGACTGGAAATAAATGGGTTACCTGAGTATAGGGTGGCTGGAGTGAACATAGCAGAACGAGCGTGCCGTTCTCTACTACCGATTGGTCGCGTGTTGTTGTATACGTGCACTTACAAGGACCTGAGCTTAGTGTTGGCGGAGAGTTGGAGGACGCGCTCGAACCACCCCCATCCTACGACTGCGGGCCACTGCAACCACTACCTGGCTATGGCAGAAGCGCGTCAATATGCTGACTTCTATCACACTCGCCATCTCCAATCTTGTACTCCTGACTCCTCCAGTCGTTTCCTTCCCCGCACTCTCGAGCCACCTCGCTCCTACCATTGCGGCTCGCCCCAACCACTATCTGGCTGTGACGGAGGCGCATCAATACTCTGACTGCCATAGCCTTCGTCATCTTCACTTCTGTGCTCTTGACTCCTGCAGTCGCCGTCCTCGATCTTGTACTCTTGACTCCCGCAGTCGTCATCTTCACTCTTGTACTCCTGACTCCCCCAGTCATCTCCTTCTCCACACTCTTCAGTTGCCCCTTCTCCAGCCTTGCGTAAAGCAACAGCGTCAGCCTCTGCCAGCATCTCACCCAACCAAGCCCAAAACCTTGACCCAGCATTCCGCACGACGCCGAAACGAAAGCAATACCGGGAGACTGCGTTGCCGCCTAGGCTGTCGAAGACGCGAGAGAAGGTTGACTGAGGTGCCTCCATCCAGTCCACGTCTTCTTCCTGCTCCAACACACAATCTTCATCGTCGACCTGCTCCGCCCCCTCCCTATACAGCCTCTCCTCCTCTTCCCGCGCATCCCTCTCGAGTCTCTCGCTTTCTATACTTTCCAACGAAACCCAAATCTCCGGATCATCCAGCTGCCCCTGAAGAGCAGAAATACCCCCCTCCACAAACCCCAACAGTCTCTCATACCCTTCCGCCTTCCCCTCCACCGCCCACACCAACTGAATCCCCCTACCCAACGGCGTCGGAAAGCTATGCGCGAAATAGTTCCTGTCATGTCTGATATCACTCGCGGCACCCATGGGGTCCGGTAGGCCAAAAGACTGACACGCCCAGCCACTATTCGCAGCGCGGAGGTTTTCGTTGATGGCGATGTGGTGCATGGCAAACTCGTTTTGTGCCCTTTCCAACTCTGTAAACGAAGAGGACTTACGGGTTGCAGTCTTCTGGACTTCGGGCTCGAAGCTGGAGTCTCTGCGCAGGTCGCTCTGGGTTTGTGCATTGGGAGCTACTACGTCGGTGACTGTGTCTTCCCAGAGGACGTTTGAAGGGGTCGTCTCTGTGTCGATTATGCCCGCCAAAGACGTTCCGGGATACGTTTCCAAGATAGCTAGGTTAGCGACGAGGTGTTTGCGGAGGGTGTAGAAGTATTCTAGGGAGAGGAGGACGGATGTACGGGATACGGGTTTGGGGTGGGTTTCTTGGATCAGTGTGCTGCTGGGGGAGAGGGTGTAGTAATGGATTGTTGCGCGGTAATCTGGGTAGTTTGGGTCGAGGTCTTGGATCTCGTTTGGCGACTGGGCGGGGAGAGGGGTGAGATTAGCGAGGCCGTCTGGTATTATGGTGGGAGAGCTGTTGATATCTGGTGTGGGGGACGGGGACGGGCAGGCACCATCATACTTGACCCCAGGCGCAACATTTGATGCTGAGCTGTTAGCGAGGTCCAGGGCAGCAGACGGCCCTAGACTTGTACAAACTTCGGTCTGCATGGTTGTTAACCCAGATTCTGGTCTGGGACTGACTGTATTCGATTTATCATATATACTCAAGGTAAGCATCTAAATCTATCGCGCGCACTGTGAGTGGAACGACATTGTTGGCGTAAATCGTACTTTTTGTGATCATTCAGACACTGTGAAGTAAGAAGACCTGAGCCCCAGAGACAACAGTCCAATGGTAGCATCATCGTCCTCTCACTGATGTTCTTCTCAGTGTCGTACTGGCGCCCAAGCCCAGGCCAGACCAGGCTCCAACGTTCATCCCATGCCAAACGGTCTTGGTCCGAGCACAACATTATATTATTCCTGTTCGTCCTCGGCCTCACTGTCGTTATGAACCATGCCATGTAGTCCTTCCGTTTCAGCACCGATCAGAGGAGCCCTCTCGCCCTCGTGACGCGCAAGATGGCCTCCTATGCTGACAGCCAAAGTGCTGAAGCCATGAATCATGGTACTTCCGAGCACAATGAAGCAAACAAGGGGCCAGATCATAGTAGCTGTCCGTTGTCGCTCCACGGGCAGATCTTTGGGCGGATGTGGAAGGGGTAGGGATGTACCAGTCTCGAGCTGCGCGCGGGCTTCGATAGCGAGGAAGAGGGCACCGACACCCATTGGTCCAAAATGACCGACAAAGAGGGCTTCGGTTGTAGTCTTTACGGATGGCAACATGTTCGTCTTGAAAAGCGTGAAAACGATCGGAATTCTGCGGAAGAGTAGGATGAGTGCAAGTAAAGCAACCAGTCGGAGA
Organism: Alternaria sp. BMP 2799; assembly: GCA_023758145.1. Classification (NCBI taxonomy): domain Eukaryota; kingdom Fungi; phylum Ascomycota; class Dothideomycetes; order Pleosporales; family Pleosporaceae; genus Alternaria; species Alternaria sp. BMP 2799. Next base: position 460,280 of record JAFVLP010000010.1, on the reverse strand, counting down.
GGGGTGATTCCGTCCACCGCGTTGAAGCTGCCCCAGGGTATCATTGCGCCGAAGAAGATGAAGAAGGCCGAGTTGATCAGCAAGTCGATGATGACGGGTAGAGCGGTTCCTTCAGTCGGATTCTTTTGGTTGTGTGCGAAACCACGTCCTGCAAAGAAGGCCACTAGGAAGTCGTCCACTCCAAGAACCGATGCCAATCCGATAGAAAAGATGGCCAAGAGGAGGTAGAAGGCCAGATAGGAGGCTCGGCCCATCCACTCACGGCTGTGCGAGAACCTGTATAGGCCATTGAAGATATATCCCAGTGCGATACCCAGGAGAACGCCTACCACGCACTGGTATAGGATAGTAACGAGGAACCATTTCGTGAAGAAGCCCTTAGCGGTGTTTTTCAGGAGAAGGCTCAATCCCAGATACAGGAACGGGAAGGATATGCCGTCGTTGCAACCACTCTCCGCGCTCAACAAGTCCCTAATCCGCTTTGGTACTCGGGTGCTGAACTGGCTGTTCGACAGAACGGAAGCCGCGAGAACAGGATCCGTGGGCGTGAGACAGGCCGATATTGTCAAAGCAGTCTGGAAGTCCGTGTCGAAAAGGAACATGATGAGCATACCGCACATCAGCCAGCCGAACGTCATGACAGGCCCGAGAAGAACAAGCAGGGCGCGCCATTTCTTCCGAAGATAGCCTGCAGGAAGCTCCAGACCGACTACAAAGCACTGGATTCCGACAATAAGACGCGTCAATTCTTGGATAATCTCATCCTGCGACGGTTAGTATTGTTTGTTTGTGTGAGGAGGACACTTACGGAAAAGCCCCATTCATATGGCCTGAGAAGGTTCAGAGCGCGTGGCCCGACGATCTGTCGTTTTTGTTAGCGAAAGGTTCATTCTTAAAAATGTCCGTACTTACGATACCAAACAGTGTTGCTAATGGTGGTTCTGAGAGATGCAGGCGGTTCCGGATCATAAGCGAGAACAGCGCGTACAAGATGAGAAAGAAGGTTAAGGTCACGTAGGTAACGTGCGGCCCCGTGGGCTCGAGTTGAGACCAGACCATGATGCTTTACTGTTGGTTAGAGGCACGCGTGCAATTGTGGTGAGTGAGTTGAAGTCTCTGCGAAGCTTGGGCGAGGGTAGGCGTTCTATGATCGCCGTGACGTCGAAGGTAAATGGCGAATTCTGGAACACCGCAAAGAAAGCGCGCGCTGGAAAGACAGCGAAGATTCACGCACGGTAACCTCGTGCGGCGAATATCACGGGGGACCTGAAGTGCAGGATTAATGGCGCGTTGGATCAGGTGTTGAGCGCGAAGGATCACGCTGCATGGAGGTGCGCATCGATGACGAAGGTTGGCTGGATTGGGCATTGCGCTCGGACCGTGGTTGCCGGAAGTGGTGGCACCTTGCATGTTGAACCACACTACCAAGCAATCCAAGGTTAGGTGTGATGGACGTTCAGAAAGAGCAATAGAGGAAGAACAGTAGAGATGGCGTGCGAGTGCATGCTTGCGGAGAATTATCGCCCTATCATATGTATGCACCAGTCCCGAATGCGATATATGCAGCTAGGTCAAGCCACTATCTCCACGTGAACACGCGAGGTAATCAATTGCTCTACTTTTGTGAATCCAGCGCCTCCCTTGAATATGGATATGCCCAACGCCGCTCCCACGCGGTGATGCTACTCAATCTGGCCATGCCAGGCGCCTGCTATTAGAAATACATGCAAATTACAGTGAAACCAATGGTTGTGATTATGGGAATTGTCGGCTATGCGTCGTCCGGTGGGTTGTTGAAGAAGGCGAATCGTATCCTGTGGAGCTGGGGAAGTTAGTAATGCTTCGTCTGAAATGTGTTGGGGTGCATACCGAGGGGAGCTTTGGAATGACGACGGCTATGGTCGCAAAGCAGTTGATGAGGAAATACGTTAGATTGTAATTCGTGTAGTGCGTGCTGACGAGAAACAGCACAATGGGTACGCTGAGAAGGAACTTCTTGGCTGGTGTGTATTGTTCGCCGTTGTCAATCTGTTCCCACATGTTCAGGTTGTCGTAGGCGCCCGAGTTGAAGTCGAAGGGCACACCGCGCACGTAGTGGAACATGAGGTAGGATCCCGCCACGTACGAAAGATTGACGAGGGTCCATGATGCTTCTTGCGACATGCCGGGGATGATGTCGAACAGAATCTTGCCGAAGAAGATGAGGACAAAGTGGATAGCCCAGGCGCCTGGAGGTGTTAGCCTGAGATACAGAATAGCAACACATCATGTTTATCTCCTGTGATATGTATGCGCGGTATCTCGTGCTCACCCTTTGCATTCACCCATTCGGCGTTGAGGTTGGGCAGGGCGGACTGGTCGCTCAGCTGCTCCAGAGACTCGGGGGGCTCTTTGTAGACAAGACTACTGCTACGTCGCCTCCTTGCGTCTTTTGCAGCATCCAGCGACATCTTGGAGTAGGACGAGGACGAGGGCGAGTCTGATGGGCGAGACCGCGGGTCGCCAGCAAAGCTCAGGCGGGAGGTGCGATTGAGGAGTATGGGTGACAGTTTGGCGGTATTGCTGGGTTCGTCGGGCGGCCGGGCGGTGGGAGCGGGGGATGGATAGTCGCGTGGGCGAGCTGAGGCTATGGGAGAGCTGCCACGGGCAATGGCATGTCAGTGAGGTCCTAAAGGAGCAAGGCGGCGACGTGGGCTTTCAGGGTCTTACTGAGTACGCAATACCTTCCGGGGCGTCCGAGCTTTTGGCGTTGAGCGATTGGCGCAGAGAAGGGCGTGTAGACGGTAGCGATGTAGCGAGGCAGCGGACAGAGAAGAGGGATTCGTTGGCAGAGGAGGAGGGAGTGAAGCCTCAGTCGGCAGGCGTGAAGACGGAGGCGTGGCAGGTCCACATGATGCTCCCAAAGACCGTGTTCCTAGCAATCACCGAGGCCGTGCCCTGAGCGCAACCATACAACTCTAGAACCACCAGACACTACCACCTCCGTCCGCCAAAGACCCTCCAACCACCACCCTTTTCACCACCATGGCCTCGGAAGCGCCGCCCCCGATCGAGTCCCACGCTCTCGCCCACGATGCACCGCCCGCCGATGCACCCGATGCGACGCAGAAGCCCGTCAAGCGCTCGTGGAGGTATGACGCGCCGGCAGAACCAGTATAAACTCGAGCTAATGTGCATAAAGACGAAAATACCGCAAGATGCGCATCAGGTTCGAAGAGGCCATGAACGACAGCGACAGCCTCATCAAGCAGGAGTGGAAGGCCATGGGCACCGCCCGCCGCCTGCAGGAGAACAACGACCAGATCCTCGACATCCTCCTCGAGCTCAACGAGCAGACACGCGTCAACCCGCGCCTGCGCTTCGACCTGCGCAACCTCTCTGCCGCCGACACCGCCGTGCCCTCGCTGGAAGCCGTCCCCGATCCAGAACTGGTGAAAGCGCAGCTGCAGACGTTGAGAGATGACCTGGCCGCCAACACCATCACCCCCGAGGAATACGCGACACGGGCTGACCAACTGCACTCGTCGCAAGCCATCCAGCAGACGCTCAAGTCGCTCGCCAGCCTCGAGGCCAAAGTACCCCACACGACGCGCGCCGACCTGCCCGACCACCCCGTCGACGGCATCGACCTCAGCGAGCATGCGCCGGGCTACATGTCGCCCACCCACGAAGACGAATACCTCCTCGCTACCGACCAACTCCTCGAGCAGCCCGGCTTCGACCAAGCCCTCCAGCAGGGCCGCCCCGTTCGCCTCGCATCCGCCCAGCCCCCGCTCAGCGAAAAGGACCTCACCGTGCGCAACCCAGACAGCGTCTACAACTGGCTACGTAAGCATCAGCCCCAAGTCTTCCTGCAAGACAAAGACGCGGCGCATCACGAGAACCTCTCCGAAAAGTCTGCCGCGCCAAAGACCAGCAAGGCCAACGCAACCAAGGTCAAGCGCGAGTCAAACATTGGCGGCGGCACACCTGCTCCCCGCGATCACGACGACGAAGACTCAGCCGCCCCCGAGACCGGCAAGGGACGACGCAAGACAGGCGGCGGCGACGACGACACCGCCTACCGACCCAAGGGCGGCAGCTCTCGTCCCGCAAAGCGCAAGCGGGAAGAGGGCGAGACGCCTGCGGGTAAAGGTAGCAGGAAGAAGAGTCGTCCAAGCGCGGTCATAGGGCCAGCTGCTTGACCTGCTTGCTAACAGGGCGCATAGAAGAGCTGGCCTATCGAGCTGGGACATGCACTCATTGCGCGCGCAGTCGTAACCTCAGGACCCCGCTAAATTGCAACGTGCGAATCCATGCGAAGGACGCTTCCGTAGTCATTCCTTGCCGGACGTGCGTGCGCCGTGGCGGCGAGTGTATTGTCGACCCGCTTTGCCTCTAGAGCACCGTCTCACTTTGAGAGTATTCGTAAAAAATCACGTTGGTCGGGGATGGCGTTATAGGGAAATATTGGCGTAACGATGGGTTCACTTATACCCTTGGAAGACTATTCCCGGAAATTTGTATCAACAGGCGTTTTGGCAGCTGGAGATTAACTGGATATATGGGTATCATCCACACACGCAGCACAGAAAGATGCTGTTTCCATTGCGTATTTGTAACAACAATCAAACATTTCATATTCATACATCAACGTTCGACTAATATCTCATGCGTGTCGAATGTCAACTACCTCAGCGGCTTCCCCCTCGCACCCCCCACCATAACCGTCTCCGGCGCCTTGCCCGCCTCACTCGTAAACGGCAAACTCGTCTCAAGCACCTTACTCCCATCCACCAGCAACCCATTCCCCTTCCTCTGATCCTCAAGATAAGCCGTCTTCGCCCTCTTCTCCTCAAGATACTGTTTCCTCTCCTTCGTCAACACCCATTCCTTGGGGAACTCCGCCCGTTTCTTCGGCGTATGATGTCTGAAATCAAACGGCACGTCTTCAAACGTATCTTTCCCTTCCTTCGCTTCTGTGATAATAGCAGACAGGGTTTCGCCTAGGAACCGCTTGTTTTGTGACTGTGTATCGAATTTCTCGCACGAGAGCTTGACGATGTTGGTGGAGGGGTTGTAGCGGGGTCCGGCGAGTTTTATCACTTTGGAGACTTGGAGGGGGGTGAGGGAGTGCGAGGCGCTGAGGTCGTTGGGCGAGAATTCGACGACGACTTTGTTGGCGGCGGGGTGCGATTCCCCGAGGTAGGAGGTGTAGCGGAAGCGGAAGGGGGTGGAGGATGTGGGGGGTTCGAAGGGGCGGGCGAGGTCTGGGGTGGTGTTAGTATGAACATTGCGTCTCTCGTCTGGTTGGATTGTAGGGTAGACGTACGGCTCAAAAGCGGTAGTTCCCACGCAATCAACCGCGCGTACTCTCTCAACTCGCGGTGCTGCTCCAACTCTCCGTGTCCATGACTCGTCAGGTCGTCTCCGTAGTAATCCTCATCCGGTCCCATGCTCTCTTCTCCCTCGGCCCAGAACCCGGTAGATACCTTCCTCTTGTCGTCTTCCTCGATATCAAAGTCTTCGTCTGTTTCCAGGCCAAAGTCTTGGGTCTGCGGTAGACCGCGTTTCCCCTTACGGAGGGCATCGCGGACTACATTCGGATCGATCTCTGCAAGTGATACGCGGAGGTTCTCCAACATGGCGGATTCGCGCTCCTGCGGTGTCATTTCCTGGAATGCCTTTGACTGCGTGGTATTCGAGAAAGACGATTGAGGTAATTCCGGCGCCAATTCCTCCAGAGTCTCAGTCGGTTTCTTCGCATCCGCAGCGGTCACGGAGCCCTCTTTCGTGGGTTCGTTGGCATATCGCCGCGGCGTTGTGGATATTGGCCGTTGCCATTGTGCGGATGTGTGTTTCGGTGCGGCGAGCGTACGTATCCGCGAGGGGCATTGGCGTGACTGCAGGAGCAGTCTTCGTGGTATTGACGCCATTGGATGTTGGTTGGGCGGGTGATGCTGTCGTCGACTTTTCGCGATGCAGGAATGGCTTGGCGATGGGGTGCGAATTGTGGCCGTGCGTCCGACCAATTGGAACTAAGATGGCCCCGACCTTCGCCGCTGTCCTGGCATCGTGACCATCTTGACGCCGACTTGATTACGACTTTTGGTTCGGATCTCGAGGGCCGTTGATGGATAGCCTGACCACGCTCACCGTTGGCTATTCCTCGATATCTTGACATCCATCACATCCACCATGGCTTGGAACTGGACGTCTGATTCGAAGCTCTGCTTCGTGACTACCGGAGCAACGGCGCCATTCACCGAGCTCATTGAATCAGTGCTGAGTTCAACGTGTCTGGACTCACTACGCGAAGGAGGATTCACTCATCTCTTGGTTCAATATGGATCTGCTGAGGACGTGTACAAACAGTTCTCCAAACTCGCTTCAGCATATATACTGGAGACCCCATCAGAAGGAGACATCGTCATAGATGGTATAGATTTCAATCCAGACGGACTCAAAACCCAGTTCCAATTGGTGCAGCGGTCGAAAGGCTTGGTCATCTCACATGCTGGTACTGCACAGCCACTCCATTTAGTTGTCTCATCTAACGATACATAGGATCGGGTTCTATCCTCGAAGCACTTCGCTATCAGATCCCACTCATCGTAGTGCCCAACACCGGATTACTTGATAATCACCAAGAGGAGCTCGCCGTTGCAATGGAACGCAACAATTACCTCGTTCGTGGGGATGTGAAGTACGATGACGCTTCAGATTAGTGGTAACTTGGACTGATCGACATCTAGGAACCTCGCGCCTGCGATCAAGAAGTCAGATGATTTCAGACTGAAAATGTCGCAATTCCCACCCATGACCAGTGGGAAGCATCGTGAGACTAAGAGTTTTGCGGCTATTATGGACGAGACGACAGGTTATATGGATTGATGCATCCTGCATCAGCCCCTCTTCGACTTGTGTTCGCGCATGAACTCGATTTTGAGGAGACTTGTGCACTCACCCGACGCTTGAGAGAAGGCCTGCTGTTTGGCATATATCATGTCTTGGATACTCAGTTCTCCATTACAGGACTTTCAGCTGAATACGGTACAAGAAGAAGCAGTTCTATGTCACTATCCCAAGGAATGACATTGTCGCATTGGGTAACTATGTCGCTCCTGCAATGCGAGGATATGGCAGGATGTACCATAAGGACCAAGTGGACACGGTTGGAAACTGCGTCACCTGTCACTTCTATCGGGTCACGGTGTGGAACCGAGGCTGGTTGCTCCGAGTGTCGATTGTGGTAGTCGCTTCCTATCCGCGCTACATGCGGGCTTGCGACTGCCCGGTATTTCGCTGTATACGTATCTACAACGTCTGTACCTGAGCTTTGTAGATGGTACCCGCAGGCTTGTACCACTCACTTCACTTCAACGATTGTTCACTTTGAAAGCACCACTTGGTCTTTTCTTTCGACCTTCTTTCTCTGCTGTACTGCACCTCGATATTCTGGCACAGATACAGCAAACAATCCAATCCACACCCAATCCACACCCAATCCACACCCAATCCACACCCAATCCAGCATGCGTACGCATTCCTTCATCACAACGCTGCTGGCAGCTGTGGCCTCCGTTGTAGCAGCCGCGCCTAGGTGAGCACCCTTCCGTACAGGCCCAGTCTCATATGCTTACTAGATCTGTAGTACCCTTCACAGCCGAAGCGTCGCCTTTGACTGGGGTACCGAGAAAGTGCGAGGCGTCAACATCGGCGGTTGGCTCGTCGTGGAGCCGTAAGCAAACCCGCGCTCATTGTTTGCCTCGCCTGACACTGCCAGATTCATCACACCATCCATCTTCGAGAAGTACGACTCAGAAGAATGGCCAGTCTTTGACGAATGGACGCTTTGCGAGCGACTAGGCTACGATGCTTGTGCCGATGTGCTGAAGCAACATTGGGATAACTTCGTCTCATTGGACGACTTTTGGAAGATCAAGAATTCCGGCTTTAACGTCGTGCGCATTCCCGTGGGTTACTGGAGGTGAGACTTCCTACAATTCCATCATGCAACCCCACTAACGGCACACCTCACAGCTACGTGGAGCCCTGGGGCCCTTACATCGCCGGCGCAGCACCCTACCTCGACGCCGCAATCGACTGGGCGCGCCAAACCGGTCTCAAGATCATCATTGACCTCCATGGCGCACCCAAATCCCAGAACGGCTTTGACCACAGCGGCCACACAGCATCTTGGCCATCGTGGGGCGACGCTGAGAGTCTGAGCCATACACACGCTGCACTCAGCGTAATCTCACAAAAGTACGCCAAACCGGAGATGCAAGATGTCGTGATCGCCATCCAATTCCTCAACGAGCCTTTCCTACTAAAGCTCGATCGCGAGATGGTCAAACAATTCTATAACGACGCGTATTGGAGCCTACGAGATATCAGCGACACACCCGCCATGATGCACGATGGCTTTGAGAACCCGTCTTGGCTGAACGACTTCTTGACGACCAAGGATGGTGCGAGCAATGTGATTGTCGATCACCATGAGTACCAGATCTTTGGCGATGGTGTCAACGGCATGTCCATCGACCAACACATCGCTCTTGCGTGTAACTCTGTACGTTACAAGCTCTCTACCATCATGCAGAGAAACATCTGCTAACCCCTCCCTTCCAGGTCAGCAACTACGACAGCTCCGACAAATGGACCAGTAAGCCCCTTCCATCCCCTCCCCTCCCCTCCTCACACTAACCCCTACCCCAGTCGTAGGCGAATGGTCCGGCGCCTTCACAGACTGCGCCCCGCACCTCAACGGCTTCCACCTAGGCTCCCGCATGGAAGGCAGTTTCCCCGGCTCCTACTACATCGACACCTGCGCCGGCAAATCCGGTCCTGTCTCCTTGTGGTCTCAAGACTGGAAGAACAGCGTCCGTCGCTATATCGAAGTTCAACTCGATGCGTATGAGGCCAAGACCAAAGGTTGGATCTTTTGGAACTTCAAGACTGAGGGGGGCGCGGGTGAGTGGGATTTGTTTCAGTTGATTGATGGGGGCGTTTTTCCGCAGCCGTTGGAGAGTAGGTGGTTTGAGAGGGCTTGTGATAACTTTTGAGCGGGCTTGATGGGTGTGGGAGAAGACGGGTGTGATGTTGCGGCAGACGGGTGATGGGGTATGAGGTGGTACTTGTGTATGGGTATGTGACATCTTAGTGGATATGTACTGATATCGCATGTTGATATGAAAAATCGGTTGGACATCACTCCCGTTTTCACGCTGCGAGCCGAACCGTCTATAGTCTTCGTACTCGGCTTTCCTTATACTTTTAATACTGTGAGTAGTGCATATGTCTATTCGCACCTACATCAAAGACCACTAACACGCTGCCATGTCATCTTTGACAAAAGCACCACCCATTTCCCGACCCTAGCCATGCGTTCACATCGAATTCCATGACATATGACCTGCATTACCCCCCACTATCGAAGCCTCCTCCGCCTCATTCCTTTCTCTTCTTATATACATACAATTTTATATACATCCCAGACTCTTACCAGCAAACGGTCGTTACTGCATTCTTGGTCCCCATTGCCAGATCCAACGTCCAACGTGCTATCGACCTGGTATATATAACGCCACGAGAATCGTGCCATACAATTCCGATTGGCACTCCCTCACCTCGTTGCGACACAGTCTGCATCCGACAACCCTGATGTACCCGGGCCGGTGTCATTTGTATGGCATCCTAGCATCCAGGTGGTTGCGCCGTGGAGCCATTTCACGAAGTACGACTATGTGGAGGGACGCCTGCACGATGCGTACCTCATCAAGATTCCGTAAGTTCTTCTGTTCCATAATATGGCGATTGAGCTGACAGCAATAGGTCTCCTCGAGCTGAGCACGGTCTCACCGTGCCACTCGATGTATGTTGTGCGAGAAAGTCAAACGGCTCACAATGACAAGTCTCGCGGACAGGCACTCTGTCGCGTTTTACTCTGCGCGTCGCTCCTATATATACACCCGGACTCTAGTGCGTTGGCCTGTTGGCTTATGTTGCGGAATGGTACTCGCGTCGAGACTCGATGGCTCGAGAAGTTTCCTGTCATTCAATTCACCAGTTGAACGGACTGTTCACTCCGTCGGCCAAGATTCAAGATCGACAGCCTACGGCCGAAAGTCTTGACGTTTCTCCACGATGTGGTGCGTGCGGTCGTGGGCTCCGCCATTACACCAGATTAAGTTATAGTGGGGACTTGTATAGCTATGATCACGTCGAGGCTGAGAAAACGGGAAGAGACTATGCGTTGCATAGTTCTCCGTCTTTAAATATACGCCCACTGGCAAGTCGAGCTCCGCGCTGCACGACTGTGTGCGAAAGCCGGTACGTATATCCATTCTATTCGATCGCCCGCGGATAGAAACCACGCTGAGCCTGTACGTTGGAAGGCGAAGAGAATTAACACCTACCCAGATCATACGGGTAACGGCTCCACGATACAGAATGTACCGTTGAAGCGTGCAGTGCTGGGTTCACTGGGAGGACAAGTTGCCTCAATGGCCACCATTGGATGATTACGGCCCTCGTGCGCGACTCGCCAACGAAACGTCACAAGAATGAGCACCAGGCGGCAGAATATATACACCTGGCAAGTGTCCTTCGAGATTGCAGTCCTGCGATTCGCAAGGAGAATATGCAAGATTGACTGTGGACTTCCTCACCCACCGGGACTGCGACGACACAGCGACGAGGCGCACACGATTACCGCATCACTCAACCATCCCAAACACCAGCATACTCTCGAACGCAAAGATCGCAACGAGAGACTTGCTTCAAAACCGCATACCCGACGCGTGCTTTCCTCAGCACTCCATTACGAGAACAATATGCAAGTCCAACGCGCAAACTCTGCTCGTAAGAAAAATTGTCCTGCAAGGAGAAAGTTTCTGATACACAACCCTGCTGCGATCACAAAGTCCAGAACCGCACATCGTCATTTTCTCCTCTCCGCACACCCGTCATTTACTATTTTTGCGCCGTGCGCACCGGAAGACGTGGGCTTCCCCGCTCGCCTCGAGCCACCACGGCCCTCCTCTCTTGTCCGCAATTGCGTGTCTATGTTGCGTGCTCGGATCTCCCGAATCTTATCGGACAGACGCTCGGAGAGGAGGGTTGGTGGCGCATGTGAAGTTGTAATGCAATGGGAAAGAAATCCAACAGTTTAAAGTGTACGGAATTCCGTACTGAAGACGCGCAGCGAATGAAGGTCGCTCCCACTGCCGCACATGCTGACGTGAAGTACCGAGCCAATTGCCTCGGTTTCCACGGAATCTTAGTCGTTTAGTGCTGATTGCCGGTGCCGCGCTCGCTAGTTAGGGCCTGGGAACTGCAGCAACCAGCACAACGGTTTTGCGCCAAGGACTGGGTACCAATTTTGGGCTGTCACTGGGCAAATGCGTGGTCTTCACCCCTTCTTTTTTGATTCCAAGGCTGAGAGTCGATCTGCGTGGCCCTGTCTGGGAAACCGAATGCACAGACTGAGGCTGCGATCGCATCGTGCAAATTACAAGGCGGTGGTCAGAGAGCGTTGTGTTCGCCCCGTAACGCGTCCAAACTCCTTGGGCACGAACGTCGCCAGGAGGAGCCTAACTCCTTTGGGATATCGCGTTTGGGCACCGGCCGGCTAGTGCTACTGACATGCACCGAACCACGGTCGAAAATTTCGAGTCTGTCATCAAAGTTCATCAGCTTGCTGTGCGCATATTCAACAAGCAGGTTGATGCTGGATTTCGATGATGACCTTGCTTCACGGGCCAAACCTTGGGCTGCTGGATGAGATCTCAATATGCGACTTGCGAAGTACCTCCTATCTGGCAATAAAGACGACTTTCACATGACGTCTGGTCCACGTCCGCGACCCGCATCGTTCATGCAAGGACAAGACTCCGTGGGGTCCTCGGCAGCTGCGTAATGCAGACGAAACGTGGGAGCACAGACGAAAAGTAATAGGAAACCTCGAAAATACGATGCGAAATCAAAGTGTCAAAAAGCTGTTATGCTGGATTTTAGAATTTCGGACCGGTTTACGTCGCTTTGTTTGGCAAGCCTCAACAGCCCAAGGCGCCTCATTACCAACGGCTTTAACGCGAGCGCTCTGGGAAATTGAGCACATGTCATCGGATCGTAGTGGGAGTGTGTTCTGGACCTGCTCGCTAATGACTTACTCCACATTATTCTCCGACACATCCCAGCGATCATGTTTCGCATCACATGGGATCCCTTGGGTACTGATGGGTTCTGTCGTGAAGTGACGAGTATCGCAGCTGTCTCTATGGAAACGTTCGTGCAGGGACGGAGTTCACTGACATCTGCAATATGCACTCCAACGGTTTTCTGAATGGTGAACCAGTCTTTCGTTCTTTGGTGTGCATGTCGCTAAGGCATAGGCGAAAAACACACCCCGGTCCTCGTCTTTCTGAGGTCATCGGATGCGAGTCCGAACCACAACATCGCCCCGCCTCAGCAGCATTGAGCCAATGAGGCGCTTTGCCGGACAGTCGCTGGACTATTGACCGAACGGCTCTGCATGGATCAACCGTTTTTCTGGCGTATTACGAAGATCGCCCCGCCTTGCTTTGCGACTGTTAGCGGGGCCGGAGGGACGCGCAGCTGTGCTTCCCAGTTTCAGCTGTATTTGTATCCCGTGGCGCCCGTGGTCATCACAACAACAACAATCGCAAAAAAGCAACTAGCATGCCCCTATCAACATAAACACCCTCGCGCGAACACCTCCTGAAACATTGAACTCTCTTCGGACCCAGAATCGGAACTCAATCGAAATCAATCGCTCGCTGCCAGGATGTCGACTACCATTGGCGTGCCGTACGATGACCTTCGTCCGCATGTCCTGCGACAGAAGAAGTCGTTCTTCCAACGGCTGAACGAAACTCACGACCAGCTCCTTTCGCACATGCGGTCGTTGAAAGAGGACCCGGTGCTTTCGGTCAAGCAATCAGCGGAACGCACGAGGGCTTCATCGACAACATCGCTCACATCAGTGCCGGAGTCAGATCGGGAAAGCTCCCAAGACACGACACGATGCACCGAATTCGACCTCGAGACCCCGATATCAAGCGGCTTCCTATCTCCGCCCATCTCGCCCGTCGAAGGCAGCTTCTTCCCCATCCAGCAATTCCTAATGCCCATGGACCGCAAGCCCAGCAAGGAATTCATCCAAGGCATGCAAGGCTACGTGCACTGGAAGCAAGCAACCTACGAGTCCACGCTCAGCCCACCCATCTCCCCACCCCAAACACCGCAAAGCAGCTACTCCTGGAGCTCCTCAAGAAGCACCCGCAGCGAGATGTCGGACGAGGAGATGGACGACTGGCTCGACCGGCCCATGGACGCAGACGTGCATCGCTTCCGCAAGATCTCCGCCTCTTCGCTGGAAGAATCGTCAGACTCCGACGGCGACGACGAGAAGAAGATCCACGTCATCCAAGAGCAACCAGAAGACGAAGATGACAGCGCGTCCCGCGAAGAACGCCAGCACATCTCCGCTATGTGGCGGGAGACGTGGTGCATGCGCGACTCGCAGGCTGATATCTCGTTTGAAGACCAGATCGGCGAGATTGCGCCTGAAGCAACGCTGAAGGCTTCGCCAAGGTCGAACAAATCCAGGAACCGCGAGTCTAGGTTACTATCGCTACCGGATGGAGTGCTCCGTAACATTGCTCTTCATGTGCCGCAGGAGCATACGCAGCCTTTCCGGTTGAGCTGCGCCAAGTTCGATACCCTTGTTCAAACACCACTGTGCTCTACTTGAGCTGTTCCAGAAACATTTCCTTTGTCATTTTTTGTCATCGCGTCCGACGTTTGTCGAGATTGAAGTTATATACACCGCCCCGAATAGGGAGCTAGAGAGAGAAGCCGCAAGGCACCATTGCATTACCCCATTTCATTATCTTGAGCAGTTCAAAGTTTTGGCGGAAGAGTATCGCGTCGGAGACGGTGGGCCCGCCAATCTACACAATGCGTCGAACGAAGACAGCATCGAGTGATGTTGCCATCGACGCAGAAGATTGGCTGGGCGGGTGCGATTCAAATGTATTGTTCAGATGGATATCATTGGATACATAATATTTATTAGTGTGAGCCATTAGACGAGAGTTAGGGTATACATTAGACGAGACAGAGACAGAGACAGAGAGAGAGAAACATAAGAAAGACATTACCATCACCACCAAACTTCGCTCTTGAGTCACACCATCTCCTTCGCTTGTGGTCTTTGCTGATATGTCCTCCCGCTCTCGTAGATGTCGTTTGAATGCATCGACTCAGTCACATCTACCTTTGTCGTCACAGTGATGTTGCCCATCCCGCCACTTCCATGTGCTTTGTTGTGCAGCCGAGTGTCGCTCTCCGTGCTTCCTCGCTCTCCGCTCGTTGAGCTTCCTCCGGATGGACTCCTGCTTAAATCTCCAGTTTGCTTGTTCGCCGCATCGATTGTCGTAAGAATGTATGACTTGCCAGCAGCGCTATGACCTTCATACTCGCCCTCTGATGTCTTATTCGATGCGAGAGGGCCGTAGCTTTTGACCGCAGAGCGTTGCTTTGTACCCTTGCCGTATGCATCTGAAAAATATCGCGGTTGCGAGTTCTTGCGGGAGCCGCTGCCGTATGTGGATACGAGGATGGATCGGAAGAGCGGTTTGAGGCAGGGCAGGTTTCCGGCAACGATACCGACGTTGCATTCGACGACGGTCCAGATGGTCATGTCGCGCGAGTCCCAGAGGAGGTCGCCTTCCCGCCCGTAGTGAGGGAGGTAGGATAATTTGACCAAAGCGGCGACTGTAGCGAATGTACCAAGGCCGAGGATACAGATGAGGGACGCTTTGTGACGCCGGTTCATCTGGACGCCCCACAGCATAGGTATCTACATGGATGCATTAGCACAGTCAATGCAGTAGTCGGTATTCGGAAACACTTACAGGTATGCCCACTGAGAAGGCAATGTCGGTAATGATGTTCAGTACTATGTTCAGGAAGCCCAGGGCTTGTCTCGTCTGGATGGTCCAACATGTGCCTTTGGCGCTTTGATCCCACATGAGACTTAGGGGTTGGCATTGCGTGACGACTGTAAGGGCGCAGCCAATGGTGTAAACAGTCATGAATACTAGGACTGGTTAGCTTCGCATATTGCTCTCAGAGAGTTATGCACTCACCCATGATGCCGATAATCAAGCGCCTGTATAACCGTCCGACCGCAATCCGAAGGAGAAAGAACCCCACAGAGACCTTGACGAAACAGATGGCGAACAGGAAGATCGGCTGCGAAATGAGGTTCAACCTCAGAGCGGCTACGAAATCTTCCTGCTTGATGTAGTCGATGTGTTTTCCTGCCCCCATGTGAACCTGTGGTATGACAAGGCATTGACCAGCAATGCACTGCAGAGTGTTAGCAGTGCACGGTAATCCCAAGAAGAGTCGTTTCATACCAATGTCATAGCTAACAGCATCACATAGTCCTGATCGCACAAAGTCAGTGTTGTTCACCCATGTCTTGCCAGCGGAGTACTCACGTCCCAACCAACATTCCTGATCATCTTAACTCGGACATAGAACCTCGCAATCGTCGTGAGCACGGCCACGACGGTGACGGTTAGCGTACTCGCGAGGATGGTAGGACCCTGATCTTCGTAGGGTCGCATTGGTGGCATGGCTGCGCCGCTTCGCTGCATTGTGGGAAGCACGTCAATTGAAGGTGAAGGATTCCAGATCACGCAAGGCTTTCGATGTTCCAGCAAGATGCTTGCACTATATGCAATATAATACCAGCGAGCGGGAGTTCGCGACGACGTCAGGGGTTTCACATGGCGTACGTCTTGAGACCAGCAGCTCCTGTCTGCGAGACCTTAAACCGCCACACGGAAGGACGGAGAGAATACAGTTAACGCAAACCTTGTTTTCTGGCATCTGCGATCCATCACGCGGCGCAAGAGGTCGGGCTCCTCGAATCTGGTACCGAGCCATAACGACATGTGCTGGCGAGAAACCGTCTGGACTAGCCTCGCTACACCTGGAAGGAATGGTGGCTGTGGACGGCTGATTCGAGACGAAAGTATGGGTCTTTGCGTGGCAGACTGACGGGGCAGGAAATAGTATCCCTTGATCCAAGATTACCCCTGCAGACGCAGAGTCTCAAGTGCAGGGTCTCGGGCACGGCGCTGGTAGGGTAATCTAAGTGCGGTCCTAAAGAACCTCGGGAGTTGCGACGGCACTGGCGACGGCACTGAGCTGTGGCCGAACGCCCAGTGTAGCGGCGCGTTCTGACAGTAGCGTATGAGTTGAATAATCACTGAAGATGTTATGCGTGCTACCCGTCAGTGAAAATGGTTGACCCTAGCCGCAAAAAGCATACAAAGATGCGTAACTGAGCTACCGGCCACGTGGGTATGAAGCTGCCAAGGTAAGGCAGCGAGGGAGTATCCAAAGTGCCGCATGAACCTCACTCTAGAAATCGTTAAAGCGAGTGATGAAGAGCTAGAAGCTGCATGTCATACCGTTTACTGCACATCTTCGAAACTAAGTCCACTGCACTGTGCTAGTCTAGAGCACGGGCCTGTGGAGAATGATTTCGTCAATACGGAGTACAACCGAGCATTGAAAGGAGAAGAGAGGAGTCGGTAGATCGGATTGAGGACATAGATGGTATCAGGCCATGAAGAGAAGGGCCGTTGCGGGAAAGTAGACGTGAGCAGATCCCCCGGGCCGCGTAGGCTGTGCTTGGACACGTCGTCTACCGGTAAGCTCGAGAACATGCTGACAGCATATTGCAGTACATCTACTGCAAACCGAGGCAGGACTGAAGAAAGCTGAGAGATCGGCTAATATCTGCTGCGCTTGTCGCTTCCAGGCACCTTGTAAGGAAGGTCGTAACAGACGGCACGCTTCCAGAGACTCGAAAGGTGGCGTGTAAGCCAATGACCGCGCCAGAATGGGGCCTCCCGTGCGGCTGCACGTTAGATTCGCAATCGAGATTAACCGGTAGCTTGGAGGCACTGGAGGCCTCACTGACCTTGCGCTCGGTGTGAATATGGAGTGGAGGAAGCGGGACGGGGAGTCGGCAAGACGGATCTCATCCCTTAGCGTGGCCTAGCGCCATGGCAAGATTGCGCCACCAATGTGCAGCGGCATAGAATGCTTAGCAGTCTTCACCTAACACGCACGATATCCGAGCCACCAGGCCCGATGCAGGCTCCTGAATCATGGAAGGATCAGTACACTTTTCAGGGACTTCTCGTACGGAGTACACCACATGGCTTGCCGCCAGGAAGAATATTTCCTCTCCTGCACGTGGGCGGGTCGCGGCTATTATGCAGGTCTCGGACGTGATGACCTGCAGACGTGCAACAGACTGGTATCAGGGCATCCTCGGCAGGAAAAGACAGATGTACGGATATGACCGAGGTAGACTTGTCGAACTACCTGTTGTATGGGTAACTAACGATTGCGGAGCTCATACATTACTCGCAGCCGGCATGATTCAGAATGCTGCGCGCCCATCATGTTCCCGCGCATCAACTTTGGGTCTTTATCCAAACGACGCTAGGCCCATGGCCATCCGAAGACCGGGCAGCCTTGACATGACACTATGGGTACATCGGCGCCATATGAGTTGTCCGGCAAGCTACTTCCGATCTTGCTATGCACATGTCGCCGAACGATGGCTCTCCGTATGGACTCGCTTGAGGATACGACCCGGTTCATAGGTAGCCCGCCAATCTAGCCTCAGGGTCCTTGCGCTCAGGGCATGAGTATAGTCGGAGATGGGTAGGCACAGGCTCCAGGCACCGAAAAATTATTGGCCCCACACGTGGCATCGCCTTGCCTTGCTCCAATTCTTCGCCAGCAGACGGAGATAGCAAGACTAGATGCGGTGTACAGCACTGTTCCAGCAAGGTCGTGGTGGCTTCGGCATGTGCTCGCCACCAACCCCGGCAGTGAGCATGGTAAGCTCAACCGGTAGCGGTGTATGGTCATCTCTTCGAGGTATATGTATGGGAGCGGCACGTTTTTCTTTGCTCACCAGCACTCAGCTTCCTCTGCTAAACAAGCCACTTCCTGATCCATCAGTTCCATTGGTCAACAGACAATATGCGTTTCAACTCCCCCATCGCACTGGCCCTGCTCGCTGGAACTCTATCACACGCGCTACCAGCTCCACAAGATGCGCCGATAGACCCCTCTTCGCTACCAACTGCTCCCTCGAGCGATCCATCTGTCGCTAGCGAACAACTTGAGCAATTGGCTCTGTTCGCTCAGCAACAAGTCGAGGAAGCACTGGCAGCAACTTCGTCAAAGCGAGCCGCTTGCACATGGAACAATGTGTCGGTACGCAAAGAATGGAGCGCCCTGACGAAGCCGGAACGCAAAGCCTACACCGATGCCGTACTCTGCCTCCAAAAGAAGAAGGCCAATACGCCTGCTTCACTCATCCCAGGAGCAAAGTCTCGCTTCGATGACTTTGTTGGCAACCACATCCTGAAGACCATGGAGATCCACTACACTGGTACCTTCCTGGCGTGGCACAGGTACTTCACCTGGCAGTACGAGCAAGCTCTCAAGAACGAGTGCGGCTACAAGGGCACCCAGCCCTACTGGGACTGGGCCAAGACTGCTGCTAGCGGTCTCGAGAAGTCGGCTATGCTCGACGGATCTGCCTCTTCCATGTCCGGCAATGGAAAGTTCATTCCCGGCCAGGGACAAGTTGTCATCGCAGGCAGGGGCGAACCATACATCTACATCCCCGCCGGTACCGGTGGTGGCTGTGTAACGAGCGGTCCATTCAAGGACATGAGTAAGTACCCAGTATAAACCCTAGATGTTCCTTCAGATACTAACTTTGATTCCAGAGGTCAACCTTGGCCCTGTCGCTCTAAGCACAACCAACGGAACCGAGATCGCAAACGGCGACGGCCTCTCCTACAACCCCAGATGTCTGACGCGCGACTTGACCGACTACAGCAACAAGAAGTGGGCCAACGCGACCGCCATCGCCGACCTCATCATCAACAAAAAGGACATTTGGCAATTCGAGATGGTCATGCAGGGTGTGCCAGGAACAGACAGTCTGGGTGTACACGGTGGTGGTCACTACTCCATGGGCGGTGACCCCGGACGTGACTTCTTCGTCTCGCCCGGTGACCCGCTCTTCTACCTCCACCACGCTCAGATTGACAGGACTTGGTGGATCTGGCAGCAGCTTGACCGCAAGAAGCGCACGAGCGAGGCTGGCGGTATCTCGGGTACTGGCACATTCTTGAACATGCCTCCCTCGGCCAACACGACCTTTGACACGACTATCAACCTTGGCTATGCTGCGGATGGCACAGAGAGGATGGAGGATCTGATGAGCACGACTGAGGGACCTTTCTGCTACATCTACGTATAAGCTTGAATGACCGTTATGACACGCATGTATGCGACTGTATATACAAAATAATTAGTAATTAGACATGAAACCAGTAAGACCATCATCAGTTCGCCTGTCGCTGCATGAGAGCTCTCAGATAGGCAGTAAACGTATTAGACGGCATAGAACATCACCTTCCACCGCCACAACCTCGCGCACCCAACTAACACACCACCGCTAACCATACAAGCACCTGCCACTTTCATCGCAATCTGCCCACCCCGCTCACTACCCTCAATCAACGCCGCAGCCCCAACAACACCACCAAAAGCACTCAACCCCGCCAACGCCATACCAACAGCAACCCGTGCGGGCATATCATCCTCCCACCTCCCACCTTCTTTCTTACTAAGAAATGACGCCACAACAACCATATGCAGCGAAAACACCACTCCAAGCGCAACCCCATACGCCGCCGCAAGCGGAATAACAACAACGAGTCCCGGATATAGCACAGGCGCAAGACATACCGCACCCCCCAGCACCGCCGCAGCAACAAACATGTTCACCGCCCCGATCTGTCTCAAAACATGTATGTTTGCCGCTGCAGAGCCTGACACAGCGGCAACGCTTAACATAGCGAGCAGACTGTATGCCGCTGTATCCGGGAAGAAGAGGCCGGGGGGTTGGGTGAGGAGGAGGATGCTGTAGAAAGGATAAATGAGGGTTCCGGCGAAGACGAGCATGTAGCCGATGAGAAACCATATTCCACCTCCCTTTAAATCGTTGAGGAAGTGTTTGGGCATGCGCAGACGGAGGGGGTGGATGGATGTCCCTTCCTTCTCCTTCTGTGCATCAAGGCGAGTGAGGAGGAAGAATGCAGCTAGCAGTGTGGCGGCTGTTACGGCGCCGGTGTAGAGATGGACCCGCGCCGCGTTACCATCTTCACCCGTACTGCTTTCGTAGGCAAATCTGGATAAAGCGGTATATACGGCCGCCCCTGCGAAGCCCGCAAATCCACTCTGCACAGACACCAGCGGGACGTCGTTTTTGTAGTGACCTGCGAGGACGAGGCTGCTAATCGTAAAACACGCTCCCAGTGCGGTGCCTAGAACGGGTCCTTGCAACACCACCACAGCGGCATAACTCTGCGTTGCATACAACGAAAACTGTGCCGCAACCGCTACGAGTATGCTGACTCCAAACAAGACTCTCCAGCCCCAGGGTCGGGCACCGGAGTCGATCATACAGCGGCGGTATACGTAGCCGACTGGCAACGGTGCGGCGAAGAGGAAGAGAAGTTGTAGACCCGGTATTATAGCTAGACCAAGCACCGAACGCCTAGGAAATACCGTTGTAAAGTAGTGTTCCAGCGTCGTGCCATACGACAAGGGAGTCCCAATAACGTTGAAGAGAACAAGAGCTTGGGCCCACATGCTTTTTTTGAGTCAGTCAGCGCAGTTCCAAGTCTTTGATATGCGGAGAAGGGGGCAGCGAGGGAGGGAGGGAGCGGCTTACGATTGATTTCGCTGTCTAGGCGCTGACTCGCGAGACGGGGGTGAGGAGGACTGATGACGTGTAGGGGCTGCTGGTCTGTTGGAAGGATTCCATTTTGAGACTGCAGCTGGGATGCCGAAGTTGCCTTGTTGGACGGCGGCGTAGCTGGGGGGTTCGGAGGGTTGGGGTTGCCGACGGTTCATGGAGAAGGAGTGTCTTTGCTGGGGTCCCAATTAGGTGGAAGAGTTGTTGAACGTGTACAGTGAGTGACGTGAGTAGCAGCGTCGAGTCAAGAAGTTGTCCAGTAGAGAAGGTTGACGTGTGTGTATCGACGCGATTGATGTGCAAACGAAGGAGCGCAGTACAGTTGACTGGTACGCTGTTGGGTCTGTTGGTAGGCTTGTCAAACGCTTCAGCGGTATGTCGATGCCGGCGTGAATGTGTCCTGAAGTAGGACTCGATGGCGATGATGCAGCGCAAACACACCAAACCACGACTATACTGTTATAAGAAGAACGCGTGTATATCTGTTGACAAGCGAAGAAATTTTATATTCAATCTCCCTATACCACATTAGTTCCGATAGAAACCTATTCATCCCATACCATCCCACGATCCACACGTCGTAACAA
The DNA here is from genome assembly GCA_023758145.1 of Alternaria sp. BMP 2799. Classification (NCBI taxonomy): domain Eukaryota; kingdom Fungi; phylum Ascomycota; class Dothideomycetes; order Pleosporales; family Pleosporaceae; genus Alternaria; species Alternaria sp. BMP 2799. The sequence goes on along the minus strand of JAFVLP010000010.1, from coordinate 438,803 downwards.
CAAACCCAAAAACAACCCAAAAACGCCAGGGCGCAGTCCTCGCACCCACACCTCCATCCATCCCATCTTTCCCACTACCCCATCTAGAAAATCGAATTGACAATATTACCACCAATCGTAGCACCCGCACCAAAAATCGCCGCATTCCCCAACTTCTTACCAAACTTCTTTCCATTCTGTTCCATCTTACTCGGCTCACCCGCCGGCTGTCCTACCTGTCCCTGTTGCTGCGCACCACTCGCAACATCCAACGGCATGTTACCGTAGTTACTCGGTGCGGGCGCCCCACTGTAAGCAGGAACAACGCTCTTCTCCTCTTTGCGGACGTAGCTAGCAGGGAAGATACCTTCCATACCCGTGCGCTCGTTGCGTCCCTTCCACCACTCGTTGTTCATGTACTCTGTCACAACAACCTTGTCATTGGGCATGAGGGCGAGGTCGCCTGCGTCTTGCGCGTTGTATTGGTACATTGCTGAGGCGTGGGCGAGGACGGGGGGACCGGCGGGTGTGGCGGGGACGGAGGGGTAGGCTGGGGGTGGTGCGTTGGTGGGGGTGTCGGCGTAGTAGCCGATGTTTGCTGAGTTCTTCTTCTCCGGGGGAGGCGTGGGCTCGCTCTGGATGTTCATCGTAGAGAGCTGCGCTGAGGGCACGGCGGGGAGGGCGCGCGCGCTGTTTTCCGCTGAGACGGGGAGTTGGGATGCGATGGTGTCGTGTTGTGCCGGGGTGAGGACGTTGGACTCGACGAGAAATTCGAGGTTCTGCGTCAATGTCGTTAGAATCATGTGATATTCAGGAGCTGGGCAAAGCTTACGTTCTTGATGTCGCGGAGAGACCGGTTGATCATCGCGTTTCTGAAGCTGTCCGCCATGGTGGCTGTGTCTGGAGTTTCTCTGTCGCGTGTAATGCGCAAGTATCCGTGATATGAAGACGGTCGGGCAGATTGTAAGGAGAAGTCGGTCAGAGAATGCGCGACGGGAGTTGGTGAGACGGGGTGGAGTTGATACGGGCGGGAGCACGCCTAGCACCCACACCACTCGGAACGTCTGCGCCGCATTGGGGCTGTGCGCGTGTTGGCTGCGCAACTGCCCCGACTTTATTTATTGAATGAAACAGCCATTGATCTTACTAGGAACGCATCTGATGGCATTGTTTCTTTTGCGATTATTTCCTCGCAAACGACGCAGTTCTCTAAACCACACATCCCCTTGCGCGTCCCATCAGGGTCCAAATGTGGCTTGGATTTCTAGGTACCAACAGGCCCCACTCTGCCATCCATCCATCCATCCATCCATGCTTCCTGAAATACATACTAGCCCTCTATCCTCAATATCTACTTCTCCGACAAGAAAATCTGCCTATACATCTCCTGCCTCTTATTCTCAAACGCATCAAACGCCTTGCCCACGAACCCCACAGGAATCTGTTCCTTCCCCTCCACCAACCCCTTCCACGCTTCCTCGGTAAACTCCTTCAACGGCATACCGATATTGCCTCCGTCCTTGATATCAGGCTGGTGCTTCTCGTCATGTAACTCCGTCTGTACCGCAGGCGGGAAAATCTCAATGACCTTGATGTTGCCCGGTCCGTTGCCTAGCTGGTGTCGCAGGACGAGGATCATGTGGTGCAATGCAGCTTTGGAAGCGCAGTAGTTTGGACAGCGGGGCAGGGGCATGAGGGCGAGGCCTGAGGTTGTGTAGATGAGGCTGGTTTCTTTTTCTTGCTTCTGCAGGAAGGGGGTGAATGCTGTGGTGAGGTGCATGTAGCTCAGGTAGTTTGTCCTAAACTCCATTTCTAGCAGGTCCAAATCCACGGTCTCGGGCTTGGAGAAGTCGAAACCGCGCTGGATGCCCGAGTTGAGGAAGATGGAGTCCAGGTCCGGGTGCGCGCTTGTTACATCTTTGACGAACTTGGGGATCTCGTCTAGCTTGGTGATGTCGAATGCGTATGTCGAGACTTTGTCGCTGCCGTGCTTCTTTTGGAATTCATCGAGCTTTTCTTGTCGGCGGCCGACGATGATGGCGTGTTTGCCGTCTTGGACTATTTTCTCGGCGAGCGCCCACCCGATGCCGGATGTTGCGCCTAGTACGAGGACTTTGTTGTATTTGAGAGACATGATGTAGTTTTGATATGAATGTTTCGTTGATAGGTAGGTATGGAAATCGACCGGGAAGAGGCGTCTTTATAGCGAAGCTGTAGTGTTCATGGAAACATCATCAACGCCGCCACCAGCCAATCTCTACCCTGGCTCGATAACTACTGTTAGCCCCATCACAGCAAGATCTCGGTGGTATCGGAGTTTAAACGCGACGGATGCTGCTGCGTGGTGTGCGAGAATTCTAGAACGTATACGTCATGGTGAAGATGTGGATCGGGGCTCGGGGCTCGGCAGTTGCGACGGAGGTACCTGAGCAGGCCATGGCGTCCTCTGTACAACAGGCGAAGAACGACACAATGTGAATGTTGGCATGATGTTATAGATTGAGCTTTTTATTGGTGCCATGTCTAGCAACTGGGGTATCAAATTATGTTATTAAGTATCGCCGTCGCACTCTCTTCACGCAAGCATTATGCGCAAAGAAACCTACGCATCCAAGCATTGCCCTTCTCCTCATCCGCATCCCTAGTCAACTGACTATTCGCACGCGAAACATTGACAAACTTCGGCCATGTGTTGGTGAGAACAAGGTACTTGATCTCCTTCTCGGCAGCATCAAATACCAGCTCGTTGAACGCATCCGGCACCTCGACATCGGCGACAGACTCGTCGTCGTACAGCTCGCCCATGCGAGACACGGCTCTAAGGTTTGCGCGTCCGAGCTTGTCGAGGCTAATGGCGTTGGGAGAAAGGTGGTTGCTTTTGGCGGAGACGTTGATGGGCAGATCGGAGGCGTCATCGGGCATGACGTTGTCGAAGGGTGTGGCGTCGCTGACGGAAGACGACTCGGAGTTGCGGCGACGGCCGAATAGGAGGTTGGCGGTCCTCTCGAAAACCATGTGAAGGAGCTTCATCTCTTTGGATGAAATGTTGATAGGAAATTCGGAAAACTCGAGGGAGATGAAGTGAGCGTAGATGCGCGTGGCAGCGAGGAACTGCCTGCGGCGGTGTTCGGCAATGGAGGCCTTGGGTGAGAACCAGTAGAGGCGCCAGTCTGCGACGTGGGTGAGGAAGCTGACGTTTTCGCCTGTTGGATGTAGTCAGTATACGTTCGTGCAGTAGTTGGGTGTGAAGGACTTACCAGAGAAATCCTTCAAAGCAGCAAACTGGAGCAGTGGCATGGCATTGGTCCTGAGTGCGTTCTCCAGGGCAGTCATGGTCAGGATGTCGGACTTTTGCGAGTCGAATGACTGGAAAGACTGGTTGCCGATGCTGACCTCCCCGCCAGACTTGAGTGTAGTCGTGTTAGAGTATTCACTGGTGCTCTTGACGTCGATGGAGGCTGCGTCCAAGCCTGCCGATTTCTGGCGAGCTTCCCAGTTCGCGATTGCGTCGAGAGTCTCTTGGCGCAGTTTGTTGCCTTTGAGTACGTCGAGGATAGGGAAGCCGATGCTGGTGATCTCCATGATGCAGAAGCAGACTGAGAACCACACTGGTGGGGGGAAGACGGCGTTCATGGGAGCAAATGCGGGAGTGTAGAGACCGATGAGCCAGAGCGGAGATGCGGGAAGCCTGCGGGAGTCAGTGAAGAACGCGAACAAGCAATTCTTAGTATATACCCAGCAACACAGCAGATCATGGTCTGCAGACGCCAACCGTGCACATCGCGGATGCCGCGAGACTTGAAGAGAATCCAAGGCGCGTATACCCAGGACCAGAACAGCTGCCACACGATCGATAGCCACCATTCCCAGCCCTTGCTGCACTTCATGCGCACTTCCATGCCGGTGCCGACAACGGTGTAGTCGATGATGCCAAAGCCACTGTGGAACTTTCGGGATGCGAAGTAGACAAAGAGAGTGAGGGCCATCTAGGCGATGGGTCAGTTTGCGTTTGAGTATTAGCTGTAGGAGTCGCTCACCTGTACAGCCATGCCGATGCCGATGAAGATCAATGTTCGCTCGATGTTGTCGGCGCGCTCCATGCCATTCATGATCCTCTTCCAGCGGCTGTTGACGACCTCTTGAGCCTTTTTCTCATCGATGGGCTCGTGGTCCTTCAATGAGCTCATCCGAGCAAAGTGCTTCTGGCGAGCGGCAAGATGCAAGAACTGACTGTTCGAGGCATGGAACAAGGCCATTCCTAGTGGCACAAGAATCGACATCGCCCAGAACTCAACCGTGCAGGGGAAGACAGCGCCGAACGGGTAGGCTAGAGGTATCAAGTCAGCATATGCTCGGTGTTGGCAGATCCACGTAATGCAAAAGCAAAATTGGATGTAGTATCTGTGGGCGTACGTACATAGCGTGCAGAGGGCACCATAGATGTGCAGGACGGAAACACCAGCGAACAAAAGCGGCAGCCTTCGCATACGCAGCGATGGGTGTTGGCGATGACTCCATAGGAAAGCGAATCCAGACAGCAGTGAGAGATTCCAAAGAATGAAGATGGTAATGTACGTCCAGCCAACGCCGTCGAGGACAAGGAGTGGGTTCACCATGGTGTCAGTAGGGGAATGTTCAAAGAGCGTGATGAGTACTGAAGCTCGTTCGACGACACTGGTATCGTGAAGTTGGCAGACGCCTCCAACCTTATACAGACCGCCTCAGACGTTGGAAGTTAATGAAAGAATCGGCGAGACGACAGGGCAAGAGGGTTCGCGGCATGGTGCAGGGTGCGAAGATCGACATTCTCTCCCGAAGATTCATCTTGGACGCGGGAGATGTGCCAGGGTGCGCGATGTCGATAAAGTTGTCAGTGTGCACCTGTCAGCAAACGATGTGCCGCTAGCTTCCACCGGATCGTAAGCCAGCGTCGGATACGGCTTCGCTCTATGCTCAATAGGCTAGTCTACGATCTGTCAACTGGGCATCCTGGAGAATTCCGTGGATCGTCATTTAATCGCCCAATACCCCAGGATCACATCCCTTCCAGATGATGCGTCCTTGCTTTCGTACGGTTGGGCGTGAAACACCTGGTTGGTGTGCCTGATGTTTTGTTTTTCTGCTCAGATGCCGACTTCTCGGAGAGATTGACGCCCTGCATACACAATTGTCGCGCGGAGAAAGGGTAACACAGCCACATCAAGGCTGCGAAATTCTGTCCTCGCTCTGGTTGCCATTCCGCGCGGTCGCGTCGATCTCAGGAACATGAGTTCGCCGACCTCTAACCGAGCCAGAACGCCGACGTTTCTGGACGACCTATGCCGAATAGCTAGCTACACTCGTCATCAGTATGACTCGCCTCCTGGCAGCTGGCTCTCCCTGGCGGGCGTCCTCTATCCGGGTGCGCGGGAGTCCGGCCACGATGGATTTCACGGGAGCGCTCTTGTCACTTGGTCCAAGCGCTGAATCACACCAATGCCGCTGTCGCGCAGCGTGTCTGCTGTAGTTCCTGACGATCTTAAGCAATCCGATATAATATAGAGCCAGCCTATGGAGAATGGGGTGCGGATGCCAATGATTCAATAGTCGAGTTGATAAAGCGATTAGCTAAAGGCCACAACCGACCTAGATGATCGTCAGGGACAGCGAGCGATTCCTTAAGCACGTAATCGAACGACGTCCTGTCACTATGCAAGACGGCACTTGAGCACGTGTGTGTAGTTGTGTCGAGCCGAGCTGCTGAACGTAAATCGGCACGATAGGGTTGAATAGCGCCGTTCCGCGAGTCCAGGCTATTTTCATCCTCGTAACAAGGCACTTTGAGTGAGGCGACAAGAATCATGGCTGTTCAGCAGCAGACAGGCTTCAGAGATTTCAAGCATCCGCTCACATGACCCCAGGCGGTTGGTGTGCAGGCAAGGGAGGGAGCGGTACGTCGGTTGCGAGCCTCGAAGGACGCCAAGTGGTCCAGACTCTTTGGTTCACTAACGAAGTGTGCAGGTTTTTGCGCGTAGGTCCCGTTCGTATCCTCGACGGAGTTCATCGCTGAGAGTCTGCATGCGGGTAGGTCCTTCAGCTGCGGAGATGTTTGATCCCGTTGTATTGCTATGAGGTAGCTGCTCGCCTCTCGTGTACATAGCCACGATCGCCATGTGGTAGCATGGCAACATCCGCGCCTGCAGTCTCCCCGCTCAGGGGGCCTGTCCCAGTCTATGATTCTGCAGCGCGGGAATAACGGAAAGGGAAGACCCGGTGCGTCTAAGGGTTATACGTTATGGCGTCTGCTCAGCCATTGAATAGTCACTCCTTTCCGATACATTGAATTTGCTAAACGTCGTCAATGAGCACGCTTGCTAAGACATTGGCAGAGATGCGTGTCTGTGAGTGAAGCAAAGGACATCAGTGACTCCGGGCCGAGCGTGGTGTTTCGTTGAGGAAGTGTCGAGGAGGGGGAAATTGGGCACGAGTGCAGAAGAGGAGAGGCGTCGGCGTTTCGTGTTTCGCATGTCGCATGACGGCAGCCTCGCCCCGCGCAGGTGGGGACTGACTCGCGCTATGGGATTTTCTCCCCGCCATGCATTCGCGTCACTCTTGGGCTTACGCACACCACGCCCAGACATCACGCCCGAATATGCCGCCCTCGCCCTGCGCACTGTGCAAGGTGAATCGGGCACTCATACTGCGCCCCAAAGACCACTCCAAGCTATGCAAGACGTGCTTCATCTCGGTCTTTGAAACGGAAATTCACCACACCATCACCACAGATTCCCTCTTCCAGCGCGGCGAAAAGGTCGCCATCGGCGCATCGGGTGGTAAGGACAGCACCGTCCTCGCTTCTGTTCTCAAGACACTCAATGAGCGCTACGACTATGGCCTTGATCTTATCCTCCTGTCAATCGATGAGGGCATCAAAGGCTACCGAGATGATAGTCTGGAGACAGTGAAGAGGAACGCGGAGCAGTATAGCATGGACCTGACCATCCTGGGATATGCAGAGCTGTACGGGTGGACAATGGACCAAGTCGTGGAGCAGGTGGGAAAGAAGGGTAACTGCACGTACTGTGGCGTCTTCAGGCGGCAAGCGCTCGATCGTGGGGCGTCGAGGCTTGGAGTCAAGCATGTAGTGACGGGACACAATGCAGATGACGTCGCTGAGACGGTTCTGATGAACTGTAAGTACTGCCTTCAACGTTCAACATCTACAAAACACTAACTAGAACAGTGCTTAGAGGCGACCTGCCCCGTCTGTCGCGCACCACTTCCATCATCACATCTACACCCTCCGCGTCGTCTGACCCTGCTTCGAATACCAACATCAAGCGCAGCAAGCCTCTGAAATACGCATACGAGAAGGAGATCGTCCTTTACGCCCACCACAAGAGCCTCGACTACTTCAGCACGGAATGCATATACTCGCCTGAAGCCTTCCGCGGCAGTGCACGTGCTCTGATCAAGAACCTTGAGAGAGTGCGACCCAGCGCCATCCTCGATGTGGTCAGGAGCGGCGAGGACATGGCAAAGCTAGTGCCGGGTAGCGACGAAGGCTGCGGAGGTGCTTGTGCGAGCAATGTGCCTGTGGCTGAAGAGGAGGAAGGCGGATGCGGAAGTGCCCAAGGGCGCAGCACAGGTGGCGAGATGGCTAGCGTCGAGGCCCAACTCAGGCAGAACGAAGCAGCGGTCGACGGTAACCTCGAGACCGAGATCACCGCGAAGAGTGTCAATGGTAGTGGACACCAGAGCAACGGCGCGGTACCACTAGCGAACGGAAAGAAGGTCAAGAAGGGCTTCACGCCCAAGAAGACGAGCAAGCAGGTCATGGGCCAGTGCAAGAAGTGCGGATACCTCTCGAGCCAGGAAGTCTGCAAGGCCTGCGTCTTGCTCGAAGGACTCAACAAAGCGCGACCGAAGAATAAAATCGAAGTCGGCTACGAGGTTCAAGATGTCAGCCTGAACAGTGTTCGAGACGAGCTTGAGGCGACGACGATAGGAGGAGAGTGAGGGGACCGCCGCCGACGCGTTCTACGACTACGCCCATCGCGCAAGTTGCCATCACGGCATCAGTTCGGCCACAACAATCGACCGACACATTCACGATCAGAAGGACAAGTCTATGCGACAACGCACCGATAACTGCACAACACCAACGTCATGAATGCGGGAGTGCTTCCCTCTCAATGGGCGGCACATCTTAGGTAACATTCACACCGAAGCCTCGGTCGACATGGTCGGTGTGCGCTACAAGAGCTCGTGGTTGAAAGGTCGGTGAGACAACCCCGGGGCGATGGCAGCGTGACCTGTCAGGCCAAGACCGGTGTCTCAGTCACACGAGAGTCAACACTCCACTACCCCGCACGAATGATCTCGCACCCGCACCCGCCCCGTCTCACCTGGAGCTGTGACCATACTTAATTTGCACGACATCGGTGCGGTTGCGTTCGGGCTTGGTGGGTGCGTGGTACGTACCAATTTCGGTCTGTACCTTTGTACTTCTCATGCTGTAGTCTTGCGCCGTGTTATCAAGCCCTCATACCGTCCAGTTTCCGACATCACAGCACGTATTTTGAATACAATGAGATGATCCATCGATACGGCAACGTACGATGATCAACAGCATGTGTCGAGTTGGTGTTGCTAGCCGATGAATTCAGAGTACGCGCTGTGATGTCGGAAATTGGACGGTATGAGTATCTGATGACACGGCAGTTATGCTAGAAGCTTTAGAAAGCATATTGCAATTGTACAAGGACCAATATATTGATAAGAAAATAAAGAATAGAGAGTTGCCCTCCAAGAGCCTTCCCATGGTATCTCAAGAACCCGTTCCCTGAATACAATCCCATACACATATCCAATCAAACACCCGTGAACGCCATGTCTACATGCAAACCGCTTGCAATGAAGATCCAATCCAACAACATATCCAACTAAACAACAATATGCCACATCCGTGTAGATAAAAGCCGTAAATGAAACCTAAATGTCAAAGATCAAATAACACGTACACGCAGTCATCCAAGTCTTACAACTCAAACCCAAACTCGCCATCCATCTTCCACGGCCCATCAACCGTAACAGCACCCTTCGCAGAGTCAAAGTTACCAGTAGCACCAGCCTCACCCCGGCCCAGCACAACAACCTGGGCAACAGTAACGCTCTCCTCATTCGCGCCAGCATAGGCAAAAGAGCCCGTAGCGCTGAACTTGGCGCCGTCGTACGAGAACGAGATTTCGCTCATAGCAGGCTGATCCAGACTCTCGCCGTCGTCAAGGTACAGCCGTCCCGTCGCCTTGCCATCCGCATCCGGCGCGACGATGATCAAAAAGTCTTCTTTGCGCAGGGCCTTTGTGGTATTCGCGCTGTTGACACGCTGGGGTACGATGGAGCCGCCGCGGATGTGCACGGGGATGTCGCTGTAGCCTAGGTTGCTGACTGTGACGTTCTTGCCCTCGCCGTCGACCTTGGCGTACGTCCAGTAGTCGTAGAACGTGTCTTGGGGCAGGTAGAAAGTCACAGTGTCGGAGTAGTCTGTTACAACGGGTGAGATGAGCAGGGCGTCGCCGTAGAACCATTGCAGGTCGATGCCAAAGGTATTCGCGTCTTCGGGGTAGAGGAAGAAGAGGGGGTTGATCATGGGCGTGCCTTCTTTGGTTTGGTAGTACAGGCCTGTGTAGATGTAATCGAGCAGCTTGTAACGCGTGTCGATGGCACGCTTCGCGGCGTCGGCGACAACGTCCCAGAGGTAGAATTCTTGGTGGATGGCGCTGATTTCCGCGTGGTTGCGGTAGAAGGGCTGGAAGGCGCCGAGTGTGGCCCAGCGGGCGCACATGTATTGGTCTGCGTTGCCGTTGAAGCCGCAGACGTCGGAGCCGACCATGGGCATTTGGTGCATGGAGACGAAGGACAGCATTTGGCGGATGGAGATGCGGTAGTCGTCCCAGGCGGAGAAGTTGTCGCCGAACCAGTGGGCTACCTTGCGGCCGGTACCCGCGAAGGTGGAGCGGGTGAGGACGAAGGGACGGAGTGCGGGGCGGCGGGCTAGCATCGACTCGCGAGTTGTGGCTGCCATCATGTTGCCGTAGAGGTTGTGGGTGTCGTACTGCCAGCTTCCGTCGTAGTTGGTGGTGTTCATTGGAATGGTTTGGCGCGAGATGTCACCTAGATGGCTGTTGATTCCGTAGGCAGGCTTGAACCATTCGCGGTCGGGGAAACCCTTCATACCACTCGGGCTATCGTAGGTCTGGCGAGCAGGTAGAGACTGGAAGCCGCGAGCTTCAACAGAATCTGGGCGTGGTGCCGAAATGGGCTCTACATCGCGGGCCTTGTTGCTGTAGCCCGGCTGGAAAGATTCTGGGAAGCCAGGAATCGGGCGGCCGGTGTTGGGTCGTGGCGCATTGGCAGGGTGAGGAGGAATGTTGTCGTCGATGGTTTGCTGGCGAGGGTTGCAGGTTGTGACATCGTGACAGAAACTGGAGGCCTCGTTCATGTCGACCCAGATACCATCGATATCGATACCTGACTCAGGGTTGAACTGAATGTTCATTTCCTCAGTCCACCACTTCTCCGTGTTGGGGTGGAACCAGTCAGGCCATGCGACTTCACCGGGCCACTGAATTCCGAGCATGTCGGAGCCATCGGCGGCCTTTAAGAAGACATCCATGTCGTGACCCTTCTTGTAGCTGAGGTACTGACCGCCGACGGCGTGAACACCCGGGTCGAGAATCAGAATGTATCGCTGATCGCGCGAGTGGAGTGTTTGCACAAGCTCACGCATCTTGGAGAGGGGAAAACGCTCTGGATCAACCGTAAAGTCCTCACGAAGATACATGTAGTCGATATCAGTCCACATGACTTCGAGGGGAATTCCAGCAGTAGAGTAGTTGCCGACGACTTCAGCGACCATGTTGACGTCCCAGTAGCCGTACTTGCATTGGTGGAATCCAAAAGTCCAGTATGGGTACATGGCAGAGTAGCCCGCTATATCAGCGTATTGCTTCGAAACCTCGGCGGGCTTGCTACCAGCCATGAAGTACAAATCAATGACACCACCGATGGTGTTGTACTCAAGGTACTGGCCGTCATCGGCCTTCTTCATTTCGACTTGCATTGGGCTGGAGTTGAGCATGAAGACGCCATGGGTGCCCTTGTCGCCACGGTGGTCGAAGTAGACAGGGTGGGTTCCGTACAGGTTGGCATTCCTGGGAATCTGGGGAGACTCCGCGTTCAGCAAGACACGCTCGTAGTTCTCCGCATTGAAGCGGAACGCGTCGCTGTGCTCTCCAAGGCCGTAGAGGTTGGGGTTATCGGGCAGCTTAGTGCGAAGGCGGACATACTGCTTCTCGAAAACCAGTGGCACAGTGCCAATGTCAAACAAAACCTCGCCGTTGTCCCTGCGCGTCACATCGAAAGAGAATGGACTGGTCTTGAGGCCAAATTTAAGCGCCAGGTTTGCATCGCCGCGCCTCTCGAGTTTGGGGCGTGGGAACACCTCTTCAGATACTTGGTAGACTTGCTCAGCGGCATCGTAGATCTTGACATGTAGACGCTCGTCTATTTGATGTCAGTAGGCGTGTCCAAAGTAGAGATGCTGATACTTACTAGTTTGGTACTCAACTAGCAACTTCAAGTCCTTGATGTCATCGCTGTATGCGTTGCACGCATCTCCAGAAAGGGTAAGGTCGGCAGTCAAAGTGTCCCCGGTCTCGACTACATTTGAGGCCGTGTAGCCGGGGCAAGCATCAACTGCGGCGCGGCGAGTGAGAAAACTCGCGACATCGGCAGGGTCTGGCGATACAGGAGCCGCGTATGTGAGGCTCGAACAGGCGGCAAGCCCGAGCAGAATAATATTGATCATAACGATGTTTATCAATATTACCCAAGGGTGTAGAAGCGTTCGAGAAAGAAAGAGGAAGAGTAAGGCCCGTTTGCCCAAGAATATATACGTGGGGAAGACCTGCGTGGAAGGACCGTGCCAGCATTCACGATATCGGTAGCCAAGGGTAATTCTGAGACCACAGTCACCGCTTGACCCACAAAATGCTCTTTTCGGCCTGTGTTGGCCACCTGATGTCTACCTGGGGAGGGTATTCATTGCTAAAGCACAATGACGCGATGAACGGTAGTATTATTCCCTCCGCTGGAGTGAATGTGGGGAATAACAGTTGTCATGCAGGAAACCGGTCTGGGCCAGGTACCTGCAGGATTGACCCATTTATACTGCAACAAACCAGAGCTTTCCGCCAAAGGTTGTACATGGGCGCGTACACGATACAAAAAAGCATGTTGTTTGTTTGGATGCTAGCATCTCGCTAGGAAATGACGGATCGTCAAATCGTGGCCAGGACCGGAAGTCCGGCCACCACCAGGGGAGGGTCCGGGGTAGTGCTCAGTTGGGCGAATACTCTTCCTGGAGTGCATCGCCACACTTTCCGCTCAGTGCACGCATGCCTGCCAATGGATGCGCGCTGCCCAGGTGTGCCTGCGGACCCCGAGTGCGATCGTCATATTCGCGGGCGGCCTGGCTAGGAGGATGCCCCCGTGACGGCCAAGACACCATCGCGGTCAACAACAGGAAGGACGCAAGAAATTTGCTCATGGAGAAAGTGTCGCGAGGCCCGCTACTCAAACATCTGAGGTGTCTTCGTGACGTCGGGAGTCTTGATCAGATCAGTTGCGAGGCTCGCGTGGACTGCGGGGGCGCCTCTTCCGCGCTAAGCCTTTTAGCGCGCTGTGGAGTGCCGTCACCTGGACTCAAAGTCAAGTAACGGCATCTTACTCTTCCATCCTTGAGCGCGGGTGTGGCTGTCATCTTTCTTTCTTCCTTGTTGCTCTTCCTTCCATGGCCCACACCGCTTCCACAGGGCTTGCAGCAGCGCCGCTAGGCATCACGATGCCCTTGTGACTGAGTTGTCAACCTTCCCGACCTACCCGGTTTCTTCCCGATACAATCACCACGAGATCGATCGCCGAGGGCTTGCTATAGTGATTCTATTGGTATCTCACTAACATTCACAATCACGGAAGCCAGCCTTTACGGGAATAAAGCAAAGAGAAGGAACTAACGAAAGCTTGGAGCTACAAGGGCTGCCTCTGCGGCACGGACGAACCTAAAGCCGATTATACCCTCCGACAATCATGCGCTTCCGCAGTGCTTACCCTAGGCGTTACTCACTCGACTATAAACACTCCAAGGCTCCTCTTTTCCCGTTTCACCGATCCATCGGCCGAGCGGCATGTCACCATCTTCGCGCGCGCTGTCGTCCGCCATAGAGTTCAGAGTTTGGTGTGTAAGTTTGGGGCGTTGACCTCCGTCTCGCTAGACACATGAACTTTGTTAGCCGCCGAGTCATGGATGAACTGGTGCGAACGGACGCACGGGCTGCTCCCCATCTGTCGATGTTGTCTTAGGCGCCGCCATCGTTTCCGTTTTGGTCTTCCAAGATACAAGACTACGAGAAGACTCGTCGTACCCGAAGGTTGCAATAGTACTATTAGAAGAGTAGGTGGGTTTCTGAGAAACATTAGACTTGGCGCGGAGTATGAAACACCAGGCTCAACTCACGGTCGAACTTCGGCTGGTCATCACTGGTCGTGAGGCGGTTGCTTATTGGGCTTGCTTGCGGTTTGATGGTCTTGCGATGCGAGCAATCTCGTTCCTTAAATTCATTTGGTACTAGGTATCGTTGGATGTGAGATGCGGCCGCATTTTCGAGGCATCTGTGCTGTTGATTCGAGGCCGCAAGAGGACACCGGCCCCAGCTAGGAAGAGTTGGATACCATCGCAGGGCGCAGAGAAAGTGGAGCCGGATTCCATGTGCAGTTTCCGTACCATACGAGCAGAGAATTGGGCTAGATTTAGGTACCTCATGTACATTCTCCGTGGATTGGTGGCCGCTACAGTAGATCACGACACTTCCGCGCAAGTCTATTGATACGTACTGTATTGCCCTTACCATTGGCGGCCGCTACGAGATGTTTCAGAAAGCATTTGGTTATTGTCGAAACGCCTTCAACGATAGAGTTCCTATTGGAGGCCGCAACCGTAATATCGCTTAGCCGATATGCCTGCATACAGAGATGATCAAAGAGGCTGAAAAGCAGGCTTGCTATTGGACGTCGCAAACCTGATCGTTGTACAATTATCGCAAGGCCACCTCATACAAGAAAAAAACTAAACAGGTCTAGAGCCTACGTCGACGCCAGGTCACTTATCTTGTAGGTTTTCATGTTAATGTAGGCCGCAGGCCTGTTCGTTTTCTTTTCCCGCACAATCGCGTGTAGGCCACTTTCGTAGTCTTTTAGAATGTCTGCTTTGGTTACTTTACTAGGAAAGGTGCAAGGAAGATGTAGCGTTCCGTGGTATTGCAAGCACACGAGTTGAGAAGCTAGCACTACGCACTTGTTGGTTAAGACAGCTACTGGCATCACAATAGCCCAGATGCACGTCCATTAGCCCTGACATTCAATGAGTAGATGACCATTGATATACATATAGCCAAAAGCAAGACGGTGCATTTGCCCACGTTCCCAGGCAGTCTTCGCGAGGGATACCAACGCAGGAAAGCATGAAAATGTCGCCACTTCCTCTATCAATGGTTCTCATCTCCTTACTAAAGTACTAGCCTTGTCCGCAGCAGCGGAGAAGTCAGAGTAGGTAGAACAATCTTGTCCGTGTCACGTTTACACTATTGCAGTGTATTGTGGGCGTAACAAAGAGAAGATAGTACTACCTTCTGCGACTTATTCGCTGCTGCGGACAAGGCTAGGCAGCGAAAAGGATAAAACAAAGGAAAATGTATAAAAACGCGCCCATACTCTTACACCAGCAACTTCACTTTACTATCTTCGTCAGGCTGGAAGGCAGTACGTGCACTGCCCTCTCCTATCAACAACATCGCTCAGACCGCGAGTCAGAGTACGATATCCGTGTGATGCTAGTCTGATGCCACTTGCGTTTGTATGGCAAGCAAACGTCGACGGGTCCTTACGAAGACGGGTGGCGTAGTGGGTATGTTCGCTTACCTCTACTCAGTAGAGGATTTTGATCTCATGATCATGCTGACATGGTCGTATGCGTCCAAGGAGCCGAGATATTCTGAATGGTACGGTGCGCTCTGCAATGCGACCGTCTACTGATAGGTGAAAACACTTCAACTCGTGGTCTTCATTGCTGCTCTAGAGAGGTGATGATGTGGGTGCTTGGTCTTTGATCTTATGACGGTCACTGTTCTCGTGGGAGTTAAGTTTCTTGATGTGTCGCTGAAGATCGTCTTTCCGTTTGTAGCGCAGGTCGCATGTACACGAGAATGGTTTGTTTTGACGATCTTTGCCTCCGCAAGAGCGAGCCTCGTGGCGCACCAAGTCCTTTTCGTGCTTAAAGACTTTCGCACATGTTGCGCACTTAAAGCTCTTCGAGGACTGGACGTGCCTACGGCGAAACGTGGATTGTTTGTCAATTCGCATCTTGCCGACTGGTATGTCTTCGAAGGTGTCCTCGGTACTTTGCGAGCTTGAAGATCGTCTAGACGACTTTTCTTTCGATGCAGATGATGTTTCGCTTGGTGTGGACTGCGGATAAACAACAGCCTCGTCGGTCGCGTGGAAAGCATCGATGCTGTGGAATGGAAACGGAGATTGTACATCTGAGATAGCGTAATTAAAGCAGAATGAAGATTGGGAATTGTAAGCCGAGACCTCATCAGCGGTGTGTCTGATAGCTGGCGCAAAGGAACATGGGGATACGGAGTTCGACATAGTTGACAAACCATAATCGAAGGACTCGTCGGCGCTGTGATACCCCGAAAGTGATGTGTCAAACAACACGTTCATATCCCCAAACAGGGCATTTGTGTCGAACCCAGACAGATCTTCTGGGTCCAGGGTGTTGGGGCACTGCTCAACAGCAACCCCTTCAGCGCATCGGGTATCTTCGATCGTACGGTTCGACTGCCATGGCAAGTCCACTTGTAAACACCCGTTGTAGCTTTGGTCAGCCGTCTGATAGCCTGGAGATGAGGCGAATTCGTTTATCAGGTCATCAGAATGAAGTTGTCTCGTAAATGCCTCTTGAAGCGAGTCACCACACTCAAAGGGAAAAGTGCACAGGTCGCTAGGCAATATGCAATTGACCTGTCCAGTTTCCCCTTTGGGTGTGGTGGAACAATGACCAAGTTGTTCTATGCACTGATCACTAGGTACGATCAGTCCTGCTATGCAAGGTTACAAGACCAATCATCTACTCACTGGTAGTAGTAATTGATGGCGTAGACGGCCTATGTCTAGGCCGTTCCCCGCTATCTGCAATTATTGATCGGTAGAAAGCGGACCGTTATCGCATATACAGCGTACCAGTCGGTCTTTACGCAGTTCCGCCGCACTCGGTCGGCTGATGGACACCAATTCAGGCGTTGTTGAAAATTCCGGCAACCTTCTAGGGGCACAAGTGCCGGATGAGGTACGGTCGTAGCGGCAAAGCCGCCTTGTGGGATAGAAGGTAATGGATATGAAGGGAGTATGAATTGAAGAAGAGCAAAGAGAGGAAGGGTGGCACAGCGCCCAAGATATGGAAGCTGAGATGTTGTGCGGGTCAAGCTGAATGCAGAACCCCGCGGACGTCATGTCACGCTGATTGGTGGCCGGAATGTCGTATATGCCTGTCTTGTGCAGGATGTGGCTGATGTAGCGGAGTCTTGTAACCGGTCAAGGCCAGCACTAACTTGATTCTGACTAGTGCAAGGTCCTCCACATGCACGACTTGATCTGCAGCCCCCAACCCTCATTACACGGAATAAGCCGGAAGCTTCCATCGGAATTCTGACTAGTCAGACGCTGGACAATCACAGCAACGCCGATTGAGCGCACACATGCGACTCTTTCACCACAGCAATTGTGCGTATGCGTAGGAGGAATGATAGCATAGACTAGAAGACCTATTCGTACCAAGCAGTCCGCAGAAGCTACGTCGCGATCTTGCCGACACGACGTACCGCTCCTCTGTAGATGAAATATGCAGCCATCAACGCCACCAAGGCTTCAACGCATGCAAAGTCGTCGCGCCGCAGCCTCAAAGTGAGCGACATCCCTACCCGTTCCCGCGCAAAACTCCCCAGTCCCATGCAACCCAAGTAGCGCGGAGTCCACCATACTTCCCTCCACCCACGCCACCCGCACCCACTCACTTATGCTCCTTGCACTTCTCCAAACTCTTACTCACAACGCCCTCAAGAATCCTGCGCGCCTCAGCCACCAACTCGTGCAGCTCCTGGCGAAACTGGCGTCCCTCGGGCGTGTCATGTTCTTTCCTGTTCTTCTGGCGCTGGAAAGCAGCGCGAATCGTCTTGAGGATCTCGACGACTTCTTTGCGCAGCTTGTCGCAGGTGTTCTTGATGAGGGCTTTGACGTCCTTTTCGACTTCGTCGGCGATGGCGGGGAAGGGGCCGTTGAGACCGATGATCTTCTCTTCGAGGTACGCGTGGCGGACGTCGCGAAGCTTCTGACCTGTGACGGAGTTAGTGGGGGTGTTGATGATGTAGTAGGATGTGGGATGTTACCTTTACCGGGCTTCTGCTCGAGCGCTTTCTCGTAGATAGGCTCCATGGCTAAGGACAGATAGCACTTGTCTCCCGGCTTGACGGCCTTCTGATAGATGGCGATGAGACCCGTGCGGAGGTCTTTCATGGAATTGTCAACCTTCAGAGTGATGTCCTTTTCGTAGCCGACGAGGTTGTTGCCGAAGCAGACCTGATATGCGTCACCAGCCAAAGCCTGAGGATCGTCTACAGTGTGCATTAGTAGGAGAAGGAACTTATGGATCAGCGAACTCACCTTTGAGTTGCTTGTTCAAATCGTTGATGCCGGCTTTGATAGTCTGGGCAGTCTGGGCTTTGAAGCTTGCGGGTGCTGCATCCAGTAGATCCCGGAATGCGTCGAGGACGGCTTGCTTCGTGGGTGCAAGTAGCGCGGCGTTCACATCGTGCTTGATGCCGAGCTTCTTCTGATGATAAGTGCCTGAATCTTGTTAGCGGTTGGCTTACCAGTCTTGGAAGCGGGCAGCACGAACCTCTCTTGTTCACCAAGGCCTTATGTGATGCCGCGTTCTACAATAGTCAGTAAAGAAAGCGAATAGATGACATGAACCATACTATCTTGAGTAGCTCATCGAGCTTCTTCTCAGCGACCTTGTCGAACCTGTCTTGCAACTCATGGTTTGAGAGCGCCGCTACAAGTTCCTTCACAAACGTCTTGTTGCACTTTGTCGCAACAGCTCGCACGCGGGACTCAAGATTCTGTAGCTGTTAGTGACATGATTCGACCGGGGAATAGAGATGGTACCTTAATAGACTTATCGATGATTTTCGTTACATGCTCAATCCTAGCCTCGGTGGTCTTGCTGCAGCTCATCTGGACGATGCTCAACAGCATCGGGACTTCGAAGTGGATGAAATGCTCCAAGACTGCGGTCCTTCCTTGCGAAGGAATGCCTGCAATATAGGTGCATGCGGCTGGGATCTGGGTCTCGTCGAGCTTCATCGTAGGCATCTTCTCTAAGTTCTTTGTGTTGTAACCGCGGCGATGTCGCATGTACATACGATTGGAGACGCAGAAAGCTGCAGCGCCAGCATCGTCGCCGGTGTTTTGGCTGTACATACGATTCATACCAGCGGCGACGAATCGGTTACGGCATGCAATGCGTGCATCTTTGCGCCTGACGAAGTAAGCTTGCTGAAGTCGAATGTGGGGGCAAGACTTACTCTTTCTCTAGGATAGGTATGCGCGGCATCATGTCCTTTCCTTTCTTGCGGCTGGCCAAAGCCTTGTTTGCTGCCTTGAGGCTCTCAAGCTGGCGAAGCCCATCTTCAGTGGCAGTGTTCTGCTGAATCTTCTGCCTCAATCGCTTCATTTCAAGCTTGTTGGATTCTAGTTCGTTGTCTATGGCTTGCAGTTTGTTCTCGAGGTCGGCTAACTCATCTTCAATGGGCACCAGTTGTTCTTCTGCTATAATGTCTAGCTGGAGCGTACTGCCGCCGTCATCATTCAGTTCCTACGGCGCATATGATTAGTCACAATAAGTTGCCTGCTTGCTGTGTAAACTTACATCGGCTCTCGTCGCGACAAGAATGACGCTGCCATGGTGCCTTCGGCTGTGCGCATCGAGGTAATGTTGCCGAAATGATTGATCACTTGTTGCACGCTTGATGTCAACGACCACAATGGTCATCTCGCATTGCTGCAGATAGGCGGTTGCGGCAGTGACACGGTACATGTTGACGTCCTTTGTTCCTGGAACATCGGCCAAGCAAATGCCATCCTGTAGTAGAGGACTATCGACGTAATATCTGTGATTGCTGTCAGCAACGCAGCCTATGTATGAAAGGGTATGTTCTTACCGTATGATCTCGACGAATGGCCACGGGCTGAATGGGAGTACTTTGCCTTGGTAACGTGCGTTGGGAGCTCGCATCCGGAACGGACGAAGCTGTTCGCGCATATCATTATGCGTACTAGACTTGAAGGGCACGGAGAGCTCTCCGTCCGGTACGAACTGGCCGTGGATATCCATAGTCCACTTCAACAGCTTCTTCAATGCTGGGTTGTCCTTAAGAGTCTTGCCTGATGACATAAAGTCCTCGAGAGATTCCGGAGCAACGCGGGAGGCGAAGAGATGTTCCAGGCACTCTAATGCAGCGTCTTTACGTGCGCGGTCCTCGTCGTCGACACTGTCTTCGTCTTGCATGAGCTTCTGCCTAGTGTTGAACCAAACCTTGAACCAGTTCGTGACTAGATCATCAGTGCAGTACTCGAGGCAGTAGAACTGGACTTCCGCTTGTACTGCGCCGATGTTGGTTGATAGGGTCTTTTGGCGAAATTCCGTAACGACATTCGTACACGCCGCGCCGCTGTCACCCTAAAGATGCGCGTTAGTGATAGCTCTTCGCTTCGTATCTGGAGTAACAATACCTCTGGTGTCAGATCTTCACCAAGAAGAGCGTTTGTTGTGGCGGACTTTCCGGTACCAGTGTCTCCAGTCACGGCGATGCGGATCTCGTCTTGGTAGAGAATGTTGCGGTTCTTTATGATCTGGTTCCAGAGATAGTTTGCCTCTTCTCTAGCAACACCGAGACTGTTGGCTGCCTTTAAGAAATCCATGAAGACACGCAAGAGTTCTTGAACGTCTCCCTCGGCTTGTTTGAAGCCTGGGTGGTACATTGGTAGTCTGGGCCGGCGCTGCTGGGCTGGGTCGTATGGTGCTACGTCTTCAGAATCTTGATCGTCGTCGCTGTCTTCGTCATCACTTTCCGACAGCGAATCCAAAGCTACCATGAGTTAGCAAGATACACTTCTCAGATGGGGAAAGCACATACCCTTGCGCTTTGCAGGCAACATTGACTCTACGCCGCCAGCGTTCCAGCCCATGATGGCAAGCTTAGCCCTGGTCTCAATGTCCAGGAGGCTCTGCATGTATGGTGAATTGCTAAGGACCTCTGGAGTGGGGGACTTTGGATTGTTTGTAGATAGGGGTGCGGCCATGATGGCGATGGGCACAGAAGCTGTCGGGCACTCAGGCTCAAAAATGGGACTTGCCGATCTCTCAGGTGTGTACTGTTGAATGTCCTCCATCGGAACGCTGTCCGCGGACATAGCTATCACTAGTCAAGGACTGTGATGGAAGGTCTTGACGACGAGCAGGAGCCGAAGCTGACCTTGTGTCGAGCGAATGGGTGCAGTAATTGAGGTTACTTGAGTAGAAAGAAGCGTCGAGGGATAGAGAAAGAAGGATGGAGAGAGAAAGAGAAGCGAATGACGATATGAAAGCCTTATATGGGCCACTCTCAGACGCCTACAGGTGAGAGAGCAGCCACAGATTGGAGGTCACCTCGTCTGCGAGGAGGTAAGAGCGCGATAAGCTCCTCAGATGCAAAGTCATCGTGGATGACATGATCAAGGTGTGCCAACTCCAGCAAATGGTACCAGATCATAGCTTCGAGGGAAGGTCTTGGTACATGGCACGCGTGCAGACGTTCGGCTCTGCGGCCTTGATGGGCGAAATCGCAGTGGTACTATGCCTGACTGGCCACGCTCTATGCCGTGAAGCCATGGCATCTCTGGAGGTCTGCCTTTACTTGTCTCTATGGGCCGTCATGGTGACTGGAGGATCCAGAGTACTCGCCGTCACCACGGATGCGGCAGGCAGGCCTGGTACCAGCATCTCGTGTAGATCCAGGAATGCGGCCCCGATGAGTGCGATGCTCGATCGAAAAGATGTCTGGTCGACCTTGAAGTCGTGCGCTCAATCAATTGGAAGTGGCTGGAGATGTGGCTCATACTGTAGGAGACGTGATGCAGGCGTCTTACTGGAGCCAGGTGCATCGCACGCTAGTTGCTGACCTCTATACGCCCCAGCCGAGAGAAGGCGCTCTGGACCCTGTCGATAACTTTAAACCTCGTAAAACTTCCGTGTAGCTCCCAAGCTTCCTCCCACCCTCTCCAGCTCTTTGCGCGACCGTGGTTGTATAGTGATGGGTCGTCATGGCATTCCCACGAAATGCGATACGCGTCAGCGCCAAGCGGATGGTGCCGATTGCCGCCCCCTTAGCCTCTTCGGTCCTCCCGTCGGGCTAGACAGGGAAACTCGCAGCCATGGATGCTTGGAAGGCTTGCGACAGCGCCGAAGGACACTTTCTTTGTCTCCGTGGGCAGTCTTTCTTTCCTGAGTTTCATATACGAGACGCAGATGCATACTCCAACGGCATTGCAATAATCTTTCAGCGCTTCGCACGCGACTTTACATTCTTTTACAACCTTCAATACATGCCCACCATGGCGATCCGCCCGCTCAATTCGAGCCTCATCTTCGACCGGCGCGTCATACTCGCTCTCACGGCTGCCGTTGTCCTCGCCTTTACATTCGCCTTCCTCTACTCGCCCGATCTACGTCCCAGCTCGGAATGGCTACCACCTCTCAGCTCGAAACCTACGTCCACCTTCTCCGCGCCGCTCAAGAATACCGAAGACCCCTACATCGTCGAGCTGGACTACCTGGCCATCAAGCCAAACGTCTCGGACAAGGTTAGGTTCTACTGGAACATACCGTATGCTGCAGATGCAGGAGGCCAGAACAGGTTTCGCGGACCACAACCGGTGAACAGGACATACGGCGTTGGTCGAGGCGAGAAGCCTCTGGTGTGGGATGGATCATTGGGCATGTGCCCAAGAATCCAGAAGATTGATCCAACCCAGCGAAACAGGGAAGATATCTCAGGACCAGATGTTCTGGGTATCAAGACTCGTTCCACCGAGGATTGTCTGAGCTTGAACGTCTTCACGCCGATTGACGCTGAGGCAGGCGACGACCTACCAGTGCTGGTCAATATCCCCGGTGGTGGCTTCCATCTCCCAGGACGCAGCAATGGAGGCGAGATGGTAGAGAAGGCGCGACGTGAAAAGGGCGTGGACGGCAAACTCGACAAGGGCATCGTTGTAGTCACCATGTACTATCGCAACGGCATCTACGGTTTCCTCTCTGGCAAAGAGATTGCAAAGGACGGCGACTACAACAACGCGCTGCGCGACCAGAGAGCGGCGCTGGAATGGGTCCAGAAGTACATCAGGTACTTCGGAGGCAACCCAGACCACGTAGTCATCATGGGCACAAGCGCTGGCGGCGCGTCCGTGATGCTGCAACTGACGGCCAACGAAGGCGACAACTACCACCCTGTCCCGGGTGTAGGTCGCAAGCAGCTCTTCCACGGCGCCATCGCCCAGTCCCCCGCGAGCCCGACATTCTTCACCCCCGACCAAGCCGAGAAGTTTTACAACGAGGTGGCCGATGGACTGAACTGCACAGACATCGCATGCGTGCGCAACGCAGCAACAGGCGACCTCTACTACGAGAACTACCCGATGAACTTCCCCGGCCGCGACACACCCCCACGCTGGATGTGGGCGCCAACCACCGAGCCCGCCGGCGGCATGTTCACAGCGCCCGCCCCAGCAGCCATAATGGCGGACCGCTACGCCAAGGTCCCCACCATCATCGGCTTCACCTCGAACGAAGGCTCCGACCAAGTCAAGAAGACCACCGATAACGAAGGCGAATTCAAATCCTACCTCAAAGACCACTACCCCCTCCTCACCGACGAAGACCTCTCCACCCTCGTATCAACCTACCCCAACGACCGCCACTGGCCCGACAGCGGCGCTTGGTGGGACGCCGTCGCCAAGGCCCAAGGCGACATCCGCTACATCTGCCCTACCTACCTCGCCTCCAACGCCATGTCCCTCCACAACCCGCCCTCCGTGCCCACCTACCAATACCAATGGGACGTAATGTGGGGGCCCGATATAGAAAACGGCTACGGCACCAAGCACGCCGGCACCGTCGGCCAAGTCATGGTGCGCCGCCAAAACGAGATTTCGGATTACTTTATCAGTTTCGTCAAGTTTCTGGATCCGAACCGCGAACACGATGTTATTCCGAGGGAGAATGTGAAGATTGCTAAGTGGGAGCCGTTGGATAGTACGGGCAGGCGCATGTTCTTTACGAATATTAAGGAGGGCGGGCAGAGGGGGGATGGGCAGAATATGTATGGCAAGATGCGCACGGAGATGAGGGGTAGGGATGATGAGAGGGAGAGGAAGTGTGGGGTTATTCGGGGGATGTTTAGGAGGTTGCAGTTTGAGGGTGTGGAGGCGTTGAAGTTGGAGTGAGGGGGTTGGGGTTGAGGTGTGGTTGTCTTGCATTTGAAGGGGGTTTGGAGTTGCATTTGCGATATAGATTCTTGTTTCCATTTGATGTTGTACGAATACCATATTCTTTTGCATGTTCAACATTGATTCAAATATGGGATTTAAGTTGAAATGGAATGGTCAATTGGTATAAAACGACGTGCTAAACCCCAGACTAACAGAAATGGATCCTCCCAGATACCCGTGGTTGACCCACACACCCACATCGACATCCGTAGCTTCCGCTCTTCCGCGCATCCTTCGTGAAATAAATACTGATCCCTAGATCCCTTCGCGCTGATTGCAGCCCTCAAACACTGTCTCTTAGATCTTCCTAACATGCTCAATCAACTCCGCCACGTCGTTATGACTCAAACTCTCATCATCTAGACTCATACCCAGCTCCTGTTTCTTCTCATCAAGATTCTCCCTCTTCCCATCTAAATCACGCTGCGAATCGCGCTCCAGAGGTGTCGCTTTGGTCTTCTCATCCCTCAGCACCCGCAAGTCGCCCGTCTCGACCGCAAACGGCGATGCCGGCGGTGGGCTAACCATATCAGCGCTCGTTTTCCTTGCGTGCTCTACGACTTCTTGCAGATCGGCGTGTGAGAGACTGCCGTCATCAACACTCATGCCGATTTGGGCTTGTTTCTCTTCCTCTTCGCGCTTTAGACGGTCGATTGGGTTTTCAGAAACGGGTCCGGGGGAGTCTTGTTGTTTGGAGTCTTTTCTGCTGACCCAACGGACGAGCTCGTCGACGTCGTCGTCGGTGATGTGGCGTTTTTCTTTGATGGGCTCGATGGACTCGCGGCTTCGGGGGCGGCCTCGCTGTTCTTCTTCGTCGTCGAATTCGTCAAAGGTTTCTTTGATGGGTGTGGATGCTGCGGACTCGCCGCTCGTGCCGTCGTGGCGCTTGAACCAGCGGCCTAGTTCGGGCACGTCGGAGTCGTAATGTTCGCCTACGTCGGAATCTAGTTCGGGTCGTTGGAGGTTGCGGCGTACGGGACCTGCTTTGGGTCCATCGCGATGCGATATCCAGCGTACGAGATCGTCTGCGTCTTCTTCTTCGTCTGAGGATACTTCTCTGAGTTCGCTGTCGGATTCGGTTGATGCGTCGCTGTATCCTGAATGTGCGTCGTTCAATACGGCGGTCTCTTTGGCGTCGGATTTCCTGCTGGCAAAGCGAACAAGGTCTTCGACATCTGAAGGCCCCAGGCTCTCATGGCCACTGTCTTCTTTGGCTTCGACCACGTCGCCGCCCTTCCGTCGTTCACCGTCGCTAGGGGGATCTCGTCGGCTAACCCATCGTACTAATTCATCCACATCGGAATGATCGATGCTCTCGTTATCACTTTCATAGCGAGTCGTCGATGCTTCTCGTTCATCCTTCTCGTTGTCAGAAGAAGCTGTTGATGCGCGATCATTGAACTCGACCGGCGCGCCATCCTCCCTAATCTTCTCCATACTCCCCGCGTCCTTGGTCGTCATCCGTCTTACTGTCATCCGAATCCTACTTCCAATTCCACCTTTTCCTGAAGCGTCCTGGTCGGGCGTTCCCGGGGGATGCATCTGGCGTTCGGCGTGTTGAGACCGCCATTTGTCTGCCGCATTTTGCTCCTGCTGGCAATCTTCTTGTGTTGCAGTCTTCATCTGGTCTTGAATCCTCTGTTGAAAAAGCATGCTGCGCAGAGAATGGAATCGCGCCATGTGCGGCTGTTTTTGTCTGGACTTTGCGGACTTATCTCCGCTGCCATGCGCCGAAGACGGCTTGGAATGGCCAGGGCTTTTGCTGGTCGTCTTCAGGGAACTTCTGCTTGGTGATAAAGATGAAGGGCGAGGCGCCTGGGCAGCAACGTGCTTTTGCTTGTCTTGGCGCAATTTCTGGGGGTCGAGTGCTGGCTTAGTGTGTTGTTGAGCGGCACGTTGATCTTCTTCTTCGGATGGGTCTTTTTCTTCGCTGCTATCACTGTCCGATTCGTCGTCGCCTAAACCTTCCAATATTTGCGTGACTGCTGGGGACATCAAACTGTTCATGCGACCGAGTTGCTTGCGCTGGTCTTGAGGCATCTGATCTATATTCGCAGCTGGCGGCGCCTTCTGCGGCTGGAGGTCGAAGTATGACGCCATGACTTCTTGAGTGGCTCTTTCTCCCCAGTAAAGATGATGCGTGTTTGAGGTCCGAGGATGCCAATGGGCCAGATATCGAGCGGGATGGAAAAGAGCTCAGGTGAGGGCAGTGCTCTTGGAAGGCTTGGAGTTCTGCAAAGTGTCGGGCTCGCAGACAAGCTAGCCTGTTATCGCAAGTCTCTACCCCGCATTTTATGATGTCACGCCTCGTGAATGGCCGGGCGCGCTGATTCAGCTGACTAGTGCAGTGACGATCGGCGTGGCAGGCTTGGGCGACATCACCGCTTTGAGTTTAAGATCTAGGGCTCCATGCATGGCGCATCAGTTGCGACAGCCGTTGAGATCGGAGGCTTTCACTGGCGAATCTGGATCGCCATAGGTGGGATCTGACCACCGATGAGGCTGACATACTTGACATGAGACGGCACGGCAGGTCAGCTTCATGCATCTTCCCGCCTCAATGACCGGTGCTGTCGCGCACGGCTCGATCCGCACGATCTATGGGCATGCGCTAATGAACAAGGTCAATCTTATCAACTTTTCAACATTGCTGCCCAGGGTCTCCCCTTTGTCAAGACTATAGTACCAGATCCTCATGCCAGACATTTCCAGCCAATGATGCACTTCTTCGATTCTACGCCATACGCTTTGTACGTCTGCCGTACTGCTGGGATGCTTCGGCCGTGTTGAAAGCTAGAAGATTCGGTGTGGTTTCATGGAGAGTACTTTCATCGATCTTGCCCTTGGTCGCGACGCCAGCCATGCTTTCGCACAACCCCTCCACTGGCCATCCTTGACCCATGAAGTACGCGGCTAAACCAACGATATGAGGGGTTGCCATGCTCTGAACGTGAGGGCGGATAGTCAGCGCGCGTCACACCGACAGTTATCTGGGAGTGTACTTACGGTTCCAGAAATCGTATCGATCGATTTGCCGATCCAAGTGCTGGTGATTTCAACGCCGGGTGCCAGAATGTCGACTATAGGCCCATAGTTGGACCATTCGATGAGAGTATCGTTAATGGCTGTAGCACCCACGGTGCAGACACTAGGTTCAGATGCCGGAGACGAGTATTTCGCGTCGCGTCCCTCATTGCCCGCTGCGACAGCAAGGAAGATTCCCGCTGCAACGATGGCAGCGGCCTAGATCGTTGTGAGCTGAATGTATGATAAAAGACGGAATGGGTTACTCACGGCATCATTCAGGGCCTGCATCTTACGCCCTCCAAGACTCATGTTGGCCACGAAACCGTTGGGACATTCTCCAGCCTCACTACGTTTTGCTGCATCGGTAATAACATACTCCATACCCGCAAGTACGCCCTCGGTTGTACCCGAACCGTACGAGTCCAGTACACGGACAGCGAGCAGCGTTGTCTTCTTTGCCACGCCCCAAGTCATCGAGCCGATTGTACCAGCCACGTGAGTTCCGTGGCCCATGGCGTCGATCATGGTGTCCTCGCCACTGAAGTCAGCTAAGAATAAAGCCCCTTTCAATTCGTTAGCGCGTATCTCTCAGGCCGAACGGTTCGTACATACGCCCTCCAAATTCTGGATGTTCAACCTCGATGCCTGTGTCAATGACGTATCTGCGGTCGCTTTGTGAGCGAAGTTCACATAGGCGCAAATACGGTTGGTAACATACGCGCATGTACCCTCCCCAGCGCTGGAATCGAAAAGATAACTCGTTTGATACGGCTCGGCATGAGAGATACGAGCTAAACCCCACGTGGAGTTCAACTGTTGCACGATCTCGTTGCTATGGACCTTGGCGTTCTGTTCGATGTACTCAACCTGATCATGTTAGTTCAGGCATATCAATCCAGGCGTATAGCTTACATGCTCAGAAGCCTGGAGTCGAACAAGTTCTTCCTCGGAGATACTGCCGGAAAATCCTCGGAATCCAGGCATTGCGTATTCGTAATCGGGTTTGGTGGACATGGATGCCACCAGGTCGTTGTGAGCTTGCGTCGTTACGTCGCCCTTCATCTTGACGATCCATCTGCCAGCGATGCCATCTGCGCCATCGACTCTGGTCAACGGGGCAGCAACGACCAACGAGATCAGAGCGAGCAATACTGGAGTATACATGTTTCCGAGCCGTTCGAATCGAATATGCTGGAAGGGATGGAATAAGGGGTTGGGTTTCAAAGAAAAGGTGAGGGGTCGGATCCTTCACGTTGAATTGTACCTGCATCAGCGGCAGAACCGAAACTTAAATACAAATGCCGTACAACCCGTACCAGCATCGACGACGGCCGGCTCATTCGAGAACCAATGGCGCAATCTGAAGGACCAGTTAGCAACAGCGCTCGCGCGTACGCACAGGCAGTGCGACCTCTCACGGACCACGTTAGGGCATGCTGTCTGGCGAGCGCATGCTACTTTGCAACACCAACAAGAGCACAAAAGATACCGTTATCTGACAGCGCGCATGCTGCTGGTCCATGGGTCGACGGCATGGGTGCACGCTTCTCGGTCCTCTAATGTTACTCATCTGGCGTTATTTCGACGGGCCGGTTGCTCAGTCGTGTAGAACTCTGGTCATGTAGATCACACAATAGGTCTAGCAGAGCTTTGGTGTTTCCCGCGGATGGTACATAGTCACCTTGAGAGTTATATGGCGTCCAGATAACCAGAGGGTAGGGTCCAGTCCAGATCCAGCACTAACGGACCGTGACCACGGGAAGGAAGTTGTCTGAGACCCAATGGGCTTGGACAAAGAACCCATTAAAGGTCGTGTTACCTCTAGCGAAGCGCTGTGCTATGTGGTCTGTTATGATGCGGGTTCCTACATGATGTTGTCGTTGTACCCGGTGGGCGCTAACTCTCAGCGTCTTGTCGTGGGACATCGACGACTGGTATAGAATAAGCAGTCTTATCAAGAGCACCATGGATACCTTTTGGATTGCCGATGCACTGGGAAATGTCGATGGCTCTGCTAACGGGTCGTGGGGTCAAAGGACACATTGGGTGCATGCGCATACAGCGATTGTCAAAGAGAGTATTGGTACGACTGACAGAGCGTGTCCGCACCGACAGTCCATCGGTTTTGTTGACAGTCATCCCTTGGCGGGATCGCGGGTTTGCGCATGGTGTCTGGCAAGATTCTGCAGTCTCTAGTCAAAAGTACTGGCAGGTGCGCAACTGTGTTGGCTAAACCATACTGTCGGGAACATGGTCGCGCAAGGTATGTCGCCTTACAGTACACGGTTCATCAACACAATCGAAAGTGGAACTTCATAGGGGCTCGAGATGAATCCAATTCCCTATCAGCTGTAGCTATCAACATATCAAGTCGATGTTTGCCACCGTCGGGTAACTCACAAAGTAGCCAGCCATTTCTCCAACGCCTCATTAACCTCTTTCGGCTTCTCCAACTGTACCCAATGCGACGACTCAATAGTCTCATAGGTCAAATTTTTCACATCCCGCTTCATCCTCTCCGCCAACTTCGGCTGCACACTAGGCGAGCACACAGCATCGTACTTCGCATCAATGTACAGGAACGGAAACTCCAACACACCATCGTTCTTCTGGCTCTTCGCATACTCGACGTTCGCTTCGTGGTTGAAGTAGTATGCGTTCGCACCGAAGAACCCATGCTTCTTCTTGCTCTTCAGCAGGCTTTCATAAAGATGCTCATCCAACGATGTGTACGAAAGTGGGATGTCAGGAAGGTTTTCCGGATGACCACCAAACCAACCTCCGTCTCTCAAGACACGGCTTGTGGGTGAGGGCTGGCCCCACTTACTGGCATCGCCTTTCACATACAAGATCTTGGTGATGACATCCAAGTGGCCGTCGAACGCTTTGACGCTTTGCTCGGGTTTCACCTCGTAGTACCGCATGTACTCCCAGTTTCCCCACTCAGTCTCGCTCTCGGGGTAGAGCTCACGGTTGATGGTGCTCTTGAGGTATTCGAGGCCCAGCTCCACGCTTCGGTAGGGGACGCAGAGGTTTGCCATGGCAATGAAGAGTTCAGGGTAGTGTGCGGCAAGTGCGTTGGTGACGCCGCAGCCCCAGTCGTGACCGATCCATACTGCTTTCTTGATGCCTAGCTTTGAGGCGAACTCAACGAGCTCGGGAACGAGGACTTCAAGGCGGTAAGACTCTTTCTTCTGGGGTGCCGTTGAGTCGCCGTAGCCGCGCATGTCAGGTGCAATGACACGGTATTTCGATGAGGCAGCGAAATGTGTGAGTTGGTGTTTCCATGATTCTGCGATGTCGGGCCAGCCGTGGATGAAGATTAGGGGAGTGCCGTCTGCAGAGCCTCCTTCGTAGTAGTGCGTGACCTCACCATTTTGGTGGGTGATGTCGCCTGCGGTGAACGAGTCCATGGCGTGTACTGGTGCAATAATCCTAGGATGTTTGGTAGAAGATGACGTGGGCTGGAGATTTTGTATACTGGTAGAGAAATCGGCCGATGAAGGTTCGTACGATACTGACTCTTGGGGACCTCGGTAGACCCACCACGAAGTGGGTATGACGACATATACGGATTCAGACTAGACCATAAGTTGCGGAGTGGTCAGAAATGTTGAACGCACATGTGATAGTGTTGTGTAACACCAGAAACGCGAAGTAAGCTGACTGTGGAGGCACCCTTGCATTGGACTGCATAGGATCTTTCGCGGCGCTCAACTCGGTTGACACACAGCGTCAATTCAGAGTGCCAGCAGTTGGTCGATGATTCGAAGGCCTTGAGGCCCAGTTCGAGGATAAGATAAGAGCATCAGTTGACTAGCACCGCGCGAGAACTATATGTCGATTTCCACGTCCACCAAAGAGCTTCGGACTTCGCTCCACGCCAACCTAAGAAAAATTTAAACACTGTAGAGACTACATCAACGTAGAACCACGTTAATATATAAAAGAACTAAACACTATAGAGTTAACATTAACTTAGAACTACGTTAATTTAGAATAGAACTAAACACTATAGTGCCTATATTAACGTTAAGCTATTTACTTTACATGCATTTATGTTAATGTAGTCTGCAGACCTGTTGATTTTTTCTCTTGCATAAGGTGGCTCTATTATCCAAATGCATTCCGGGGATATTGATCGAATGTGATTGGTCTGTATAGTATCCTACAAGGCCTTTGGCACGAGCTCGATAAGAGGTATCTCGCCATGTCCAGCATCTAGGGGCTCATACTCAAGTCGGCCGAGACTTGGGACCGAACAATCCGATGAACCAGGAGGCCAACGGAGGACGGTCGAAGGCGTGAGAGCAGTAGCGTTCATCGAATGTCGATGACAGTGTCTCATACGCTTGTTCTATGGGACGGTGCTAGCATCGGTCGTCGTGCGAGAGCTACCGGCATGGTCCGCTGTTGACAGCGCGCGCGTGCATACTACGGAGTAGCAACGCTTGCAGTCTTTGTTCGACTAATTGCCCTAAGGAGTGGTGAGTACCGTATTTTCGTACATACTTTATTGCCTTTTGGGCGATATCCACCGCGCAATTTGCTCTCGTATGTGGAAGTTCGCAGGCGTTGTCGAAACGCTGAAGCGCGTCCGCGCGACGCGAGCTTCTTACGGCCGTAAGCCCACAACGCGAAGAACCGCGTCATACGCGGCCGAAAGCTTTAATGTTGTTTCGCGATCGTCTCATCCTGTGTATAAACCGACAGCTCAGATGATATCAGCGTCGTATCGCTGCTTCAGATGCTTCGCGCAGATTGGAGAGGCGGAAGCGGCAGTTGAGTGATGAAGTTGGTGGCGCACCTCATCGCTCGAACCCTGAAAGCGTTCCGAACTTCGCCTTGGTCCGTGCACCGAGGCGGCTGGCGGAAGGAAGATGGCAGCTGCAGCCTTAACCGCAATA
Source organism: Alternaria sp. BMP 2799 (assembly GCA_023758145.1). NCBI lineage: Eukaryota > Fungi > Ascomycota > Dothideomycetes > Pleosporales > Pleosporaceae > Alternaria > Alternaria sp. BMP 2799. The sequence continues at coordinate 407,142 of JAFVLP010000010.1, read as the reverse complement.
TCTCCTAATTGGAATTGCGGGGCGAGATTGAATCTTCCGAGGAACCATGCTGATCAACGTTGTGCCAATATAGCTCCGACGATGCGGGGAAGACTTCAGCCTCTGGTACCGCATGCAGCTAGCTGTGTATGATGCGTGGTACTTGACCGAGCTATTGTTAGTCGTCCGAGGTTGCAGAGGTCAGACAAAGACGGGGGAAGTGTATGTCTAGGAAGCTTTGTTTGGGGTAACGATTATTTGGTAGAAGTCCCCGGTGTCGCATTGATCGTTACACTGAGATATCCATGTGCATGTCTTTGGAGAACAGATCTTCGCAAGACCAGGAAAGATACTTTCTTTGTTTGCGTAGACGCATGTGCCGGTAGACCCTGCATGAGCACAATTACCTATGCAAGACGATGCAGGGTATGTGAACGCTGCACCGTTATGCTAACGCGCGAGGCCACGCCTCTCCAAGCCACCTACGACGCGGCAGAGTCAACAGTATTTCTGCCGAAACAATGAATGACCCATCGTAACACATGGGCGTCTGGTATAGTCATGATGATGAGGCTTAGCGTAAGCCACCCCCACAAGATCATTAGTGACGGTATCACAAAGGCCGTTTTCGTGATGTCGATCTCCGCATCTAAATGCCGTAGTGACGAAATGGCATTCTGTATTCCCATCGTTGACCAGCCATCGAGACTATGGGGCAACATATCAGCAATCTGTGCGAAGACACAGCACTGGGGGCGTTTTGGATGAGTAACTTCATAGATTGTATCTCCATTGGTGCTATCGACTACCAAGAGACAACTACCGCGATCATGACTTCATAAGAAAAGAAGGAAGGGAATCTTCGACTTCTATCAATGCAAAACTAGGAAAGACTCGATGCGCCATGCTGAAAAAGCGCCGCCAAGAAGAAGAAACGCTTAACCGCTGGGGTTGCCGTTGAAGGCAAGGTTGTTGACGGTGCCGGAAGGAACACCGGAGATCTTGTTCTTCAGCGACAGGGTGGTGAGGCGGCTGGAGAGTGCGGCAGGAGTCTTCTTGCCCTCGAAGCCGAGAATGTAGGCGGCGAGACCAGCAACGTGAGGAGTAGCCATGGAAGTGCCGGAGATGGAGTTAGTGCCACCGTTGTTCCAGGTGGAGAGAATAGAGACACCGGGAGCAAGGATGTCAACGACGGAACCGTAGTTGGAGAAAGAAGCGAGGCGGTCAGAGCTGTCGGTGGCACCGACGGTGTAGACAGTAGGCTCGGATGCAGGCGAGGAGTTGCGAGCATCGGCACCATCGTTACCAGCAGCGACGGCCATGAAGACACCAGCGCTGACTGCGTTGGCCGCGGCAGCGTTGACAGCAGTGGAGCGAGATCCTCCAAGAGACATGTTGGCAACAGCACCGTTGGGGCAGCTGCGGGTTTTGGCGTCGTTGGCGACGAAGTTGATACCGGCAATGACACCAGAGTTGGAGCCCTGCAGATCATTAGCAACCTGTTCAGCTTAAGACGGACTGTCAACGTACCGAACCACTGGCATCGAGGACCTTGACAGCGTAAAGCTTGGTCTTCTTGGCCACACCGTAGGTCTTGGATCCGATCGTACCAGCGCAGTGGGTACCGTGACCGTTTCCGTCCGAGTTTTGACCATCACCAGCATAGTTGGCGAGGAAGGTAGCACGGCCCTCAAACTCGGGGTGGGCAGTGTAGATGCCAGTGTCAATGACATAGGCGCAAGTACCAGCACCAGCAGTGGTGTCGTAGATGTAAGAGCTGGTACCAGGCTGCTGGTGGGAGATACGAGCAAGGCCCCATGTGGAAGAAGACTGAGTTGTGTACGCCTTCTTCTCGAGGTGCGACTCGCCAAGGTTAGCCTTGACAATAGCATCTTGCTCAATGTAGTCGACCTGTGCTATGTTAGTACTGGAGATGAAGCTCTTGGGGCTTTATAGCTTACACCTGGGAGGTTGCGGAGCAGCTCGACAATGTCGTCGGCCATATCAGCAGAGAAACCGCCAAATCCAGCGAACTTGTAGACGTGGGCAGGGTCCTTCTTGAGAACCTTCAAGGCGACGTCAATGAGGTTCTGAAGGTTCTCGTTCTTCATCTTGACAATCCATCTTCCGGGAATAGGAGCGCCAGCACGGGGAACAATGACCGGGGCGGGAAGGGCAAGAGCCACAGGCAAAAGTGCGAGGAGAAGTGAGAGCTTCATGTTGGCAGATTGATCGAAGATGGAAGTCTTTGGAGCGAGAGACGATGAAGACTGCTGATGAGGGCTGAGTGTTGCTGTGCTCGTGGCCTGATGCTGTAAGAGGGCGTCCGGTACCTCTTATATAGAGGTGCTTGATAATCTGGTGTTGAGACGAGATGGCAGGAGGCAAATGCACCTTCCAATAAGGACTAGCAGCCACCGACAAGGCGGTCTCGTGGCATGCCGACGTACCTGAACCACAGCACAAGGTGTGTTAGTCGCTAGAGCGGCTTAAGATGGCGTTTGAACCACTCCGATACCTAGTTGGGTAGGTGCTACAGTGTGTTCGGGCACTACTTGCTCTCAGCCCACCTTAGCAGCGGTAATAGAACGGGCGGAAAGTCTAAGAGAAGGAGGAGGATGTTGCGCGTAGCAGGTCAGACGCGCAGGTCTTGGCAGAATGCACTATAGATTGGCATGCTTACTAGTTTAGGGATGTGAATAACGTCGCGTAGAGATTCAACGTAGAAACCGGTGCGTTGACGCGATTGGATGGGACGGATCGATCTGCAGCCATCCTGATAACGGCGTAGAGGTGATGAGTGGATCATTACTAGGTCGGCTGTCAAATGAAGCTGTTTCATGCAGGATTATCGCCTGGGGTCCATGGAGAGTGTCCCGCCGCCTTCGTCTGTTGGTTACGGTTGCACGAGGCAAATTCAACTCGGGCATGGCACGCTTGCCGACCCGGATCAAGTGAACCAACATGATGTGTTCCTTTTTCATCCCTGACGGTAAATCCCAAGGGCACGGCACGAGCCGCTACTGACTGAAGGGTAGTTCGTATGTCAAAGTACCGAGGCAATCGTCGGAGATACTGCGCGAGACTGATGTGCAGATGATTTCGAGCCAAGAACAAGGTTTACATACACCGTCACTGTGTAATGAATGACGTGACGAGAAGATACGGCTCTAGTAATCGTTAGATGGCAATTGTATACACGTTACCTTGAGTCTTACATCCCTTACATATTTGCATGGATGTCCAATCTCGCTAGATGAGATGACCAACGAGATTTGCTCCAATCACAACAGGGTCGCTTTCTCAACTGGTCGCTGCACCGAACCCGTTTCAGGCGGCTCAGAGACATGATTTGGTTAAGAGCCAATCAGATATTGCAGTCCGACTTTATCTGGCGGGCTTGGCGAGACCGGCTATGCTGTCGTAGCGCTGTTCGGCAGCGCCGCAGCGTGCCATCATGCTTTTTCGTAACCCTCGAATGGCCGGCTGTATTGAACATGCAATATTCAAGTGTTGTCATCCGACGCAGCTGCAGCGCCATCCGCTGACACTCCAAGACCCGCTAGCATTAAGCTTAAAAGCACGTAGGCGTTGAAACCACCTCCTTCTTTGGGATTTAGCATGATGCAGATCAATATACTTAACCTGGCCATTAGCCACACCTCAGATAAGGCAGCAGCAGGAGAAGGATACGGGCGAATCGCGACCGCGATCTTTTGGGTAGCGCTCTTGCCAGCGCGGAATGACATGATCGCCTTGGAAGATTCTCGTCCGGTCATGTACAGCCCTTGTTCCCGTAGCCCAGGCACACGACTGGCGGCGACAGGAAATCTAGACGTACAGTAAGCCCGCGGACAGGAGGAAAGTGCAGCGGAAAGGCGCACTTCCCACTTCCAAGCCTTTCGAGGCGACTGCGGGCTCTGGTGGAATGGCGTCTTGCCGCTGGGTCGATCACGACCCCCGCCGGCAGATGTGAGCATGGCAGAATGTCTCCTGCCTGATGCGTGCGGTACTCCGCCCACTAAGGTGACCTACGACCCGTCTTCAATTGTAGTTGGCGAAGCTGTGAAGGCGAAAGGGTGTGGCGTAGTGTTTTGGCGTGGTTCTTCAGGACCCGCTCCCATCTCAAGTCCGGATGTTGGCCGGTGCCGAGATCCCGCCGTGGGCACGTGCGCAGCGCACGAACCAAGCCGGCATCGCTCACGATGTCTCGGTATCCTCCTGTCACGACATCATCAGCCGGTGCCAGCAACTCCCTAGGCAAAACCTTCTTACATTGTCCATCTCAACTTGGGTAACTCGCAAAGATCGTCGTTTGAGATCTCGCTATGTTCCCGTCGCAACAAGTGACAGCTGTCTGTCCCAACGTCTAGGTCGAAAGATCGACCCTCGTGGCATGTCACTACGGACAAGAACGGATCATCACATGACTATTGTGGCAGCAGGCGCGCGTGATCTATTGAGAGCTTGATGCACTTGGAGACAACAGCTCGCCGACATGGCCGGCAGGTGAAAACGGATGATACCTCATATCAAGCGTGTATTAGGCGTTTGCTAACCCAAAAGAATCGTTTGAGTCGATAGCTCGCAAGAACCGGAAGAGGTGAATTCCCACGACACACCTAGAACTCATCGTCTCGAACACAACCTGGAAGCATTCCACATGCACTGATATCCCAAGATAGTCAACTTGTCATCCCTTCCATACCACGCTAGACACTTCCGTACGTAGCGCCAGCAGCATGATCTCCCATGATCTCCTCGTATCTCAGACCCTGCGACGATCTTCACGCGACGGTTAAGGACCTTCCCTGAGCGTCAATCTTCCGCCCGTGCCAAGAGAACGCAATCGCAACCAGCGCTTACGTCGGGCCATGACCCCACACCCCTCCGCCATGGGCTAACTGCATGGTAGAGCTAGCTGCATGTACATATGAGGGATGATGGCTTGCATTAGCTTACATGTTCTACAGCCAGGCTATCTAGGTACTCTCTGGCCGTAGAGTCTGTCTTTGCCCTATCATCATGCAGGTACACTTACTGGTATCGTGGACTTTGGTGTTGATCGATTATGCAGTCGGATGCAGTACCCATGGCGCGAGTTCTATGGCTTACGGGACGAAGTGACCTTCCTCTTCGGTCTCTACACTACACCAACGTTCACTGTCACAGCAACTTGATGCGACCGACGTTCGAATGGCGCTATATAGGCGTTCACATGGACAATTCGAATTTTCGCAAGTAGACCCCCAAAGAGAAGGTCAATCGAGCTGTTCAAGACGCACAGCCCGACAACAATGTGCAAGTTCACGGGATGATTGAGACGTGTTGGTAACACCGAGTCCTGCCGCAGCATACTGTATTTAGCAACGGCCCGTCCCCTGTCCTTCAAATTCGAGCCGAAGGATTCTGCTTGCATGGATAAATCATGGTAGCTATCTTGCAGGACCTATGCACCACCCCACCTGGTCTTCTAACGCCGCAGTATCCTGCGAAACGATATTCCTGATGATGGAGCCGCCAGCCACCGCGTTCCCTCCCGTCAGGAACCGGAGTCAACGTTCCGCTTTGTCCTCAGTGGATCTAAAACATGTACCAAGCGGACATGTACGGACGTTGAAGCCTAGAATGAACGGTGCTAATCCGAAAGACATTGTGTTATCGATCATGTCCTCCTGTTGTTGCTCACTCATCAGAATTGGACAAAGATAGAGAATGTCATATGCACACTCCAGCTGCGCTTCAAGGCTATTTGGGTGTAGAACATATCGACATCCTAGTGAGCTCCCTTGTCACCACGCATCTAGAAACCGTACAGCCTCAGCAACGTGGCGCAGATAAAAGCCCATCACTTTCCTGTTCCTCATCGCCGATCCCTCTCCATCCTCCTACCCCTTCAACTCCCCCAATACTAACCATCCCACCCGCCCCGGAAAGCACCTCCGTACCGCATCCTGCACCATGCACGCACGGGTGTGAGCAGATACAACGCCACCAACACAGGCACATCTCCGCAATCCTCCCAACGGCTCGGCCCTTTTCTGGAAAGGCGCACAGAAAGCTCAGATCCACATTTCCTGTGGAGATTTGCGATAAGGTAGCATGCGGAATAAGCCTTGGTGGATGTAGGACAAGCCTCATTAAGAAGGCGGGTGGGTGTCTTGGCGCGGGTTGGCGACCTGCCGCTCTGGGAATGTAGGGCCGGCTGGAGGGGTGGTAGGTGCGTGTCTGGAGGGGATGGTCATGGGATGCATAGAATGCTCGAGTAGGTCGTTGAGGTCGTGAACGGTTGTGAGATGTTTATGGTAGGCGATGTATGTCTGCGATGCCACGTATGTACATTACTCGCTTGGTAATGGCTACAATTATGTTGACAAGTGACCGAGGCGTTGGCGACGCTGACGCCTGGGGTTATTATATCAGCTCGATCGTAGTTTCTTGTGCAATATTGTATGTCTCAAGTACGCTTTGCACTATACGCATTCTCTCCTCAAGTATATCAGGCGGCTCGGCATATGCGGTAAATTCGAAATAGCCCAGTCGTTCATAGCTGCCAGTCTTGACTCGACTTGGTGAGACCAATATGCCTTGTAGACCACCTTTGTCCCCGCACGCGAAGTGACGAAGAACCACCAGACTGATCTCGTTGCCCAGGTCCTTTGCGTTCGTGATGGTGCAGTCATCGAGAGTCACGGTAACTTTGTACGGCTTCCATGCCCAAACAACCGAATCTGGTGGAGATATCCGAATCAAGCGACATGTCAATGTTAAAGAGGCGTTGACAAGTTGCCCAGAAGGCTTCTGATCCACAGCGAAGTCTTCTATTACCGCCATCTCATCGATGAAATCCAACCAAGACTCATTCTCCCACCACATTGTGTGGCTCCCAATTATACGATTGATGCTTGCCCAACTCCATGTAGGTGCGCGCCACGTAGAAGGCCTTGGAGGTGCAACCATCGGATGCACCCATTCATTGTCATTCCGTCTCCAGCATAGGTCTTCGATCAGTCGGCCTCGCCATAGACCAGCAACTAGGGTGTCGTTCGTCACTTCAGCAACTGCATGCGCAATGCCATTCAGAGCAACGAATATATCTTCTTCCTTTGTTAAGCTGAGGCCGGAATATGAGCGCCTGAAGTGGCACCAGTCTTTGTGGATGCATGACAAGACTTTGTGCCTGTCGAAACTGGTGGGACTCCCGGACGTGATGGCCAGCCGGCCCTTGTAGTCACAGATGTTCGATTTTAAGGTCTGTACTGCGGAGTCTTCCATCCACATTGTCGCTCTTTCGATAAAGCTACCGCTAGGGTCTTGTTCGCTGGTGAAAGATTCGCGACATTCCCAGAAAAGTAGTTCGTGTGTGAAGTGAACAGTTCCAGTACTCAAATATCGTTCTTGCGCAACCCAGGCTCTTTGGTTCAAGGGTGCATTATCGATAGCCACAGCAGAAGTGACTATTGGGCTGCCAATGACGTATGCTAGCAAGGGCTCGTTTGCCTTCCGCCCAAGTATTCGAGCTTTACTCGTAAAAACTCGTATTGGCAGGTGAGCTTGCGAATCTCGATCGAAGAAAAGACCAATGTCAGCATCTTTGGCAGCCGTAGCTGCGATGCAGCAAATCGCTCGACTGTAGACATCTTGCATACAAGCAGCCTCTCTTTGCCAATCCCGAGCATCATCTTGGACGATGCACCTGTAGCAAGTAAGCGGAGAGCAGAGATACCTTGACCAAATGCAACATACAGTGAATCAATCCAAAGATACCGGATCCGCATCTTTCGTGTTACATGAATGGCATCTTGGAATGTCTTGGGCAGATCCATCAATGTGATACCTGCTTTAAGACGCGCTGCAGTATTTCGTGTCAGTTGAAGAGGCCGAGACTTACCCCAGCAATGCGACAGCGCAATGTAGGGTGGTTGTCCAGCACACTCGTTAGCCTCCACAAGACAAATCGTTGGATTCCCAATGTGACCAACATCGATCATTCTTGTGGGCAAAAACCCATGCGTTTCTTGTCTGCTTTGCTGCATCATTTGACACTCAGTGTGCGTATCTCGGCATCGTTCCAACTGGGACATTATAAAATCGATGCAGTCATCGCTGCCTGTATGATTGGCAGCAAGGCTTCTATCCGCCACTGCAACACCAGAGAGAGCCAGAAGGGAGTAATGAGGTTGTTTCCTTGTTGCCTTGGGCGTCAACGTGATCTGGATTGTAGCATCAGAGCACGTGAAGCAAGTGTCCAGTCCTTCTTCTACGGTATCGTCCTCTGCGTGTGATGGGATTACGCGGTACACGGTCGGTGCTACTTCGAACGTGTTCTCTGATTCGTGGCCTGTGTCGGGTTAGTCACTTACACACATCGAGTAATATGGGGTCGGCAATACGCGTTTCGTGAATGAATTCTCTTCGAAGGCGTCTACATATAATACAAGGCAATGCGAGAGCTTGCCGAAAAGACTCGGCCGTTGTGTGATGGGTGAATTTTGGATATCCATCCTGCCAGCCCAATGAAGGATTTTCCCCGCTGAGAAATCTTTGACATGGACCACAAAGTAGCTCGTCTGACATCGTGATCGGTTCATTGGTTTCGAAAAGGTGATGAGCTACACATGAATGGTGATATGATAAAGGTGATGAGAAGACACCAGGCTGAGGTTAGTGCAGGTGCGCAGCAAGTCAGCCTGACAAGTTGAGGTGCGGGGTCAGCTGCTGCTGCCTTGAGAGCGGTGCTGTCATTGTACTGGCCAGCATGCGAGAATGGCGCTCCCATGTTTGGCCCGGAGAAGAGTATGGCAAGTAGCTGAAATATCATGAGCGACGTCGACGGTGTTGAGGCAGCGCGTCCCCAGAGATTAACGGGCCCACTTCCCCTAGCCTAAGCCAGGGTCCAGCGTCGCCCGGCCTTCGTACCTGCCTGTGCTCAACTTTTAGCAATTGCACACCCTCAGCATGCTGACGCTCCCTTCTCTCTCCGCAATGAAGCGGACACGATGAACTCGTCACGCGCATTCACTCGGACGACCCAGAACACCTTCCGCAAGCCCCTCGACTTCCTCAGCAATTTGTCGCGGGGTCCCGTGCAACTGCCAAAGGACAGAAAGAGAAAGGACAGCAACGTACACCGGCGGAACAACAGCGCGAGCTCAATCGACGATACCGATCACTCCGACGTCGAGTTCTACGCGCAAATGGAGACGTCACGGCGGAGTCATTCGACGCAGAACTCGCTGTCAGAGCTGCAGCCTGCGGTGCCGCTGATTGATATTGGCAGTCGCAGCACCAGTCCCTACCCGCGCAATCGAAGCGCCGCACAGAGCGAAGACGAAGATGACGAATACGAACCGGCGAGCAGTATACGGCCGTTGGTCAGCCATGACGTAGGACGAGGAAGCCATGCCTTTCGCAGCTTCTGGCAGCAAGGCGGGCCTGGGGCTTTCTTTTTCGGCACATGGAGGGGCTGGCAGGCCTGGGTCGGATTACTTGTCTTCTGGGTTGGCGGGTGTAGCTTTGGGCTACTGCTGATGAACCGCTTCATCATGCTGACGGGCGTCTACAAGTGAGGACAATGTCAAACGCGTAATGAGTGTGTACTAACAATACCAGATTCCCATTCCCCCTCACCCAATCCTACGCCCAACTCATCATCACGCACATCCTCCTCATACTCGTATCGAGCCTCCTACGCTTCTCCAGCAACCCGCTGCATTTCATAGGCTTCGGTGCTGCTGTGCCGCCTTCGCAACCCGCTGCGCCACAGGGAGGAGCGTTCAGAGGCAATAAGAAGCCTGGCATATACGCATTTGCGCGATGGTTATCGAATGGATCTGGTGGTATTGCTGGCGGAGGCCTGTTTGAGTTCGATTTCCAAATCGCGAAACAGGTGCTCCCACTTGCGGTAGTCTTTATCGTGAAGGTGCTGCTTAGCAACTTCTCGTTCGCGTAGGACGCCCATCATATCTCTATCTTCTCCAGTACTAACATGCAGTAGTTACGCACCTCTTCCCGTCTACCAACTCGCGCGTATCGGTATAACCCCGCTCGCCATCATCTTCGCCTGCGTTCTGCAGAAAGAGAACGTCAATGGCAGCACCCTCTCGTCCGCCCTCGTCGCAACCCTCAACCTCTTCTTTGCATCATACCGCTCCAACGTCCGCGTCACCTGGGAGTCTGTTGTCGCCGGCGTTTTCTCCTCCATCTTCGTCGCGCTATACCCGATCCTCCTGCTCCGCACATACCGTAAGATTGTCGCTGGTCTCGTTCCCGCAGGCGATGTGCTCACCGGATACCCCAGCGGCTCAGAAGAGCCAGGCAACAGGGAGGAGACTCGTGCCTTCTACCGCACATTACACTACACGTCACTCGTGTCGCTCATGCTCCTCACACCGATCGTGATCCTTTCCGGTGAGGTCCCGCATATATACCACAACATACCCTTCCTCGATGTGCCCTTCTTCTGGGCCATGATGCTGTTCGGCGGCATGGGCTCCTGGGCTGTCTTCTCAGGCACTTTGCTGCTTGTCAAGGCGACGTCTCCATTGACGGCGACCTTTGTCGCGGTTCCACGAAGCGCATTCCAGCTTGTCGCTATCACACTGTTCAAGGGTCCGGCGCAGACCTGGATCGGTGTGATACTTTGCTGGATCAGCAGTCTGTGGTTCCTCGTTGCGAGACGCGATGAGGGGAGGAGTAGGGATCGGTTGAGATTGGAGGGCAGGTAGCAGGCGTGGTGATTGTTCTGGCACATCTACTTCGCCATCATGTCATTTGAACTCTTCCTTCGTTCTTCGTGTATTGCCCCATTACCTTGCATAGCGTAGCATCTGATACCAATACTTATCACAATTTTGTCAAGGATTGCTTTACATTATGAACGACCAAGGGCTGACTTTACCGGCTTGCTCCTTGTGGAAATCCGCGCTCTCAAAAGCGTTGCCATGTATTGGTCCAGTAGCGACATCGCGCAGTCGTCCGAAAAGGATACCCGACTTCGCCATGGGATAAACTTTCTTGCTTTTGGTTTGGCTCGCAAGGGCACTACGCAAGTTTCACTCGAAGCACTATATAAAGCTTCTTGTACTGTCCTTACTCCTTCCTTCTCATTATAAACTCTCCTCTTCTGTTTTCCAAAAACCGTTGGACAACAGATTCATGGGATCGAAACCTTTTCTGAACGAGTACATGTCTTCTTCCGCCTTCTTTCAAAACAAACACTCCAAAAGCCTGCCTCAATGCCTCATGGGAGCTAAACGCCCAGCATTCGAATATAAAAGCACCGAGCACAACTCCATGCCTTCGTTCCTCCACGACACACTCGCATCTTACAACTCCAAAAGATGTCAACGAGTGCATCATGGCACCGAATTGCTTATCAACCACTCGCATGATATGAGCCGCGCATGTGGTTTCGCTTCTTCTGCATCGTCTTCTGCTGGAATACCAAAAAGACACAGGATTTTCTGCGTGTTCTGGCGGCTTGCTTCGAATTCGAAACTACCTGAGAACGGTTCCATGTGTTCCGCTCCTCCTTTCTTTCTTCAACGAGCCAGTCACTTTCGAAATGCAGTTGGATGAAAAAAATGGGAGATGAGCACACGAATGGTTGACCCAAATAAGACTGAGAAACGATGGATGAGATTTGCGCCGCCCTCCGCCAGCGGAGATTTTCAAAATTACAACAGCAGTGCATTATGTCTGGTGAGGGGTCTAAAGAAAGCCGAAAAGAGACATTGTGTCTTCGTCGGCACCTTTCTTTGGACGTTTTTATGGCAGCTGCATCATTTCCAAAACATGGTCGACTGGTTCCATGTGCGACTGTGTTGTCGGTGCGGCTATATAAACCTCTACTCACCCCAATGCTCAGTCTTTCTTACACAACGCTGGCGGGTTTGATTGTCCAAAAACCGATCAACACCGAGACATGGAGACCAAAAAGAGATCAAGAAAACCTGGATGTCTTTTCGTGTGCGCCGCTGGCCGCATAACCTCAAAGGCATGACACAGCCTTCCAACAAAGCTCTCATCCATAACTCGATTACAGAGAATTGCCAAAAAGCCAAGTTCAAAACTGACATGTTTTTGAGCCTTTCTTTGACTTCAAAAAGGCCGAGATGGAGGGCATGTGCTTCGCTCGTTACGAATCGTCAGCAAGGTTTTCGCCGTCTAAACATCAAAACAGCAGCGCCGAACTTCATCGAGGGGTGATCTGTTATTTCTGGAACGAGCCGAAAAGTCATGGAATGCTGTCCGGTAGTATTTTGGTGATTCCCTCGCAAGGGTGAGGTATAGAAGGTTAACTTCTGGCGGCCACAAAATGAGGGTTTATACCACGTCGGTCTCTACCAAGCACACAGCCCATACATTCGTTGACATTGGCTTTTGTGTTTCTAATCCTCCGATGCATATGCGTGATATGGCATCTGCATCTTGCCATCATGACAGTTAGAACAGCGCGATTTCCGAACAGTCCGACATACATCGGTGACTCTTCAATTTTTGGTAGTACGCGCAAAATCCGACGGACGACGACATCGCAAAGCGTCATGGCCTTTTTGATTCCGTCAACGAGTGAATGAGACTTGGTAGAGATCCATAGTGGCGAGGAAGGAAAGCGGAGCCAGGGCTCTCCATGAAGTGATAGAGAATGTGTTTTTGGAAGGAGGAGCGAACATGGCTCAAGCGGTTCGGAATTTTGGAAATACAAAAGCTGTGATATAGTGAAGGAAGAAGCAACTGTTGATCACAGAAGACTTAAATAGACATTCCCGGCCTGCGCGACCGGGTGCTAGGACAGTGCACGTGTACCGCAGTCTTGTCAAATCCATCTGGGCAGGGTCGCGTTGAACCGTGTGAGAGAAATCAGGGCACATCCGCCGTTGTACTGACTTTCGATACATCGCGCAATGGACTTTCTGGTTTTGTAGCAAGCTCTCCGCACGCCAGAGCACATGTTGCGGATGTCTTGTGCTTTTGAACTCATCAAATTTTCTTCGGGTGCTTTTCGAGGTTATGCAAGAAAGAGGGAGAAGGCGGGAGAAACATGATCCACAAGAGCAGTGAGTTTTGGAAACCCGAAGGCAGAAGACATGTGGATATCCTTCTTGAATTTTAGGTAAAAGCCGAAGCTGTAGGATGAGGGAGGAAGAGAGTGACTCGCGCGGCTTTTATACACAACTGAGCAAGAAGAGAAGTCATTTATCGTACATAGTTACGTTTTTGGTTGACAACACATGCATCTGCTGAACGTGAGAGAAGCAGGCATCATGTAGTCATGCATTTTTCGTGTCATTCGCAAAACCAATGCCAGAGGAAAAGACACATGAAAAAGGCGATTATGATTTTCGGTAGACGTGCTCACGGCATGGAAAGACGTTGATATGGTTTCGATCAAGCGCCAGTGGTTGATCCACAGACCCAAGGACGAACATGCAGCCTTTGAAGGTTGGCTTTCGCTTTCTGGAAGAAAGAAGACCATCAATTTGGTAGGCAACTGTTTTGGTAAATTTTACAACGAGAGTAGAGTATAAGATACCAAGTATCACAAGTCTGCAACAGCTGTTTATACCTTCCACACTCCCACAAGCTCCATGTCGTCGTCGTCACCGTATTTTTGCGCAACATAGCGTGAAGGTATGTATGTTTTGAGAGGCAGAGATAGCTACATTTCGTCTGAACAAGCCCTTTTTGGAAAGAAGGAAGAGCAGACAGCAAAGTTATTGATTTATTCTACTCATATTTTGGTTTTTGATATGAGGAAGTGTGGTGTAGGAGATCAGGTCTTAGAAAGAAGAAGGGTGCTTTTATATCTCTCTTACGCTCCATCGAACTAGACATGTAGGGTTGATGACGGAGCTTGTCTTCGACATGCAATAGTTTTGAAGTAGCAGAGACCGCTACATAACTCTGTCGTGTACATCGTTTGGAAGGGCAGAGGGCAAAGTCGTGAACCATCAGTTCAACAGTTTAAATTTTGGAAGCGCGATGTATGATATAGAAGCTGAGGACTCAGGAAGAAGAGACAGCCTCTTACGCCCTCGTCACTCTCCAACAAGCATCGTTTCCTGGTGATCATTTTTCTGAACAACATGGGCGTCCACAAGAATGCATTTGGAGAAGCAGAGACTGCTACATTGCGTTTTGGTGATGTCTTTTGAAAGAAAGAGCAGAGCAGACAGCAAAGCCATGTATATTTCGACGGTAGCTTTGGATTTTGCAAAAGTGGAGTGGAGTGTAGAAGTTCATATCCCACAGACACCAGAGGTTCTTTTATCCCCCATCAGCAGATGCCGCAATGACGTCTCTCCCGGCCATGTTGTTGAGAAAGTAAGCTTCAAAAGTAGAATACCGGGGCGAACTCCAGAGGAACATAGGGTCTCCATTCTACAGTTTTTCGAGAAACAGTCGCAGCCATGTCGAAGCTGAATAGAGTTTTCAATGTTTGGAGGGGACAATCGCTTTCTCTCATGTACCATTCGGTGTATTTCTTTGTTGTAGGAAGTGATAGAGCGGCGAAGACTCCATATATCATGTCATCGCCTGATTTGGAGGAGAGATAAACAGCCATGTGACTATTAAGTTGTCCTTTTGATATAAAACGATGCCAGTAGATCTATCTCATAGACAAGGCCGCAGTCGTTTACGAGTAGAAAGAGGCAAAGATCAGAGGAATCTCCATAGGCACTTTGTCTTCTGATTTTGCAGAAAAGAACGCAGTCATGAAACCACATGATGACGCTTTCGATACTGCCCAAGCAGCCACGACTTCCTCCGCGCTCATCCTTTGGCTAGTGTTCAATTTTGGTACGCCGAAATAGGAGACGAAGCAAAAACTCCATCGAACCCTGACAGAACCTTTTGAGAGGAGCAGAAGCAGCCATGAAAAGACGCCACTTCAGTTTTTTGAGTGTTTCGAAAGCAGCGGTGCTTTTTCTCATGTAAGGCAAGGGTTGAAGAGTCATTTGGAGTACGTGAACAAACCCAGGGAGGAAGAGGCGGGAAGGAACTCCATCGAATAAGACAACGTCGGTTTTGGAAGAAACGGACGCAGCCATCGAGCCGCATCCAAGACATTTTGATCTTTCGATGTTTCGACAGGAGCAGTGCTTTCTCTCATAAATCTTGGAATTTTCTTTTTTAGTTGTCATAGGCCGACCAGGAAAAACGAGGAGGAAATTCCATCACAGGCATGCCATGGCGGTTTTGGAGGAAGGAAGCAGCCATAGCGCAAATTGGGTCTTGTTTCGATGCTTTCGGAAGCAGCGGTGCTTTCTCTCATAGATATGCATGGGTGCAATTTTGAGTACGTGAAAATAGTCGAGGAAAAGCCGGGAAGGAACTCCATCCATTGCATGTGATAGAGTTTTTGGAAAAGCAGAACACAGCCATGGCTGTGTCCCTTGATAAGTTTGGTAAAAGCACTGCGAGAGTGTGGGATATAGAAGCAAGAGTTCTACCCGCACAAAAGACGTTTATATACCCACCTCCATCCCATCTCCGTCCCTCATCCCCCATTCTCCTCATCGTTCACGTGCGACCCAATATGTGAGAAGCCCCCCAATGCGCGTCAAAAACATTCATGATTATACTAATCTTGGTATCTAATCTGACCTCCAAAGTCCTCATCTCCATCTCACATCTTTCGTCAAAAGGACCAGCCTATCTCTCGCTTGCTCAAAAACGCTGCATGCGCGTACGCATGTCCTATATACCCCCAACCCACCCAAAGTCCCCATGCCATGCCATTCGAAAAAGAAAGAAAAAAACGCCACGAATGCAACGCCCTCGTCTCCAAAAAACGCTCCAAAAGGGCAATCTACACAGGACAATCATATTTATATCCTCCCCCCCTCAACAATCTCCCTCCCAATCAACTCCAACTCGCCACTCTCCGCCGTCCTCCTCCTCTCCAACACCCACCTGCCCTCCCCCGCCTCATCATGCTCCCGCACATACGTCACGCTATCAGCCGCACTCCCCTTACGACTATGTCCTCTATTCCATCCACTCCCCCCACCACCGTTCGGCGTAATAGGACTAGAATTACTAATAGGACTAAGCCCCATACTCTGTCTGCGCGTCTGACCTTGTGTAGACACCGTAGGCGCGGAAGGCGAAGACAGCGAAGTATCGATTGAAGGTGGGTTTGGTGGACGGTTTACGTGTTGGGGGAGGAAGGGCGAGGAGAGCGGCATGGGGAAGGGGGAGACGGGGAGGGAGATGTTGGAGGGTGAGGTTGCGGAGAGGCCGCCGGGGGACATGGCTAGGGTCATGTTGTGTTGGGCGTAGAGTTCTGAGATGGGAGGGAGGAGGGGGGCTTCGTTTCCTACGCCGTAGCCGGTTGGGCTGGAGAGGCTGTTGTAGTCGCTGGATGTGAGCGTGGGGCTTTCGGGGCGGTCGGCGCCGTCGTAGGAGTCTGAGCTGGAGCGACCGGACTCGTATACGCCGTTGACGGCGTCCATGAGGCCGTCGTCATCTTCCTCGTCTTCGTTGTCGTCATTGTGGTAGTCGGACGAAACGTTCTTGGAAGAGTAAGAGCTCTCAAGTGAGCTAGAAGGGTGCTCCTTCATGCGATTGCCGACAGGGCTTGATGCTCGTGGTACGAACTGCATGCCCATAGGAGAAGAGTTGCGTGGACTGTTAGCCGCACTGACAGGAAGACTGGCAACACTTCCGCCAAAGGCACCTTTCCGTAGCTTCAGCAGAGTGTCGAGACTCATGTCTTCTTCCTCATTTCCGGGGAAGCCATACGGGCTCATACGAGCGAGTTGTGCCAGGCCAGGGCTAGACATCGGCTGATTTCCGTCGCGGAAGTGGTTGAGACTGATGAACGAATTGCGAGTGCTGTATTCGCTGCGCTCGGTGATAGGCGTAAGATTCGGCTCTCTTACGGCGTTGCGACCGCTAACTGTACGACCGAGACCCATCCCGGATGGGCCGAAGAAGCCACCCCAAGCGCTCGGTGACTCGCCGACTGCAGACGCATAGAACCCAAACTCTTGTCCGTAGAATCCCTCGTCATCATAAGCCAGAGCTTCAGCGTTTGCCTCGGCGATGATGGGGTCGTCTTCCATTGCGGAGTCGAAATCACTGTAGTCATAGTCGTCGTTCACAAAGCCAGAGCTCATACCGTACACATCATCATCTTGTGGGAAGCTGATGGTGTCTACACTGAAGCGACCATCGTCAGGAACAAGACTGGGTCGGGAGTTGCTGAGCGAGGACTGGTCGTCAGCATCGAAACTGGGTTGACCGACATCCACACTCGCTTTCCTCGTAAACCGGCCAGCAGCCTCAGCGCGCGTTGCTGCATCAGCAAGAGCACTGTGATATGCGCTGAGATTCTCAAAACTGGGCACGGGTCGCTGCTGGGCGATTGAGGTCTTGTGTGCGAGCGTAGGCGAAGACTTCTCTAGGTGCTTCGACACAGTATCGTCGTCCGCCTCATAGCCTGTTTCCGAACTCAAGACATCGTAGGCACGCGGCTGATGAGCGGCAGGGGCTTGCTCGTCCTCGGCAAACTTGACTTTCCTCTCGTACAATGGACCGTTGGGGTCATCGAAGACGTTTTCGTCAAACTCTGTAGGCTCGATATCGTCTTGGTCGCCGATAAGCCCGTCGTCGAAGTCAAAGTCGTCGCCCAAATCGATGTTCCCAAAGCTCTGTTGTTTCGTATCCGAAGCAACGGCGTTATCTGATGTCTCAGGTGATTCGTCCTGCGATTCGTCCGGCTGATTTTGAGATGTTGTCAAGCCTAACCCTTGCGCTTGAGGGTCCATTGCATTCTGACCATTCAACTGACCACCCATCATCATCGTCTGATACTGCTGGAGCATCTCTTGCGACATGGCAAATCCGATGGGGTTTCCGTTCATGTCGACGGGTGTCTGCATCTGGTTCAGCGGACTAGCAGTATGACTCTTATTCTGCTGTAGCGACAGAGATGAGAAGTCGAAGGTGTTCATGCCAGAGTCAAGGGTTTGGTCTCCCAGTCCACCCCCAAACTCGTCCTCCTCGCCCAGCATCGGTATTTCTTCGTCGAACCCGCCATCCATATCGTCGTAATCGTCCATGCCGTAGTCGTCGTATTCGTCTTCGACCGAATTGGTAGAAATGCGCGCCTGCTTCTTCTCCGCCTCTTTTGCCTTGTGTCGCTCCTCGAGCAGCTTCTCTTGCGCAGAATCTGTCTGACCAGATATTTGGAAGCTGAACCTGGACGCTCGACTGCTGAAATGTGCAGGTAGCCCGGCTGGCTGAAACGACGGGTCGGAGAGGGAGGTGGCTCTCGAGCGTGCGGGTGGTGGTGGCGACTTCGTCGACTTTCTTTTCCGCGGGGTAACATCTGTAGACACATCCAGCGGGTTCTCCGACTCTTGTACGGGCGACAGGACTGAGGAGCCGCTGTCGAATCCTTGGAACGACGGTCGAGGCAGTGGAGACGTTTGTGGGGGAGGCAATGGGGACGATTGCGGTGGAGGCGGCGGTGGGGGCGAGTTCTTGGGTTGCGGCGGCGGAGGGGCTGAGCGTTCAGGTGGGGGAAATTGTACGGAGTTCCTTGCGAGAAAGTCCTTGTTCACCAGTTGCTCTGCGCGTATAGCAGCTTGCGACTGCTCGTAACTGGTGTCGTCGTCAAAGTGCTCACGGAACACTGGTGTATGCTCCTTCTCTATCTTTGGCGGGCTGGCACGACCAATCTCCTGCTGTCCTTCCCCACCTTCTGCCGCAGTGTTGTACGAGTAGCCTCTGTTCAGTCTCGGCGCGTTGAAGTCGTGTACGATCTTTCCGCGGATGCTGGGGTCGTAGTTGTCAGGCATGGGGGGAACGTTCGAGGGCGAGCGTTGGGTCACAAGCGATTCGTCGGCGAGAGGATCCAAGGTCTGTCCAGACCTGCGTCGCATGAGGAGTGACATGGGGTTGCGCAAGGTCAGCCTCGATCTTGACTTGCTGGGGGCTGCCGTTGGGGTCGAAGTGCCCTTGGAACTGCCCGTGAGTTTGTCGCTGATGCCACTCAGCAGCGACGTCTGCGACTTGGAGAAGTTGGAATAGCCGGGAGAGATGACAGAGGGCGCCAGGTGGGAGGACGACTGGTGAGGCGTCTCAGACGACGGGGCGGGTTCTGTCCTCTGTGGCAAGGGAGAGCCTCCACTATGTGAGCGCGCAGAGAGGGGCTTGTTCTCATAGGCGGGGGAGAAGTGGTCCTGTGTCCGCTGGGGCGGGGAGAGCAAGCTGCGATCCTGCGCCATCTTACTGCTGCTCCCCCCAGTGCTCCCCGAGTGCTGACTGGCGGTATACTGGGAGCTACCAGGCGAGGCCGCCTTGTCCAGCTTGGAGGCGACGCGTGCGATGGGCGGCAGTTGGGGCGGGTAGGGCGATATGGGCGAGCCCGAGGTGTAGCTGGCATTGTCGTTGAAGCGCGGCGAGGAGAAGTGCTCGGTGGTCTGCGACGGCGAGGGCAGTGGAGGTGCGGCGGGACTGGGGCTGGGGACGGGCTCGGGCGAGGCCAGACTCGAGGCATTGCGCTTCGCATGGCCGGGCCTGAGCTTGGAAAACATTGACGTCCCGGACGGCGCCATGGTTGTGTTTCGTGTCGCCGCGCGGCCGCTGTCGCGCTGCGTCTAGCACGCAGAGTCGATGCCGGGCGGCGCTGGTTCGGGCGGTTGTCGTGCCTCTCAGCGAGGCCATGCACCGAAGCGCACCATGACCGGGTGGGGAGAAGCGTGCCGCGGCGTTCTTGGGGCGATGGGCCGCTGGTTGCAAAAGTTGGTGAAGGGTTCCGGCGTGGTACAGCCTCGGAACGCTAGCGGGTGAGGCGCGACGGCGTCAATTGCGGCGTTGCGGTGGGAGAGCAGGGCAGCCAAGTGCCGAGTGTCGTGGCCGTCTCGTGTAGCCAGAGGGAGGGGCGCGTCGTCGTCGTGGTCCTGCTCCGTCGTGGCTGGCCGTGAATGCTGATGCGACCTCCTCTCCCAACACCAAGGTTCATGCGACACGCCCGCTAGCAGGGGTCTTCCCGCACCACCACCTCCCCACTCCGACAACTGGAACGCTCTTGCAACGGCTTCGCGTAGACTTTCTGAACCCGCGAGCGCTCGGTCCCACACAGCTGCTATGCGCTGATCAAGCAAAGGGATGCATGAGGTCGCTTCACTGCGAAGTCTATGATTGACAAGCGGACGCTGATGACGTTGGAGCTCGTCGATACTACAAACCCCACTATAGGCCTAGACGAGTGATAAGACCATGGCATGACATGTGCTTTTTTATTCAACGTTCATGTGAAGATGCTCTAGAGCCGATTCTACCCTCCCAACATCTCACTAAGCAGCCCTCTTGCCGCCCCTCGACATCTTCGGCCTGCCAAACCTCCCAACATTCCGCTTCCTCAGTTCCGACCGCTTCGCAACTTCCTCGCCAGCCGCCCAGGTAGGCTCTGGGTCTGGTCCGTTGAGCGCCGTGTTGTATGTCGCATTAGCCGGCGTCACCTCGAACTGGATCGTGGCATTGCCCTCTCTGTAGTCACTTGTCGGTGTGCCCACACTCAAGTAATCCGTGTCTAACTCCTCCTTACCAGTCGCGATGTCGACCTGCTTAAGCGCGCGCTCGAAGATCTCAAGCGACGCAAGAGGTTGGTAGAAAGGTACCTCGTGGCCGGACTCGTAGATGCGGAGGAAAGAGAAAAGTCCTGCCTGCTTGACTTGGCCGTGCACGATGCCGTCGCTGGTGGTGATATTGGTAAATCCAGCCTCGGAGTAGCCAGTTGCGTTGATCATGTCTGCGACGACCTGGCCACCGAGCCAGTTGCAGTTGTAGTCGGCGTCGCCGTAGTACAGCATAACCTGAACGCCAGCATCGAGCAATTTCTGGCAAGCAGCGATGGTGCCAGATGGACGGTCGTCATCACCCGTGTTGCCAAATGCCGCAGAGACTGTGCTGGCACTCGATGAGAAGTTCTGGAACGCGCCAACCGCTTGCTGCACCTCAGGCAGGTTCAGATAATCCCTGAAGTAGTCGTAGGGGAACGGGTCGGGCGTCAAGAACCTCATATCGTACTCGTCGCGTCCGCTGTAGATGTCGTAGAGGTTTTCGACCTTGGAGTAGCAAAAGTCATCTGCGGCGGCACAGACCGAGTTGATTCCCGTCTCGTAGCACTGCTTGGTACGGTCTACGCAGTTTCCAGGACCGTAGAGGTTGTTGTACCACTCAGCCTTGACTGTGTCATTGTACGGGTCGTAGTCGTATGTGTTGCCAGGGAAGACGGAGTAGTTATAGTAGGCCTGGTACTGGACAAGTGGATCGAACCACCCGTTACCAATCAGCACGTTCTCGAGCTCGATCTTGTGTGCGCCGCTGATGTTTTTCGCGTTCTGATCGAGGAAGTAGGCGTTGAAGACGGGTGCATAGTGGCCGCCGTAACTCTCGGTGGTGAAGCTAAAGCCGTTGCGCGAGTACTGGGGGAATGCACCCATGAATCCTTGTAATGTCTTCCACATGTTTGGCGCCGCGCTCTCAGTGCTGTTGGCGGTCAGGGTGTGATCGGGTTTGGAGTATGTTCCGCAAGTTCCATAGTTCTCAGCGTAGTCTGGGCAGGTCGCGTTCGGCAGCTGAACGATCGTGCTGCCGTCGCTATAGCCGGGGATAGGAATAGAGTACGAGAACCCGACGTCCGTTGGCTGATCGATGAACAGCATGTTGCTTGCATTCGTCCACGAGTACGGATTATTGAACGGTTTCATGTCTGGGCCAATACCACATGGTCCCAATTCCTGGAAGAGACCGATCATGGAGCTGGAGCCTGGGCCTCCATTGATCCACTGTCACAATGTCAGTATGATGCTATGATGTTATGAAGAAGCTTGCGGTATTTGAAATTGTATCAGAAAGTCGTCTTAACTTACCACTGTCAACGGCGCATCGGTCGGGTCCTGATTGCGCGCCTCGAAGAACCACCAAAAGATATGCTGGTCCTCAGCCACATCTGCATAACCGCTGTAGCTCTTTACACTCGGGTCAAGCTCGCAGATGCCAGCAGGTACCTCCTTGTATCGTACACTGACATTCGCATAGCCCTCTTTAGTAATAAGATCCTTTGGCGCAGGTACAAATTGCGCAAGAGCACCCGCAGCCAACAAAGGCGCGGCGAGAAGCTTTCCTGTCGCGCTCTTCATCGTCGCTTCGGTTGCAAGTCTTGTCTTGGTGAGGTGACGAGCTATTCCTGTCCGACTCGATGATTGAGTGAGTGGGAAAGAGCGAAGGTAAACAGAGAAAGAGCAGTATGACGAGCACTTTCACTTTTTATTCTGGAAGCTTATGCAGGTCCGACTAGAAAGGCCCGCAGTCGTCGCGATAGCCAACTCTCACCTTCCCATGTAGGCTAAGAAGTTGCTCATCTCGGTCCCGGAGGCCGGGGTTGTGGCTATCCGCGTAGCCTGTTGATCGTACCGGCGACGTCATGGTGTAGCTCGGTACTTGCGGTTTGCTTTTCGCGACGGGCGATGAGCGAAGCTTATCTGGAGTATACCTTCTAGAGCAGCCATCGCCAGGGTTATACGCGTTCAATGGATTGATTCCAGGCGACCTACGTATACAAAATGCGATACGGCCTATACGGGCGGACAGAGTCCATCAATCTGACCGGAGCTTGTTACCTTGTTAATTGAGTGAGACGCTACGAAAAGCTACCCCGCTATTCCGTCCAAGCGCGCATTGGCAAGAGCTTGTGCAAGCTTGCACGGCTTGATAGCGGTCATGGCGATAGTGGCAGACTATCTAATCCTATATGGGCAGGTAGGTAGCACCGATTAACCGAACATCACCGGTCAGCTTCATGTCTTCGGCGCCGCGTCAGAAGTCATTTCGGTGTAATCATCGTATAAGACGGCTTGTAATTCCGTGTCAAGGAAACGGGACATCACGCGATGGGTCGGAGTCGTTGTTCAGAACATATCTCATTGGGCTCATGCCATTACAATCGTTGTGTATTCGTATCCGTCACTTCGTATGCAATCGTCAAGTCCTCCAACGCCTCTTACTCCATGTCATGCTGGGATGCAATTCGAGGTGGACGCTCATCTACAATACTGTACCGAAGCCGAAGGTCGTCTTGATACTGCGCACGTAGTACTGGTCCCAGTTGGTCTTAGTGGGCTCCTCCTGACCAACTGGTACACCCTTCCACTCGACCCTCATAACCGTCACGGCATCAACATCGTTTTGATCAAACCATATCGACAGTGTCGAGTAGTGTCCCGCAGGCCATTGCGCAAGTCGCCATTTCTGGACGATGTGTGTGGGTTCTTGGAGCTCGGTGAACTCTCCACTGACGTTCCCGCCAAAGAGCTCAAAGGTACCGCCAGGCTTCGCACCTGTGAAGTTCCTCGGGGGTGCCCGTGTAAACGCAGCGATGCGCTGAGGGTCCGTGAAGGTCTGGTACAGGTTCGCCGCGTCGGTGCGGAACTCTGTGCTGTCGGTGATGGTGGTCACATTGACAACAGCACCAGAGCTGCTCTTTTGAGAGCCAGATGCCTCCGTCTGGGAGGTGGATTTGTTCACGCTTGAGCTCGAGTATACCTTTGGGGCCGAGAAGCCGCTACCGGGGTTCGCACCTGGCGCGTGTTGGATATCCTTTCCGTGTTCCGCCATGACCGCTGGCGCAAGCCCTGTGAAACTTGTTCGTAGTTGCGGTAGGATCTTGGATCGTACTAGGTCCTTTACGGGTTGTTTGCTCGCTTCGTCGGAGTAGACGTCTACCTCAAACTGTGACAAGACATTAGTGACTGTGTACACTGGCGAGTGCGGAGAGACGAAGGACGGTGCCAGCGAAGGGAACATACGACATACTCGTCTTCCTCCGTGTCGTGAGCGACTTCCGGGACGGTAATGGTGCCGCTAGCCTCTTCGCCCTCTTTGTTCTTGCCTGCCGACTGAGTCAGCGCGACCAAGAAAGGCAGCTGAGAAAGGACGTACCTGAGTATTCGAGCTTCAGCTTCACGTCGAAGATGGTGATGACTTTGCCTTTGCGTTGGCTCACGTCTACGTCTCCATCCATGCTAACGACCTTGTCGATCTTGGCTGTGACGCCATCCTGCTCAGCCGATATTTGCGTGAGCTCCTTGTCAAGATACTCGCGCGTCCATCCTGACACATCCTTGTTGACCCAATGCCAGTTGTTCGGGTTGTGGAGGACCATGGTGATGTTCGGCGGCGCGCTCGATCTCGATTCAATCTCTGTCAGGAAGTTGTTAGCTTCGGCCTCTCATACTATGTAGAAAAAACGCATGTAGTGGGAGATTGTCAGAGGGCGACTCGTAAGTCTAAGCAGCTGATCCGCATATAAAGAGTACAAGTCTTCTCAGACTGGTGCCAGCTTGTGTCTCATCATTCAGGTATTGGTAAAGGGTGGTGAATACTTACAAATTGTAGCGCTCAAGCTGGAACGAATCTCTACAAGCGACAAATCAAGGCGCAGGTGCAGAATGTTCAAGGAGTCGAGGTGTTCATGCGAATTATGTAGAGGGGAGCTCGAGGCAGAAGTTTCTGGAACTGATACCACAAAGCGCGCTATGCCCGGGCCGACCGAAGCTCCGCTCGCGTTCCTTGGCCCGAGCTCTTTGCAGCAGCGGCAGCAACGTCGATGCATGCTGCTGGTCGCAATGCTCTCACCCACTCCAAACGTCTTCACCAGAGGATGCACTCAAAGGTTGCCAGGTAAATAGTTCGAGTTCAATAGGAAGCTGTCACATTCGACATTGAAGAAACTTTCGGGGCTTCACTAGCGGACAGGATACAAGTATTGGCCGGCAATCTCGAACTCACCCATTGCAACATGGCGTGGGATGTTGTCCAGGTGATTCAATCTCATTTCCTCTAGAATCGGGCCATTTGGGTGTTCACCTGGACGACCGCTGAACGAATGTCTTTACTGCCGTTTGGACGCGGCATGTTGATCGCATTGAGTTTGAGACCAGGGTTTAGCGCACGGCCGGGAGAACGCGCTGGGGGTTCGCGCTGTGTTGCCATCGTCTAACGGCGAAGAAATTGATGTCATTTTCATTAGAGGATACCGAGGGTGGAGTATTTGAAACCCCTTAACCCCAAGGTAGAGAAGCGCACCTGCCTTCGTACTGTTTCGTCTCCTGCTAGTACCTGGTGTTGCTTGCAGCTAGAAAGTGCGACCGTGTATCTCGACGCGCAGAACCTTGCGACCACCTCTTCCAGGTTTCCCCTCCACACCGTTGCTTTCTTTTTCGCGGCATTCGCACGTCAGATTCTATAACACACTGGGCGCGTCCCTCATTTCCTTCATCGCAACCGTCTTTGCACGCACGCCGAGTACTACGCCGCCTGGGTGCATGCGCGACGCGTCTTATCAGCGACAAATCGCTTTCAACCCCTCCGGACCATCGGCGCGCACATATCATTCCTTCCCTAGCATCGCGAGCGGCACAGCAAAGGAATCTGCTGCTTTTAAAATCACTCGCTTCCGGTATGTATCCTCATGTTCCCTTTCTTCTCTGCCATGCCGAACCGTGCGGGAAGTTTTAAAGTTCTGTCACCTGTCATTAGCCGTGCGCGAGGCTGTGCGCGCAAACGAGCGTGCCATACAGACCATGGAGCATTCCAGCATTGGTGTCACGACAACGTCTGGGACAAATCGACCGGCAAGACATTTGAGACGACAAGACTGGTCCATGCACGATGGAAGCATTGCTCGATCTCTGCAATGGGACCAACAAGTCAAACATCAACGGCAATAAACATGTATTGTCTCAGACAGCGTTTGCTCATCGCATCATGTGCCGCTGCAGCCAAAGCTTTTTCTTGCACAGAGATTTACCTATATAGCATATGCAGAGCGTGCGACATCTGTCCTCCCACACACATTGCTAACTCCTCGTTGCAGTAATAGTGTACCTCCACAGTCGCGATCGTAACGCCTTGAACCATCTGAGATGGTGGCGTCCGTTCTCCAACCAAGCACCTCTCGGGCCAACATGGTGAACCCGAAGAAAAGACCAGGTGAGTATCACATCTTAAGGTCCTATCCAAGACCGGCCACTGTGCAGACACTGACCACTACAGCTTCCGAGCAAGCACAGCCAGCCAAGTCAAAGGCAGCACGTCCATCCGCAAAACGGCGGGTAGAACGGAGAATAGCAGGATATCAAGAATATCTTAAGGGTAATACGAAGGACTTTGTTCGTCACGATCCAGCAACGGAAACGTTGCCCGATCTACTCGCCTACGATGATGAATTTATGAAAGCCGAGAGGGCTTGCCTGGAGATTCCACAAGACTTCATCCTAGCTGTTAAGCCAGACAAGGACCCGCAACTAGCCGCAAGTCTCAGACCCAAACTCAACGAGGTGATGGACGAGTACCAAAGCGAACCCGAGCGTGTGGCAGTCGTCGGCAAGACTGGACAGGGGAAGTCGAAATTGATAGATGCTATCTTGGGCATCGATGGGATTGCAAGATCGGTAAGCACGACCTCCCCAAAGCATCACGTCATCTAACTTTTCTAGGGGGCAAGCGGCGTGGCAACAACTCGCATTCCAATTGTATATTCACCACGTCGAGCGCACATACAAACACCCTACGAGGTGAGACTGGAGCTTTCCGGCAAGATCGACTGTCGAGATTCAGTACAACAGCATCTTGCCAATCTTGTCGCGAACCTAAAAAGATGCGTGGAAGGGCCTATAGAGCTTGACGATCAAGGCCAAGACAGTCTACGGGCGCTTCAGAATCTGTTCAGCGACATTCCAGAATTCGCATCGAACGAATCTACTTGGACATTCCTAGGATATGATGTCAATTCGCACAAATTCTCATCAGTAGCGAAGCAAAAGGATGCGTTTGGCCAATGCGTCAAGTGGGCTGAGGACCGGCGCCAGAAGATCGCCAACATGTCCGCACAGGGTATCTACGCTACCAACGTGACGGAGCTGCGGAGAGAGCTCGCGCAATTCAGCGACGATCAAGCCAAGATGGACGACACCAAACTTGGTTTCAACCCCTCTGCGCTCGTAGAGAGGATTGAGGTCTTTGGTGACTTTCGGATTCGCTACTCAATCGGCGACTGCCCCGGACTACAGGACATCAACAAGGCAAGCTTGTGCCCTTCCCAGGTTGACATCGCTCAAGCTAACCGTGTGTTGATAGGACCGTGAAACAAAAGCGAACCGATATCTTCAGGACTGCAAAGTAGTCATAGTCGCTGAAGAAATCACGAGAGCTGGCGATAGCGCGTTTCTTGACCACTTAATTAATGACCGTACTACAAGGAGGCCCGATCAACGCATCATCATCGCCTTGACAATGGGAGAGTCCAATCTGAACCCATCGGATCGCAAAGATGCATCATTCAACCAACATGAGACAGCTGATCTCGACTGGCTAGCCGAACGTAAAGCAGAAACTCGGAGAAAGAAGGACAGCTACGCGCCAACAGACTATGCGCAAAGAGACCACTGCGCCCGCGAGATCGCTTTCATGACTCTCGAAGAGAACGAAATATGTGCCCGAGAACGAGGTCGTCGCATCAGCGACAGGCTGAGGGAAAGATTCGCAAAGCAGAACGAAAATTTGACAGTTATGACGACTTCGGCAAAAGACTACATGGAGCATGTCGAGGGCTACCACCAGTACACCGACGAGCATCTGCCGCTGTCCGTTGAGTCTACCCAAATCCCCAGTCTATGCAGGGAACTCGCCGCTATCGCCAATGAACGGCTGCAGAAAGATCTTCTTCGCTTTTACAGGCGAACACTACCCGAGCTCTTCAGCTATATCGAGCTCGCTTGCAGCACGACTTCCGGGCCGGTGCAGACAGGGCCCAGGTTCAACTTTGAAGAATTCGCATCCAAATTGTTGAAGCCGCTCGAAGTCTTCCTCGACGTTTTCGAAAATGAACTCATCCTTCCGAGGATTAAGAGCATGAGAGAAGGAGTCGGCGATTGGAAGAACGAAGGTCACCATAACATCAACAATGTTTGGCGAAAGTTGCATGGCAACGCCGTACGGTGCTACTTGAACAAGCTAGGCAACCACCGGACAAAGGGACTGCCGAGTTGCAGTTGGAACATTACGCTTCTGGGTCCTGTCCAGAAGACGCTCGACCCGCTGTTCAAGGAGCTAATCGCAGAAGCACCCTCTAGGCTGGGTAGCCTTGCATACCAGCTAGAAGGAGTCGTGGACGACTTCCTGGAAGCCCTTCGCGTTGCCGCCGAACAGCTCGACAGCAAGAATTTCGTAGCGAACCTTGACGACAAGAAACCGCAACTCTACAAGATGTATAATGTTGTCGGCAAAGACCTCATGATATTCCTTCGGCTGTTCCGAGGACGTCTTACTGAAGACGGCAACGGTGACTTCTTTCCCCAAAAAATGAAACCGGTCTACACTGCCACATTACGGGCAAAACCGGCGGGCAAGTTGACCATGAAAGAGGTGCAGATGCAGACACTGGAAGCGCGCATATGCGGAAAGAACAGTCCCTACGACCAAATGGTCGACATGTTTGAAACCGCTTGGAAAGCCAAGAAGATAGCGTTGTTGGAGATTGGCAGACAAGCTATTGCATTTCACATAGCAGAGATCAAGGCGTCGTACAAGCAACTCAGCACTCCTGAGCTGCAGGATGATGCCGTGACGCTGCTGCGCGCTGAGCTGGAGCGCAAGGTTGGCGTGGCGAGGGAACAGTGCAAGGGACCTATTCTTGCTTCCCTTCTGGAATGCGGGCTTGATCCGAACTTGAAGAAAGTGAAGAAGGAGAAGAAAGTCAAGAGAGAGAAGAAGGTCGCGAAGGTGGAGAAGTAGGCAAATGGAGTGTGGAAATGGTAGTGAGATCGGGTGTATACCCAGGGTTTGCTTTCATGCGTCCGTTCAGTTCAGGTATGATACCCACGATGGGCGGTAGGCCCGCGAAAATGGAGTCTGGTTTTGTTGTGCGATACTTTTGCGATGTATGTAGGTCTACGTCTACATAGGCTTTCGAACACGAATTCGCCACACTATGAGAGATGT
The DNA here is from genome assembly GCA_023758145.1 of Alternaria sp. BMP 2799. Taxonomy (NCBI): domain Eukaryota; kingdom Fungi; phylum Ascomycota; class Dothideomycetes; order Pleosporales; family Pleosporaceae; genus Alternaria; species Alternaria sp. BMP 2799. The sequence continues at coordinate 378,141 of JAFVLP010000010.1, read as the reverse complement.
TGTCGGATAATGAGACCGCCGCATACCTCCCGCAGCGAACAACGGAAACATATCTCCCAGAAGTCTATATTACCTTTGAGACATTGTGAACTTTCATCTTCGTACTGATGTAAACTGCAGCGCACCTGTTCGATTTCTTGTTTGTGTGCTTTACCGAGATGATTGGTGTACTCATCCGATACACAGGACGTGTAACCAGCAACATTGGTTTCCACCAATGCCACATGGTGTGTACATGATCGCTATGCCGAACATCCAGAACAACGCCTTCAAACAAAACCGCTATCATAACACGCACAATATCCCGTACCCTGTCGTGCCGCGCCGCTCCACTCACTCGATGCTCGGTCCTATACAAGGTAGACCACAGGTCAAGGAATATCCTGATTTTGAGAGGTATCTCAAGAACTCAGCCCTAGGCCTGCACGCCGAGACCTGGAAGGGATGCCAAGTCAACTACGTTCGTTTCTGGAAGCACCACGGCGACGAGCAGATGTTGAGGCAGTATGTCGAACCTGACTGGGCTTGGAAGCCAGTATATAGCCCTCTCGCTTTCCTGCTGCGGCCTGTTTTTGACTCTGCTGTCCACAGTACGGCTGCTCTACCTTACTGTGGTCCTTAGCAAGACCGATGAGTAGATACACTTCATGGATCCATGATACTTCTCTCGTGCTATAACTCTTGACTCTTGTTCGTGGTGATGCAGACACTGTCGATTCATGGCGATGAGCTGGGAGTCCACACAGATGTTTCAGTGTTCTGAGAACCTTTTGAAACCATATGAAGTGTTCCAGGGCCCACCTATACCTATTAGTACACAATGTCCCTGCTGCTATGTATGCGGCAAAAGCGATTTCTTTCGAGGCTACAAGAGTATACCCAGGTATATAAAAGGGCAAGTCGCTGGCGAGGGAGTGGAGGGAGTTTGTAAGGGTCAACATTGTTAGCCCATCTCTCGCACCACTCCACCCTCTTCAAGCTACGCCAAACGCGCGATACTCCAATATATCTCGAAAAGGTAGAGCCCGAAGTCTTCGACAGGTTCCCAGAACACTCTAAAGTACTCCTGGGTCCTCCATTACCTATTAGAACAAGACTTTCCCATGCGATGTATGCGGCAAAGCCAGTTTCTCAAAAGGCGATACGAGCTTATCCAGGTATATATCGGCTAAGCCTGGAGGTTCTCACGAATTCCTGGGGCGCTGGGGAAATTCCTAGAAGTCTATGAAGTGCTCCCGGGCCCCTCGAGACATGTTAGATCAAAAATTCCCAAAGCTATGTATGCGGCAAACCCAATCACGAATTCCAGATCTGGAGCGTCATGGGTAAAAGTCACCCACATACTATCGCTCACGGTTGCGGTGCCCGTCTCGCATACAGCGACCCCGCTGATCGTCTCGGTATGAGAGTCAACGGCATTTGGGGCGGCGACAAGCTGGGCGGGTGGTGTTGGCTGACGATGTATGGAAATGCAGAGAAATCTATCCCACGACTCAGCCGGCTCGTCGACTGGCTTAACGGCTTGGATACTGAAGAATTGCGACCACGTCGCCGGTATCTCGCGAACAAGCGTATCGGCCGGCGACAATGTGGATGCATTTCCTACCAGCTGGATGCTGAAGTGAAGTGGCAGGAACCCCAAACCCAGGACTATAGCGTGAGCGGGGCTTACGAGGCGTTTGGCCGATATGTACGGAACTGGGCCAGTGTCTTTAAGATGCCGTCGACAAGAGACAGGAGCAATCTAGACCCTACCAGAACTAAGACAGAAGTATGAGACTGAATGTAGGTAAATCTCGTCGCAAAAAGATTCTACGCCGGGCGACTACATCGACGTTGTACATACCTAAAAGGAAGGATTACGATGCATGTAGTTGCTAGGGCTATGCGAAAAAACAGCACAGAACGCAACCCAGGTCTGAGTCCAAGCGTGCTTTGACTCTAGGCCCAGTGATCCGCATTAACGAGACCTCGCAAGAGGTGTTGCGATGTTGACTGCCGCTGGTACGGGGATGGGAGCAATCCAAATCCTGTGCGAGCCCGTTGAGCGTTGCGTCGTTTCTCGAGAGAAACATGAGGTGTAATGCGGGTAACTTTCTCATCAATTGTTTTCCTTTATGGATGCTTCTAAAGAAGATGAGTTTTGAGTCGACGCTAATACTACGACAGCGCGACTTCGCTACATCGCTGAAGAGGCGCGCAAAGTGTTTGAAACGAAGGCGCTGTATCCGCGAGCCTGCACTGAGTGCCCGGTTTCCAAGGTTCTATTCGCATATCTTGTCGCGAAAAGATTAGTCCAGACGCCTACATCAGCGCCGCGACAACCCAAAAGGCGGTAATACTAGGATGGTAGCTGCCAGGGCGTGGTCTGCGACAACGCTGAGTCGACACAGTCAGAGTACAGGGCGAGGCGGCTGGCGAGCGTCAGCGAGCCCGCCGCCTCTGCCAGCCTGCCGCGCAGCGGCGCCCCCCTACAGAGAAGATTAGCATGGCCCCTGCACTAAGGATGACACGCTCAATCAAAGAGAAGCTACCGTTTTTTTGATCTTGATCTGGCGCCGGAGTAGATAGGATGTCTTAGAGGGATTTGCAATCCGATATCTGTGATTGCGAACATAGAAAAACGTGAAGTGCAGAGGAAATGGTGTTTTGATCATTATTGTGCGGGAAGAAAGGTCGCTGGACCCTTGCGCAGCAGAAAGAGCGCAAAAAGAAGAGCAGGGCTCGACTCGAACCCGGGCCTCCACGCACCAGTTTTGCGGAGGAGTCAGATCAAAGAGCAAAAAAATGGTAGCTTCTCTTTGATTGAGCGTGTCATCCTTAGTGCAGGGGCCATGCTAATCTTCTCTGTATCGTTTCAAATTGACCAAATGCCCGAAGGCGAAGGTTAGACAAATAAAACCGTAAATATAATGGAGCGTTTGATAGTACGCGCTGGGGCGCGTGAAACGCTGGATTTGAGCCGGTGGCGGTCGGGAACACCAAAACTTGGAAGTGGACCACGCTCGAACCACCAAAGCTTTGGAAAGTCATTGGGTGACCTGTGCATGTCCTGGAGCTGCATAATGGCTATCATAGGCGGGCTTCGCCTGCTGTGATAGCCATAACTGCTATTGAGACCATTCGTTGTCGCTATGTCTCAACAGCCTATAAGACACCCAGAATATATTCACCATCTCTTTCTTCGATCAACGCAAGGTATGCAGTTCGTTGTATACAGCTGGCGGTAACGACTCGTTACTATGCGGATGCATCTGCTAGCTGGGTAGTTGTCTTGCTGGTAAGATCAGCACATGAATCCAGCGCGTTATAGTTGGACTTGTCGGATATGCTTCTAGCGATCTTCGATATGGCAGGATTCGATGGTGCTGCTCGCGATGTCCTTTACTACCTAGGCAGTTGTTGAATTTAGTCGTCAGCTGTCTGCATGATTTCGGAGTACTTGGGGAATTGCATCTGAAGCCTCTCAGCGCACGACATGCACGGAAAGCAATCCTGTGTCTTGATATGAGACGAAAGTCAGCTTCGAGGCGCGCAGTGATACAACAGCAGGCCGGAGAAAGAATGCAAGTGTGTGAGAAAGCCAGGCAAGTGGTATTGACTGTGATGTTTACCCCTCTACCCCACTTGCGCTTCGCGAAACTGCGCATTAGGAAGTAGCGCTTCAATATGGTCGTCACGGTCGCGCCTTCCAAATTTCGACTCAACTACACATGTACGTGGGAAGCAATGCGCATGCCAGAACTAACGATGAGCGCTGACGTATATCCCACAGTCAAATGTGATGCTCTGCAATAACAGCCTCGTGACGTGATGTATACTTTGAAGTAAGCCTTTCTGTGCAACGCGACTCAGAGAACGAGATCTTTTTAGCATATCAGTATGTATGCGCAGGGCAAGTGGTCAATTCGTAACAATACCGCGCAAAATCACACAGGCCCTGTGTCCAAGATGAGGCGCACACACAGCACAGTTCAAATGAGAGGAGACAAGGGTATCATTACTACTCTACTCCTCCAACAAGTCCATCACCAACTGCGGAATGACCTGCACACCTTCACCCTGTATCGCACTAATCGGCACAGTCTGCACGTTGCGCCGCCACGCATGCTTGCGGTTGCTAGGATGGGGTTGGGCGCCCTTGCTCACCTCCTCAAGATACACACGAAGAGCCTCAAAGTTGGCCTGCGTATCCGGCAAGTCGGCCTTTGTCGCGACAACGAACCAAGGCTTCGAAGATATCGGGGTTGTGCTCAGGAAGGGAAGAGGCTTCGGTGAAGGATCCAGATGCGGCGAGTCGAGGAGGTCGGATGCGTCGCTCGGTGGTGCTTTACCAGCGGGCGTGTATGTGACCATCCTGCGCTCTGTCTCCGCGTTGAGTTCCTTTCCGCGCAGCGTCTCGTACTCGGACACTTCGCGCCAGAGCAGCTTGAGCGCTGCGACGGCATCACCGGCGGAGAGGTCGATGACGAAGGCGAGGACTGCGGCGCGCTCAATGTGTCGCAGGAAGCCTAGTCCGAGCCCTTTGTCTAAATGCGCGTCTTCGATCAGACCCGGTACATCGGCAATGGTAAAGTTCTCGCGCAGCTCTCCATTTGGTCTGCGTGACCTGACAAGCGGTCGCCCCTTGTGGTCGTCGAGGACAACGGTGCCGACGTTCGGCTGGAGGGTCGTAAAGGCCCAGTTGCCGACTCGCGCACGGCTGTTGCTCAAGGCTCGGAGGAGCGTACTCTTTCCAGCATTGGGCAGCCCGACCAGTCCCAGATCTGCGAGAATCTTCAACTCTAGTTGTAGTGATATCTTCAGGCCTTCGTCTCCGCGCGTAGCCATCTTCGGCCTGTTGTTGAACGGCGTCATAAAGTGCGGGTTGCCCAAGCCGCCCATCGCTCCGGCTGCGATCAGCATAGGCGTCTCCATGTGCTTGTCCAAGTCCAGCCACATGGGCGCTTCCGGCTCGAGGGCTGCTAGATGCGATCTTCGTGGTGGAGGGAGCTTGGGAAACTTGATCCGGCTCAGTTCGGAGGGTATAGTGCCGGGGTAAACCAGCCATCGGTCTCTCCTGTAGCTGGGTTGTCCCTCCTCCAACTCCTCCGCTTCTTCATCCTGCTCCATCTTCCAGTGCTCCTCCTCCATGATTGCCACCGGGTCATGTCTTTGTAGCTCGCGCACGATAGTCCCCACAGGCACCGTGATCAAGACGTCGGTCCCCCGCTCGCCACCTTTGACTTTGCCCTGTCCATTGCGCCCTCTGCCAGCCTTGATCTGTCGCCGTCTCGCAAGCTTATGTAACGATGTCTCGCCGCGGACTGCTTGTATGTAGACGTTGCCTCCACTGCCACCGTCGCCGCCATTGGCAGGCCCTTCTTCAATGTATTTTTCGCGCAGGAACGAGACGCAGCCGTGGCCGCCGCCACCAGCTTCAACGGTAAGAATGCATCGGTCGGCAAAAGGTGTGAGGGAATAGTCGTCCGCCGTGGGATCTAATCGCGAGGACTGCGCATTCGGATTCGCATCGGGCTGCTCAGCAGACGTGGAGTTGCATCTGAGCTGTAGCGGGAATCGTTTGCGGAGTGGACATCTGCGCGCTGCCGAGGCAAGTGGCACGTGGAGGAACGCGGGATACAGAAACGGCGTAAGCGTACCGCTGAGACTGTGCGGACGAGCGAACGACATGCGTTGATTGCGAAAGTGGCGTCGTTAGGAAGATATGTTCAATCCTGTATATTTCAATCGTCAATATCGCGTCGCGGGCCTAGCGAATGGCGGCCCCAGTTCCGATACATGATCTACAACGCTTGTCCAGGCTAGTCCTACATGCCTCGGTACCCAGCAGACCTCAAAAGTACATATGACTTCTTGGGCATTTACTTCTGCCTTGGACAGGCGTTCAATCGTTTGCCTATCTTCCGCCCTTTCTTGGAAGCCCCCAAACTTCGTATCAGTACCTGCATAGTACCTGCCTCGACCCCCATCAGCCCCCTTTTTCAATAAACCCTTTCGCCCCATCTACCAGCCCCATCATGATCCGATGTGCCTTGCTCACACTGGCAGCCGTGCTGCTCAGAGTCGCCAAACCCGAGTACTTCAGACTTGGTGGGAAACTCGGTCTCTCCAGCAGTCAGCTTGTAACCCTCCATTACTACCTCAAGTGGGCGTTGCCGATATGGGCCCTTGTAGACTTCAACTCGATGCTCAATCGCTTTGCCGAAAGGCGATGGCTCTGGAGGACCGACAAGTCTATTTGGGATTGGAAGAATGAAGTCGCTATAGTCACGGGTGGTTCAGCGGGTATCGGGGGCTGTGTGGTCAAGAAGCTCACCTCTCATGGCATCAAGGTCGCGGTTCTCGACGTTAGCCCCCTGTCAGAAATGTTTACCAAAGGTACGTTGCGGCACAGGACCGCCGTGTTTCAAGCTAACGATCTTAGATGAGCTTGCCCTCGTACGATACTACAAATGTGACATTACATCGCGAGACAACATCCATCAGGCGGCGGAAGCCATACGTTCCGACTTGGGCTCACCCTCCATACTAATCAACAATGCCGGCATCGGTAACGCGTGGACTGTCAAAGACATCCCCCAAGTCAACCTCAACAGAATGTTCGAGATCAATCTCCTGAGTCACTGGAGTACCGTTCAAGAATTCCTCCCAGACATGCTCGCTAAGAAGAAAGGCCACATCATGGGCGTCGCAAGTCTTGCTTCCTTCGTTGCTCTCGCAGGTGCGGTGGATTACAGTGCCACCAAGGCGGCGCTTCTAGCTTTCCATGAAGGCCTAACACAAGAAATCAAGCATCGCTACAAGTGTCCAACGATCCAGACCTCCATGGTTCATCCCAACTGGACCAAGTCAGCAATCACCTCACACGAGGCACTTGCGGCGGGGCTGAAAAGCGTGCGCGCAAACATCCTGGAGCCAGAAGACGTAGCCGAGGCCATGGTGAACCAGATAGTCTCAGTCAAGAGTGGGCAACTGATTCTTGGCCCAGCGATTACTCCCATTATCCGAGCACTGCCTCTCTGGATCGGGGAGCTTATTCGCGATAGCCAAGCCAAGGTCGTCACCGGTGATGGCTCCACTGGCGCGTGAACGATTCCTTCGACACGGTGATGACAGGGAAGAGCGGCAGTTCCTACGGGCGGTACGGAGCGTACCCGTTCCAACCGCCTGGGGCCAGCAGCGTCAGTGAGAACTGCATGTTCCAACCAGCAACGCCCCGCCGCAATCTCGAGAGGTTCGTTGGAATTTTACCGCGAAGCCGAATCAGCGGCACAGACGCCGTTGAGGTGGCAGAGGTTGGAGAGGGCTGCGCCACGTCAATATTCGGGGTCGGCAGTCAGCAGCGCTTCTTCTGTCAATTTAGCGAAGTCAATAGAAGGTATTTTGCGCAGCACATCATGGGTAATGCAACCAAAATGCCCACTTCTGACAACTGTTATAAACGATCGGGCGGCTGATGCACAATATGCGAACGATCGAGCGCCACAGCCGGAATCCTGAGCTAATCATAGCTGATGCAGTGAGTATTCTCGGGGTTGTAGGCAAGGTGTGTGGACTCAGCCCCAGTTCCTACAGCACCCATGCAAGGTACATTTCGCGCCTAACCCAACTCGGTCCGAACAAAGTGCAACCGTACGAAGGACCACGGCCTTGGGCACGAGGCGCGGAATTCAATAGTTATATGTTGCCTCTTTGTTGTCTGTTTCATCATCTCCGGGTATCTGCCGTGCTGCCTCCGCCTCGTTGTTGTTACTCTGCTTTGCTTTCCTCTAGTCATTCGTTTCAGATCTCGTGAGCATGCAATGGGTTGGTTCGAGCGTGTTCTGTTCGCGTGTTGCACTGCATCTTTGGTAGTTGCGAGTAATGTTGAATCAGGTTCAAAGAGTAAGTGGAGCGCTGGTAGATGGTTGCATTAACTCATGTTATACAGCTGCAAGCCTCTCTAATACTCATCTCACGAACGAGAGATCTCCTATAATTTCACGGCGCGATTTGCATTTTCGCAATGACACGAGCACATCAGAGATAATTCCAACAAGCCTAAGCACATCAGCTACATCGACGCTCTACACTTCTACGACAGTGGACTCTATTACGACGTCGAAGTCCGAGATCAACGCGCCGTCAACAGCCACTATCCAGACTACCAGCTCCTCTCGCCAGCCAAATCCAACGAAACAAGACTCAGATGGAACAACAAGCTCATATGGTAGCGCAAGTAGCAGCGCGCCTGCAAAATCTTCTGCTGCGGGCGAATCGGCGGCGGTATCCCTTATCGTCACAGGAACGCAGCAGCTATCTGCACCATCATCGATCTCTTTGATCGATCAAATACAGACATCCATATCTATTCCAGCATCTTCGATTCCAGTAGGAGCTTCTTCTTCTACGCGCACATCATCCACAGTTCAGGTCCTACCAGTCACATCGTACGTCAAGTCGACCGCGAGCACATCCACACCGTCTACAACATGGGTTATTGCGGAATCATCACGAGCGTCAAGCATTCCTCTGCCTGCCAGTACATACTCCGTCGCAGTCTTTCCTACGGCTGTATCAAGCCTGGTGACAATTCCTTCGCAGACCTCGCAATCTCCATCTTCGACCTCCACCGTCGATGTTACTGCGATCACATCAATCGAGTCTATTCCCTCGGCCTCTTCACAAGGAAAAGTCACTAGTGAGCCCACAAAGGCTACAGGACTACTTCAGCACTCTGTATCTAGTCTTAATAGCTGGGTGGCATCAAGCTCCGCTCCCGCTGTCATTGGAACTGGGAGCAGTAGCCTCGCATTTTCGGCTTCTATCGCAGACGCGGCCACACCAACCAATGTCGCATCTCAACCACCACAGTCGTCTGCTTCAACAGGATACGCCAATCTGCCATCGAGTCAGGACAATGCACCACTCAACACGTCGGCAGCAACCCCTTCCGCCTCAGCCCATCTCGAAAGCAGTGTGATTGGTCCCTCATCAATTCCGACTCTCTCCAGTAGTTCACTCTTTCCGACGAGCATCACTTCTACAACAGCGTCCTTGGCAGCTTCGATGAGCTCGGTGATCACAGGCATGCCATCAAGCTCTGCCCAGCCCAGCGTAACAAAGAACGAGACTCCTGCATCGAATGTAACCGCATCTGTTCAATCTAGCAGCTCTCGAACCGACAGCTCGACTTCGAGCGGCAGCGTCACGACGTCTGCATCTACCATTCCCGATAAGCCTGCTTCTTCAACCATGACACGACCGCAACCCATACCCATCAATCCAATTAACGGTAACATGACAAGGCCAACAAGCACGATTACTACTACGTCAGCGCAAACAACTGGATACATGTCTCCACCGGCACCAGGAAACGGCACCGTCTCCTCCTCCTCGTTGGCTTTCGCAACCACATACTCGGCAGCAAGCAGCCTCGCAAGCACTGCTACAATCTCGTCATCTTTTGGCTTATCTGGCTCTGTCACACAAACATTCATCGTGTCAAAGACTAGTCAGATCTTGAGTACTGCGACATCTAGTCAGGCGGCGGAGATCTCAGATGCACCACTTTGGGGGAGTGATCCAACAACTGCGCAATCAACCCCCGCTTCAGGGATTTCCTCGTCGTCTTCCGTTGACTTGGGACTTTTACCTTTTCCGCTTGAACCTCCGCTTCAAACGGCACCTACTGGTTGGACGAATAGCTCAACTTCCAGCGCCACTCGCGGAACTCCCACTCCCAGCGCACCGTTATCTACGGCTAGTATTGTCATCAGTTCCCAAGAAACCAGATCAGGTACCTTGCGCGATGTTTTTTCCATGCGCCCTCTCTTATCCACCACCACGACCGCTATTCTCTCTACTCCTACGTCGCTCAGCGGCTTCATAACGAAGACGAAGACGGGGGCTGAGAGCTCGGTTGTCAGCTCGCGCACGAGTTCGATGTCTACAAACACGTACGACACTACCCTGAGGACCCGAACTTTGACCAACGCACCCACCAGCAGTGCTACCGAGACAGAGGCCGCTGCAGCTTCACCCTCGAAGCCACTGACGCCAGAGGAGACTGCCGGGGTCGCTATAGGGAGCACAGCTGGTATTCTACTTGCTATAGTCGCCGCGATCTTCGTCACTCGCCGCTATCATGCTATTCATACGGCAAAGCGTGGAAGCGGTGGCTCGTCCGGTGTCTACCCCGGAGTCGCGTGGTTGTACGATCCTTCACTTGGCGAGAATGGTAGCGGTGGCAGTGGCAGTGGATCGAACGATGCACTCATGTCCGGTGGAGCAAGTGGGTTGCCGTCAACTGGAAGTAGAACACCACCTCGCGTACCGAAGAACTCTCGCGAGTACGATCCTCGCGGTTGGCTCAACATCAGTGCGCGGAACTACAGCGACCCTGGCAACCCATGGAGAGAAGACCCATTTAGGGATCCCGAAGACCCCTTTAGAGACCCCTTTAGAGACTGGAGAGGTAGCGATGCGATTACCTCGCCGAGTGATCCTGGGTCTGATCTTGTTGCGGAGGTGACAAAATATGCTGTGGGCCCGCAAAGACCTCTCCCCCCCGTACCAGCGTCTCTGACACCACTCTTCCGCGACCATGTCATTCCATCGCCGAATATTAGTCCAATCATGAATAGCTGCAGCTTGAAGCGTAGTCACTCCGTATCGTCAAGACGAAGCAGTGTCAAGAGCCAAAGGTCTCTAAGAAGCCTTCGTGCCTGTCCTTCGCCAGATTCCGAATCGAGAAACGTCCCACCGATATCTCCTTCCTGGCGTCGAGCGAGTAAGATCCTAGCATCTATCAGAGAGGGACACGCGGACGACCCTCTTCCAGACCCGATCGAACATGACCTTCTTCTGCCAGTCGATGTAAGATCGGAAACACCGGATTCGGTGATGGTACATGTATATGCGCCAGCACCCGTAAGCAGGACGCCATTGCGACCGATGTTATCTACGATACTGTCGGACGACGAAATTTCACTACCAAGCATAGCAGCCGCAGATTCATTAGCAGTTGTACCACCTCGGTCAACTGGCAGCATCCTCTTTCCCACACTCAAAGACGACCGATACGCATACACTTCACTCCCTTCAACCAACATCCCATCACCATCACCACCACATTCCGAACGAGCAGATAGCGACAAGACAATAACCCAATCCACCTATTCCGTCCGACCATCATCTCCAACCCCAACAACCACTTCCGCACCTCGGAACAAAGGTTGGGAAGAGATAAAACGCACGTCCAACGGCTCATCCAGTCTCATGTCCTCGCGCCCGCCAACACCACCTTTCCACCACTTCGCTCTTCCACCGCGACCCAATCTCACACCCCCGCCTCCCCTCAAGAAACGCTCTTTGATTCAACTCCGCCGCAAGACACCCTTGGCTGGCCCCGGTCAACTCTTAGTTCCGCCTCACAACCACTACTCTTCTCCTTCACCTTCACCTTTGACGGTGAACACGAACTTAATGGTCAACTCGAACAAGAGCTTTGAAGGGCCGAGGATGAGTTTGCTAGCCAAAGTGCACAGCATGAGCGATATGAGAGACGAGAATGCGAGTCCGAAGAAGAAGAAAGGCATTGGACTTGGGATTGGATACCGCGATTCTATTTCGCGGAGGGTAGGGCGAGTCTCGAGATGGGGTCCTGAGGATGTGGGGACGAAGTTTTGAGGTTTTTTCTTTGGCTTTGGCCTTGGCCACGGTTTTGCATGCAGTATGTCTCCTTGAAGTCTTCAGTGCCTGTCGATGCATTCCAGGCGACAGTTATATCTCATAAGTTCCAGTACAACGGTCTATCATAACGACTCCGCCCAATGTCGAACGAAGCGTTCCACTACGCATCTCTCATGTCTCACTCTTCCAGCAGTTTTACTGGGCCGGGGCGTCTTGCTTGAAGCGTTATACACATTAGATAGTCCCACTTTATGCTGTTACTTTGTTCACTGCACTACAGAAACACTTCTCTTGTATATAGGATCTGTACAGCTAGTTTCTAATTCTACTTTAATACACATGAGACCCGTACCCTTTATGGCAACACTCGTGATCGAAGGTTTTCGCGCAGCCACTTCTTGAGTAGCGAATGTATAAGGTAAACGGCACTGTCAGTATAACGAGACCGCTCACGTTATCTCTGCACAGCAGAACAACAATACGATGCTCTTACTCTTCTCGGTCAATGCATCGTACATCACTTTCTTGCGGTGAGAGCCTCATGCAATCTTCTCATTCCCAACCATCTGCATACAAAGCTTCCTTGCAACCACCTACATACATCACCGGTAGGTACCATCTCCCAGAACAATTCTGATGCAACCCACCCACGCACTAAACCCACGCGCACCACGCTACCCAGGATACCCTTCGCCCATCTTCCCCCACCCACCAGCACCACACCCATCGTACGATCGCATCCGTATTCAAACTTCGCCAAAACCCCCCATTCCCATCCCCATTCTCCCAAAACAGCCTTTGGGCATCCATCCTACCTACAAGGTCAGGTCAGGTTCAAGTCTGCCCGTCACATTTCGCTAGTCCCAAACCTTATCCCTACATACACCGGCGCGCGCCCGACTACCACGCGTAACTGGCTGCCGGGCGCCGGGGCAACTTTCCGGGCTGCCCAGCGACCTAATACGCTGGCGCCAAAGTCAGGGTAATTGTGCTTGTTCCTGGGAGCGGCACGCAGTTATCGGAAGCAAGAGGAGCATGGACAAATTACTAGGCCTTGGGTGGTAAATGCGCGCACCTGCTTTTACCCTGTCCACAGTCTGCAGTCTGTGCCTTCGCGCGCGTCTGTGAGCTGCTGCATGCACGATGGTGGTGTTGCGTTTTGTGGGAACGGAATCATGAAAAATTTGGGCTGGCTTCAGGGATCGCGTGCACTGGTGCATCGTGCATGTATGTATCTTTTGTTTTTCGCATCTCAGCTTCGTATGTACATGCAAGGCTAGCATCGTGCAGTTTAAGCGGCGGTAGCGGTGAACCGCGAAATGGCCTTCGAACCCTCTCGCGATCGAGCCGCAGAATGCAGGCTGGGGCTGTGGACGGAGCAAACTCCGGTGCACCATCGCCTTGCTTTTTCTCAGCCTTCTCTGCCCACATCCGAGCCCTGCCGTGGATAAGAGGGTGTTCAGCCGAGTTCGACCGGGGGCTTCTCCTTCTAGAAAGAAACGACGACCTGCATATGAGATGAAACGAAAAAGCAAAAACGCAAACGTCATTCGGCTCGGCGATTAACAGCACGAGGAGATTTGCAATCTCGTATGCAGGATGATCTCTCGTTTGATGCTCATGGTTCGCACTGGGGTATAATCTAATAGTGTTTGTACATCGTAATATTGGGACCGTAGAAGATCCGGGGCCCAAGAAATTCCCCCAGCGAACCATTCTGGGATGGTGTGGCCTGGGCTTTCCAGGGCAGGATGCGGCTTCCTCCGCGCCTCGTCGAAGATGATCCAGAACGTGATAGCCAGAAGTGTATCCTACAGATCGTTCCAGATCGTACTCGCCTTCAATGGACCAAAGTCGAAAGCGAGATTCGCTGCTCCAACACATGCATCGCCAGTGTCCTCCTCCAACCTCTGGCCATCAGCTTCGAGCCAAAAACAAAGGCGCTGACAGCCACCACCGACCTTCACCACCATAGTTTGATGAATCACCGATGTGCTCGCGGACAAGCATCAGGCCACATCTGAGCCGCTGCGCTTGTTCCTCCTACGAGCCCACAGCTCGTGAAGCCACTTGTGAGATGCTTCGACGTCGGTGGGACCGGGGCACAGCGGGAGCCTCTGTCGGTATTCCTTCTCGTACTTGCGGATCGCCAAGTGAAGCTCGATCTCCTGCGACATGCGCTCCAGTAGCATCTTTGCTTGTTCATGATCTTTGGGGAGGGTGTTCAGAGTTGCTTCAGCCACGACTTTAGCCTCGTTTGCCGACACTCGAGAAAGGTTGCAGAAAAGCTGACGCTTGTAGAACTCCATGGATGTGTCTAGAAGAGGTGCCAGCCCGCCAAGCTCGCGAGTGAGGATGAGTTGAGCCTCCGTATACATCCAAGATCGCGTCGGGTGGAGTGAGCTGCGATGCAGTAGCTGCACGTCAAGAGGGTTTACCTTGGTGGCACCCACACGGACACAGTTCTGCAGCTCCTGTCTCAGCCCATTGGCGTCAAGGCATGAGTTAAGAATTGGGTTGTCGGAATTGAGGTCAACGCTCTGAGTCTCATCCTTGTTGATGCGAATCCAGACGAAGAGGGTGTGCACTTGTCCCGGAAACAGTCGACGAATCTCTCTGCTTCCAGACTCAACGAGAATCTCGCAACCTGCCTTAGTCCGAATTTCGACCTTCAAGTCAAGCAGTTCGCCAACGGGTTGCTCAGAGCGAGCATTCTTCAAGATGCGCTTGATGCGACCCGACGTGGATTGGTACTTGGACCAGTTGCTAGCGAAAACGTTCTTGCAGCAGTCTTTAAGACAGATGGTGTCCTGAAACTCTGGTTCGCGGCGATACGGGAGGAACGCAGGATTGATGCGGTGAATGTAGATGTCCGGGAAGGATTTCGATACCTTGTGCAGGACATGAGCCGCAGGAGACAGTACGATGACATGAGTTCGACCAGCCTTGAGGTGCTCGCCCGCCATAGATCCGGCGATGCCAAGGATGACATCACCCATGGTGGGGTTTGGACGAGGCGGATGCCAGAGTTGTGAGCCAGAATGCGCGATTCTAGACGTCAAATCCCGGAAGATCTCATCGACATCCGCACAGACGGGTCGAATTGGATAAAGCACCTCTGGCCTGTTTCCGGTGACATCAAGGTGGGTACAGTGAGTAGTGTACAGCGCCAGTCGATCTTTAGGGCCAAGATGATACTAAAAAAGTGAGCAGATTGCTTCTGAGCGACATCTACGATGGTGGCTTACCAAGGCTCCGTTGACTGCGTCAAGCGACCTCTCGAGACAAGCTGGAGTCACGTAGTAGCTGTATGCAATGTCAGCTAGCATCATCGATCCCACCATGCAGACACGTACCCGTTGTCTACCACGAAGATCACATCAATACCGGTGTCGGGCAGAGGCTTTCGGTTGTGCAGGACACCCTCGATTTCGATAGCAACGCCGATGTCTTGGTACTCCTCGGTGAGAAGCTTGACCTCAGGAAACAGTCTAACCGCTGCGCGCAGGGTTGTTGGTAAGTGCGAAGTTGAGTCTGACACCTGTGCTTCGGAAGCCTCATGATCAAAGTCAGTCGGGGAAGGAATGCACTTCGAGATGCATCCCATCAAGGAGGTGAACTCGTCTCCGCTGGGTGTTGTTAGTGATTTTCGCACAGGTTCGCAGGTGACTACTTACTTGCGGGCATTTCGTAGTAGGTAATCTCTGAAAGCCTCATCGTCCGGATGCTTCACCTCTGAGCCTTCTTCGGTTTCGTCGTGAGCCGCGAGCGCTGTAGCTGCTGTTGGCGACGTTGCACCCGGCATATCGCTAATACCGGCGCTAGTCTCTCCAGTGTTGTGGCGGCGCAAGAGAGGTAGACCACTGGTAAACGATCGAAGCTTTGACGACATGCGCCGCTTCAGGGGTTCGACGCTACCTTCAGTGTTGCTAATCGCCTTCTCAAGAGCCTGTTGCGCGTTCATGTGTTCAGCGCTATCGGCGACAAAGAGAGGGTGCGCAGGCTCGCTCGACGCCACATCGATCAACGGCCAAGGGGTAAGTGCAGTGGTAGGCATAGAACGTACTGGGTCGCCGGTTTCGGGCTCGACATGGCTGTTCTTGCGCGAGAACGCCATCTGATCTCCAAAGCTGGATCCTGAGGCTGAGGACCGACTGTTTCTGTTCTTGCGTACCGTCAGAGGTTGACCGCCCGGAGCGCGACAAACAGGCAGAGGTGTTACGGTCCACGACAAAGGCGCCCTGAGCGGTTGCGCCCAATCAAAGACGGATGAGTTGAAGCTGAAATCGGGTGGTGACTCCCAGATATCGCTCTTGATCTCGTCGATGATGTCGTCTAGAGGACCGAACACGTACTGATCGTCGCTATAGGTAGGAGTTGACTTACGAAATATTCGCCTTCGAAAAGTAGCTTTTCGCGACTTCTTCTGGATGTGGAGGGGAGGTGGACAGAGAGGCGCGCGGTCCAGGAAGACGCTGCCAGCTGTTGTTGTTGTGATCATTATGGACGCGTCCCAATTAGGCACAAATAAAAGCCCAGTCACCGCGGCGCGCTCTCGTTCACCTCGACTTTCTTGAGGCCGCGTGGTCTTGCTATCAACAGTGACGTCAGATGGCAAACGGAATCTGGGAGATAGATAAGAAGAGTAGGCAATGCCCAAGTTGAGATGTAGAGTGTATGTGCGGACAGACGTTGGAAGTCCAACGGTGAGGTGAGGTTTAAAGGTGAGAGGCACTGCTACAAGCCGGGAAGGTGCGAGGTGGGCACGTCAACAAACCTACGATGCCCCTTCCTACTTCTGAAAAAAGACAATCTCATCAAGAACTCGCACCACGACGCGTTCAAGTTCATGCTTAGCTTCTGAAGGGCAACGCATAGCTTGTACCAGATATTTGATGCGGACTGTAATCCAAACAGTCCTCCCATTACGCCTCGCCCAGTTGTGCGGCAGCCACTTCTAAATGTCTCTTCATCTTCTCGTGCATCTCATCGTCCGCCTCGCGAAAGCGAATCTATCATATGAGTAAGCAGTGGCTTAGTCAGATATGGCTGTGACCTACAATGTCTTCTCCAGCGCCAGCGCCGAACAGGACTGGTTCCGATATACTAGCCTTGACTGCTTTTCTTACACGTTCCTCCCAGACCCCCTCCCAGTTCCACTCTCCAGGTCGGCGATTACGTCCCAATGCAGATGAACCTTCTGACTTGTCCGTTGTGGAAGGGTCGGGACTTGGAGTTGCTCGGTCTGACTGTTGCGATTGCAATATCGGAGCGCGGTGTGCCCGCCATGCATGATACGCACCTGGATTCGCAGCAGCCTCTAGCGGAAGTGAGTCCAATATTGACTCCTCACTAAAGGTCGAGCGGATGTACTCTATCATGCGCACAATGGAGTACTCCGCAGTAGACTGAGAAGCCCCGAGGACGTCAGATACGACGTTGGAGTCGGATCGCGCGGGAAAAGCATTCGACGATCCACTGACATCGCGAGAACTCGGTACAGACCTTCGAGCTCTGCCGAACCAGTGCGGGAAGCCGTGCCGGAGACTGAAGCCTCCTGGTGGCAGCCGTTCCTCGTCCGTGGCACTGACGGTATCCGTGTCGGCGGAGCCAGTCGTGTAAGTATACGTGGTAAGTGGCGTGAGCAGCGGGTGAAAGACATCGGTAGAAAAGGTCACGAGGGGGGGTATAGTAGGATAGCTGGGTGGGAAGGAGATTTGGAAGCGTAAGACTGCAGGCGCATATGGTCCTGTCAAACGTGAATAACGTCGCAAGGAACGCAACGCCGTGGCGTAGCCCTATAGAACAGCCTACCTTTTCGCACGAATATTACACCTACCCACAGTGTTGGGTCGCCGGGCGTGATGCTCAAGAAAACGCCATCCAGCTGTGCATAGCGCAGACGGGTGCTGTGCAGAGTTAGGAAGCGCCGCTGCTAGCCGTGTGCCTCGACTCACAACTCGACGAGAAGATGCTGCTTCCGAAACGACGGGAGAGCCGACGCAGAGACGGACAACGGCATCTCGAGAGCAACGATGATGGTTGTAGGTCGTTCGGCATCTGCAAGCACGGCGCCTGCGAGAGAGAGCCGAAGCGCGTTCGACGCTAGTGCTAGCCGATCTGCGTTCTCACCTGCTTGAGTCTAACGCGCTTCCCCGCCTGCCATTCGTTGAGCGTGCAACACCACCAACACCCTTCTGTATCTCACCGGGTCGCGAAAGGAGATGCGCGCATGGTAGCATCGTGGGGGATCTGGGCTGCCCATCAACGTGGCAGTTCGCGAGTGGTGTTTGATGAGGTCGAGCTGATTATTCGTGGATGCAACGCCCTGTCGAACACCATCCCTACACCACCTCTACATATATTCGCGGTAACACTGCATGCATCTTCCTCACCCGCCCGATGCCGGGCTGCCGCTCCATCCCCGTCGTCCATCTATGTCAGACATGCTCGGGACGTCATCTGCGGCCCTGGGACAAGGCTCTGTCTGCATGCTGAGACCGAGTATCTGTGCCGACACACTCGCAACGGTCCGGCTGAACGCACACCACCGGACTCACGTCAGAATACCATGGAGGGTGCATGACCGCATGCGCCGTTGGGACTGGCGAGTCAGAGCAGAACTGGCTCACACACACCTACATCGTCTCGAAACGCCTGTGTCGGGACATGAGGTTAGCCATCCCGCTTTGCGCTTGCCGAGCCAGCCTATACACCAGCATCAGGATAATCAACTTTCGCCCTCCTACGCTTATTTCGAGACGCTGTGCCGCACTGGTGATGATTGATGACTACGTCGTACAAGGCTCGGGTCGAAATGCGCTGGCTCCAGTCAGCCCACTATTGGTAGCCTAAGGCGATGGTATTACACGTCGTCGCAACCGAGGGCAAAAGAAGGCAGACAAAGCCTCGCACCTAAAAACGACGCCGCATCGAGCATCTACCTGATGCAGAATGATCGGGCAGCATCATTCCGATCGACCCACGCTGCCGGTTTCAAGGCTGGCTTTTCGTTTTTGTACACTCGTGCCGACAAGCGCGTGAACACCCCAATCCTCCGAAATCTCTCTAACCCACGCCGCCTGCATCTGCTGTCATCTTCGTCGCGGCACGACGCTATGAGTTATGCTATTGCCTAAGGGCAAAGAAGCATGGTGTCATTCTCGGAGGATTCCAGTAGAGCAATAAGAGGGCCAGGGGGCGTAAACCTAAAGGCGCTAAAAAAGGCGGTGGCTGTCTCAGACGCTTCCATCTTCTTGCGAACCCTGTCCCTCGCGTGGAAATCTGCAGGCCAGCCTTACATATCCACACCGCCATGACCGCTTAGGCCAGGTTGCGTCGAAACAGCCGTTGTGCCCTGGACACCTTTGCACCAGCAAGCAGAGATCGCTGGTATACCGCGACAGCTCACTTACAGCACATGACGGAAGCATGTCCGGGGCCCACCGGAAATGGGAGTGCTGGCAAAACCTAATCAAGCGGTCTGAAATGGGCAGCAGTACAGATGCTACGTCGCCGCAGAAGGGCGCAGAGCCTCGTCAGCTGATGGGGGTCCTAGGGTTATGATGCCTTGATGACTGATGAGAATGCAATCACGATGTGTGACCAGCAATGACAGATGCAAGCAGCAAGCCACGTCCTGCGACCCGGTTGGGCCCAATGCGCAGGCGTGGGAAGCTTCGAAACCACGCTGACCGGACAGGGGGGCAGAGAGATGATACCTGGGGCAGCAAATGAAATCGCCGCACGCCTAGTGCCAGGTTGCGATCTGAGGGATACGAAACGCGCTGCGTCGTCCTCCTCGGCCATTCAAGCGCCGCGACTCGTGCCTTGTGGCGCTGACGACCATCCGGATCGCCAGGCATTGCAACAAAGCGACGTTGTCTAATGCGCATTGCCGCGTGACCGGTTGGTGTGCATCTGCCGAATAGGCATGGAGTACACCGCTATTTTTTGGGGGTTTGTCGGAGCAATCAAGCAGCAAGGTATGATGCCATGACAGACGCTCATCATCAATGACAACGAGGGCCCCAGCTGCATGGCCCAAGCTGCTTCTCGAAATTCTGCGGCGAATCTTCTGACTCGCCTCACGTCAAAAGTCTGACCGCGGCTTGGTGTCCTGGTGCCCCTGAACTGGGCGCTGCGAAAATTAGCATCGCCTTGTGTTCTACACCATTGGCGGCACGACGTCCTATTTGCTGGCGGGGCATCGGCCTCTGGGCCGCGACGTCCGTTTAGGGAAGGAAAGCAAGCCGCAAGTCGCCGGCATGTTGCCATGTCGTTCACAGAGCTACAGGGTCTCCCCTGCTGTGGCGCGACTCAGGGCGCTAGTGCCTGTGAATGTCGGTAGAGGCATGCGGGCATCTCTAGCGCCGAGGATTTGGGTCCCGGGGAGTCGGGTTGCTCTGTTGATCCTGTTCCTCTTACGAGCCACGTCCAACGCTCTTGCAACTCTCCCTGGTCCGCCTTACTCGGTTCCTTCTAGCTCGTCCAATGTCGTGGATTCCGTCCAACCCGGACCGGTTTGTTCGATGAGCAGAAAGCTTCCCCAGCCCAGCCCTGGCCCACTTTCAGGGGGCTGCATTCGCTCTCGCATGCTCACACAGACTCACAGAGCCCGTCCGGTGACATGGAGTCACAAAAAACAGAGCTAGGTACAGCTCGGCTGCCAGCACTGCATTTTCCGGTCGCTTATCGACAGACGGTGGGCTGTTTCGTAGCAACGATGGCATCACGGATCCGCTACTCATTTTACATTCGCTGGTCCCTCCGCTGTCCCTATCCGCCCACACTACGTATCCATACCCACTGCCATCACCGCTTGTTCTCCGTTTCTTCCCCGCCGCCACAATCCTTGCTCATCCCAGCGGTCTATCCGTTTTGAGGACGCCACTTAAATCTTGCTGCTCCTTATATACCTTGTGACGCTCGCGTCCTTTGCAAACTGACTCTGACCTCTGAGCCCTGGAGGTACTAATCTGTCGCAAACTCGCACATGTCTTATTTGTCACAGCCGACTCCCACTTCACTTTGACATTCACCACCTGCTGTCATAGTATTTGACATTCTTCTTCGACCACCTCGACCTCTACACCTGCACACCACCTTACATTCGACTTCGATACTATCAACATGGCTCGGTATGGCGTGGCAGCTGCCGCGGGCAGCGATATAACACCTTTCCCAACCCGACAGATGGCCGTACTTGGTGAGCAGCATGCCATGATGTAGCAACACACGACAGTCGCTAACGATGGTAGCGTTGTGCCGGATATGCGAACCAATCGCATTCATGTCGATATTTCCCTACGCATACTTCATGGTCGAATCATTCATGACCGGACATTCCACCGCCCAAATTTCCATGTACACCGGCATGGTCACCTCTTCGTTCGCATTCATGGAATGCATCAGTGGCATTTTCTGGGGCCGACTCAGTGATCGGGTAGGACGGAAGAAGGTCCTACTTGGAGGTCTTTTTGGTACGGGGCTGAGCATGTTGCTCTTCGGCTTTTCCCAGAGCCTACCAATGGCGTTGATTGCGCGGGCTCTCGGGGGTTTGCTTAACGGGTGAGGTCATAGTTCGATCTAGCGTCTGAGCCTCGCTAACCGAATATGCAGGAACATCGGCGTTCTCCAGACCACTGTTGCAGAGCTTGTTACGGACGAGCGACATCAGCGTGAGTTTTGCCATAACTCTAATTATACGCCGCGCACGACTGACTTTGCATAGCGCGCGCTTATTCCATCATGCCCTTTGTCTGGTGCCTTGGGTAAGATATTTCCTAGCAGCCCGACTCGTCCACACGCTGACCGCTTTTTGTAGCACCATCATTGGCGGAGCGCTTGGCGGCTTGCTCGCTCGTCCCGCTAACGTAATGCCGTTTTTCCAGGACACCATCTTCGAAACGTACCCGTTCCTTCTTCCAAACTTGGTCTGCACCGGCTTTGTCGTTCTCGGCCTGACTGTCGGTATTTTGTTCTTGGAAGAGACCCACGAGGATCGCAAATACGACCAGGATCGAGGCCGTGAAGCGGGGCAATGGCTTCTCCAGAAGCTGTGGAAGCGCGACGCAGATGCGAGATTTGACGACAAGGATGCTTCGCTTGACGAGATGCGCTCGATGTTGAGCGACCACGACCACGACGTCCAGGCCTACCGCAGCACCGACACTTCGCCTACCCTCTGCAGTACACGAACTTCCATCTCAGAAGTCCCGGAATTTGAGTTGGACAAGCAGTTCGAGCCAGCGCCGACTTTCCGACAAGCATTTACCAAGCAAGTGTGCCTGAATGTAGTGTGCTATGGTGTTCTTGCTTTCCACACCATCTCTCTCGAGCAGCTTCTACCTATTCTCATGTCCAAGCATGTGCCAACTGAGGGAAGCCAACATCTTCCCTTCCGCTTTGAGGGTGGTTTCGGATGGTCCACTCAAACGACCGGCGCGTTCCTCGCAGTGCAAGGTTTCCTCCAGATGTTCGCACAGGTCATCCTTTTCCCTTGGGTCAGCAAGAGGCTCGGCAGCCTTCGCACTTTCTGGATCACTCTAGCTTGCTACCCGATCTTGTACCTCCTTGCTCCTTACCTGGCTATCCTTCCCGAAAACCTGCGCATCCCTGGACTTGCGGTTCTGCTCATGGCCAAGGTCACCTTCCAATCGCTCTCCTACCCGTCCCTGGCTATCATCCTCGCAAACTCATCCCCATCCAAGAAGGTTCTCGGCACGCTGAACGGCGTCGCCATGTCTTCTGCCAGTATCTCTCGCGGCTTTGGTCCCACCATCTCGGGTGCCGTCGACAGCCTTGGTACCACGCTCCACATGTCTGGTCTTGCGTGGTGGGCTATCGCCGCCGTCGCTCTCCTCGGATGGCTCCCCGGCTTCGCCCTCACAGAGACCAAGCGATCCGGCTTCGCTGCACAGGACGAAGAGTCTTTCATCGACTCTGACTCTGATGCAGAGTCCGTTATCACTCTTACTCCGGACGACATCGAGATCGTCCTCTCCAAATAGATTCACGCAATCACGACTAAAACAGTAACGACGCCCCTCGACATGCATGATGCGGCGCAAGTCCTCTGCAGGGCGTCGACGCGCTGGTAGCGACCCTTCCTTTCACATCATAATTTCGGATTATAGAGACATTTTTTATCGCGGCAGAGATGAGGGTTACATCTCCCGCGCGGCGCATCATTATGGGTGCACTTTAGCGACATCATTTACCAGGGCGGCATTTTTTGGGTCAACATTATTAGAAGGGAAAGCTCGATTGTATTGGAGACCAGCAACGGTCATCCCCGAGCCGGCGTTTGTCTCAAGAACAGAATACCCCAGTAGTTATTAGTTTTCTTTGCTACACTGTATGTTAGATTAGTGTGCTCGAGCACCAATTCATGACTTGGATGATTTCTCAAACCGCAGACCTTTGTTTTGCCATGTACGTCGTGAAGAGTGCATTAGCTGGATCTGAGTCGTGACAGGCCTCCAGCGGTGAGTTCAATGCGTCTGTCTTGAAGGATTAAGCGGAGGTCGCAAAACAGGTGTAGTGGGGAATTTGCATTGTCGAAGCGGTCCCTTGCACGTTACGGATGCTTCCTTTTGCCTTCTACACGTGCTTGGATCGGTGTGCTTCATGCACGTGGTGGAGCAACGGGGATCGCGAGTCAGTGACCGCCAACATGCGGATACCGGACGCCTTGCATGGCTGCTTCGACCATGAAACGGTATCACGAGGTCATGGACGGCAGATGTATGCGCGCGGTGACGAAAGTAACGGCTTCCTTTTGTGGTCCCTTGGTGTTGAAGGATCGCGACGTCGGCTTGCCGAGGCCGAGGCAGTTTAGTAATGCTACGAGGGCTTGCCATCAGCACCACAGCCATGTTGACCTGCGGACGGATGTGTAACTGGGCGATGACATAATTGTGAGAGGAAGAAGATTGCACCATGAATAGATCGATGCTGGACGTACCCCATAGCATATGGCAAAGTAGATGTCTGTCTACCCACATGGCGAGCATGACGTGCAGCCGCACCCACACTCCGCCCACGCCTATCTTCCGCTGGAGAGATAAGGCCCGTAGCCGACCAGCTAGCCATCCACTCTCAAGCGACGACTACCGCGTCCCGCTGGGAGAATGGCAGACATCTTCCCCGTGCAATCGCAATCCGCAGCCCTATCCACGCCGCCCGCAGTGGTCGCTGTTGCTGACGTCCTGATCCTGAGTGCGGGGGAGCAAGAAAGCTGCCCGCCCGTTCAGCGAGAGCTCGGAGAATAGACGCCAGACGTGCGCGAGCTTCACTAGCCCGAACCCTGCGGACTTTCTTGCCATGCGCCCTGATGAGCGGCCTCAAGCGCTCCTTGGACGAGGCGTCTCATGACGGCGACCGGCCCTCGCCCGCAGACTCGTCCCCGTCGACGGTGAAGCCTGCCTCGCCCGCCGCGCCTGCCTCGTCGTCGTCGAGCTCCTTCCGCAATGTGAGCGCCTGCAACCGCTGCCGGCTGCGCAAGAACCGCTGCGACCAGCGCCTGCCCTCGTGCGCCTCCTGCGACAAGGCCGGCGTCAAGTGCGTCGGCTACGACCCCATCACCAAGCGTGAGATTCCGCGCAGGTACGCAGTGAATAGGGGAGCTATGGGCAGTCGCCTCGGCTACGACTGACGAGCGCTACAGCTATGTATTCTACTGCGAAACCAGAATCGCCTACCTCGAGTCGCTCCTGCGCGACAACTCGATCCCCTTCCAAGATCCCGACGACTTCAATCCGGCCTTTGCCTCCAATGGCGCCGCCACACCACGACCCATATCCGCTGCGCCGCCGCCGCGCAATGGCAATACCAAA
Source organism: Alternaria sp. BMP 2799 (assembly GCA_023758145.1). NCBI lineage: Eukaryota > Fungi > Ascomycota > Dothideomycetes > Pleosporales > Pleosporaceae > Alternaria > Alternaria sp. BMP 2799. The sequence goes on along the minus strand of JAFVLP010000010.1, from coordinate 353,626 downwards.
CCCTCGGCTGCGCAGGCCAAGGAGGAGAGCGACAAGTACGATCGCGAGAAGCTGACCAAGCTCGTGTCCAACATCGGAATGGTCTCGGTGCAAGGCGCCAGTGACCCGCGATATCTGGGCTCTACATCCGGCATATCCTTTGCCCGCGTCGTGTTTGCTGCCGTCAAGAGCTCCGTGTCAGGCTCCTCCTCTGAGCGCGGCAGCAATCGGGGCGCCAAAGTAACGAGCAATGTCGTGGACAGCGGCACCTCGATGCGCGACTCCTTCTTTGGCCTGCAGACCAAACCTACCATACGGCAGGCACCCTTCCCAGACCGAGAGCTCGGGTCGCGTCTTGTTGAGCTGTACTTTGAGCACGCAAACCCACAAATCCCCATCTTGCATCGGGGCGAGTTTATGGAAATGTTTGAGCGCGTGTACGCTTCCGGTGAACGGCACCGCACATCACGAGAGTCGTACATGCTCAACATCGTGTTTGCCATAGGCGCTGGCATTATCCTGGGCAGTTCCGACTCTGAGGGCTCGCCGACGTCGGATCACGGGCGCTCACCAACAAAATCACGATCATCACCGCCGAGTAGCAAGAAGCGGCGACTTGCAGGCCACCAGCACCAGCCCGAGGAGTACCACGCATCCGCCATTGTGCACCTAGAGAATTTCCTGGGTTCCTCTCCCGCAGCGGACCGTCCCGACGGCTTCGGCGGTGGCCTGGAGGAGCTGCAAGCTGTGCTACTGCTCGCAGGCTTTGCGCTGCTGAGACCCGTTGCCCCTGGGCTGTGGTACATTGTGGGCGTTGCTGTGCGTCTTGGAGTAGACCTAGGGTTGCATTACGAGGATGGCGTGGGTATCGACGGGGCGGGTGCGGAAGACCAGTCTGCTGGAACCGCGGCCTTCAAAACTGAGGGTAACGGGAACACGACGGCTGCCAGCGGCGGGAACCCTTCGAAAATAGATGCAAAGGAGAGGGGCCGCAGACAGTGGGTCAGAGACCTGCGCAGACGCTTGTGGTGGTGCGTCTACTCGTTGGACAGACTGGTCAGCACGTGTGTTGGCAGACCTTTCGTAAGTACTTTCCTGGGTCTTCATTTTCGTATGGTACTACCGATCATGTCGATTATGTCACGATCCCGCATGCATGTGCGGCAGTCTTCACCAGGGGACATGTCGAGGATCGGAATGTTCGACACCGACTTTTCAACATGGTCTCGTGCTCTCAAAATTCGATGCGTGACTAACAGCTGCATAGGGTATCACAGACCAAATCGTGACTACCGAATTCCCTTCGCTCCTCGATGATCGCTACATTACCAAGGAAGGATTCCTGGAACCGCCAGTGCATCAAGAGAAGCCGACATACAAGATTGTGGCCCACCATTACTTCCGGTTGAGACTACTGCAGTCTGAAATTCTGCAAGTCCTACAACATCGGCAGGCACAGCAGGCAAGAGCGAGCGGTGCCAATCAGAGCAATGAGTTTATGCATACCAAGCTGCCTTCGCCATTCCTGATCAATTTTGAGTCGTTCCGCGCGTGGCGCGTAGATATCGACAGACGGTTACTGGAATGGAAAGACTCTGCGCCGACACAGCTTGATGCCGGTGTGCAGTTCTCGCCACTATTCCTCGAGCTCAACTACTGGCAAGCATTGATTATGCTGTACCGACAGAGTCTGGTCGTGCCATCTGGTCTGCAGGAAGAACTGGGCAATACCGGCTCAGATATGGGCAGTCCTTCCATGAGCAATCTTGAGGAGCGCGAAGACGAAGATCTCGTTTTCCTCAAGGTAGCCGAAGCCGGCCAGAAGGTTTTGAAGTTGTATCGACAGTTGCATCGCGTCCATCTTGTCAATTACACCTTTTTGGCGACACATCATCTTTTCATGGCTGGTAAGCTTCATTATCCTCACCGGTACCCACAGTGCTGACATTTGCAGGTATATCCTTCCTCTACGCAGTGTGGCACAGCGTTCATGTACGCAGTTTATTGGTAAGTCGGTCCGAATTTCCGTGCTACTGTGGATACGTTTTGTTGGTGTAACATACATGTCTAACCAATGCAGTCTCTTGACGACGTCGACTTCACCGTCCTTGCCGCGACATCCGTGTTGGGTGATCTGATCGACAAGTGCCCACCTGCAGAAGCATGTCGCGATGCATTCGATCGGATGAGCAAAGCGACCATTCAGATGTGCATGTCCACCACCGGGTTCGGGCCGCAAGCTCTGCGGTCACTTCCGCAAGCACAGCAGTACCCTACACAAACCTCACCGAATACCGCATACACATCTGCAGCCGATGCAGACGTTAGGTCAGACACCGACATGCAAGGTTACGCACCAAGAAACACAGCCAACTTCTTTGGCCAACAGCAACAACAACAGCAGCGTCGACCCATGCCACGCTTCGACATGAACCTCAAAGACCTCTTCTCCGACGACGAGACCGACAAACGGTCTTTCAGTCGCGTAAGCAACCAAGTCAACGCCATGAGACCCCCTCCCCCACCCATGAAATCCGAGTCTCAAATGCAGCCCTTCACAGCGGATCTAAAGATCTCTCCTCAATTGCGCACACCCCACCTCCAACAGCAGCAGCAACAAAACAACTTCTTCGCCCAAAGTGCAAACATGACTAGTCCGAACCAGCAAAATACCTTTTCTACGTCTCCGCCCACTAATCCATCGATGCCATCACCCTACCAAATTAGCAATCAGGTCCCCTACAACAATTTCTCACAGAATATCACGTCCAGCTACCCCGATCTGGGGTTCTCTGATCTAGATTTCCTAGACAGTTTCCCTGTGCAGGGCGCAAGCGGTAATGGTGCCGATGCAGGAAGTGGTGGGCTGCAAGATGTAGGCATAGGCTTTGGAATGGGCTTTGGTGACGGGACACATGATTGGAGTGATGTAAGTTCCCCCCCTCACTGTCGCTACTATTTGCTACGATGGAAGTACACGTGCTGACAATTACCAACAGGGCAACGGCTTGGATCTCTTTGACGGGTTTTTCTTTGGTCCTGGAGGCACAGGTGGGACGGGGATGTAGAGTTTGGCGTTGGTGTTCCGAGAACCGGCTCTCAGCCTCCGATGTAAGAGCCGGGAATAACATTGCCCGTCGGCTTACTGTACTTGATGGCATCGAGTAAAATGATACCGGGTATTGTTCTTACCCGCCCTTCTGTACATCTGCGGCACGGTTGCGTACGTGGGGGCAGGGCTGGATAAGCCGGAAGGCGGCGGTCTCCGATGGACGCTACGCCGCTATGAGTAGGATGGCGACGAGGTTATGGATGCTTGTATGATAGATGTTTTCAATCCATGAAACATTTCGGGTTGTCACTCTGTGTGTTCATTGTCGAATACTGTAGTGATCGAAGCGATCTTGAGGTTGACATGCGCGCCCACCAGAGAACCGAAAGACTCACCCACACCGGAACGTGCGGGTAGCATACTTCTACCCTGGAATAGATTTAGAGTCCATCCAAGTTACTAAAACCTGCTCTTCTCCCATGATCATCCACGCCCCTGCGACTTCATCCCTCCTACTCTCCTACTCCACAACCCTCCCACACACACATACTACTCCGCACCACCCACCACCACGGCACTCAATCGGAACCATACCCTCTCCACAAAGATGCTTGCAGCTTTGCAAAACAACCCGCCTATCCGTATCAAAGGATCCCTCTACCCGGGTCTTTGTTCACTTCCATCCTCCCTTCCTTTCGCATCCCTTGATGTTTCTTCCGCATCCCTTCCATACCTAGGTAACATCTCCGTTCGCAGTCATGCCACATCATGCGCAGATACCGTCTCAGTTTCGGGCTTGTAGAAAATCCTGGAGTTTGATGTATGTTGAGCTGAATTGAGGTAGTGTAGGGTCATAAGTCGTAAGGGCGTGTTTGACTCATATTCGGTTTACCATGTAGACTTCCATGGCTGCATGAGCATCATTCATCACCACATGTACAACATCACTCTACCTACCATTTACCCAACTGTACAACCACATTCTTTTTAATCATCACCTCACTGCCAAGATCCAAATCCAAATTCAAAGCCTTCACATACAGCCACCACATTTACACCAGCACAAAGCTTTACCAAGACCACTTCGTCGCTGTTACGTACCCATAACCCCTTCCAATACCATAATGTGTCTCTACATGGTCGTCCACTACGGACCCAACCCCTTCTCACTGGCACGAGTCCTCTCACGACAAAAAGCTGAGATAGAGCAGCGAAGTGCATCAGAATGGCGAGTCGAACGTTTGAGTCTGAATCGTTTACGGGAGCTCTGGCATTTAAAGAGCCGAAGTCAGGAAGATTTGAACAAGGCGGAGAAGGACGACGTGTTTGACATGGGGTACTGAGTCAACGAGTTAAAAGTCATCAGCGGCACGACACCAGCATCGACACATTACAATCAAACAAAAATTGGATGAACTTTTTTGGGAATGAACTTTTTGAATTCTTCCTTCAGCTGATGTGCAGAAGACTTGTCTAAGCTAACCAGAGCATGTGGCTCGGCCTGCCCTCCATCCTCCGTCGAGGAGTGGGCGACCAGTAGTCGTGATCTTCATGGTATCGTTTTGAAGCTAACCGTTTACTCCACCCATTGAACAAAAAGCACAACAGCCTAGTTCATCTGCCTGACGAGCTGGTTGATGAACTCCTCGCGGTTACCAAGGTCACCACCCTCGATGAAGTGCTTGAACTTGCGGGTACGGAAACCGCCAGTGGGGGAAGAGAGCTTGAAGGGCCAGAGGAAGTTGGAGACGGCCTTGAAGTTGGGGCCGACGGTGTAGATCTCGTGGATGATGTCCTCAATGCAGGTGATACCGAACTTGCCGAGGTTGGCCTCGATGAGCTCGTTGTCGGTGATCGGCAGACGCTGCTTGTTGACCTTTCCGTAACCGCGCTTGTAGACAAGCTCGCGGACGGTCTTCAAGTTGGGGTATCCGTAGGCGACGAAAGGCTCGACGATCTTCAGCATCTCGCTGGTGGCCTTGGTGAGCTTGACGAAGACACCGTTGTTGATCTGGAGAAGACGGAGGAGCTGGAGGGTCTTGCGCTTCTTGGGGTCGATCTTGTTGATACTGCGTAGGTTAGTAAAAGATTTTGCAGATGTGGAAAACTGCAACATACCCCTTGATACGGACAACGAAGGCGAGGCGGGACTCGGCGGGGACGAAGAGAGAGTTGTCACGCTTCGCGGCACGCTTGGCCTCGATGACATCGCGCTGGGCCTTTGCGTACTCCTGGGTGTACTTGGCGGCGCGCTCCTTGATGACCTCGCGCTTTTGCTTGCTGGCCTAAGAAATCTTAGCCAACTGTGGAACTCCTATCTGCTTGCGCAGGTTCTGGGAGACTGTTATACCTCACGCTTCTTCTTCAACTCAGCGGCCTGGGAGTCGCTGGTCTTCTGGTGGGCCTTCTGCTTCTTGAGCACCGACTCGGGGACAGCGATGTCATTCTGGGTGGGGACGCTGGAATTGTTAGCTGAGCTGCGGTGAATTGAGCGCGGTATACTCACGATGAGCGGGCCATTTTGCTGGTGGTTAGTATCCTTGTTGTTGTCGGAAGCTGGAGGAAGAAAGTTCGGTAGCCCAGTTCGAAATTCATGTGCGGGCGCTAGTGCGGGCGCCAAGATCGAGTGCAGCGCTAATGCCCCGCTCTATTGGCCCGCCTCTCGAAGCTATCGACATTTTCCTGAGAGCTACCAACTTGCGACAGCTGCGGCAGGTTTGCAAATTCAACCTTTTACCTATACCTACTCGCAGCAATGGCACGAGGCGGCGGTCGCGTGAGTAGATACTGCATGCGCCACACATAGATAACGCCCACTGACTTCCATAGGGCGGTGGTCGCAAACCATTTCGCGGCAAGGGTAAAGGTCGCGGCGGCGGCGGTGGTGGTGGAGGACGTGATACTCGCTCAGAGCCATGGTCCACCATTGAGCGCAAGAATGAGCTCTTCGAGAGCTACTATCGCATGGGAGGATTCTTGGAAGAAGCAGAGTTCGAGGAGATGTGGAAGGCTCTCCAGACCGATCTGCCCAACAGTTTCCGCTTTACCGGCACCAAGTCCGATGCCCTCGCAGTGCGCGAAATCTTCAAGCAGCGCTACATCCCGGCGATCGCATCCAAGCAGTTCGAAGGCAAGCCCGTTTCGCCTCCCGAGGCTGTCCAGGCCTTCCCCGATGAGCTCGTATGGCACATGAAGACGCACAAGAAGGTCATTCGACGACATGCGCCCTTTGCCGACTTCCAGAAGTTCCTCGTCGCCGAAGCTGCGTCCGGAAACATCAGCAGACAGGAGGTTGTCAGCATGATACCGCCACACTTTCTCGATGTCAAGCCAGGCATGGTAGTCCTCGACATGTGTGCAGCACCGGGAAGCAAGTCGGCACAGTTGGCTGAGATGATTCATGGTGACGAAGAGGAGCGCGTACAGCGTGTAGCGAATGGCGAATCGGTCGACCTCGGTCAAGACGGCGACTACAGCGACGACGGGCGTTCAACAGGTCTCCTTATCGCGAACGACTCCGACTACAAGCGCGCCGGCATGTTGGTCCATCAGGTCAAGCGCCTCAACTTCCCCAACCTTATCGTAACCCAACACGACGCCTCCATTTTCCCTTCGATCGAACTACCCAGCGATGGCCAGAGGAAACAATACCTGAAGTACGACAGAATCTTGGCTGATGTGCCTTGCTCTGGTGACGGAACCGCCCGCAAGAACCCGAACGTATGGCAGAAGTGGACGCCCAAGGATGGTCTTGGTCTTCACGGACTCCAGCTACGCATTCTGTTCCGAGGTCTCCAGATGCTGAAGAAGGGTGGCCGCATGGTGTACTCCACCTGCAGTTTGAACCCCGTGGAGAACGAGGCTGTCGTCGCAGCAGCCATCGAGGCTTGCGGTGGTAACTCCAAGGTCCGACTCGTGGACTGCTCAGACCACCTGCCAAACCTCAAGCGAAAGCCCGGTCTCAACGTGTGGAAGGTGCTCGACACATCGTCAGTCACTGCCGGAGGAGAGAAGACCGCTCACATGTTCACCAACTGGGAAGCCTACCAAAAGGCGAGGGCAAAGTACGAGGCCGAAGAGCCCGAACGTCAGTTCTCCACCAAGGTCACTCCCGGATGCTTCCCCCCTGTACCGAAGTCAGAGGAAGAGCGCATCCCTCTTGAAAACTGCATTCGTGTTTACCCACACTTGCAGGATACTGGCGGTTTCTTCATCGCCATCCTTGAGAAGGTGGATGACATCAAGATTGCGCAGGTACAAAACCCAGAGAACTTGGCCAAGGCCCAGAGGTCCCACGCCAACGCCGATACCACCACCGACTCATCGATCCCCACTCCTGCTGAGAACGTGATTGAAGTCGACGCTACCAAGACAGAGTCTGCAGATGAGACCTCCGAGACGGCTCCTCTGAAGCGCAAGTTGGAGGAGGATGAAGACACTGAAGCCCCCAAGAAAGCCAAGACCGAGGACGCAGTCGCTGAGGCAGCACAAACACCAGACGCAAAGCCCGCCACTAACGGCTCAGCTGCCCGTTTGAAGCCCGAGAACCAGTCGCAAGCCAAGGAGTACTTTGAATACCTCCCCTCTGACGATGCAACCATCGCCTCCATCATGAACTTCTTTGGCATCGACGATCGCTTCCCACGCGACCGCTTCATGGTCAAGAACAAGGAGGGTCTCTCCCTCAACAAAATCTACTACACCTCCGATCTAGCCAGGACTATCCTCACACTCAACAAAGACCGCGGCATGAAGTTCATACATTGCGGTGTCGTCATGTTCGTCGCGCACAAGATCAAGGACCAGGATCGTACGCAAGCACCATGGAGGTTACAAAACGAGGGTATCCGTATCCTCGAGCCATGGGCAAGGAAGCGCATAGTCAAACTGGAGAAGAAGGAGACTCTACACCAGCTCATCCGCGAGATGTTCCCCAAGCTACCCAAGGAGGGCGACACCGGCCTCGGCGAAGTCGGCTCGCAGCTCCAACAGATGGATGTCGGCTGCTGCTTCATCCGCGTCGAGAAGGACGACGAGAAGGGCATTCCATTCCGCATGGTACTCCCTCTCTGGAGACATCCTGGCAGTGCCAATCTCATGGTCGACAAGGATGACCGCAAGGCCATGCTGCTTAGGTTGTTCAACGAGAAGGACACCGAGATCATCAACCACGTTGCCGACAAGGCCAAGGCGGAGCAGCAAGCTCGCGATGCTGAAGAGGCAGGCGAAGATGATGCTAATGTGAAGGATGAGGGGGATGTCAGTGACGGCGAGCAAGCCACCGAGGCCATGGTCGCCGAGGAGGAAGAGGGCGCTATGAAGGTCGAGGTTGAAGACGAAGACGTGAAGATGGAGGGCGATGCTTAGGTATCCTCATCCTTTTACAACGTAAAAGTCATTATTAGAGCATTCTGGCTTTGGCTCATCATCTGGTCTGCATTTGGGTTGGCGTTTTATCTTTCTTTCCAGGTATCATCTAGAGCTTAGCTTCTTACTCTATCACGCATATCTATGTATGAATGTTATGATGCAATCATTCAACATCTTCATCAATGTCTGAATAGAGTATATGGCGCGAAGCTCTTCTTTTCATCATCTCCATTACCATGTATTACAAGGGGTATACCAAATAAAACTACAAAACATACTTTGAACTCCCCATCCCGTCCCTTCCCCATCATAAACCCGCGCTCAAACAAAAATCGAAACAAGGATAGACCACACAGACTCACGCAAAACGATATCTCAAAAAGCCCTTCTAAGACTTCTCCTTATCCCCCGCTTTCGTCACCACACTCTTCCCGCTCTTAACACTCTTCCCGCTCTTCATACTCTTCAAGCTCTTCTTACTCGCACTACGCTTCAGTTTCGCCTTGAGTTTACTCCATTTCTCCCTCAGGCCGCCGTCCTCATCCTCATCCACATCTTTCGGCCTCTCAACACTATCGAAACTGCCGCGCGGATACTCGAGTTCGCTGCCAATGTCCACGCTATCGTTGTTCCTGGCGTGTTGTTGGTGCGATTTGCGTGGTGTCTGTTTAGACGGGGTCTGCATGCCAGAGCCAGAGGTAGGGATGTCTTTGTGCCGACCGAGGAGCATGAATTGGAGGGTTTGCCAGGCGGGCATGTTGGCTATTGGACTGTCTTTTTCGTTGGCTTGGATGTCGGCGTTCTTCCAGGGGCAATGTTCGCGGTGTGACTCTAGGAGGTTGAGCCGTAGGCTCTCAATCGGCACATCTAGTTTCTTGCTCATTTCTGTGAGGCGCGTGGCGGAGGAGAGCCAGAGACCCAGGCGCTGGAAACAGTGGTTGCATACTGCGAGGGAGATGCGTGATTCGGAGACGCCGGTCCAGCCGAAGAGGGCGAAGACGAAGGCTACGGTGTCGCTGGGGGAGAGCGGGGGTTGGGTGCCGGTGGATGTGAAGAACGAGGAGGGGATGCGGGAAAGGATTTGCTGGATGGGTGGGTCGGGGTAGGTGATGTGTTCGAGGAGGGGGAGGTCGGCGGATATGGCTTTGAGGAAGCGGTATCGGTCGAGGAGTTCCGCTGAGCTCTTTGTGCGCGATGCGATGGGGATGTGGTAGATGTCTTCTGTTCGGGTCGTTAGTTGTGTTGCCGCGCCTACTGTGCGTATCCTCATACCTTGACACCCCCGCTTCCTCCACAGACAGTCATCTGAATGTCCCTCCACAATGAGATCCTTGTATCGCTCTATCAGAGCGTCGTCGATATCGAAGGCCAGGTCCTCGCTCATCTCCAGATCCTTTCCGTTTGCATCTTTCCGCTTCGGTCTCAGCTTGACCGCAACGCGGTTCTCGCATCCACCCTTGCAGGCTACTGTGTTCCAGATATCGCAACTCCAGCCCCGCTTCGCCCACTCGACCTCGTTGATCGCATCTGGCTTGGTCGTCCACTTCCTCACGTCCGCAAAGGTCTTCAGTCGCTCTAAGAAGTGTTCTTGGCTGTATGGCTGGAAGTTTGGTGCTTTGCGCGGTGTTGAGGCTTTCGGCGTGACTACCGTCTTTCCTACAACCTTGATTGTCTTCTCTCTCCGCGGCGTCATAAGCTGTTCCTTGAGCTGCCGTATGCGCTCCTGCCCTTCCGATATGCCTCTCTGGCGCTCCATGCTCAGGTTTGCGCTGCGCGGGCGCTTGTTCGGATGCTCAGGGCTGTCTGGTTCCGAAAGCGCGGAGAGAGATGCGGTCGATGCATTTGATTCTTGGAGGGTGCTCGCGAGTGAAGTCGTCGAGTTGCTGGCGGTGAGGTTATCCAGGAGCTTGTGGAACTTGCGCTTCGTGGTCGCAAGCGCAGGCTGCTGCTCTGTTGAAGTCATGGTGCCGGAGTGAATCGGGTTCGCGATGATCTGGGTGGAAGTGCGGATCGTTCGGGTTTGATTATTGGGATGCGCGCGTCGTAGAGTCGTGTGTCGATCTTTGTTTACGTCCACTCGAGTCGAATGCCAGGGGCGTCTATTCACTCAGTATCGATCAGTCGCAGTAGAAAAGATATGATAAAAGCTGCACTTCGCGAGACAAGACCGCAATCTCGAATGTCTGTGCACTAACAGCAGTTGAAAGCCGCCCGGGCGTTGATGAGAGTGTTGTTGCCATGGCGGCGACCCGATTCCCCATGCAGTAACCTCCGCCCGCAGCGCCAAGGCCAGCGCCAGCGGGCTGCGTCGCGTCAACCCACCTCCGTGCAGAACCCCCACCAAAGCGACAAGGAGGGGCTGAAGATTGTTAGTGTTAGCGTTCAATGCCCACCCAAATTGCGCCATCAAGATTCTTCCTGCTCGCACTCGTCATCCTGGCTATCTCACTCGTCAATCCATCGCTGTTCTCTCGCAGTCTCGCTCGTCTTTCTCAATTGAAACACCACTTCTACCCGTCCTCCGCACTCCACACCTCGCAGCACGTATACACAAACGCAAACCGAAGCATACACACCATGGCCTACGAAAAGGAACTGGAGATCGCCCTCCTCGCCGTCCAACGCGCTTCCATCCTCACAAAGTCCGTCTACTCGAGCCACTCCAAAGGCACCCTCTCCAAGAGCGACTCCTCGCCCGTCACAATCGGCGACTTCGGCGCACAAGCCCTCATCATCGCATCGATAAAGCACGCCTTCCCCGAAGACGAAGTCGTCGGCGAAGAAGACGCCAATGATCTCCGCAACAACGACTCGCTCCGCGACCTCGTCTGGGACCTCGTACAAGCCGCCAAGCTCTCCGACAGCAGCGCAGAGGAAAAGATCGGCGGACCCATCAAGAGCGCAGACGCCATGCTCGCAGCACTCGACCAAGGAAACAGCGAGGGCGGAAACAAAGGCCGTATCTGGGCTCTCGACCCCATCGACGGCACAAAAGGTTTCCTGCGCGGTGGACAATACGCCGTTTGTCTCGGTCTCCTCGTAGACGGTGTCCCCACCGTCGGCGTAATCGGGTGCCCCAACCTGCCCGTCGACGACCAAGCGCCCCTCACCACAACCACCGGACAAGACGCCGACGACAAAGAAGGCAAGGGCGTGCTCTTCGGCGCGGTAAAAGGCCAGGGCGCTACAAGCCGCCCGCTCAGCGCCGGCGCCCTCACAGCCGCAAACCCCATACAAATGAAACCCCTCTCCGACGTAACCCAAGCCACCTTCTGCGAATCCGTAGAAGCAGGCCACTCCTCCCAAGGCGACAACGCCGCCATCGCATCCAAACTGGGTATCACCAAGCCATCCGTACGCATGGATTCGCAAGCAAAGTACTGTTCCATTGCGCGTGGAGCGGGAGATCTTTACCTCAGACTACCTGTTAGCAAGACGTACCAAGAGAAGATTTGGGATCACGCGGCTGGTGTTGTGTTGGTTCAGGAGGCGGGTGGTGAGGTTAGTGATGCGTATGGGAAGCCGTTGAACTTTGGTCTGGGGAGGACGCTGAGGGAGAATAAGGGTGTTGTTGCTGCGCCTAAGGATGCGTTTAAGCAGGTTATTGAGGTGGTTAAGGAGGTGCTGTTGAGTAAGAAGGAGTAGGGTTGTGGTTGTTGAATGATATGATATGATGATTACGTATACCAAGTTATGCTGCTTAGGTTGTGATGCCATGTGTTTCGCCGTCTTGGAAAGCTTCATGTAGGGTGCTATCATGACGGATTCAGTACCACGCCTTTTGCTCTCAAAACACATTGCGAGTGGAACAGTCACAATCAACCACCAACACTCATAAAAACGTTCTAGCAGGAAACCCACGTCCGCACTCTCATTTCACTACCCCAATACTCTAGTTGTTAAAAAAAAAAAAAAAAACGCCAAAATGCGGAACCAGAAAGATACCCACGAGATAATCCCTCCCTTACCATACCAACCTAACTTTACTCCTACTCCAGTTCCAGTCCCAGTTGCACCCAATATACCAGTAAAATACCCTCCCATTTCCCCACCAGCAAAAGCCCTAGTAAAGCGCAACTAAACTTCCCTATTTTCGAACCGTATTTCCTTCCCGTTGGGTATCACCTGCTTTAGATCCTCCTTTGTTACTTGCTCCGTGGAGACAAGTTTGTTTCCTTAGCCTTTGTTTACTCCGTTAAAGTGCAGTTTGGTATTTCTTTTTCTCCGTTGTGGATGATGTTGGAGGTATTGTCGACGTGTTGTTGAAGTGTGCGATGCGCTGCTTTCGCGTGTTGAGATAGATTGTAGAGGTTGTTGAGTGACGACTCATGCTGTGAGTGTAGTCGTAGGCGTGAGAATACCGCCGCCGAGGGTATCGTCACCGGACTCATCGACAAAAGTACTTTCGGCACCTGCGTCGAGCTCGTCGGTATCGACATCTGCCTCCGCACCGGTATCATTGACTTCCTCAGTCTGTTCTTGCTCGTTGTCATGTTGAACGTGTTCAGCCTCGACGTCTACCGGTAGATGCAGTATGTGAGCGCTCATGCCGGGCACGGGAGTAAGGTGCATCTGCGCTAGTCCTTGTTGAAGTGCTTCAACCTCCTCGTTCACGTCTTCAGTCATCTCGACGTTGTTCTCTTCATCGTCAGAATGGTCGTAGGCAGCGTGGTACGGCGAAGGCCCCGACGCACTGATGGTGGTCAAGTTTGCGGGTTCCTCCATGACGCCGAATTCCGTTGTCACAGTGATAGAGTCTGGACTCGGGATGGGTAGTTCATGTGTATATGATGAGGGGCCATCCATGGTCGGGTTGACAGTGCTCTCATCATAGACTGTTGTGAAGAACTCGAACATCTGTCCAGCCAGCTCATCTGCTTGCCCGCGCTCTTCCTTGTCTTTCCTCTGCTTGGCGATGGTACGGAGTTGTTCCTCTTTCTTTTGTTTGATCTCCGCCTCAAGCCGGCATTTGGCACGAACGTTGGGTTTGTGTGTGCATGTCGGGCAGTGGTAGTTGACAGTGCAGAATGTGCATGTGCAAGTTGGATTCGATGACGCGCATTGCTAATGGTATGTTAGTGATCTGTGATTCTCATGAATGTATAGTGAACTTACATCGCAAACAAGAACCGCACACTCCGAACACTCCTTGAGAATTGCTGGACACTGTGGTCGGACATCTCCTGCGGGTCTCGGATACTGGCAAAAGTATGCACCACAACCACTCCACTGAACGGGATGCCGTGGATTGCACGGCAGGGGAAGAGGATTTGTGACAGGGTGATTGATGGGAACGCGTTGCGAATTTGGCGGCCAAGCACTGGTGGGTCGACCGCGAACGCCAGACACGCTGAAGGAACGCGGACGCCCAGAGCTGATTGGAACAAACGATAGCGAGGTGGCAAGTTGGAAAGGCTCGGGATTTGAAATGGAATTGAAGGATGTGGTGGTCGACATATCGATTGACGAGTGTTGGGGAGCAACCATGATCTGCGATTGAGACATGGGTGTCTCGGAGGATTCAGACTCATTGTCACCTGTGGAGTAAAAGTCTAGATGCGATGACGATGCTGTAGGCGTGCGTTCAGGGTCTGGTGTACTGGCCCTATTTGGGTTGAACTCGGGTATGACGAGGCGTTGTGGCGGCTCGTTGTGTGACCTCACATGGTCCCGCTCCGTATGTAGGTCCCGATAGCCACACTTGCGGACCTTTAGTGCCCTGAAATCATGCTCCTTGCAAATGGGATTCTTGCAAGCCCGACATGACACTTTCCACCGGAAGCTCCGATAGCAGTCGTTACATAGCCCTCTCGGACATGTTTGTTGTTGTAGGTCAAGCGAGTCTTGCTTCAGGTACGACAGGATATCAACGTCTTCCCCAAGCACATATTCGTACAGGCCGTTGTTCTTCAACTCCCGGACGTAGTCCACGGGTCGAAGTGTGTTGCTGAAGTCCGGATCCTCATACTCCTTCGTGCGAGGTAAAGGCGCTGCGCGTATCTTATCCGCTCCTCGGCCACCCAGTCCAGTGCCCAGAACAGCAATACCGCCACCTCCAGAGAAGATGGGCTCAAGACAGCACCAATGCATGTTCAGTTTTGGAGGCTCGCGGTTCGCAGGTGGTACAGGCATACCGTTGTTCCCGTCTTCGGAATCAGAGTCGTCATCATCCTGTGCACCCTCGTTCATCAGGTTTGGTGATCGGCTTGCGCCTGGGGCCCACCAGAAGCGGTTCTGATCGGCCTTTTCCTCTTGACTCCGGTCTTCCAGTGGTCCAGAAGACCCTGACGCGTGTCCAAGTGTGCCGCCTAATGTGCTGCTGTTGCCAAAAGCCAGGTTTGCGAAGTGCCGTGTCTTGACTCGTTTCCTCGGTATCGGCCTGTTAAAGGCGCAGCTCGCACAGAGCGTCTTCCTGCAGCCCATGCAGTGCATGCGGACACTGCACGACTCGCATCGCTCCAGGATAGGATCGTTGCATTGGGCGCATTTGACCTCTTCAACAAAGGCAGTGTGGCTCCTCCGCTCGTGCACCGGGACATGTTTGCCTTCTCCGGCGGAGTTCCCGTCTTCGGGGCCGAGTGGCTCGCCATCTTCTCCTGTCTCGGCAATCTCCCATAATCTGCCATCGTGTTCGCCCAGCTTTGTCGTGCCTTCTACCGGGCCAATGCGGTTGCTTGATCGCCATAACCGGTCAAAGGGTACCCAGACTTCCATGTTCTGGGGTCCTGCTCTTCCAGCGTGGTAGTCCTTCCTCCGGTTGCACCTGCCGCCCGGTGTCGGACACCACGCTGTATCTGTCCATATCCCCAACTGATGGCATATCTCGATGAGCTGGTGTGTAGGGTCGGAATCGGAGTCTCGCCGGATGAGGGAGGAGGGCAGATAGGGCCGCCGGCGGTGGTGTCGACAGCGGTAGGTGTAAAGGCTCTTCAGAGCGAGGTCCTTCTTTATCCAGGGTGCGTCCTTTAGCGTGTATGGCTCGAGGAAGGGCACGATGTGGTACTTGATGGAGACGTTCTTGCAGCCGCGTACCGACAGATGCTGGAGGGTGTCTTTGCGCGGGCCAACTACGTCGCCAATGAGCGAAACGCCAGCCACGGCCGTATTGCAGAGGTCCAGACTGGTCAATCGTGACCCGTTCGGCAGTATGGTCTGTATGAGGAGGGCGTTCAGCGAGTAGGCCTTGGACTGGCGTTCCCGGTTCTCAGGCGTCTCGTTGCCGGGCGAGCCCACTGCGACGGCGGGCTGGGGCAGGCGGAAGGAGAGCGTCTTCCATGCGAGGGGGTACTGCTGCAGGAAGTGGCGCAAGTGCCGTGATGTGTGGTAGAGTTCGAGGAGGGTGACGGTGGAGATCTGGGCGAGGAGCGACTCCAGGATCGGTGGGTACGAGGTGATGATGGACTCGAACAGGCTGAGGGCGGCTCCCGGTGCGGCGGCGTGGCTCGCTGCTATCGTCTCGGTGTGCGTCGTCGCGGCTTTGTCGCCATGGCGGGTGGTGCAGGCCCCGAAGTCGCCGTGGCCGCCGTGGAGTATCGTGCTCATGCTGCGTGGGTGGTGGGTGACGGTGACGGTGTCTACACAATCACGCCCGGGGAGGAGAGAGCAGCGACATGCACGGGTGGAGCGCGTTGAGTCGTGTCGCGCAAGCGAAGATGGTCGTGTGAGATGGCTTGGCCAGCCGTCGGTCGCAGGCCAGGGTTCTTAGGCCAAGATGAAGGCGATCCGTTTGCCGTCGCCGGGCGATCTTTGTGCCTCACCGATAGCCAGGTGCGACTAGCAGTACCATCCTCACTGTTACTCGGCTCACGCTGCCGGCGACCACCTCAAAGACGCGAAACTTGACGTGCCAAGCTGAGACTTTGATAGATATGCATTCGGCCCTCCTCACCCTCACGCCGGCGCCAACCAGCCTATCAGCCAGCGGCACATTGCAGTCCCTCCCTCAGCCTTGCCGCGACAGCCCTCTGCCAGCTCAACACGGTGCATCACCTGGCGACACTAGTGCGCGTTGCTTTTGCCTGTTGGCAGACACGACACTCCAATTCCATTCGCCTGTGCGCGTCCATAATCACATCATCCGCGCTTGCTGTGCGACTGCTACTGAAACCCCTTTACCCCGCTGCACTGTGCCAATTCGCCACCCTCAGCATATCATGACAGGAGAAACAACACCAAACTAAAAATATTACATAGGCTACGCTAAGAGGATATCAAACAAAGTACGCCAGGTAGGCCCTTGAGCGAAAAGTTATTGGCCATACGCTCGTGCCCACAACATATTCCAACAAAAACAAAGACAAAACGCCGCAGGGACCTTTGCGCTACCGAGTGCGTACGCAGGGCAGCATGCGAAGCGTTGTATGCGGACTAAATATTCCAAGTACCATAATCAGAACACCCAATTGCCCTGCGTATCCCGATCTTCAAGCCCATCAAACAGGACAATATCCCACTGATCCTCATCCTCACCAGCCGGCGGCCACAGCGAATTATCAATGAATGAAAACACTGGGAGATGCTGTCCCGTAGCCGTAGCATTCATCAACTTGCCCGCGTCAGAATCAATATCGAAAACCGGGCGTATGGGCAGTTTCATAAACTCCAATTCCACTGTCCCGAAGAAAGGTATCGTATGGCGGACTTTGCCACTAGGCTGTTTGCTCGGATCCAGTGAGGAGAGGATCTTCTTGAGTACTATAGCGCTGCGTGCTGCGATTCTTTCGCGTGGGCTGGCGCTGGCCAGTTTTTCCATTTCGCCGATGAGACGACATATCATTGCGAAGTCTGTTCCTTTGGTCTTCTTTACCTCGACTTTGTCTTTTGTGCCTAGCTCGATGACGATGTCCAGTGTGAGCGTGACCGCGGCGATGAAGACTGAAAGCTCGGCGAATCGACAACAGGCTTGGGTGATGCTTGCGTTGCGGAGCGCGAACCATCTCATCAAGATGTTCCGGCAGGCCTGTAGCGCGGTGACCTTGGAGTACTCGTATCGATTGTCGAGGTGTGCTCTGAGTAGGTAAGGCAGGTGGATGAATAGCTTCATCTCAAAGTGCCAGACTTGCACCATCAGTCGCTCCAGTGTAGCGAAAGACTCTGGCGACCTTGCTGTCGACGGTATGTTTGGCACTTCCCAGAAGTCCTTGGGCATCTCTTTCATGGAAAATTCCAGCTGCTCGTCCAATGCCAGCGCTGCCGAATATGCCTGTGGCGAGACATCCCGATCGAGCTCCGCCACTTGTCTTGTCAGGTAGTTGAGTTTCGACCGATGAACCAGATGTGGGCTGGCGTCTGCTGGAAGTGGATAGTCGTCCGCGCCGAACGGGAGGCGGAGATGCAGTCCTAAATACCGATCGATGTCAACGAAGTGGCGCCATATCGACTTGGCGTCCGAAATCGCTGGGATCGGGGGGTTCAGGTCGTCCTGCGCAATGATGCGCTGAAATCCCATAAGATGTGCCAGGCTTAGACCGCGCCGCACAACAAGCCATGACTGCCGTAACGAAGCACTGTTTAGATGGTAGAGAGCTAGGAGCAAAAGCACCTCAAGTCCATGCAACGTCATCATCTGCTCGTCCGAGGAAGTTACCAATGATGTCACCGTCGATACATAGTTTTGCATCGTCACCTCCATGTTCCAGATGCTCGAGAGGCGCGAATGGTCGAAATCGGGTGGGAGCGAGTTGATACAGATGGCCAGATGCAGTAATGTGCGAGCGATGATGATAGGCCGCTCTTGTGCCACAGCCTGCATACACAGAGCGTACGACTGCAGGTCGTTGTTAACATATATCTCTTTCGACGCCCGGTAGATGCCTTCTAAGATCATCCACCCGTTAGACGATTCGAAAATGATATCTGCATCGTGCTGTGATGGCAACAAGGCGGCTAGGGTTCGGTGAATGTTGTCGTAGTCTGAGGGCTGCCCCTTGCTATCTGACTTGTTGACCAAAGTACGAAGAGAGGGCGCTGAAGTCCATGTTTGCGCCCCAAGCTGACAACGTTAGTGTGGGCGGTAGGACGAATAGACTCGACTTACGATCCCATCGGCCAGTGAGGAAGTGCTATACGCATCGCTTCGCTGTTCCGATACATCCGGTTTGATGTCTTTCTCGGTAGAGCCTGAGGCAGTGAGGGCAGGGCTGTGCGGCACAGTAGTGGCGGCGCCTGCGGTGGCATTTTTACGACACACAAATCTTTCAAAAAGTTGTTCCAGTTTGCATAGCCTTTCTTGGATGTGGTTTGAGCATGGATTCCCGTCATCTATCCGATCCGATCCGGTATTGTCCATGATGGCGGAAGAGTTGAGGGTAGTTTGGCTCGCATTCCCGTGAACTTTGCGCTTCTTGCCTGTAGCATCTTTAGTAAGTAGTCCAGATAATGTGTAAACGGATCCCAGTCTTACACTCCCAGCATGCCCGGCGTAGACTTCTCGAAGGCCGTTTCTTAGAAGTGTTACTCGCGTTACTCAATGATTCCATCATAGTCTTGGCGACAACAAACGATGAAGATGGTATGATTTACGGAGAACTTGTATTCCTGTCACAGGCCTATACCTGATAGGGGCGGCCATGTTACTTTCATAGTGGGGTGAAGGTGTTGCGATGGCAATGCTGATGTGGAGCTGACGCTGTCGGACCGCCGGCCGGGTTTCGTCCGCAACGGATGCCGAGAATTCCTCTACTTTAGTAAGTCATACAACTCCGGCGCTTGGTAACGGCAAGGGAGGCTCGCCCGAGGACATGGCCACCTTAATAAGCGTATCTCTGGACGGGTACGGTAGAATATACTCGTGTTTGATGCTTTTAGTGTGTTCTTATCCGCAGTCCTCGATTTCATAGGTACTTTGGTGTTGAGAAGTTCGCAATTTTGGATTATCGACATGTCGGCTCCAAGGATGCTCCGACGGATGATTGCACAACGCGACCAGTGCTTATGCGGCCTATCTCCGCCGTGTTCGAACGCGCTTAAGAAAGCCACGCGCATTGTTGACAAAGTCTGGAAAACTTGCCTCTCGGATACGGATATCCTATTACCAACATGTCGCTCAAGGTCGTAGTTTCTGGTGTCACCGGTCGCATTGGCGCGCATGTGCTGCACCATGCGCTACAAAACCCGCTCGTATCGAGGGTCATCGCAATATCACGGCGGCCCCCACCCGGGATAGAAATGCACGCTAAGCTGGAGGTAGTGTTGCTTGAGGACTTTACAAAATACCCCGACGATGTGCTTGCGAAACTATCCGGGGCAGACGGATGCATCTGGTACCGAGGCACCTGCGTCATACTCCCCATCAACTGCTGACGTTCAAGGTGTATGACAACAACGGCTGGTGACCCCGTGTTAGAGTTAGAGTATCCCAGGGCGTTTGCTGAGGCGTTTGCATCGACCATGCCTGTCGACTCAAAGCGCTTTCGGTATTTGCACTTGTCAGGCGGTATGGTGGAACGCGATCAGGAGAAATCATTATGGATGAAAGGCTCGATGCGTAAGATCAAGGTAGGCGATTATTGTTCTTTTGTGATACCATGTGCGCAAATCGTGGTTAGAACGATCCGGGGCAAGCTGCCAAACGTGCTGACTCTGCGTAGGGCCGTGGGGAAGTTCAAATGCTTGAGTTCGCTAAGATGAATGAAAATTGGAGAACGGTCATAGCTCGGCCAGGCATGATTGTACAAAGAGGTAGTTTTGTTGGTGAGGCTTCCATGATGATGGCTGGCTCTTCTGGCTCCTTCATCCGATTTGATGAGCTTGCGCTTGCACTCGTGGATGCGGTCGTACATGGCAGTGAGGAGCTGCTGCTACCTTCTATGCTCGTACAACGGGGCCAACAATTGGCAAGGGAGGCCACCGAGTGACCTTTTCAGTCAGAAACGAGGACGGATAGTGAGGGGAAGATATGTTGGATTCCATTTGATCCGTGAATTGGAAGCGAAGGCCGGCGCCAAACTACCGCTTAATTTCCTACCCGCAGAGTGTCTCCGCAGTTGGTCACTGTCAATACCGGGTATGTTCCGCGTGTGCGCATGACGATCGAGATCATCTATGTTCAACCGCTATCTGCTGGTATTCCCAAACTCCGACGCAACGTAACGCAGAGTGAGACCTTTCAGGCGTACATATCATCGTAGTCTTCTTCGTCGTCATCCGCAGGCGGTGGCGGCGGTTGTTTCTTCTTCAACAGTTCTTTGCGGTCAAGAGGGCATGTGGAGTTCAGCTTGAGCCAAGGTCCTATGCAGTCCAGGTCGAAGCGATGATCGTCGTGACAGGGCAGCTGGACTACGAGTGGGTACTTATCTATGCAGTTACCATCAGCCAAGCTCTTGAGCTCTGCGTTGGGTCTTTGAGACGTGCGACGTACCTTCAAGGAATGGGTTCACGCAAATTGGACAGGTGTCTGAAGGCTTCAGCGCTTTCTTTGGCACCCGCTCCAATTCATCCAGGAAGCTGTTTGGAACTCCCTTCAGTTCTGTGGGCGGGTCGTCGGCATTCTCGCGGAGCATCTCGATCATACTCGCTAACAGATCCCCGTGTTCGTTGCTCTCGTCCGCCGGTCGTCCGCGCATGGTCTCGAAAGCATTGGCGAGCAAGCGGAAGGCCGCCGCCATGTTTTCGGGCTGCGGTAAAGCATTGGCATTTGTGTGCGCGCTGGGATCCGATGTGTCCACGAGTTCGAGCTGCGAGAAGAAGGTCGAGAGGTCTGGTCGGCGCGAGGGTTGCTGCGACTTGTCGTCTTCGGTGGAGATGTTGTGTTCGACTGTCTGGGTCAGCTGTTGTGTTGCGCACACAGTCGCTCCTGCCTACCTTCGTAGCCCGACATGGTGGCGGTATTCCAGATGTCGCAAGTCCGGATTAGGGTTTGTGGTTTGGGCGGATGTCCTTGCCAGCTGAAATTATGAAGCTACGCGGAGTAGACGCGTCACAGCAGCAGCCTGAGACCCTGCAGTCTGGAAGGTGCGACCCCTCAGTTGTGGCGCAGGTGGCGCTCATCAGCCACATCATGACCCACACTGCATGACAATTCCACACTCCGCTGGTCCATCCCAGTTCTGCTCGCCATCGGCTCTCACTTTGGCCGCCGTCATTCTGCGACTGTCACATCGACGTGTGGCGCAGCCCAAGCCGCCACCCTCATTGGCGCTCGCACAGTCCGAAGACAAGCTAACACTAGGGGAAGCTTGTCCATGTGGTATGCCATTCTTGCGACACGCGACACTGACGCGTTCGTTCGTAGTAACTAGTGAGGCCGCGTCTGTCGTTCAAGGTTAATGTGCAGTGTGGAGGAGTTCCCTGTCAGCGCTGTCCCCAGTCTAGCGACGCTACAGGCACCTTGCACCACCTGCGCGAGGTTGGGCGCTGCATGCATATCTTGTCGATATCTGGGGAAACAAGCAACTGATGCCCAGGCACAGATCTCGGCAAAGATGCGACTCCATTGGAAACCGCTGGCGTCCACTCGAAGCAAATAATTGGGGCCCTGTGGAGCCGGTGATCCAGATCATGCACAGCCTCCTAGTGTCCGCAACCAAGTCGTCACGCACACTTTTCCCTGGCAGACAACACAACATGCCGTAAAGGGGCGCAGCCATCGCAGCGGCAACTGATAGAGTCAGATACAAGAGGCAAAGCAGCCTCTGTGACACACTCGAGGTCTGAAGCTTCACATTGCCGGTAGGAGTCTTACAGTGCACAACACTCACCGCTTGGACCATCGCCGCCAACGACTACCACTTCACTACTTCAGCCTACATCTAAATTTCCACCTCCGCTCAATGTCGCTGCTCGTCATGTCCACAGATCCACCTTCTACTTTTGAGCGATTATCGCCTTCCTGGATACGCCGTCCCATGTCTCGAAGATCGACATCGCCGCAAAAAGAGTCACGGCCTACAACAGCAAACGGCCTGCTTGCACCAGAGCCAGCATCAACATTCAGCAATAGCGATGGCACACGATCACCACGCTCAAGCTCATCTAGCCGCCGCGGATCAATAATAGAGTTTGTTACCAGGTTCCGCTCTTCATCCAACGCCAGTGTCGCAAGCAACAAATCGCAAGACCCAACAGACTTCAGTGAAATCGAGAACTGGTTCTACGGATTCCGGAGATACAACCAACTAGTCAGCACCACCACATCACCAAGCAAAACCGACCAACCACAAGATCTCACCAAATCTTTCAAGAAGCTGACGAAGAAGTGCGGGGGCCAATTTCTGCACGGGCTACCAGAAGCAGTCTTTGACTTCTCACTCCTCTGGTGTCCCGCAGGCCACCTAACCAGGAAAGACAACAACGAACCATCCTGGAGCTGGACCGCCTACGACGGCCCCGTAAACTTCCCATTCGATCCCACAACCTGTCCCGATGTGTACAAACTGCCACGCAGCGAGGGCGAGTGGTTCCAATCCGAGATCTTACACTTCCACGTCGGTCCTGAGTCGGCGCAATACACCGTCCGGCGGGAAAAAGAAAACTCCCTGCGCATCAAATACCCGCCTTATTTCCACGCGCCGCGCGGCTCAGACCACACCAACGAGTCCAACACCCTGCGCTTTACGGCAGCGACTATTAGTGCGGATGCGTTCACCGCAGAGCCCAACACGTATGAAGGCAACGAAACCCCATCCTCCCAGCTTATCAACTCAGACGGCAAAACCTGCGGCGCAATCATGGACTACGAATCTGAACTCTCGAAACCCTCTTCCACCGGCCCTTTCGAGTTCGTGCTGCTGTCCAGGAACCTGTGGCGCGAACCGAATCCAGATAATAGCAAGCCGGGGTCGAATACTATGCATCCGACTGGCACGCCCATCTGGAATGGACAGCGTTTTATATGGGACGAGAGGGTTGTTGATCATGATGAGTGTTTTGAGATGGGGCCGTGGAAGATGCTGAATGTTATGCTCATTAAGTGGGTGGGTGAGTATGCGGAGAGGGTGGCGGTTGCGAGGATACATGAGGATGAGTGGAAGAAGCATAGTCCGAGTAAGCAGGATATTGTGCTGAGATGAGATGAGATGTTTTCGTCCTTTGGTCATGATTAGAGCGATGATATGGGTATGATGGTAGATATGCCGTTCAATTATGCTATTTTGAGCATATGGATAGCCGAATACGACCAGAGTTTACACGTCAGATCAGATTTCCATGGAAGTGTTTGCTGACTACAGAAAGAATCCCATGATTTCATTTCATGCCGCTACGTGAATGTAGGAGTCAAGTAGCCAGGTACCCTTGGTACTCGAGACTCGGACACTCCACGTAGCCTCCACGACTACTCATAAACCTCCCTCGAGCAAAGCTAAAGTCATCGTATACTTCAAGCCTTCTCAGCCTTCCCCAGCTTCTCCTTCTCCAGCTTCTTCTTCTCCCACTTCGCCACCTCCTCATCAATGCACTTGAAGCTCCAGTTCTGGTAAAAAGGCGGGTACAGGAAAGGCCTCAAGTCGAACCGGTTATCATCAGGCGAATATGCCTCCGCATGGTAAGAAGGCGTCATTGTCGTCATCTTGTGGCGGTTGATGGCATAGTAGTGGAAGAACCGCTTGACCTTGACTGCGACCTCGGCTGGAGTATACTTGTCGGACCATTCGTGTGCTAGGCGAACCCAGGTTCCATATGGACCAAGTTTAAGCTCTTTGCGGCATTTGCCAAAGACGCCGAGTTCTGCGTATGTCATGCCCATATCGACCTCGTCGCTTTGGACATAGTCTTCTGTGAGTGGTTCGAGTTCGGCCGTTGGGGTTGCGTCGATGAATTCGCTGAGAATTGGCAGATCGAAGTCCTTTTCCGCCCAACCAATAAACCTCTTGAGGTCCGTCTTCGAAATACTTCCAATGGGGTTGAGGTCGGCGCTGCTACAGTCGTACTTGGTGAGGTACCCACGCAGACACTCGTCGACGTTTCCTGAGGCAAGAACCAGAAGGCTACCTCCATTAGGCCTGCCTCTAGTCAATGGGAGCATCTGGGCGAAAAGGTACGCTTGCACTAGACGTGTGCGCGCTTGGATATTTTGGAGGGCCAAGTTCTCAGCAGGTGAGCCGCCATGAGCCCTGAATCGTGGCGTAAATCCCGTCGCTTTCGCTAACGCTGCAGAGGTACAGGCACGAAGTTAGTATATGTATCACATGCACTTCATACAGTCAATAACTTACCGTTCTTCGTTGTGGCGTAGATGTCGTCTATGTCGGCTTCGACATGGTGGCATCCAATGTCTTCCGCTAACCTCTTGGCACGGCTCCTGGTCTCCTTGCTTGATTGCTGAGACATACCCATGTATACGGTATGAAGAATGCCGTTGCATATTTGCTTTGGGCTTGTAGGTACCCAGTCTTCGCCGTGATAAGGGCCTACGATGCGGCGGACATCCTTGAGAACTTGCTTGTTGCCGTCCTGCACAGCCTTGTACACGAGGCGACACATGGAGAATACCAGAGTTGCGGTGGCGCAGCTATCGATCCCTCCGCTGAGGGGCAGCATGAAGCCAGCCTGGCCGGATCGGCGGAGGTAGTCCCAAAGCCAGCATGCAGGTCCTAGAGCGATCTCCTCTTCGGGTCGATGGTAGCGGAGCGGCTGTACTGGAGTGGGGCGGATGTTGGGATCAAAGTCTCCGTCAGACGACAGGCGGAAATCCGCCCTGAAGCGCTCATATCGAGGAGCTGATGCAGCTTGTAGGCCACGAGATGGATTTGTTCTGAAGCTCCATATTTCCTCCAAGTCGATGGTTGCGTGGATAACTTTGACATCATTCAGAGAGAATTGAGAGGCCTGCCCACGAACAGTGCCATTGACTAAAACCTAGAAGATACAAGTCAGTGTACGTGTCATATACAGTTCGTACTGGATATCACTGACCATGCTGGATCCATCGTAATACTACATAAGCGGACGTATGAAGTTAGCATATGTCTCACATGCCTTTTGCAAAGTCGGGACTCACCAATCGGTCACCATCACACCTAAAGATGAGTGTACGAAATCAGTATTTGTCTCACATACAGTTCGTACATGGATATTACTAACCCGTTTTGATTAGAGTAGAGATAGGCGCCCCCGCATTTGGATGTCGCGGCTAGGTATGACGTCAGTATACATTTTACATGCGCCTCGTAGTCAAAACTTACTTCTAATCAGGTCCAGACGCTGGTTAAGTTTGCGTAGTTCATGATGAGAACCTGAAGAATTGATGATGATGTCCACGCCCGCAAGGCTCAAATCGATATGTGGCGCTCGAGGTGTGAATAGTTCTTCGCAGGTCTCGTAGCCTATTGAGCAGTCGAGAGCAGAGATGATGGAGTCTCCGATTGGAACGAAAGATGAATCTTGAAGAGAGCGCGCAGCAGTTGGCAATTCGTGTAGTTCGTAATGCTCGACGCGTTGGGGTCCAGACCAGGGGATGAAGTATCGGCCTTCTCGATAATTTCCGGCCATCGCGAGGCTCATCTTGGGTCGAATCAACAATATCTTGCCGTCAAGTACAACGATCCTCGCGTTGTAAAGATTGCCTGAATGCCTAACTGGCATGCCAACATCGTACATGATGCCGTCGAGTTCGCGGTCAACAAGCAGGGAGTTTAGCATTTGCCAACTGTGTGTGACCGTATCTTGTTCAAGAAAGTGGTCGAGACACCCATATCCAGGAATTGACAGTTCCGGTGTGGTGACATAGCGTGATCCATTTTCTTGGGCGACCTTGATGGCTTCCTTGATGCGATTCAGATTCCCCTCCCAATCCTGAAAAAGTGTAAGCAGTGTACATCGCACAGTATACAGAGAATCTCACAAGAGCCCAATTATTCAAATTAGATGTAGAGACTGTGACAAGCCTTCCCATGTTGAGTAACTTGAACGTTCCGGTTGTGGTGGGGTGTAGGTTGGTTGAAGTCGACTTGATGGAGTGAGAGTAGAA
Organism: Alternaria sp. BMP 2799; assembly: GCA_023758145.1. Taxonomy (NCBI): domain Eukaryota; kingdom Fungi; phylum Ascomycota; class Dothideomycetes; order Pleosporales; family Pleosporaceae; genus Alternaria; species Alternaria sp. BMP 2799. Next base: position 327,320 of record JAFVLP010000010.1, on the reverse strand, counting down.
AGCGAGAAGAAAGTAAGACCTCGAGATTAAGACCCAACGCTGAAGTTGACTAACGGGGTTGATTCTCGAGTCTGGTGATTCGAAATTTACAAGAGGTGGATGTATAGTACCAGGTTTCAGTTGAGTCCTAGTTGGTGGCGGACTGTGCCCAGGTGGGTCCGCCAAGGCGTTAGAAGACTACTTCGAATCAGGCAAGCGCGCCCAGGGCTGGCACCAGCCCACTGATAGCCAATCTGTGGTTGCACTTCATTCAGGTACCAGGAGGACAATCTTTTCTCGTGCAACTGTCTCCCACGGCTCGCAGGTCAGCATCTTGCATGACGCCCGCCATTTGCAAGGCTCGCCGCTCACCCGATTGCCGACGACATACGCGTATCGGCTAGTAGCCATTTGCTTTCCCTGCGTCGGTTGTGCCCAAGCGGGAGTTGTGGTTGGCTGCCACTAGAAGTGCCCGACGCCAATGCCTAGGTAGTGGCTTTTGAAGGTGGGTAAACACATAGCGGTAGACCCTTTCTCCGCACGTCTCTTCAAATACATCAATGTCGGATTCAATCGACCATGCGATTGCACGCACGCAGGCCAGGCGACGGCGTCGCATAGACCATGCGGATCTAGCGAGGGAGCGGGAGAAGACGTTCTATCGGTAGGCTTATCTCCTTTGGCATGCGCCACCTGGGGAGCTACACTCACCAATGTCACCATCTAGGTACTACCCTCGTCCAGGCTCTCACCTTCCCCAGACAGATGGCCCTGCAAGCCGACACTCGTCGCCGGGACCGGCTCCCAAGTCGCAGACGCCCCCGACTACCCCGCCGCCCTCTCTAGACTACGCCCCGCGAGCGTCGGACGACAAGGCCCTGACGGCATTTGCGCAGTTGGGAGCGCTGCGTCTGAATGCGCGGAGATGTCTCATATCCTTCTTCGACAGGACCGACTGCTTCCTCCTCGCCGAAGCCACGCGCACTCTGTCGTTGCAGACTGGCGAGCCCGAATTCGAAGACGACCGTTTGTGCTTCGGCACCACCATCTTCCCCAAAGAACAGAGCCTCTGTAACTACACCGTCAACCTCGCCCCGAAATACAGCACGCTCCCTCTCGACGATCCGAGCGACCTTCCTTCCCTCGTCGTCAACGATCTCAGCAAAGACAAACGCTTCTGCAACTTTCCCTTTGTCCAGGGCCCACCATACTCGCGTTTCTATGCCGGAGTACCAATCCGCAGCCCAAGCGGCCACAGCATCGGCACATACTGCGTTCTGGACGAGAACCCGCGGGACGGCTTGTCGCCGCACCAGCTCGCTTTCTTGAAGAGCATGGCAGGCACAGTAATGCGGCACTTGGAAAGGACCAGGGCAGCTGAGGATCATCGCCGGGCTAAGATTATGGTCAAAAGTCTGGGGTCTTTTGCTGAAGGGAAGAGTGGCTTGGAGAACTGGACCGTCGATCCCTGGGATCAGGAGACGGGGCAGTCGTCAGGTCTACCAGATGCGATCATACCCCAGCGCCAGCGTCCTTCTGCCAATTCCGACGCTGCGCAAGACCCAGTTGTGCTTAATGGAAACATAGATCCGGCTATGAGAATCCCGAAGGACACTCCACCAGCGACCGGTGCGCCGCCGAGCCTAGTCAACGGAGAGACAGTCGATACTATGCGTCCGGAGATGACTACTACGACTTCGTCCACTTCCACGAAAGGCTTCACCAAGACTGATCAAAAGGATAGAGTGGCCCCAGAACTAAGGGCTCACTTCACAAGAGCAGCGAACATGATCGTAGACTCAACCGAGGCAGAAGGCGTGGCATTCTTTGACGCGAAAATCAGTACCTTTGGAGGTCTTGTCGACGACGACTTTGATCCCGATCAGCTACCTGAGCCGGACAAACCTTGCGATATATTAGGGGCGGCGCTTTGCAGAACCGATCGCGACACGAAGCCGCTACCCAACACCGGAGAATGCATCTCAGAAAGCGTTCTTAGACACCTCCTGCGACTCTATCCACATGGCCAGATTTTCCATCTCGACGACGATCCGGCAACGCCTTCGGTCGCCTCGCCATCGACAGCTGGCGTGGACGAAGTCGAGTCAGCCGACGGCTTTCCGTTCAGTACACCGCGCAAAACAGAATCTACCAGAAGCTTGGATGACGAAGCTTACTTGAGGAGGGTTTTTCCGACCGCTCGGAGTTTGATACTCTATCCATTATGGGACCCGCATCGCGAACGCTGGTTTGCTACGGCTGTCATCTGGAGCTCGGAACCGAAGAGAATCTTCACGACCGAACAGGAGCTCAGCTACCTGGCAGCGTTCAGCAACTTTGTCATGGCTGAGGTCGCTCGTCTAGACACAAAACTAGCTGATGCTGCAAAGGCCGATTTCATCTCGTCGATCAGCCATGAGCTGCGGTCACCACTGGTATGTATACAAAGACGAAGCAGTCGAAGCGCATGCACTGACCGTATCTAGCATGGGATTCTGGGAATGACAGATTTATTAAAGGATTCCCCTCTAGATGGCCAGCAGGTATCACATGTAGCAACGATCGAGACATGTGGAAAGACTCTACTGGAAACTATCAATCACGTAAGTTGGTGTAGGCTGCATCAGATACTGCCACTAACTTTATAGGTTCTTGACTTTGCCAAAATCAACAACCTGACCCGAGGAGTATCGAAGCGCCAGAAGAAACGAACACAGAGCGCGAAGCATATGATCAGTCCGGGCCAAGCTCATACCAATGATATCATGACACTAATTAACGACGTCGACATGAGCATCTTGACAGAAGATGTGGTCGAGAGTGTCTTCGCAGGCTACACCTACGCGAAGACGTCTGCTCAAACATACGAGTTAACCGCCTCTAAAGTCAACAAGCCGCCGATATCTATCATTCTCGATATCAACCAGAGCGACAACTACGTCTTTCGCACGCAGCCTGGCGCATGGCGGCGAGTCATCATGAACCTGTTCGGCAACAGCCTGAAGTATACACCGGGTGGGTACATCAAGGTGAAACTTGAGGTTAAGCGGAAGCCTGAAGACGAGGACGAGACCTGCGAGTTCCGGTTCTCAGTGACCGACTCTGGTATTGGCATGTCAGAGGACTATATCAACAACAGGCTCTTCCACTCTTTTGCGCAGGAGAATCCTTTAAGCCAAGGCACGGGTCTAGGTCTGTCGATCGTCAAACAGATTGTGGAATCTCTGGGAGGCGAGGTAGAAGTGCGTAGTGAGAAAGACCGCGGCACCAAGTTTACAGTCACATGTCCTTTGAAAGAGTCACGAATGTCTCCCAACTTCTGTGCAACCGGTCCAGAAGGAGAGAAAGATCTGCAACTACAACAGGTTACCAAGCGCACCAAGGGTCTGAAAGTGAGGTTTGACGGTTTCAATGAGGAAGAGGAGTACCATGTTAGAGACTTGAAGAACAAGACAGCCTCGAAGCTATCATTGAAGGCGCTCGACAGCCTTTGTGCTGAGTGGTTCGGTATCGAAAGATGCGAGGAGGGCGACAATGCGGCCGAACCGGATCTGATCATCGCTACCGAAACCTGCGCCAAAGCGTTACGGACTACGTACAGCCAATCTCCCGGTCGAGTGTCTCCTACCCCCGTGATAGTCGTCTGCCAGGGCGCCGCAGCAGCACAATCTACAACAGCCATTACGGTGCCGGGAATCATCTTCGAATGTATCGGCCAGCCCGTCGGACCCCACAAGATGTCGAAGGCCCTAGCCTCATGTCTCGATCGACACGCAAGACGCGCCGAGACACAGAAAATGGACGTCAAGTCGATGATCCCACGGATAACAGAGCTCAGTCTAAAGGAGGAAGCAACTCCCCAGCGCACCGACCACCTGCACGTCGTAGAGCCATCCCGACCACAGCTCACCAGCATTAGTAGTGCTCCCGAGATACGCTCAATCAACAACAGCCCACCCCGAACATCCAAATACCTGAAACCCTCGCGCGCACTGCGCTGTCTCTGCGTAGACGACAACCCCATCAATCTCCGCCTTCTGCGAACCTTCGTCGACAAGCTCGGCCACCAACACGTCCTCGCAGCCGACGGCCTCGAAGCACTCGAAGCCTACAAAGCCGCCAGCGACGAAGACTCGCGCATCGACGTCGTCCTCATGGACATCAACATGCCCATCATGGACGGCCTCGAAGCCACCCGCCAAATCCGCGCCCACGAGATTCGATCCAACCTCCCCAAAGTCACCATCATCGCCCTCACCGGCGTCGCCGACACAGACATCCAACAAGAAGCCAACTCAAGCGGCATCAACCTCTTCCTCATCAAGCCCGTCCGCCTCGCCGATCTCGAAGTCATCCTCAAAGGCGTGGTTACCGGCCAGGATAAAGCGAACCTAGAGCTCGAAGCGGAGAAAGAGCGGATTAAGCAGGCGGAAGCAGATGCCATCCTCAAAGTCGAGAGTGTGGACGAGAAAACACGAAGCATTAACGTGGGTGTTGCGGTCGTCAAGGGTGAAGACGATATACAGAAAGCGGTTAAAGTGTTCGAGCACAAGAAGAGTGCGTCGGTGATATGAAGCACACAACACGACCAGTATGCATCACGCTTCATTGACGCATGTGCTAAACAAATCGCGGTAGGGCGTTCACACGCATCATCGGATGACCCGTATTCCCCGCGTAAAGCTTCCGCGCGCATTTCCTCTTTGATCACAAAGTTGGGCATGGACCGGGAGGAGTGAACAGATTAGGGAGGAAGGAAAAGCATTTACCTACGCATTTTGGCGTATACTGCATCTGCATTTGCTCATTCCCATGTTCCCGTTTTCCGGCGCGCAAAGGAAAAGAGAAAAGTTGTGTCAAGAGCAAGCTTGACGAACGACAAAATGCATGGCGGGGCATGTTTAGGCGATTATACCCTTTTCTATCTTGCGTTTTTACTGTTCATGCGAGTTCTTGTTCTTTTTCCTTCGAGTTATGGTGTTTAGAGAACAGGCGGATGCGTTTGTGGCGATGGTTGGCGTCTTTGTTCGGACTTGATCATTTGGCTGGTATGGTAGCATAGCGTGGCGTTTCCGCTTTCCTTGGGTTGCTTAGACACTGGTGGGTCGGCCGGTGGATGTATGTATGATGATTAGGGTATTGCGGTATGGAGAAATAAACATCAAAGTTAAAAACACACTGTGTGATTGTTGGTGTTAAGTGTGCTGTCAGAGTCTCGACTAACATGCAGTTGGGGATACATCAAGTGCTGGCGTAGATGGAATCTGATCTGGATTCTGACAAGTTACGAAATAGTGATTCAAAAAGAGTGTGAGTAACTTGTGTATAGCTAATGTGGTTATCGAACCCTTGTCGTGATAATAATAATAATAATAACAACAACATCTGATCCAGTCCTATCCTATCCAAATCCAAGCAAGATCAATCTCCGACCCAAAAGCGACTTCAGAAACCCGCCGTAGCAGTCCAAGCTGATTAGTCAGTCTAAGCACCGAGCAAGTCATTGAGCATGGAGTTGTCCTCCTCCCTCAACATGACCATGAACTTACCGACAGCCGGGCCCATGATAACGAAAACCTCAGCAGCCAGAACGTGTGCAAGCACAATGAACATGCCAACGATGATGAAGAAGTTCTTGAAGAACAGCTTGATGAGACGGCGGCGAGCCTCCCAGTTGAAAGACCTCCAAGCGTCCAAGAAGCCAACGACACCAGTTCCACCCATCATCTTGCTAACGACCTTGCCGCCGAAGGTGCGGTCAAAGGGAACGATGGTGTCCTGGTCCTCAGGGAGGATGGAAGCTTCGATGCGGATCAGGGTGACCATGGCGGGGAGGCAGAGGAAAAGGGTGCAGACGATGACGAAGACGAAGAGGGTGAGCATGCGGACGGCAAGACCAGTCCACGCAGCGCAGGAGCTAATCTTCTCCTGCTCGAGCTTGTGAAGACCCATGAGCATGGCTACGCCGAAAGAGAGGTACAGGCTGATGTATGGCATAACGGAAGCGATGGTGGCGGGGACAGCGAGAGTCTTCCAGTGGCTCTTGGAGGGCATGCGCTGCCAGAGGCTCTGCTCGGTCGGCATGCCGACTACCTTGTGTGTCCAGACTGCGTGTACGTTGGCGAGAACGGCACCGGTGATACCAGCGACGATGATGGGCTGGCCGGGGACCATGGGGAGAGCGCCGTTGAAGAAGGTGGATACGATGCCGGCGAGGAACGAGTATAGAACGTGGACGCGGAAACCGCGGAAGCGTGCGAAGCGACCGGCGTTGGCGACGAGGTGACGGAGTGTGCCGCGGATGGACGAGGTAATGGGCTTCTGGTTCACGAGGGTGATGGTAGGGCCGGTCTCGAGGAGCGTCTCCTTCTCGTCTTCTTTGTCGGAGGGCTCGTAGGTCGTTGGCGAGACGGTTATGGCGGCCATGGGGGACTCGACCATGCAGAGGGTGGTGACGACTTCATTGAGCATGTAGGAGATCTGTTGATATCCTGTTAGTACATGTACCAGAGATGCCAAAGAGGCATGGAGTACTTACAAGGCTGATAGCCACACTCGCAACGAAGATGCTAATGTAGATGACAACGACGCCCCAAATGGGGACATCCTCTGGCTTCATGTGGGTAGACTCTCCGTTGCGCACAGGTGCTCCATTGTGCAAGGCGCGCTTGACAAACGTCGCCGTGTGAGGGTGCGACACAGCGCGACGAGCGAGTTCGACGAGAACCGTCATCTTGTCTGAGATGCGTAATCCGTAAACTCTCAAGTCGCAGTAAGAAGTCGTATATCCTGCAAAGTCGCAGTAGTGTGAAAGTTGAGAAAGTGAGAACAGAAGAAACAGAAAAGGCAGACGGAAGTAAAAGGGTTGACAGGTGTATTGAAGTTGGCGCTGTCACAGCGCGGCACGGCGTGAGAGACAAGGAGGCGAAGTTCAGGCCAAGGCTATGCTGGCCCCCATTGACGCAACACGACGGCTGCCTGTTGTGCACGGACCACGTGCCGGTTAGCCGCCGATCTATAATTGGTCTCGTCCCAAGTCGATGCGGAGAATCGAATGTGCTGGAGTGATTCACTGCATCTATGTTCCGACGTATGCGGTGCTCCACGAGAACGTGATGGCCGTTTCTTCCATCACGGAGGACACACGTGCTCTACTGACTGAGTTTCAATCCTGCATGTTGGCTACTGTATATGAGACATGTTCAGCGCCGCACCTGAGGCACAGTGATGGGCGAGCACGTAATCCAATACCTTCAGGCAACCTGTTGACATTTGGGGCCGATCTTGGGCGCCTCGTTCCACCCGCTAATATCAATGTTTCAAAACACGCGTTCAAGTGAACAGTTGTAAGAAGACAATATTTCATTATACCTCCCATCACCCAGATGATGAGAAAAACAACTCCCATACCGTGATTATGTACCGGAACCCCACCCATGACAGACAGACAGGACTATTTCCAAACGCTGAGTGTAGAGAATACATGAATGCGCTAGACTAGAGATCAAGTAAAGGCTTTTAAAGAAAAGGGATACACAACGCTGACTCCGATTGCAATTTCAGGCTTGAGGACTACACACAGAAACCGAGCGTAAGTCGTTATACGTGAGCACCGTGAGAAGGGTACGTGTCAGAGATGGATTGTGGCGTATTTGAGTGTAGGACCATGGAGGAGCCTGGCTACTCCAGCTGAACTGGTTGGCGGAACAGCTTATAGAGCAGGCTGCGCGACGGGCTTCTCATCCTCGAGCTCCTCGTCAGAGGACTCCTCAGTAGCGGGTGCGTGGGTCGGAGCAGAAGGGAAAGCCTCCTTCTTGACCTCTGGGGAGGTGGAACGCCCGCGGTACTGGTTGACGGTCTCCTGGGCCTTGGCCGTGGCCTGCTGGGTGTATCCTTGGACAGTCTTCATAGCGTTTCCAGCGTGCTGGTTAGCAAGACCCTTGACCTGCTGAGCCTGTTGGTTGGCGACGTTGTAGCCCTTCTCCAACTGAGCATCAATGACCTCCTTGTTCTGGATGTAGATGAGGGGACCGAGGAAGGTAATGAATGTCGAGATCAGAGCCAAGCCCCAAAGAGGGACGAACTTGATGAGGAAGTAGGAGATGAAGGAAGCGAAGAACATCTAAGGGAGCAAGAAATCAGCCATCTGGGTCGGTGTGTGAATAGGGGTTATACGTACAGCAACAGTGACGTAGACGTTCTCGGCGAACATGATACGCTGAGACTCAATAACGAAGAAGTTGATGAGCTGCTCGAAGTCGTCGGTCATGCGCTCAAGCGAAGCTTTGGGAATCGTGTAGTACTGGCGAGGCCTGAACTGCGAAGTAAGACCACGTCCGAGAGCCATTTTTCCAACAACCTCAGCGGCTGCCGTAAGTCCGAGCACCATGTAGGACATCTTGAACATGTAGCGGATCAGGTTGAGGTATCGTGCGGCGAAGATGAAGAGGACGGTCGCACCGAAGGCTATTCCGGTAGCGCGGGGGTTCTTCCAGCTCAAAAGGCGGTAGAACATGCTGTGGTAGTCTGATGCATGTTAGCTACGTGGTCGACTGGGCGGTTGGGTATAGCTTACGAGTGAGGTTCTGGCCAGTCGCTGCCTTGTGCTCAGGAACCGTCTTGGAGTTGGCGAGATCAGCAAACTCGTTGCGCGTCTTTGCGCCCTCGGCCTTGACATTCTGTGCAACGGGACCTGTAGAGTTTAGCATTGGTCGTGTGCGCATTAGGCTGACGTGTGTGCTGCAAAACCACCGTTAGCTATGGTCCAAAGCGTGTATAGACGATCGTGTGCACATACCCTACCGTTCATAACTGTCTGCTTGGCGTTCTGGACGCTGGGGTGGTTGTTTGCGGCGTTCATGGCGTTTGAAGCTGCTTTGTGGGTGTGAGTTCAAGAAATCAGGTGTTGTGCGGGCGGCCGATAAGACTGCCATGTATCGCGTTAGCTTGCGTCTCGGTAAGGGTCAAAGGCGTTTTGTCCCACTCACCTTACTCTCTAGAATTCCGTTCTTTGCCTTGATTGCGCTGTTTTGCAGGTCCTTGTTGGCGTTGCCGTTGGTCTGCGGTGAAGAAGAGCCGTCCATTTCCGATAGGAAGTCTGGGGTGCCGTTGGGGGTTTGCTGGAGGTCGAAATCGGTATCCGTGTTGGGGAGCTCAACGCGGGGAGCACCTGACATTGCTCGGAGGTACAGTGGAGAAGAGGGGAATCACAAGTGGATTGGGAGGCAGAAGTATGCGAGTGTAATAAGGAGCTGGGGTGTGTGAGAGTGCGGGAGGTAGAGGTGCTGCGGTGGTTTTGTTCGGGCGCTGTCGTGTGCGCATTGTTGGGTATTCACCAAAAGCGGACGTCATGGCCCCACCCTGATCTAGCCATGATTTGTTTTCCACTGCCACTCACGACGCGCCTCTGCACATAAGGTAACAGGTTTCACGGCAAACGATGTCATGGGGATACATATGCATCATTCCAGCAATGCCTGAAACCGCATTGCTGCGTGTCGACTTGCTGTCTCCGCGGACGATTCTTCATGGGGCAGGCCCAAGCTCGACCGGTTTCACATGTGAAAGATGGCCAGGTGGTCTTGATTCCCCTCATGACGCAACCCTGATCTGGCATTTCAAGACAGTCTTGCACGTCTCACGATACGTCTCCCCAATCGTACACGTACCAGATACTCCTGTTTGTCTTGTGCATGTTGTTGATCATAATGGATCCACATTTGTCTATGCCAGGTCCCGGACAAACTCCCCTGTGTCGATCTTCCTTTTATCCAATGTCCGACTTTCTTTACCATGGAACAAGATGGAGTTTGCTCTTGCTGCATCACCCAACATTGTAAACTGGACGAAACTCTTTTCATGGTTTTCTCCTCCAGTAGTGCGCAATGCACGTCAACGTCATAGGGATACATGTATCCCCACTTTACTCACGCTGTTAGTGCTGGTGGACGGGCTAATATCGCGCTGAACGATGCTGTGGGCTCGCTCTTCGTCTGTGCAACGTCTCCCTCTATAAGCCAGTAAAAGGGGTCGAAAAACTGAATTGGAGTCCAGCTCATGGACACCGATGAGTCCCCTAGTGGTTCGCGTCGTTTTATTGCTGCTGAGCAATGGGCCGAAGTGAGTTGATTAATCGTGCATCTGAACATGTGGAACCAGGAGGACCGATCACGCGAGCCTAAGCCTTGCGGCCATGTCCACGATGGAAGCCACGGATAAGGACTTTGGCGATACGCACATGAAAATCATGGCTATGCATGAGCCTCGGAAAGCAACAACCGCGATTGCGAACCTCGCAATCTCGGGGTGGTATATCTCTTCGGAAGTAGCGCGTGTGACAATCTGGTCGCAGCGCCTTTGGTGGAAACTAACATGTCGTTTGAACTTTGTGGTATCAGGGCGAGGCTCGTAGTGTTCGAGTCTGTCTTGTCGTATGTATGCATTGTACATCGGAATAGAACTGTACGCTATTCCTGGGTGCAGGGACGATCGTCAGATATGTACTGATCACTAGGGCGGATGAAGGATTGTGGACGGGATGTCGTTATCGGTCATTTCGCTGCGTTCGCGGGGCAGCAGCAACACTGTTGGTAATATGGCCGTTCGCGGAGGTTTCAACGTCAGCATTCAGCAAGGACCATGTCCTCGAAGATTGCATTCTTGTCTGGGCATCATCATGTTATAGCTCAGCCTTTGTAGTACTGTATGAATCGCTATTGTTATCGAAACAGGGAGCACCTTCGCAAGGCAGGTGCGAAACGGGATGGCGGGGGTCAGGGTCTCACGAGGCAGGCGCAGACGCAGACGCACAGGGCACTCTACCACGCGACAGTCGGGAGGTGGGGGTTTGCGAAATGGCGCATCCCCAAGACCAACACTATAGCCGGGCGAACAGTCACGATAATTGTGCGGCAATGCGCACACTTGTGCAGCGACTAGTGAGGTTGTTGGACGCCATGCCCACCGGCCTCAACCCCGGGATTCGGGTCTGTTTTCACGCCTAATCCAGCGATAATCAGTGTCATCGATCAGTTGGTGGCCATCTCCGTTGGCCTGCCGGAGCTGATTATCCTGAGGCTTGGGTGTGAGGTGCCAATGCCCCAGGAGCCTCCGAGCGGTCAGCAACCGCTGCATTCAGGTCTGAGGGGTGTTTGACCTCCCGCCATTGCGCCGACAGGCCCCAATCGCTTTGTTTGGAGACAGATAGAGCTACAAGCGCCATAGCGGAAGCGCAGCACCATTGGAATTATGCAGGTGGCCTCAGCAGGGATGCATCCGACAGCCAGCAACAGGTCCTCCCGTCGCGATGCTCGGCTTTGGACTCGAGCCGTGATTGCCAATGTCGAGCCCATTGCCCTTTGTTGTGGCCAGGACGTGTCACGGCAGTGTCAGCTAACGCCTATCAGCGAGGACCAGGAGTTGGAACCAGGAATGCTGGGGTTGGCAGGCCATGGCACCAGGCAGCCCGCGCGCCTCCGGCGATCGAGGCGGGCTCCAGCGAATATGTGGCGTACCTCCGAAGTCCTGGCCAAGGTCCAGTCTGCCGTTGCGATAAGACCCACTCACACGCGCAGCAGCTTCCGTTTATCACGCCTCTCGCAGCCGGTGACTTGTCTCGCTCTTCAACTTCACTTTCACCGCGCCCTCGCACCGCTTGCAAACGCGCGTTGAGGCTACAAACTTAGCTTGACAGCATACCCACTCTGCCATCCCAGATCCTCGGTACGCCAGCAACGTCAGCCAGAAAGAGCGACATGGTCAAAGCGCACACATCGCCATCCCCAACTCGTCACCGCTATCGCTGCCACGCAAATTCGGCACTGAGCACGCGACTACCAAACAGCTCACCCTCTGCGGAGGCGAGAGTCTGTGGGGACTACTCAACAGCAGCATGATAATATCTCGCGACCTGTACAATGCCTCTCCCCCGCTGCGCCGAACCCGCATGGCCAACAACCCGACTCTCTTGTATTCGTGGTGGTGCACCGTTTTCTCTGCCGTCATCATAGGCGTACGACTGTCTGGCCGCTACATCCGCAATGAACGACTCTTCCGCGAGGACAAGATCATGGCGCTCAGCATCATCCCACTGTTCGCGCGTATGGGCTTTGTGCACGTGGTCCTCATCTGGGGCACCAACAATGTCAATGTTTCGACTTTGACGGACCCGCTCATTATCCGCCATCGTGAGATCGGCTCTCAGATGGTCCTCGCCTCGAGGATCTTCTACGCGTTGTTGTACGTGCAGTCATTAACTTTGTTAGAGTGCGACTAACCCCATGCCAGCATCTGGATGGCCAAGTTCACCGTTTCCGAGTTTCTGAAGCGTCTGACAGAACGTTTCTGGAAGAAAGGGTACGATTGGGGACTGCGCGGCATACGCATCTTCCTTGTCGTTACTTTCTTCATGGTCCTCATTGCCACACTGGCAGAGTGCCACCCCACCTCCCACTACTGGCAAGTCGTACCGGATCCAGGACCGCAATGTCGACAGGGTTACGCGCAGCTGCTCACCATGGGCATCACCGACATCGTCACCGATATATTTCTGATCGCCTTCCCGATTCCGATCATCGTGCGTTCGAGCATGCCATTAAAGCGAAAGATCTCCCTGACTGTGCTCTTCTCCTTGTCAGTCGTCCTGATCGTCGTAACTGGGACGCGAATGCCTCTGGTCATCCAACGACAAGGCCTACAACAATTCCGCACTGTATTCGCTTCTTCGGAGATCTTGGCTGCAACTATAGTTTCAAACGCCATCATCCTAGGGTCGTTCCTTCGCGACCGAGGTGTTAAGAAAGCCAAGTTCAAAGCACCGTCAACTACAGACAGCATGGAACGCAGAGGTTCAGCACGACGCTTCACGGACCAAACATGCAGTAGCGATGAAGACCTTGCACGATCGCTAGGGTACCGGACAAAACCCGAACTACTCGAGAAGCAGACAAGCGTTCCTAGACCAGCTCCGGTGGCTGATCTTGACCTTCTGTCGTCTTCTAGACAACCTGGCCCTTTTGTCAACAACAACTGGAGATTCCCCGACGAAGAGGCTGGTATGATTCAGAGCAGCGACCGATCCAGCGTGACAGTCGAAGATATACGGGATCCGATGCCTAGTCCTCGTGCAAGACGAGTGTCGTGGTTCGATGTTGGAGGCCTGCTTGAGAATCAAACTGTAGCTCCCTCACCCACCGATTCAGTCATCGCGCACGACTTCGCAACCCAGCCACGGCGGGGGTCCAGAGCCTCGAACACAATCATACCAAATGCGCGCGCATTTTTGCCTCAAGTACGGCGCAACTCTCGACTTTCGCAACAGTCTGAGGACTACGAGATGTCGTCTGTCCGGCCCACCCACCAGTTGCAGGACCTCGGCGGCTTGCTCTCCGAAGATCGCGAACAAGAAGAAGCTCTCTCAACCCCCTCTCCACACTCGGGCTCCTCAGCCGGTCCTCCTCGCAATGAGCGATACGCGCCCATACAACGCACGTCAACGCGCTCAACACAAGCAAGCTACGATGCTCTGTCTCTACGAGATCCTGGAGGCTTGCTTTCTTCCGCACCACCCCCTCCTACGTCTCATCGACGCAACCCTACCCAACATAGCCGCAACGTGCCGTCCTTACAGGATGCTGGCGGCCTGCTTGGTTGACGACTCCCTTACTACTTTACATACCCCCTGCGTGATACCCCGGCCTCCATGGCCTCTTTGCATATGCATAGCCTGCCTAATGCTTCCCATGTTATTTTTTCTTTTCCTTATGTATAGTACACGAATCGCCCACACGTGGCGGTCGCGATGGGTTGATGACTGATGGGTTACGACATTTCCGGATGCGATACCCATGGGCCATCAGAGATCTAAGATGTATGTCGGAGAATACGATCTAGAGTCAGTTGGCAAGACTTGTGTATAATAGCAATATACCCAACGCGTGGCGTTGTTGAGGCATACGTCACGGCAGTAAATCGCCGACCTATAAATGAAGTCAATATGCACTCTCGGCTCCTTGATCCTACATCCGGGTGGCACACGTGTGAAGGCACAGGGTTTACGCTAAGAGGAAGTCGAAAAAGCGATTACCGAGCGCATGGTTCAGCATCCAACGCTCCAGCCCTGTGGAACGAATAGCGTTCGGGTATTATTCACGATGTCTTGGCTGTTAACGGCGCGGGAAGGAGCTGCAGGGCGTCGGTCAAAGCTCGCACTATTACCAACAGCAACCACCGTGCCACTTTAGCACCCTTTGCGGTAGCCATCCAACACCATCGCGAAGTGGTGCCGTCAGATATGAGCAATGACGCGCCGACGATTGGAGAGATCACCCAACTAACCCGTCAAGAACTTACTACAGGGCAGAAATCCGATCCCATTCGCGAATGCGGACGCGCCGCGCTATCGCTCCTTCCCAACGATTTCGAGCTCGCCCTCAAGCTTTCGTATCAGAAACTACACGATGTGCCGTATAGGGAGGTGAAGACGTGCTGGCGCAGGCTGTACACGGACGCGAGCTTGTGGAAGGTATTGAAGCTGGTAGGCGACGAGCGTGATGAGCATCTGCGCAAGAACCTCTTGGAGTCCGGGGGCGACAAAGAAGAAGTCGATTCAAAGAGTGACTGGGTCGATGAAGTGGTGCGGATACTGGATATGACGCTCATACTGACAGGCGCACCTGAGAGGGAGGAGCTCGTAGAGCTTTGGTTTGCAGCGCTGGAGGCTGTTCTAACTCCACCAGACTCTCGTCTTCACACCGACGCTCCAGAACGGCCGCGCAAGAGGAGAAGACTATCACATGCGGGTCAAACTGTACGCCTACCAGCAAGCTTCGCAACGGTGCTTCCCGATCCTTCACCCTCCCTTCGACGCGCGATTCCACGAACGAAAGAGCTCAGCCTGGAGGCTTTCCAGAAGAGACTCGGTGACACAAACACCCATACACCACTCATCATCGAGGGTGCGATACAGCATTGGCCCGCTCTTGATGAGAGGCCGTGGAACGACCCAGTATATCTGCTAGAGCAGACGCTTGGTGGTAGACGCCTTATACCGGTAGAAGTTGGAAAGAGCTATACCGATGAAGGTTGGGGCCAGCGCATCACCACGTTCCGCGACTTCATGGAGACGTATATGCTCGACGGTCACAGAGAAGCTGTCCCGACTGCAGCGCATACAGACACGACGCAGAGTCCTGAACCCGACGAGGCAGACGGCAGCAAGAAACCCACACCCACCGGCTACCTAGCCCAACATGACCTCTTCGCCCAGATCCCCTCCCTCCGCGCCGATATCAGCATACCCGATTACTGCTACTGCGAGCCCGCTCCATCCCCTCACCTTATACACATCAAACCCGTCGCGAAACTCGAAGAACCTCTTCTCAACGCTTGGTTTGGCCCCGCAGGCACTATATCGCCCCTCCACACCGATCCTTACCATAACATCCTAGCGCAAGTCGTAGGTTACAAATACGTGCGCCTTTACGCACCTGCGGAGACGCAGCGTCTGCATCCGAGGAGTACGGATGAGAGTGGTGTGGATATGAGCAATACGAGTCAGGTTGATTTGGATGAAGCTATGGCTTTGTATCCTGCGATTTCTTGTTGGGGGACTGGGGATATCTGTAAAGAAGATGAGGACGATAGTCTTACAGAACGGAGACGCGAGTTTGAGGAAGAGTTCCCTCGATTTAAAGACGCACAGTACATCGAAGGTATCCTGGCACCAGGCGAATGTCTCTACCTACCCGTGGGTTGGTGGCATTACATACGTAGCCTCACGCCGAGCTTCAGCGTAAGCTTCTGGTTCAATTAGATCACCACCATCCTATTCTTATTCGCTACATCATACATTCGATCCATACACGTATCCAATTCCTCTCTTCCACCCACCAGTCTTCCAACATCCTACATCTTCCCACCCCCTTCTTCCTCCTAGTAACCCCTCAAACACCCACCAACATCCCCCACGCTTCCCACACTATAAATCCCTCCCCCTTCTTCTTCTTCTTCTTCTTCCTCCCAACCCCTCGCCTAAGCGCGCCCCGCACGGTCTGGACACCTCCCACACACACCCTTCAACGTCCCGCGATGCACGGTATCCGCCACTCCGCTCCCGCAGACTCCATCGCGCTCGTTCCAGTATGCACATCGCCGATAAAGATCTGTGTAGACACAATAGCAGCCTTCGTAGGTGGTTTCATCCCATTCGCACATGGTTTATGTCCGTGACAGTGCGGTTGGAGCTGTGTTGGTGTCTGGATGGTTGAGAGGTTCAGAGTCTGTTGTTTGGTTCGGGGGCACACTCGATTTTGATGCAGTGTATGTGCGCGTTGAGGGTGGTTTGAGGTATCTTTCTGTTCTCAAGGGTGAAGTATGTGGCTTGGGTGGTGTGTATAACTTGTCTTATGATAGAGGTTCTAGGTTATACGAAGGAAAGGGAAGGGGAAAAGGTGCTTTTATACGATGTGCATTGTTTGGAGTAGCGGTTCCCATTCTCGTACTTGAACGAAAGTGTTGACAGAGTTTCCGTCACTGTTGCTGTTGTCGTCTGCTCTTCGACCAGTGTTGGTATGTTCTTCATGCCAATTTTTAACAAACATCTTGCTTATTTAGATCAATAGATGTATGCTTCCATGATCATGATTGTAAACATAGATGCCATCGGACATAACCGATTGAATCATAACATACCCCCCTACGCACAACCACCCCCCTCTCGCCCTCCATCCCTCATCCACCTACCCAAAAGCCGGAGCCAACGCATACCCCACAACCAACTCCTCGCCCTGCCTAAAGCAGCTCCACAGATTCCCGACGCCCTCATCCAACGCAGGACTAAACACATTACCCACATAGCAAAACACGCTCTCATGCTCCTTTACACCAAGTCTCTTGCGCAGAAAACGTACTATTGTTGCGAAAGACTGGTTGGTGGACAGCTTGAAGATGCGTTGGGTTAGGTGGGGGGCTGAGCCTATGGGTTGTAGGCGTATTGTGACTGTGGTGGGAGGTTAGTTGGTGGTGTGGGAGGGGATATGGACTGGAATGGGATGGTAGGAAGAAGGTGGGAGGGTTGAGACACGGGATCGTTGAGTGGATTTGTTGTTGATGAGTTGAAAGATGGGTAGACGAAAGCGGATGGGAATACCTTTCTGAACAGCGAGGTTTCCTGCTCCTTCCAACGCTTTCGAGGCGTCTTTGGGTAGATTGGTCAACACGACTGAGGCTGCCATGGTGAGAGGCGCTTCTGTAGTGTCATCTTCCTCAGGCATCCTTTCTTTTGGTGATTCGGACATGGCGAGGGTGGATGTGTACTGATGCGAAGCGAAGAGTGAAGAGTGAACACAGCGGCTATTTTGGGGTGAGGGTCAAAGGTCCAAGAAGAGGAACGAGGACTGATTTGGGAGAAGCGAATGTTGGTGGGTTAGTGTTCGTTCGAGGTAAGAGCGATGGTCACGATGGAAGGTGTAAACGTCGACCTAGCCTATCAGCGCCCCACTACCCCAACATCACTTCTCGAATGCGCAAGACCGTTCATCAACCATATCATCTTTCGCATTGATATCTAGTGTTTTCTACATATCTGATACGATAATGATATATAACATAGCCTCCGGTATGGCGTCGTCCGCGTTCGTCGCCAAGTAACCTCCTCAGTATGACAATGTTCTACAAACCTCCATAGTAGTACCAACCCTCGTTTACTGAAAACACACGCGTGCACACCACCAGCCAGCCGGTTTGCAAAGCGCAACAACCAGCAAAGATGACCCGAAGGTCATGACGCAATAGCTATATACAAAGGGGATGCATGCATCGTTAGGCCACCAGGGATCAGTGATCATGGGCCTATACAGGGTAAGGAAATGGAGCAAGTCAAGCTATGTCGCCAATAAGGGGAAAGGTAGAAGCTGCGCCTCGAAAATGCTATGGAAACGGGTATTCGCTCGCAGAGTAATGCCATGCGCCCGGGGGCGAGAAGTGAACAACAGGTGCGATAGGAAATTATGTCGTGGGTATTAGTGAGGTCGTGCATTACGCCGTAAGGGATGCAATGTGTGGCCGTGTAGTCTGCATGAGCCGCAAGGCTCATCGACGATCAAGTTGGGCGAGTAGCTGGTCAAGCTCAACCCAGTTGTCCGTGGTGACTGCGAACTTGCGGTGCTTGCGGGAAACGACGTGCTGTATGTTGTCAGTATGTTGTTCGTAAAGGAATGCTCGTAGTGCGTACTTCGTCAAAGTCATTGAACTTTTCCCTGCAGTTCTCGCAGTAACCAGGCTTCAACTCCTTCTCAGCAGTCTTGCGCCTGCGGAGGGCTGCTGCTTTACGAGCTTGTCTTTCTTCGTCTCCATCATCGTGTGTGTGACCCATGTTCTCTTGGGCCTTGCGCTTTGCCGCGCGCATGGGTTGAGAATGCTCATAGCTGAGCGCAGCCCTGACATCGTTTGTAACGGACGAATGGCCACTATTCGTATTCGCCGACGGTACGCTGTTCTTCTCGAGGACCTTTCGTTTCAGCTGGTTGACTTCCTTGCTGTTTCCAGCACGAGGGGCAGCAGCAGTCGAGGAGATCATCTGCGAGCGGATAGCGGACGTGATGTTCGATTGGTGTAGACCAGACGCGACCGGCTCACCAGCGATGAAACGGGGCATGGCTCGGATGCTAGCCTGAGCACTGCCAAACATGGGTGGTGGGCCGTCTGCCGTGTTGCATCGCTTGGGTGGAAGGGCCTTTGGAGGATCTAACGGTTTCGCATCTCCGTCCTGTTCTTCTTTGACGATGGCAGCAGGAGCGCTGGGACGCCTTGCCAGGTTGTTGTTCTCTCCCAAAGCATTCTTCTCTTCCATAGCTGAAGCAGCACGCGTCCGTGGCGCCTGGGCAGCCTGCCTTCGGCGTGCTTCCTGCTCTTCCTGCTGTCGGCGACCGAAATGGGGATCCTCCACGAACGGGCACTTGCCGTTACCGGAGGCACGGAACTGCGGCCATTTGCCCTTCTCTTTCTCAACCTTCTGGTATTCTCGGATCATGACGGGTCGGGTAACCTCGTCCATATCGTGCACGTACACGTAGTATCCACGGAGCGGAATCATGTCCTGCGAGGCCATGACGTAGTCGCGGTCCAACTTCTCATTTTGTAGCAGCCTTTGCAAATCAGCAGGACGGCCCTTGTGCTGCGTAGCCACCGCCTGACGTGTCGAATGGGTAGACGCGTCCTCCCCAGTTTCCTTGTTGAACATGGTATCCACCATGCGCTGCAGCTTCTCGACGGACCATATCTTCATACCCAAGCTCTTAGCCTTGTACAGGATATCACCACGGTCGGACTTCTCGAGGGCGGCATCGAAGATGGACTTCTTGTTCTCCAGCTGGGCCGGGTTGACGGTGCCTTTGTGGGACGATGAACTGCCATCGAGGTCGGCGGGAATGGAACGCGTCGTGATGACATGGGTGACTTCCCGAGAGAAGAACTTGACTTCTCGCTGGTGACTGTTAGCACGACGGATGTAGCGAAGAGTATGCCAGACGTACGGAACCTAGGACGCGTGCCCTGTTCAGAAGTTTGTCTTTCTGGGGTTCTGAGACGCTGTCAAAGTAGAAGGCAAACTGGGGAAACAGCTTGCGGTAGTGACGCTGCCATTGTCGAATCGTTTCCAGGTCGTGAGATGCACGCTGTGCGGCCTGCTTTGACGGGGCCTTGGTCTCTCTTGCTGCTTCCAGCTTGCGAGTCAAAGCCGTGGGCTGGGCCCCACTCCGACGAATAAGGCCGTGACGGCGAGCTTCAGCATCATCGACCTCGATGAGCTGTTTTTTGGGTGGTGGCTGGCCATAGGGGACATCGCGTTGCTCGCTGGCGTGGGAGCGTTGGCGCTTTCCTCCTATGGCAGTCGCGCGTAACGGGGAGTTGGTAGCGTTTTGCAGGTTGGCGAGGGGGACGCGCCGGTTCGACATGACTGAAGGAACCTGGGGCGACGGAGGGACAGCCACTGCTGCCATACGTAGGATAGCGGCTGAGGGTGCTTCGAGGTGTAATAGACGGGCGTGGTGGGAGGGGCACGTGTGCGTGTAGCTCACGACGCGACGGTACAGGCACGTCGAGGTTTTCTAGCAACGCGTAGCAGCCATGTCGATGCGAGGGAGCTTCAGAGACCGAGTGAGATGTTGACGACACAGCAATTGAGCGAAGGTGAAGCGCGTTGCAGACGTCGATCTGCTTTCATCGACCAAGGAAAGAGTGTCTTTGTTTGGTCCGGAGGCTGGGTAGAGCGACTGTGGTTAGCCTGAAAATCTCGCGCGAACCATCCACAACATCATTTGCCTAGACAACGACCTGGGCAAACAATACACCCTTGCCGACAACACCGTCAGTGCGCCCTGCACGACATCTCGCGTCTGCGAATCTCCCACCGTATTGCTGGCTCACGATTCAGCGTATCAGGGGAAGATTTGCAGCTTCTGCATGCGTCGCGCCTTTGCTGCTTGCACTGACGCCGACCCCACTTCTCCTGTCTCCTGTCCTGGGAGTAATTCGACGGCGAGCGCTGCACCATTAGGCCCGTCTCATTTCGCGTCCTTAGGCCAACACTGGCTGGTGGAAAGCCCCCGCGTCTTCCATTTCCATGGGACCGTGACAGCTTCAAACTTATCAAGGGTCTGGATGATGGAGGCTTTTGTGGGTAGCCGGAAGTGTCACCCACCTTGGCCGCGACTTTGTTCTATGGGCCGCAAAACACCGGAAGCGTCAAGAACATTGCATACGGAAATAGACAAAACACACACATACAAAGACGTCAAGTCGGTGACGTCCGTACTAGTGCCGCCGTGTATTTATCAGGTATTTCAAGACGCAGGTTTTCAGCAGAGTACACTACATGATGACATGGACTCTGCACATACGGTCGTAGTTAGCCCCGAGTACAGTAGGTCCGCTGTTGCACATACGTTCCTACACGCTGCTCCTAAATCTTTCAATATGTTCTCACACTGTCCTTCGTTCTCGTGGCTATCACATTCTCGGTTTCCAGCGCTGGCTCGTCTGGAGCTTTGCTACCTTGCCACCCTGTACCATATCCCGTCGATGTTACTTCATCTCCTGTCACTTTCATTATCGTGTAGAATATGTGGAAGCCAGAACTCTGCGAATATAAACAAGTGTGATATCGGACTGGTACATCAAGATCATGATCGTAACACCAGCTCGTCCATCATTCCTCCACGTCTTGCTCAGTGAAAGGCCCACGCGTACGGACGGTGACCTGATCATTCACTTTGACTTGGACCAAACGCAAACAGAGAGCGCCTATAAATTCTCTAAATTGCGTGTTTCTCGCACCTCCACTCTCCTAACTTGACTATATACAACATCGTCACCATGACCGATTCGTATCGTCCGCCGTACAATTCCAACCGACAATGGACACCAGCGTCTGCACCTTCTGAGGCTGCGCTCAACTACGACGACGCGGATGTGAACCGTATTCCGATCAATCCTCGCCGTTCCAACGCCGCAGTTCCAGCTCAATCATCGCGGCTATGGGATGAAGACCTCAACGCGCTCATGCATCGCACCATCCGCGCCTACGATCTCGTCGTGAACTACGACCGCGATTCGCACGGCGGTACCCGCTGGCCACGCGAGGACATCGCTCGCATTCGAGACGTCGGTGCCTATCTTCATGGCGACGTCCGCGATTTAAAGCACTGGAGTGAAGTGGTAGCAAAGGAGGGGGAACAAGATGCGTACACTATGGACAAGATTCGCGATGACGTCGAGAACCTGCGGAAATACTGTGAGCAGATTCAAGCCATCATCAGGGATACCGAACGTATTCCTCTGCGCCAACGTATGACACGAGACGATGGGGCGCATACTGGTCAGACTGTTGATGAGGGCCATGGTTTTGGTGGTGGTAAGAACATCTTCCCTGGAGGTGGCGCCCTAGGTACTGACTTCTCGCTGCCTCCAGATACCAACCAGCTCGTCGAGAGCACTCAAGAAGGCGAGGATATGGACGTCGAGATGAGTACCGACCTGGAGGAGAAGCCTGAAGTGGTCGATCCGACACTTAACCCACGGCAGGCAGACTGGGCGACTACACCTTCAACGCGATTTGCTTGGTGAACGATCGTACATATTTGTAGCCTTCCGAGGCGTGCGCCCTTGCAACAGACACTGTAGAACGAGTACTAGACTAGTTCACGTAGCACGTTGGCGTCGTGTGACGAAGCAAAGATATCCAGATGTTCCCACGCGTTTTCCACGTTCCAGCTGATTGGTGCTCGGTGCTCGGCTATCTCAGGACCCCTGCGCAACGGCCTGCACCTGTGGTGTGAGCGACTCAACGCTTTCACATGCTTGCAACTCACAACTCTCGAAAATAGCACGGATTCGGAATAATGCTGTCTGCGCCAAACGAGGATAGCCGCTATGCGGCGGCTGTCGCAGCTGTAGGCTTATCTCGCATATTTTCTTCATCTTCGATCTCGACCCATCTCCATTCGGCTGCTTCCTATTCGTGTGCGCTTGCGGAAGAGTCTGGGTGAAGCCGCCGTTGGGATCTACGACCGCACAGCTGTGGATACGCCCGGGAGATAAGCCGAAAGTATGCTGAGGGTTGACCGCGCTGATATCTGCACGGCAACTCTCGACACGGCGTCTCTAATGGAAGGGGAGGAGACCGGCTTCCGGCCCAGTATGCTCTACAGCGTCCTGCCCGCCGTCGTATCGAATCATCTTCCGACGATACCTTCTCTCAGACAATCTTTCAACGACGTACGAAACCGCGGAACACATAGTAAATCAGCCTCAGTCGACGAACTACCACAGCCCGAGACGCCTCCTCCAGGCTATTCGTCGATACCCCCGAGTGGTTCCGTCACACCGCTTAGACTCTCAGTTGCGTTGGGCGAGGCAGACGTCGAGCTCGTGGACGATGGACTGGACAGACCTGGCTCTTCAGGAAGCGCACTTCCACAGCCACACGATGCTCATGAGGGCGGCTGTGGCATCAGGTGGAAGTATGCTACTTTAGGTATGAATGTCGCTCGCGAATCTTAGTATTGCATGCTCATACCCTACAGGAATAAGCCTCATGGCTCAAGCATCTCGAGAATCAAGCGAATCGACCAGTAGCCCCGACGAGACATCCGCGACGCTGACTCGACAACTCTACATACACGGCATAACGTACCTACTGCGAGGGCTACCAGCGAAGCTCACCCCAGAAGAGACGTTGAGCATACAAGCGGCTCTCCCACAAGACGTGGTCGACACAACGAACGACGTGAATGCGCACGCGTTACTCCCAGTCTCGCAACGCAGCCCTAGTACTCAGGGAGCGCCTCCACGAGACCCCACGATCCTGCACCGTCTGACCGCCACCCTCGTCCTCCAGTCTTTCATCCTCATGCAACTCCTTCTTCCATACATTAAGCTATTCCTATCACACACCTACCAGTTCGAGAGGAAGCATCAGATCACCAAACGGCTCGTCAATACAGGCGTCGCGACTGTCGATGATATCGGACGGAAGACGCTGCGGCTGTCGCAAACCGTGTGCCAGATGAATGATGGCATGGTAGGACAGGCGATCAACGAGATGACCATCTGGTGGGTTCGAGGTGTCACTGGAGGCGTTCAACAGGGTCTCGCAGAGGGATTACAAGCTATGAGGATAGCGGAGAGCCAGCGGGGTGAGGAGAGCATGGGGCGGATCAACTGAGTATTTGGACTGCATTAGCTATGGCGTTAGGCATCTGCATAACTTGATAGACTGACGAATTAATGATATGCATCCGGGACTGTTCCGTCCGAGCTGCTGGACCCTGATCATGTTCTACACGTGATCTGCCGCTTATCGTTATCGGGCGGACTTCCTAGCGCGTTGTCGACGCACGTCCCTTGGAAAAGTGCAATGGCAAAGTTTCTAGCGGTAACATTCTAACGAGTACACGCCATTCTTTTCTCCCCATTCGCCGTCTTCCTTCAGGCGCACACGCAGAGTACTCTAGTTGCTCATTCTAATCGTTCAAGATACCCTCTGTTACAATCGAGTGTGTACCATTACCCGCACATCATGTTCGGCGCAGTGAGAAGATGTCCCGCGACCCTCGCGAGGAATCTTGCCTCCATCTCTACCAGGACCCTCCGCACACCCTTCCCTAATACCTCGACCGCCTTAAGAATACCATTACAGTCAGCGCGCCTCGAAAATGCCTCGTTCGCTGGTTTCCACAACAGCGCCGCAAAGTGGCAACAGGAGGCCCAGCAGAGTATTGAGGAAGATGGTCCCGTCACAGAGTTCCAGGACCTGGCCACACGCGGCCTTGTTCACCCCAACCTAATCAACACTATCACGAGGCAAATGAAGCTCACGACCATGACGGACGTGCAGTCCAGGACCATCAACGAGGCGCTGAGCGGGGTTGACATGTAAGATCTTCCTTCGATTGTAACTTCAATTCGCTAACATCCGGCAGCATCGCACAAGCAAAGACCGGTACCGGTAAAACACTCGGTTTCCTCATCCCTATCATCCAACGAATTATCGCGAACGACCCCCAGCTCGGCGAGAAGGTCAGAGGATACAAGCGCGCCAGACCAGACGACATCCGCGGCATTGTTATTTCGCCAACCCGTGAACTGGCAGAGCAGATCGCTGTCGAGGCGAAGAAAGTGACCGCCGGCACGGGCATCATCGTGCAGGTTGCTGTCGGAGGCACACAGAAGAGGGCTATGCTTCAAAAGACTCAGCGCGAGGGGTGCCATCTCATGATTGCTACTCCCGGACGACTGATGGACATCCTCTCAGACCCTTACTCCGGTATCAAGGCACCAAAGCTCAGAGCATTGGTCATGGACGAGGCGGATCGCCTCATGGACGACGGTTTCCAGAAGGAGATTGAAGAGATCAAGAACTTCCTTCCCGACCCAGCCGAGGTCGAACGCCAGAACCTCATGTTCTCCGCTACTATTCCCCGCGATGTCGTCAACCTAGTTCGCCAGATCATGCGTCCCGGCTTCCACTTCGCCAAGTGCGTCGATGAGAACGAGGAGCCAACACACCAGCGTATCCCGCAAAGACTCGTTCACCTGAACGGTTTCGAGAACGTCATGCCCACACTTTACGATCTGATCCTCCAGTCACAACAGAAGGCACAGGCTGGTGAAACCCGACCCTTCAAGGCTATCGTCTACTTCAACAGCACCGCTGAGGTAACCCTCGCAGCGTCAGTCTTCTACAAGCTCAATGGCGGCTTCAAGCGCAACACCCCTCTTTCTGGCACCAGATGCTACGAGATCCACGCCAAGCTCACTCAACAGCAACGTTCAAGGGCTGCAGATGACTTCCGTCTCGCAAAGTCTGGCATTCTCTTCTCCTCGGATGTAACAGCCCGTGGAATGGATTTCCCTGAAGTCACCCACGTTATTCAGATTGGTCTCCCCCGTGAGCGCGACTCCTACATTCATCGTCTCGGTCGTACTGGACGTGCTGGCAAGGAGGGTGAGGGCTGGTTGCTTATCTCACCCTTCGAGAAGCAAGAAGTCCGCCGTCGTCTTCGCGACCTGCCTCTTGTCGACGCCACCGATATGCTCGAGACTGCCACCGTTGACATGAGCGAACCGGCCGAGCTCCCTGAGAACGTCGCAAAGATTCTCTCTGATACCGTCGAGGCACACAAGAAGGTCTACCCCGACCAACTCGACGCCGCATTCCGTGGTCTGTTCGGAAGCTACCAGTGGTATGGTGACAAGCAGGGTCTGCTAGAAGGTGCGAACCGTCTGGCTGAGTTTGGATGGGGCATGCCATCCCCACCCCCACCACCTGCTAGCCTCTACTCTGGAGGCCGCGGACGTGGCGGCGGTGGCCGTGGAGGCTTTGGTGGAGGACGTGGCGGCGGCGGCGGCGGTGGCTTTGGTGGCCGAAGCGGAGGCTTTGGCGGTGACCGCGGCGGCCGCAGTGGAGGTTTCGGAGGTGACCGTGAAGGTCGCAGCGGAGGCTTTGGTGGTGACCGAGGTGGTCGACCTGGAGGATTTGGTGGTGACCGTGAAGGCCGGAGCGGAGGCTTCGGTGGTGACAGGAGAGGAGGAGGCGGTGACCGCAGAGGAGGAGGTGGTGGTGGCTTTGGCGGTGACAGGAGAGGAGGCGGTGGCTTCGGTGGTGGTGACAGGCGTGGAGGCGGTGGTGGCTTCGGTGGTGACCGACCAAGGAGAGAGGCCCGCGAGTTCTAAACAGCTCACCAAGCTGTTGAAAGGAACTCCCGCTTCTTTCTCCTCCCCGCCCGCTCACGTCTTTGAGATGTAAGTCTGTCACCCCTCCCGTCTCGCCATTTTTCTTCTCTTCTCTTTCTTGTACTATATACCTGTATACCCCCCCACAGCAAGCTTGGAAACGAGGGATGATGACGGAGACATGTCATTGTATCGATACACTACTGGTTGCATTGGGCGGCGTTTACAGGATCATGTCCCCCTCCAAAAAAGCAGCAGCGCATGTTGTTGTTGTTGTCGCCGCAGCGATCTCTTTTTGGGTTCTGGTTGGTAACGAAACGTATAAACAATCTCCATTCATACTTCTGGAGTTGGTTGTTGATTGATGTAAAGGTAGTTGTAGTTAGTTGGTTTAGGTTGAAGGAAAAGTTTTAGTTATCTGTTTATCTGGGGTTTTTGGTTGATGGGTATGTGAAGGAGGTGATGTGTGTATGTTGTTGATGGTGTTTCTTTTTAAAGGCATGCTGGGTGGTTGATGGAGACAGCGGTAACTACTACGTTGAAGATCGGAACAACTATGCTTTTGGTTTATCAAACCCAAAGCCAACGTTTGCAACACCTTCCTCTGTCAATCATCTAGACATCCTCTCAGTCTCCATTGTAGTTACAATTCTAACACGCGTCAGTAACGCAAGATGTTCTGCACTGCAAAGTCGGCCCGTAAATACAGACACACGTGTCACAATTGACCCCGAGAATCCAAGCTATGAGCTAACATAATCCCGTTCTTCTTCCCCCCACCAGTTTCCCATCCATTGGTTATGACACACTGTTCCCTACGTCTTCAACAACAGGATTATATACTCTATGATCTGGAAAATACCGAACGATTGCACCCGCGCATGGCCATACAGAATCCAAGCACAAGGTGCGAACAGGCATGTACATGGCGTGTGCCCGCATAGGTGTGATAACCACTACTATTACCCCACCTGTGCGGTCACACGCTTTATGCAGACCTTTCGCGAATCGTGTTTGCAATCGCGTATTGCTATCGTTTTTTGTTATAGTTTTTTTGGGTGTTCTAACTGCTGTTTGTTGGTAGTAAGCAGAAAGAAACCCTAGGTTCGGTTCGAGATGGGGGATGGTGGGTCTTTTTGGGATATAAGATGGCATGGGTTTAGGAGGTAGATTTTTTTTTGGTAATGTGTATGGGATGGGATGTAGAGGCAGTAGTAGCTCCCTGGATTGCGATAGAGTGTTCAACGTTTGTGTCTTTTCGTTTACTTGTCAATATGGTAATGCTCGTGAGTAAGTAGAAGAGTTCTGGTGTACGCAAATTGTAAACATCCTCTACAGTATGCAGAACAACCTTCGTCCCCTACATAACTCCAAAGAAGGGGAGATGACCACCAACAAGACCAGGAAACGCATTATCAACACACCGCTCTACAACAAATCTGACTTCTCCTTCTCCTCATCAACCACCGTTCTAAACTCCTCAAACGCCTTCTTATCCATAGGATACGTGTGTTCTGTCGCGGGATACTCCCTACTCTTAACCTCATCCCTGTACTGTGATATCGCCCGATGCGCCTCCTCCCACACATTCCCATACTGCTTGACAAACTTCGGCAGGAACCGTCCAGGCGGGAAATTTCCTAGCATATCAACTTGTACGAGAACCTGACCCGAACAGCCATTGCCTGCCCCAATACCGATGGTAGGTATACGCAGTTCCCTAGTAACCACAGCAGCGACTTCAGCGGGCACGGCTTCGAGGACTACGGCAAAGGCGCCTGCTTCCTGGACGGCAAGCGCATCGTCGAGGAGTTTCAAGGCAGAGTATGTGGATTTGCCTTGGACGCGGAAACCACCTAGAGCGTTTTGGCGCTGAGGTGTGAGGCCGATGTGCGCGAGGACGGGGATGCCAGCAGAAGTTATCTTGGCTATTGTAGGAGCCATCTCCTTGCCGCCTTCTAGTTTGATCGATTTGACGCGGCCGATCTTGATCATGCGGATGGCGGATTCGAGGGCTTGGGCGGGGGAGATCTCGTAGGTTCCCATGGGGAGGTCGCCGACCTAGGGGACTGTTAGTGGGTTGAGATGGCTGAGTTCGAGTGGAGGGGAACGTACTGTGAATGCGCCTTTCGTTGCGCGCGCAACGGATTTGCAGTGCAGTAGCATCTCTTCCATCAGTACTTCGCTGGTGTCTTCCATGCCTAGTGCTACCATGGCTAGACTGTCTCCGACGAGTATCATGTCCATGCCGGCGTGGTCGGCGACGTGGGCGCTGGGAAAGTCGTGCGCGGTTATCATGGTGATGGGCTCGTTCTTGCGGTATAGACTCTGCAGCGTGTTGAGAGTGACGGGTTTACGGGTATTTGCTGGCGCAGAGCCCAGTGGAGAATGTGAACTCCATCGGATTTGTGCGGAAGGCAGTATGGTTCGCGATATCGACGACAGCGGCGAGTATGCACGTGGAGTTGTCTGAATATGTCGTGAAGACGTTCGCAGCACGTTCATGAGGGCACGCGACATGGCGGCAGTGTCGCAAGTGTGGTGGTGGTGGGTATTTTGGGCGGTAGAAAATTTGTCAGAGCCCCTGAGGACGGTGTGGAGGTTTGTTCGTAAGCCATGGTCCTAGGGCGGGATGGGTGTTGCTTTTAAGCAACATGTGCAGAGAGCTGCGCTGAAGATTGTATACCTAACCTTGGAGTTTTGGAAGAACCGAGGGTCAGCCTGCGCCCAGACGCCAGGGGTCTGGATGTGCCCTGATTGTCTTCGGCGAGACGATTACTTGGTACGCCCCGCCTTTTGCTTGCGACTATGTACTGCAATGTCCCTTTCCTAATTCCCTTTACGTCTCTGCTTTCGGCGTTGTGCCTCAGTTGCAGAGGGCGTCGTTCGGACCGGCGGTGAAGGCCTCAGGCGAGGATCTCGGGGAAGCTGCGGCATTGCTCCTCAGTGATTGGATGTCGGTTCCAGTACCATCAGTCTCGGTATGCATTGAACTTATACGATCTTCAGCGGTGCGGTCGGCATAAGCTTCGAACAGATCTTGGTTGATTCAGACGGAATCGAAGATGTCTTCGTTCCATCTACGCTGAAGTGTCAAGTCAGATCAGAGAAGTGGTAGCTGTCGGAAACCAGCCAGTCTGCGTTTGGTAAGAAACGTCCCTCTTCATGCACGGTGAGTGTATCTCAGTCTTTCTACTGTTCTTGTGCATCGCCGTAGATCATTTCAGGGCGTTTTGTTGTACTCTGTAGATTCAAGTGCTAGTTATCCATGGATGGCTTTGTGTGGCTCGCGATGACGTAGCCTTTGGAGTCATCCTATCTGCACTTGCGATCGACATGTAAGCACCTGGGTAGAGGCAGTGATAGTAGAAGTAGGTATTCATGATGACTGGAGAGCGGTGCTGTTATGAATGCATGGCGCAGAGATACGCGGTCGCGCCGTGGTCTCGGCGATGACTTGCCCGGCGAGACGTGCGCAAGCGTGACATGCCGGTATCGAGCTCGTGATCGCGACTACCGCGACCATCATTCCCGCCTCACTGTTCCTGCCCTTTGACACGTCCGACTCCAAACACGCGACAACGACACACATTCACCGATCGACATACTTACCAGGGTCCAAACAACCACAATCTGCCAACAAAGCATACACCAGCTGCCAACGAACGCGCCCCTCATTCGCTATCGATAGCCCCGCCGCCTACCTCACGAGAGCTCTCACTGCGAGCTGCGCACTGCCGTATACAACTTAAAGACGAGCGGAAGACTAGGGAAGAGCCAAGTCCTTTACAGGTCGCGATATCAGGAACGCCAATATGAGTTCGCCAAAGAGACGTATTGAGACGGATGTATGTGGAGACCTTCACCCCGGTGGTTGCTGAGCAAAGGACAAGAGCTAACCGAGGCCTCTTTCCAACTATACAGGTCATGAAGTATGTTGTGCATGGTTCCGGCTGTAAGACAGAATGCTAACAAGCCATCAGGATGTATGTCGACCGATTTACCGCCTTCTTCGCGCCACGCGCCTGGCAACCATGGTGAATCCTGATAGCTGATACAAGGCAGGCTCATGAGCGACTACGAGGTGACCCTGGTCAACGACAATAGTAAGTGCCATGACACCCATCCCTATCGGATACACAGCTAACACCCCGTAGTGTCAGTCCTTCCTACCATCCGAATCCGCATTCGCCGAAACGACGCTGACACACCACAGGCAGGAGTTCTACGTTAGGTTTAAGGGCCCAGTAGAAAGTAAGTTGCGCACGCATCATGCGTATCATAACGTACTAATGAAAGACAGCGCCATTCGAGGGCGGGCTTTGGAAGATCCATGTCGAGTTGCCTGATCAGTATCCGTATAAGAGCCCTAGCATCGGCTTCGTGAACAGGATATTCCACCCCAATATCGACGAACTGTACGAACTATACCCCTGTTTGACTACATTGGAGAATACCCGCTTACTTGTACAGCTCTGGCTCTGTCTGCCTCGACGTTATCAACCAGACATGGTCACCAATGTACGACATGATCAACATCTTCGAGGTCTTCCTTCCTCAGCTCCTGCGATACCCAAACCCGACCGATCCTTTGAACGGCGAGGCCGCAGCCCTCCTTATGCGCGAACCTAAGAGCTACGAGGCCAAGGTGAAGGGTATGTATACAAGGGTGAGTCGTGTGAGCCAGGCTAATGTACATCTAGAATACGTCCAGAAGTACGCCAACAAGGACACTGCCGAAGACTCCGACAAAGACGATGGCGATGACGACGAGATGAGCTCTGTCGGCAGCTACGAGTCAGGCGATGAAGATGAAGCGGCGGGCAATATGGAAGACATCTGAGGCAACCCTTCTTCGGGTGCTATCAGTCTCCTTTGTATTGCCCACGACCTTTCTTCTTAACTCTACTTCCATGGCTGGACGTTCACGGCGCTGATATGGCGCATATAAAGGCCACATTGCTACATATTCCCCTGACATGTGTCTGCTTTACGGTTTGGTTCTGGGATTGGATCTCTCTGTTGGCGTTTGTGTGTTGCTTTGAATTTCATAGTAGGCTTGTGACTAGGGTCATTTCCTTCGTCACTCTTGTGTAGGATTGGTCGGATGACCTTTTTGATCTTATAAGTTAAGGCCGATGTTAGAGGTACTGTATGCTATTACCTGACATTTCCTCTCATCACTCGCCTTTCTCAACTCTCACCTCGATTCTCTTCTCATGTCCTTGTCTTAAGACTCTTTGACTCACTCACTCTACTCATTTGCTACTGCTTCCGTTATTTCGCACACAATACATGCAATAAGTATCGCACTCAACCCGTACCTGTCACATGAACGGATGTCTGCATGTGGGACAGCTTCCTCTATATGGCCACGACCTACTATTGCTCTTCATTGGCTATTACTCTCCCTTCCTACCGTATCCCAGGATATATACATGCTATCTGGCCGCCCACCGGCTCCTCACCGCTCCACGCTACCAGCCAACCGTCGCTCCTCACGGTGAAGGCGATTCACGTCCCCATCAAGCCCTACCGCTTTCTTCCCCGCTCCTCGTCTTCTTCACCACGAAACAGTTTTCGCCATGCGGGGGTGCAAAGTTCTCGTCGCCCGGCCCGAGCGCGTCCGCGTCCGTTTGTATATAAACACCCAATCGAGCCATCACAACAACACCTCGACGCGAACGACAATTTTTCACAGCGCACAACACCTTTACTGCGAGCATCAGCTATATACCAGGTCAGAGTACGGAGTTCCCCTTGCATACCCGGGATCTTCGTGATTTGGAAGCTAAATTGATAGAGCGATAGGCAAGGTCAAGATGGTGTCTCACAACGAGGCAGCCAGTCGCCACGACAAGCGTGCTAGGGAACGTCCGGCACTTAATACCAATACCGGTACTGGTTTCACCAACATCGGGGCTCCAACTAACTCCAGGCGCTCCACTGGGTATCTTGGTCGGAATGGCCGTCATGCTGACAGCAGCCGACGCAATTCGGCTCCGGGCACTGGTCTCCCTACTGTATCTCGCCCGCAGAATGATCGTGGTCTCAACTATCATGGTAACCCAAACGCATCCTGTGTTCTACTGCTACTAGCTGCTAACACCAGTACCGGTGCCGTCCGCAACGAGGCCAGCCCTGAGCCTGACGACAACGCATTCACTACACCCCCCAACCGTCGCATGACCAAGTCCAGCCCCACTGGTTCGCCTCTCACGTTCAGTGGCTCGCGCTTGAGGCGCCTCCTTCCCGAGAACCAGCGCCCGCCTGCTCCAATGACGCCCCTTGGCCGCGAGCCTCCCGCTGCCATGACCATGTCTGCAAGCCCGATCCACATGTTCAATCGCCCTAAGGGCAAGGGAAAATCGATCGAAGAGCAGTACGTTCTACCCAGTCTTAACGGCTCCAACATCACGGTCCCCAAGCGAGACAGTTCCAGGAAGCGCTCGAACAAGTGGGCCGTCGACAGCGGTGACGACGATGCCGCCAAGCGCAAGCTCTCGAACCCGAACGCGATCGCTGTCGTCACTGGTCGAAAGATCTACAAACCTCGCCAGAAGCCTGTCTCAGAGCGCCCCATCCTCAGGATGCGCGGCGACAGGGAGCAGAGGTACCTGTGAAGAGCTAATCCAAGGGGAAAGGATGACGGGAGTCTCAACTGGACAAGAGCTGTGTGCTGGATCGCTGTTCGCTGGTTTCCGAGATGCGACGCGACCAATCACAGTAAGTATTTCTTCCTTGCATGTCTTTCTTCAGCGTTCTGCCAGTCATTCTTCTACGCATGCGCTTTTCTTCGCTTTGTTCAGTTCTATTCTGGGAGGTGAGCGGGGGTCGGTTGTATGTGCTGGTTATGGCGATGGTGGGATATGGATCAGTTCTGTTGCTTGTGAGTTGCGCTTCTCTTCGATCAAACGGACGCGATATGAGGATGTTGATTAACGGGTTTCGGGGGCTCGGGTCTTGAGTCTTGTGCTCAGGTCCTTCACGACTTTTACGACGGCGTTACGGATGGAGGACTGAGATGGATGATACCCTTTGCCTTTTACTGGAGGAGCACTGGTGGATTTCCTAGGTTCGGATATGAGAGGTTCGGTCATACGTAGGCTACTTCTTGTAGCGATCTGCTTGGGCCGAGGGCTCTGAGCAGTATCAATCAAGACTTGAATCTCAAATCTTCTTCGTGGGTGTGATGTACATATGTGAGAGCGCCTTCCTTACATGGGCTGCCAAGGCACTAACCCAGACATTGACCTTGCGACTTTCGCCTTCTGCTTTCCTACTTCCTTCACTCATCTCAGAGTTTAACGCCTATTATCCCCGAATTGATGCAAGGCCGACAGCAAGGCTCGTAGCGTCGCCCCTATCACCGCGACTCTGCAGTGCACCCAAGCAACGATTCGGCGGATGAACCACGCCCAACACCTTCATGCCGTACCCCCACACGTCCTTCGATAGGCAATAAGGCCTATCGGACGCAGTAACCTCTGTTATACCCGGTGTGGTGAGTCTGCCTCAAGTGCGCAGGCAGAGAGGCGAGGTCGTTACCCCGCCTGCCCTGCATGCGAAGGCCAAAGTGGTGAGTGCCATTAGCCGCTGGTTGGCAGAGTCGTGCATGTTCAATAAAGCCATCAGTTCACCGGTCAATATGCACATGCGGAGTGGTTCTGTCGGTTTCTCTCTCTTTCTGCAACTCCTGGTCAACTTGACATACCTAAGCCTTTCTTTTCGTTGCGCTCGAACATATACATTTACAGAAAATTTGAAAACGACATATCGCCTATATCTTTCAATACAGTATGGATCCAGCAAGTCTCACTATTGGAATCTTCGGCTTATCAACTGTACTACTCGCGACAGTCAGGAAGCTCAAGGAGACAGTCCAGGACGTTTGGTACGCTAAGGACGACCTTAATCATGTTCAGGATGAGATGGATCTCTTCGCAGGAACATGCGACGACTTTTTGGATATGTGCGATGAAGATCCATCGATTTCGGAACACACCACGAAGTTGAAGCTACAATTGACATCTTGGACCATAAAGACCATACAAGGCTTCGAAACTTTACTTGGCAAGGTGCAGCCAGTCGCCAGGGACCCTCGAGATAATTATAACATCGTCGAAGTTTTGACTGCTCATGTCGTTTGGCTCAGGAGTAAGGGTACGCTAAGATACCTTTGTGCTTCCCTCGTCGTGGCAAGACAGAGCATGGTTTGCTTCACAAATATCCGCTTCATCGAGAAGCTAAACAGAGAACTGGCTTATCTCAAGTCGATACTATCTTTGACCGAGACCGAAAGACGACGCATTGAGGTCGGGTTCAATATGACGGTAGAGAAGCGCATTGCAATAACTCAAGAGAAGATGTAGGTCGCATGATCCCACTAACGAAGACTTCACTGACACACTTAGTCGCAAACGCCGCAAACAGCGAAGCAAAATCAAAGCAGACTTAAACGAAGCAATCCAGGAAGCTACAGCGCATGGAAAGAACATTAAAGATCCAGAGTTCATCCCGCAAACGAAACCACTACGACAATTTCGATACTCGGTCACCCAATACAGCAATGATGTCGTTGATCAAGAGAGGATAGACCGAAGAGCTCGTCGCTCGGACCGGAGTAATTCGTCAATCACGTTCCAGTCAACTGCTACCACGCCTACACAGTCTACACAGTCTTCGCACCATCAGGCGTCAGCACCAGAATCCCCTCCCACGTCGCCTGAACCTGCAGAGGAAGACCCACGCATACATTCCACACAGTCTTCGCACCATCAGGCGTCAGCACCAGAATCCCCTCCCACGTCGCCTGAACTTGCAGACGAAGACCCACGCATAAAATATTATGAGGAAGCAATAGACATGATGTTGGAACAATGTCGCAGATGGAAAGAAATGCACAAGGATGTTGGAGCTCACATCATCTCAATCCCACCTAAGCCCACAGAGGCAGCGTCCCAAACAAACCTGGTGGTTCCGCCTATCGTACCTCCACCTCCCTCGAAACCTGAAAGAAAGATAAGGAGAGGACGGGCGTCCTCCTGCCCACAGCCAAATCGAACACGACTAAGCAGTCAAAGTCCAACGCCACGTAGACGCTCTCCAGCCGAGCCAAACGTTCATCTCCCAAACGATGCCAATACAAGAACTTATATCAATCCCACCATCCACGAGGAAGACGAAGACGACTTACAGAACGAAACCGAAGAACCGAGTTCGTCGGAAGAGCCCGCTATGAACGTGGGACCGAGTATATGGCAGGCTACTGGTGCTTTTGAGGGAGACATACCAAGGGGTTTGCGTGTACGGCGGCAGAGGAGTCGGTCACCTCAGGACTTTTGGTAAAAGATTGTACAGACCGCGGGCGTTTGCACAAATACGAATGTGTCGGTTTGAGGGAGTAATTGAGTCAAGGCGGATTGAAAGACGAAGTTGTGAATGTACAACACAGGAAAGTTTTCAGTCAAGATGTATAAGATGATATGTCCAATTCTTCATTTGCAGACTGATCCAGAAGATCCGTTGACCCTATGACCCATTCTGAAAGCTTCCAATCTCCCAGCAAATGTACCAACAGCCATTCCTCCGTTCTTTCAGCGAGACCAACTCGAACCCAAAAAGAGGGTGAGTCGAGGTCTCAAGCCGAAAGAACCGAGACATGAATACCGAGCCAGATGCCGAGCGACTGGCAGTCTACAAGAAAAGCCATAATGCCCAAGAAGGAGAAGAGGAGTAACCAAGAAGGTAAGGAAAAGAAAGAATCCAACCGCCATCCGCATACTCAAAACAGAGAAGAAAGAAACGCCCATACCCAATGCCCAATAACAATGCAATCCCCCAATCGACCCATATCCAAAAGTAACACCCTAATGCAACACACCCTACTTTTCATCAAACAGAATACTCAAAGCCAACCTTCCTTTTTGTCTCATACAAACTCAATGCACACTAGCCCTCCACCCCTCCAGCGCATTAAAACTAACATCCCCCTCCATACTCTCCTCACCAAACCCTTCCCAAGGAAGTTCATGCGTCTCATCCCCACTCTCCTCCGCCCCGTGATCCTGTTGCGCCGCACTACGCCTCAACTCCACACTCTCATCCTCATCCTCATCGACAAAGCTGCGAATAGTAACTTTCTTCGCCTTCTTCTTTCCACCAGTAGTTACCGATTTCACCGTGTTTCCATCCTCTTGCTCTTGCTCCTGTTCAGACTGTTGGACAAGGACTTCTTGTGTGAGGTCGTCGAATTCCGCTTCGGTTAGCTCATCAGCTTTTTGGCCTTCGAGTACGTCGTGCAAGCGGTAGATTTGCATGTCCAGCCATTCGAGGCGGCGGTGCAGGTCTTGGATCGAAGCGTTGAGGGCGTCGCGGCGGCGCTTGCCCAGACTAGGGTCGTGCTGCTCGAGGAGGGCGGCTTGGACGGCGAGCTCGGCCCAGAGGTGGACGCGTTCGTCTTTGAGGCCTTTGACGACGAGGGCGAGGGCTTCGCGGGGAGATTGTGCGGGGCGGAGGGTTGCGTCGGGTTCGTCGGCTGTGCGCGTGGATACAGAGGCGAGTTTGGGGACGCGGAGGGGGCCGGTGGCTGTGGTGTAGCCTTCACGGCGGCAGACGGTGCAGTTGTCGTTGTCGTGGTCTTTGGTGATGGGTTTGCGGGAGGTGGTGGTTTGGTTTGTGGTGCTGAGCTTGATGTCGGGGAGGATGAAGGCGGATGTCATTTCAGTAGGAGCGCTGCGGCGTCTGCGGCTGGTGTTGCTGAGCATGGACGCGTCGATGGCTGACTGCTTTGTTTGCGTGGCTTCGGCGTCGGCGTCTAAGTTCGACAAGTTCCCAGTGTCTTCTTCGAAGTGGGTGTTGGTGGTGCGCTGAGTGGTGTCCTTGAGTGACGATTTGCGCACAAGAGAGGGTCGTCGTTCGCTCTTAGCGGAAGCGACTGACCTGACGGTGTCTTCGCGAGTCTGGCGCTGCGATCGAACGGTATCCTCGCGGACTGGTTCTTCAGTTCTGGCAGATGAAGCACCATGGCGCTCAGCAGCTCGCTGTTCTTCCAAAGATCGTCGAAGCCTAGCAATCTCTTCCTGAGGAAAGAAGCTCAGCTCTGTCAGACTTAGGTCAGCAGGAGGCTGAACGGTCGTGGTCTGCCTCGTTAGGGTGGGGTTTCGTGAGATGCGAAGAGTTGCGCGGGGTGCAAGAGACAGATCGGTTGTCGACTCCACATCACTCTCGGCGCGAGCGTGCTTGTCCGCGGGAACAGGTGCTGACACACTGCGGGTTGAAAATCGCGAATGTCCGGTGAACGACTTCCGTGGGCTCTCTTGGTTTGGTACTCCAGCGACCTTGCTGTTGCGGACTTCCTGCTGGACACGGTTCCTGATGCGCGTACGTGTGTCTTCGCGGCGATAGCTAGGCTTTCGTTGCAGAGTGTCTTCAAAGATGTGCTCCGTATCCCTAGTTCTCGAAACGGGGCCGGTGGTATCGTCAAAGTGCTGCTCGATGTCCCTAGCCTTCCGAGCATTCTCACGCTGGCGAATCTTTC
This sequence comes from Alternaria sp. BMP 2799, assembly GCA_023758145.1. Classification (NCBI taxonomy): domain Eukaryota; kingdom Fungi; phylum Ascomycota; class Dothideomycetes; order Pleosporales; family Pleosporaceae; genus Alternaria; species Alternaria sp. BMP 2799. The sequence continues at coordinate 289,573 of JAFVLP010000010.1, read as the reverse complement.
GCTGCAACTCTGCCTCCTTCCTGGCCCACTCCTCGTTCTCCTCATCTTGCTGAGCTTGCAGCTCGCGAAGCTCGTTTCGGAGGTTCTCGTTGTCCAGACGCATAGCTTCGTTTGTACGCTCTTGTGTCATATCCTCGAAGTGTCGGATGGTGTCGTCGCGTCGGCCAACCTGAGCTCGCAACGAAGCTTCTTGTCGAGACCAGCGCTGAGCCTCCTCTTCGCGCTTCGCCTTGAATTCTGCCAATTGAGCCTTGAGCGACTCGTGGTCGGACTTCAAACGGGCATACTCAGCATGCTCTTGACGCGCTTTTCGCAGTTCCATATCCCTACGAGTCAACTGCTGGGTGTTCTCGTCCTGTTGAGCGCGTACGCGAGCCAATTCAGCATGTAAGTTGGCGTTCTCCCTCTGAGTGGCGTTTGCGGCTTGGTCGAACTGCTGACGAAGCTGAGTTGTCTCTTCGCGGTGGTGTGACTGGTCTTGCTCGAGTTGTTCGCGAAGATTGTCAATCTCCTGGCGGAGCTGCTCGTTCTCGTGGCTCAATGCGTTCTTCTCGGTCTTCAGTTCTTCGCAGGTCTGGAAGGCGACACCCAGCTGGTTCGCCATGTTGTCGCGTTCGGTACTTAGACGTTTCTTCTCGATTTCGAGTACAGCGAATTTGCGGTCGGCACGATCGAGCTTGGTTCGGAGGGTTTGTACTGTCGCGTCAAGACCTAGCCATTGTCAGTAAAGTCATACTCTTCTATGACCTGCAGCAACTTACGCGTCTTCTCGACCTTCCAGCCGCTCTTTCCGCCAGCATCAGAGTCCTGCGCGCTGTCGCTTCGTCGCAACTTCTCTTGAGCTTGAGTAGTCGCTCTCAGCTCGATCAGCTCCAGTTCCTGCTCGTCCATCTTCTTGTCCTTCTCCTCACGCTCACGCTCCATGTCTGCAATCTTCTCCTGTAGCTGCTGGAGGGCAGCGAAGATGGCCTTCTCTTCGTCAGGTATCGGCGCACCATCGATTGGGATATGCGATGGGCGGCGACCGCCGTATGGGGGAGCAGCGAAGCGTGATCTCGAGGGTGCGGTCTTGGAAAAGACTGGTGTGCCATCGTCGAAGACGCCAGAGACAAGCTCGGTGAGGTTGGGAATGTCGGGCAGAATAAAAGACTGCGCAGTCGCGTTCTGTGCTGTGGTCGGCCTGGAGCGAGATGTAGCTTTTGATTGCGGCTGATCGACGTTGCCGTCAGTTTGGAGGGAGGTCTGTCGGCTCCTGTTACCCCAGCGCGTGTTCTTGGCCGAGTCCATGGTCAGTGTTGGTGGTCGGTGCTCCATAAACGATGACTCGTCTTCCGAGAGCTTCGCGTGCAGCTGTGCGAGAGAAGTACGCTTGCGGTCTTCCTTTGTAGAGAGGGCGGGGGAGTTGCGCTTGCTTGCAGGACGCGGCGATGCAGTATCGAGGTCGTTGCGTGAGGCGCGTCGGATCGCCGCGTCGCGTCGAAGGCTGCCAGTCTCTGCCTGGTATGACTTGCGCGACCGGTTGGTGGGGGGTGTGATGTCGTAAAGGCTGTTAAACTGCGAGCTCATCTTGCTGGGGGTACCGCGGTTGCTGCGGTTACCTCGTGCTTGTTCGACGGCCATACTTTCCTCGTCTGATATGCTGTGGTCAAAGTCGCCGAACTCCTTGTTTACCATGGACGTGTCCGGCTGGACCTGCTGGGAGCGGAACGGTGCCCAAGTGTTCATCTTCTTGGCTGTTGATCGAATGTGCGGGTATGCTGGGAGTGTGTTGGTGTCTTCGCCAATGTTGTGCTGTGTGGACATGAGAATGTCCGGGTCGTCAAAGAACTGAGACGTGTTGGTGCCGAAGCCCGAGCGCTGCGTGGGATTCGAGTCGCTTGGTGGTGGTGATGGCGAGGTGATGTTCCTGGGGCTGTGGCTGAGGCTGCGTGATAGTTCTCGAATAGCGCGCGCTTTCCCGTCACTTGTGGGAGGAGACGACTGCATGTCGAAATTGTGAGGATGCGGCGGGCAGCTTGTGGAAGGTCGCGTCGCGTGGTAAACACGTGAATAGGGTATGAGAAAGATACTTCGTAAGGGCTGCTGAAGTTATATCATTACCTCCAAGAATAATTCCAGCCCAAGTATGATGGGGTGTCTTGGGGCGCGTTGTAGTGGAAAGTGCGATGAGTGTCGAAGACGAAGCGGGTCAGCGTGTTTACTCCAAAACAAAGCTAACGAACCCTGGCCCCACCCAGCCACCGACGCCCGTCATAACGTGCGCGGCGCGTGGAACAACTCGAACTGAAAGGCACTGCACTCAACTGCGACGTTCAGAAGTATTGTTATGATGATTTCGTTACTTTGTGTCAGTGCTATAGAGGTATCATAAATCAGATCTGTCAGAACCATACTCCGTTACCAAACATCCGTTACATGCCATCCCACGCAACACTTCGACCTGCGCAAAGTCGATTCCATCTCCACAGAACACCCACCACCATCATGTGTGCCAGCAGAAGTATGACTGAGCGTCCTAATCCACCCAAGTCGACTGGTCTCCCCCTGATGGATATACCCGCATGCAAAAAGTCGAGTGATGCTATGCACAACAACGGGTACAGGACGCGTGGATCCGCCGCAAACGGCTGACAAGGCGACAGCAAACTATAAGCCTTTGCGCAGAACAGCAAAGTCTTGGTAGTGCTAATGGCAGCGGGATTCCTTGACAGTCTGTACAGTCTTGATGATGCACTCGCAGGTGGCGGTGGAGGGAGCATGAGACGCTGTGGTGATGGCGTTCTCCCTCCAGAAGGGGGCGGCGGAAACTCCAATTTCCTCCGCAAGATCACCGCCCCGTCCTCAGAAGACTGCCTCCTCATCGGCTGCGGACGTGGCGGACTAGGCGACCGGTCCATGACAGTTGCGCTGAGATGCGATCGACCTGGCCGTGTGTAGTTGATCGAAGAACGCTTCTTGTTACTCTGGTTAGGTGACGGGCTGGGTGTGTCGGCTCGCGATATGCGAGGACTGAACTCGTCCAGACCCGATGGGCCTGCATATGCGTTGTACTCGTCGAATACCAGTGGTGATTTCAGGACATTCAGGATTTCCTCTGCACCAGGGCGTTCATCGGGGTTGATGGCGAGGAGTGTCTTGAGCGATCTGTATAGCTTTTCGGGTAAGTCTGATCGAACCCGCTGTTCGTCGTCGATTCCAGCCCAAGTTGAAATTTCCGCCCTCAATTGATCCAGATCCTCGTTGTCCTCATCTATACCATCCGCGTTTCGGTATGGCAGCCGTGCAAAACACATGAAGTAGACAATCATACCGAGCGAAAATATGTCAGACTTGGTTGTGAAGTTGCCAAACGCACCTCCAGGTCGCTCTTGACGAAGCACTTCGGGGGCGCAGTATGAGATGGTTCCAGTTGCTCCTGTCGAATTTCTCGCTGTGTTCGCGGACTGCACTTCGCCGAAATCGCTAACTAGAACTTTGATCTTGCGGCCAGTACGATGGAGCAAGCAGTTGCTAGGCTTCAGGTCTCGATGTATGTAGCCGTTGGCATGAAGATGACTCAAGCCGGATGTAATGTCTTTGAAGAACGATATGATCTCTTCAAAGTGCATGCGACGCGGTCCATGCACGTCCTCTGGATCTTCCAGCTGGCCCTTGGACCTCCTCCTGAGTCGCTCCTTCATCTGCTCCTTGGTTACAGATGTCTTCATAGAGTCTAGAATATAGTCGTGGAGATCGCCAGCGTTGCAGTACTGTTGCAGTATGAACGCGCACGGTACGCTTGGGCCAAAGCTAGATATCTGGTAGTCCTCCAGCCATACATGCCGGTATGATACCAGATTCTCGTGCGACAGGGTCTGCAGTAGTTGCACTTCGATCAAGACCTTCTCCAGCCATTCGTGATCGTCGCCGACTGGCACGCGCTTGCATGCGAACTTGCCCAGGTGCACGCCGTCGAGGATATGCTGCACCAGCAAGACCACACCCTTGCCTCCTCTGCCCAGCTCGCGCTCTTCTATGAAGAAGTCCTTGAAGTAGTTGGGACTGAAGGCTCTGGCAGATATACCCTGGCTTCGAGCGGGCTGGATCGGTGTGCTTCCCACAAACTCAGAACCCTCAGGCGGCTCGAAGCTACCCATGCGCAAAGGGGCAGGCGCTAGTTGTTTATGTGGTGATGAGGGTCGCGATCCCTCTGTTGATCCTGGCTGACTCCGGCGCAGCATTTGGAAGTATGCGGGATTGACGAAGCCATTTTCGGTGGGTATGCCAGGCGCAGGATGTTCCTCCGCGTCGCTGTCGTGTTCGTCATGGGGTGATGGTTCGCGGTAGGATCGGTGACAGTATGGGCATGACGTAGAGCCGATATCAGTCGCGTGGGAGGCATCGCGGAGGGAAAGTTGTTTTGAGCGCTGGTCGTAGACGACAACAGCAGAACCATGACGCCTGTGAAGTTCCTTAGCACTATGTCATTGTTGTCGCATGGTATATTCTCATAGGAACCTACAGCACAATCTCCCGCGACTCAGCCGGGGCGTAGGGAATCAGCGACATGTTTTGGCGCGACTTGCGACCGTCGGCCCTGTCGTATGGGTGTCGGCTTGGGAAGGGCGCGCAACGTCTTTGACAGCGGTCTACAGCGTGTCGCCCACGTAAACAACCGAGCTGACGTAACTGCCTTCAATATGGAATATGTGATATGTGATATGTGCGGTCGTACCACCTCGTGCGGTGCGGGGAAGCTACGAGGGCGCGGTATAGGCAGGGACCTTAGTCGATAGCCCACAGCGGATAGCAGAAGGGGTAGCGAACGGCCTCGCGACTGTCTTGTAGAAGTGGCATGACCGTGTTTCTCAGGTAGCGCTGACTGTTGTCATGGTGTCGTGTGTTGTTTGGACGGCGCGCAGGTTTTGGTGGGGAGAGTGGAACGGCAAGGGCGTCCCAGCTGGCAAGGGTCTGTCACCGTCTCATAGCAAGTGCATACCAACAATGACTGGCCAGACTCATCATTATTTTCAGTGGTCTCTACCTAGGCAGTCTCCAGGGCTATCAGTAAACCGGATCCATGCACGGTTTCATCCCCCTCCCAACTCATACAGGAAAAGCCTGAACAGGTCTGCAGACTACGTCAAACCAAAATCGTGCAAAGTAGGTGACCCAACGTCAACGTAGACTCCAGGGTGTTCAGTATTTTCCTAGGATAGCGTGCTCTTGTCTCCTACAAGTGGCTCTTGACCAACATGCCACCCTCCCAGACCTCGCCCTTCTCCAACCTCTGCCAGCCGTCCACGGCACCGATCTCGACACAGACCATGTTCTTGTAGCCGTCATCGGGTGAGAAGTCGCCCATGGCCTTGGCCTTCTCGATCCACGGGTTCCACGTCACAGTGTCCTTGACGTTGTCGCGGATGACGTCAAAGCGAGGCTTGCCGTCTTCGGTGATAGATGTCGTGTCCTGCTTAATGTCCTTGTAGACGCGATCTGTCTCGCCGGTGATCTTGAGCTGATTGTCACTCTGGGTGTGGGTAGAGGCGTTGAGGACTTTGTCGACGTACTCGGTGCCAGACAGGCCGGTGATGGCGATCTTGGACACATCCTGAATCCTGAAGTAGGTGTGGAGCAGGAACTGGAACTCGAAGCTCTCCTCGCCCTCGTTGCGGACGGTGAGAACGGCCTGTAGGCTGTCCTTACTCAATGTGACGCTGTATACGAGGCCAAAGTCCAGTGGCCATGCCTTGCGCGACTCCTCGCTGAGCGACTGGCGGTCGAGGCCAAAGTCGAGCTTGACCGAGTTGGAGTCGAGAGCATCCTCCGCAGTCGACTTGCCCATGTACTCCCAACGCGATCCACGCGCAAAACCGTGTTGTGGAAGCGACGAAGTGGCGTGTCCCTCCTTGGGAGGAGGACCGAAGACGGGGAATACGACGGGGATACCACCGCGTACAGGCTTCTTGCCAGTCAGATCGGCCGCATCGCTCAACCAGAGGTTCTCAGTCTTTCCGCCGCTGCTCTTCCAGCTAGTAACGGTGGCTCCAAAGAGCAGCACCTCGACGCTCTCACCAGACGGCAGTCTCGCGACGACCTTCTGGCTGCCACCCTCTCCGACGATGTCGACCTGGGGGCCGGGTGCGGACGCGGTAGGCGCGTTCAGCGCTGATGGGCGGTTCGCACGGTCGACCATGATGACGATGTGTTGTTGCTGTAGCTCGAGGTGATGGTGGGGTATCTATTGTATAACTCGAAGCGGCTTGTTTGCGGGTTTGATTGATTGCTCGAACTGCAATTGGGAATTAGATGGTGGAATGACAGGAAATCAATTGGGGACGTCTCACACTAATGACAGTAGGCGGTATGGAGCTACTCGGTCTAGAAGGGAGGTGCTCGCAACGAGAGCCCTGGGGTGAGGGGCAACAGCTCATTGCCCCACCAACACCTGCCAGCATCCACGCATCACCCACCACCACTGAAACACATAGCTTGTTTCACATCGACTCTCTTACAGCCCGCTTAGCTGCTCCGTCTGAACATTATTGGGTCTTTCGCACTCTCGGTGCATATACTTCCATGCCGGCGATGCAGATCCAACAGAAAGGTGCATCTTCGCCTGCATGTCTGGCGAACAACGGCCCGCGGTGTCCGGTTTGCCGGTAAGAGCTGGTGAACTTCGTAGCCTTGCTCCTTCACCTGTACATCCGAATACAGCCTGAAGACATCTAAGTTCTCACCTGGCGGCAAGAAAAGACGGCCCAGCCCCAGCCTGTACCCCGTTTCAGGTGAACTTGAAGTCCCCAGGGTTCCTTTTAGGCTCATTCCGGTCGATCATGAGATGGATTCACGATACTCCTCTTGGCTCATTGGCAGCGGCATCAAACTGTATCGACGTTATGACAATTATGCGGGATTTTCCTGTCGTTCGTGTCGATACTGTCACAACAAGTCAGCGTATCCTTGATACGTCTGAACCCAATGTTCACTTGATGAACTTGATCAGAGTACAGGTAGAATGCTACCCTCTCTGAACTATGGAGTCTGGTGGTCCAGTGTAGCTCAATAGTTTTCATTTACGAGACGGCGATTATCAAAACACTGCCAAAAGAACAAGAGCTTTCCATCTTTCCATCATCTAAATCCGAGCTGTTTATGTAATCGCAAGAACAATCGTCAACAGGCTTTCAGCTCTACAAGGTTGGTGTCGGCCCGAGTAGCGTGCCATGGCTGCTGGGCCTAATTGGTGCGACGAGCGGCTTACCCCACTTCAACACCACAGCTAAGCCACCGCTAACGACCCGTAGAGTCTAGACAGAGCTGAAAACGCGTGGCTGACGGATCGCCCGCTGTTGTGCTATATGAGATGATGCCCCGCTTCCCTAGCTCACAATGTTGCACATCTCTGATCCCCCCGGCATAGACCCGCTAAAGGTTTAGACTGATCTAGTGCGAACGATACGTTTACAAGACTATTTGGAAGAAAAGAACAGCAGTTGAAAATGCCTTCCAAAGGTGTAAGATGTTTCACCTACATCGCAGTGGATAGAGTCGAGGTTGAGTACACGGTGCCAAAAGGGAACGTCAAAAGAGGCGACCAACACCAATTCCTCCATGACCATCTCGAAGTCGAGTCATCCAACCTACCACATTTCAAGTTCACCGGAAACTTCGAATTCATCGTTCGCCAGGATGGCCGTGAGCTCACAAAGCAATGGGTTGCAATCAACAGCATGACAGGCAAGTTGGAAGACGGATCAATGGTCAACATGGAACAAACCCCCAGTATCTTCGCCAACGACCTCATCATCACATACGGGTTCTACGACGCCGGACCAGGTCTAGCCGAGCTACCAAAACAACACCAATGTTACGTGACCGTCACAAAGAACTACGAGAACTGGATGCGCGACATCATCCCCCAAGGCTCAGACAAATCCAACCGCCCCTTCCACAAAATGGTCCTCCCCTCCGCCCACGACATCGGCATGAACAACATGTCAAGCAGTCTCTCCCTCCTCAAAAACGCCGGCACAGGCATCATAAAAGAGGTCCTCGGCCGCAGTCTCCCCCACGCCCTCACCATCATCAACAAAGTCGGCGACGGCGCCATAAACCGGATCGCACCAGACATCATCCGCGCGCTAGCCATAACCCAAAAAGACACCCTCGACACCATCCTCAAGATCGGGGCCAGGTACTTCGAGTTCCGCCCCGCGAAATGCCACAGACAGATGCAGAAAGTCAGTCCCCTGGATGATACCTGGTATTTCCAACATGGCGCTATACCAGGGATGCCGTACCGCGTGTTACTGGATCACATCACGCGGTTTCTTGTCGACCACAAAGACGAAATCATCGTTGTGCACAACCGATGGGATGGCGTGCCAGGCGACTGTCCCCGGCCTAACGACGACGAATTACGAGACGCGCTCAACGATATCCTGCGCGATAAGGATCTCAAAGCAGGGAATCAGGAGGATATGATGCACAAAACTATTCACGACCTGCGCCAGTCGAATACCCGGCTCATCATCCTCAAAGACTGCGGTCAGATCTCAAATTACGACGACGCTGCAAATGCTACTCTGACTGGTGACTCGATGGTGGAGAAACTGTCTTCCATGTGTGAAGATCCACCAAGGGGTCACCCTATTACGCTACTGCAGTGTCAAGCTACGGCGACGAATATCAGGGATGTGATTATTGCTAGTGTGCTTGATTCAGATGTTAGTACGAGTCCGATATTAGCAACGAAACCGGTGTGTGATCATAAGATTCTGCCGTTGTTGAAGGGGGAGGTGGGGAGGAAGTTGATGGGGGAAGAGGGCGTTGTTGTTATATTGAATGATTTCTTTGATGGGGCGACGGCGGATGTGGCGGTGGGGTTGTGTAGGGAGAGGTTGGGGTAGATGAATGAGGTAGTTTGGCGAGGAGTGGGAGTTGGTAGAGAAGGAACTCGATACATGTATTACATTATCACGCACTGAATTACAGGGCGATATCTCCGCTAAGCTTCATTTTCCATACCACCATTCAACATCCTAAGCACCCCCATGTTCCCCCGGCGTAAAATCCGTCGTCCCCAAATCCGTGTTCCCCTGCACAACAAACTCATGATCTTTAGTTAACCCATCAAGGAAAGTATCATCGACGTTAAGATGATCCCTAACAATCTGCCTCGGCGTAATCCCCAACCACTGATTAACACTAATATCACTATACTGACTACTCTGCAACACCTCCAAATAAACCAACGTCTCGTTCCCCGTATTCTCAAGATAATGCGCATTAGGCACAGGCACATAACCCACATCCCCAGCCGTAAAGTCGAACGTGCGGGATGCGGCGGGTGCTTCGTAGACGGTGAGGCGGGCGCTGCCGGCGATGAAGTAGGACCATTCGTCTGAGGTGGTGTGCCAGTGCATTTCGCGCATGGCGCCGGGTTCGACGGTAATTAGGGCGGCGGAGAAGGTGGATGCGATGGGGAAGGTGGAGGGGTCGAGGATCTTGATGGTGCCGCCGGGGACGCGGGCGGGGGCTTGTTGGCTCCAGTGGTAGGAGTATGCGCCTTCTTTTGGTATCACGCCCGCGGGCCCCGTCACATTTTGCTCCGATATATTCTTGGGCACGGGTGTACCGGGGAAGATCCATAACTGTTCTTGAGGCATGTTCTGCACTGTTTTGACGCTCGTACGGAAGTTCTTGGCTACGACGGACTCTGGGTTCCGTAGCATGAGTTCGGAGAGGAGGAAGGTGTTTTCTTCGCTGAAGGAACCGTCGTTGAAGATGAGTAGGAATTCGCAGCCGTTTTCGAAGGCTTGGATTGAGTGTGGGATTCCTGGGGGAAGAACCAGACGTCGCCTTCTTGGACGTCGTCGACGAAGGTTTGGCCGGCTTCGTTCATGGAGGAGATACGGACGCTGCCGTTTAGCCTGGGGGTTGTTTGGTTAGCTTTGTTGGGGGACTGAGATGGGGGAGGGATGTACATGTATGCCCATTCTCCTTGCTTGTGCCAATGGAGCTCGCGGTAGGCATGGGGACTCAGTCGCATGTTTGTCCCAGCCATGGCGACGGAAGATGGTAGTTGATCGGTGTTTTGCGATCGTGCCCATCCTGCGCCTGCAAGGCCGTGGCGGTTGTGGCTGAGGCCAAATGGCCACTTTGCGTTGCTAACTTCTCCCATATCGGAGCCGGGTGGAGCGTAAATGTCGCTATTCAAACGATCGTACGCTGGAGTACTGCAATGAGATATCAGCCACAGCACAGTCTTCGGGCATGTCCATGAACTTACCGTGGACCAGGTTCAGTCGGTCCTGTAGTACCTCCACGGATCGGCTGTGGGTTCTTCACATTCGTGAGATCGATGTACAATCCCAAATCCTCGTCTTCTGACTGCCCAGGTGCGAGTTCGAAGTCCTCAGGTGGGATGACTGTAGACTTCATGTCGACTGGGTTCGAAGGGTTGTACCCTTGTAAGTCATCCGAACCGCGCAACGAGCCTGATGCCGAAGAAGGTAGTGGCATGTTCAGGACTTGCGAGGGATCGACAGGGCCTGGCACTGAAGAGCCGCCTGAGACTCCTGATGCCTGAGGTGCTGGAGCAGGTAGGCCATTGGCAAGACCTGCCAGGGAGTAGAGGAACGCGGCGGATGAGGGATATAGCATTTTGGAAAGAAGTTGCTCTTTACTGTGCCGACACAACGTGCGACTACAGAGCCCACCGGCAGCTTACCATCCTTTTATACACAATTGGACGAAAGTAATATCATACCACCCCGATGCCTTCACCACTAACTCCACCAGGCATACGTCACCCGAAGCGACATCATGACTATTGAGAATAGTAAAGTGACGGGTACGCAGCCCTGGCGTGCATGCGGCGATGAACGGTAACGTGCATGGGATATTCGATCAAGCTTGCCCATTTCGTCTATATTGGTTTGGTGTATAGCCGGGGTGTCGCTTTTCCGGGGCATGTACACCAACTGCCGTCGGCCTAGTGGTTCGAGGTTGACTGAAGATTGGCTGCGGAGCATGAGGCTGACCGCGAGTTCACGACAGGGGTCTGATTTGCTCGGATCTTGAATTATCCCCATCTTGTTGATCGTGACGAGGATGACCTCGCCATGCTCTCAGTCTTGCATCATTGTCTTTCTTCGGAGACGGACTCGGTACCTACCTAGGCACTTTGGTTTCTGGGGTTGAAAAAATCGAAGTAGATGCTTCCTTTGCTCTTCGAACTTGAACCTTTGAGCAATGTTGACTTTGCAGCCACCGGCGAGCTTCTGAGCTGACTGCGTTAGCTTACTCACAGTTCATCCTCAGTAGTCTGATCTGCTATTCCCGAAGCGCTCCCATGCATACCGCGCGTTTTTGATGTAGTGCCGGAAGGAGCCGGGATCAGAGTCCATCGCGGGAGGCAACAGGGACCTGTGATGAGACCTCAATATTGACCAACAGTGTAGCTGAAAATGGAGGCAGGTGCGGCAGTAGGACTTGACTCTGCATTCCACAACACAGGGTGGCTGCGCATATCTGATGGACCAGATTACAGAGAGGGTGCAAAACCAGACGACTGATGAATAGATACCGACACTCACACCCGTACTGAGTGGAGATGAGATGGCGTGTCAAGCTTTGCGGAGAAGGCTTGACATGTGGCTACGGGTAAGCAGCAGAATCACGCTACGTCATCACGTGGCTCATTCCGGCTAGCGCGATGCTCAGCTCTCCTCCCACCTGGGCAAACCTCAGTCGCGACAACTCTGTCTTCACTCCGGTCCGCATGCAAATGCACTCACAGCAGCCAAACAAGAAAAACACAGCGCCACAACTCTCTCAGCAAATCTAACTTCCGTATTGCACTGCCTAGTATGCCCGAGCCTCCGCGATATCCAGCTAACGCGTCTCGATCGCGTGGTCCATCACACCTCACACCTCCAATCTCCTCCGTCTGACCAGGTACTTATATGCATATTCGATATAGCACACATCTCACGATACTACATCTCGCTCGAAGCAGAGCTTAGCCCGCCTCCGAACCTCCAGCTCTGAGTCGTGCCCCTCACGAGCTCAGCGCCGACAGCGCGAACACGCCTCCTCTCCCACCCTTCGTCTAGGTATCCTACAGTCTTACTCGGATACATCTTGCGCTGGGAAAGTGCAGTGGCTAATTTCGACGCGCGTGTGGGCCAATACTAGCGGATACTCCTTATCCCTTTTTAGGGGCGGAGCATGGAATTAGCCTTGGTGACGGGCAGATGCAGTAAATGCATCAACCGGTTCTCGGCATCATTTCTCGGTCGCGAAAGGACCATATGATCGCGGACAGCAGTCTCCTGCTGTTCGCGATTTTGTTCACGGCTCACCTCGGGGTTCGATGAGCGTACCCAGACGCGTCCCTGGATAGGGACAAGACCAGGTGCATTATTTTGTATCAAGTTACAGGGCATGCCTGATTCTTGATCACAAAGTTCATCCTCAACTGCCGAATAGTCGGCGAGAATGCCAGGCGGAACTTGGATGCTAGACTTGATAGCACCCATCAAGGCCTTTTTCTTCAAGAATGCCTTGAGAAATTTGGGAGAAGGTGCAATGACCTTCTTCTTCTTGTTTAGGAATGCCTCAAGGAACTTGGGAGAAGGCGCAATGGCTACGTCGCCAGCGGCATCATCTACGTCCTCGTCGCGAGTTCCCCGGATATGCTCCATGAGACCCCCTAACACACGAGCTGCGGCGTTCGATACAGAAGCTTTGTCTTTGGCCATTATTGGAGCCGCTGCAATGCTTCCGGGCGCACGTTGAGCTCGTGGGTTTACGCCAACGGAAGAAGTCTTGCTTTTCAGCTCAACAGCCGAATCGCGGCGTTTCCGCTCTAGCGCAGCCATAGTAGGAACACGACGCCCCGCAAGTAGTGGGCGTGCAAACTCTTCTGGCTGCTCGTATGCTTCGCAGCCTGGTTCGCGGCTGTCCTGGTATTCCACGAGCGCATCGTAAGCATCGCGACATTCTTCGTCGAAGTCGTCGTGTGGGATGGTGTTGGTAACCGAGAGGCGCCACGGCCGAATCCAGCATCCAGACTTTGCCGTCCAATTCACCGGGCTGTCATGAAGCTCATTGTAGAATTGAAATTCCTCAAGAACCTTCTCCGGTTCAGCTCGTGGTGCTGGGTATTCTGGCGAATTATAGTTCAGGGTGGCATCGTCTTCCTCGGTCAAGAAGTATGCAGCGCGATTCGGGCGCCGCCGTGCGCGAATGTGCTTCATGTGATACCGGACAATGGCTTCAATGCCGCGAATGCCCATCTTCTGCTCCCACCACAGCTTTTTCGCCTTCATGTACTCTGGGTTGTCACCAAAGTCGTCCTCGGGATTCAGCAACCCCTGTTCGCGTAGCGCGTCGGTGTCACATTCATCTTGATGGTACAAGTCATTCCAGAGTCCAACGATCATGCTTTCTTCGAGACCTTTCCGATCTCCAAGGATACTGCCGGCCGCATACTCGTGGGAATTGTTTGCGACTAACCGATCGTAGTTTTCGGGTTCAGCGCGTAGCTTTCCCAGTCTATCCAGGATACCTTGGACGAACCCATCGTTTTCGCCTGGAAGATCGTGAAGATGGTCCCACTCTGCTTTTGGTACATCTTCTAGTGGTACTCCTCCCTCAAAACAAGGCCGGTCGCAGTCAGGGATTGGCGTAGCTCGGCGAATCTGCTCATCGTCGTTCTGATATTCTGCGAGCACGCGGGCTGCTTCAATACCCTTTTGGCGAGATAAGAATACCATCGGATCGGCTGGTAGATCTTTGCGCACTTTCATCGTCTCGTAGACGATTTTGCGCTGATTACCGGAACGAACTAGTCCGACAACTACACGTTCTTCTCCAAGAGGCAACGGAATCTCGTCAAAGTCTTCGTTCCACACAGCTGGGAACTGACGAGGATACTCGAAACAACCAATGTTCAGGCGAGGCTCTTCCTCATCCACAACAGGTTCGAATTTCCTTGCGAGAAGATGCAAGTGTGGCTTGTGCTTGGACACATTGCAAGCTAGGTCCAGGAAGTACTGTTGAAGCTCGTCGCTGACTTTGTTATCCTGGAAAGCTGGAAAGCCGGTATGATGTTTTGCATAGGTATCATGGAACTTTGCCATGATAATCTTGCTGCCATCTGGCATCTCGGTGCGGAAGTAAGTGTGGGTGTATGGCCAAGCACTCAGTTCTTCGCATCCAACGCCCATCTCTTCGAGAATCCCGTGGGTATACTCGTAGTCTTTGTACTCACCCTCATAGTCGAAATCGGAGTTCAGAGAGGACGAAGCCATGTCTTTCAACAAGCCAAAGCCACCGTCATCTGCTTTTGGATGAGTGACCAAATCTTCGACTCCGCGGAACTCAGGACCAAGCGACTTGAAGTAAGCAGGATACTCGCAGTCTTCGTCTTCCTCGTATTCAATCATGTCGGCATGTACCTTCGAGGACGCAGAGGTATGTGACACGCTTGCGATGTGTGAAGATGTTGAGAGCGTATCCTCGAAAGATGATGGTGCTGTGACCACTATAGTGGGCGGACAGAGCTTGTTGGGTGACTGCATAGTATGACTGCGGTGATTTAGCATTTGATCTGCATTGAACGCATCAGATGAAACTAACCCCGGAATGCTTGACAGCCTGGCGATCTGCACAATGGGGGCGTCCTTTGTCGTAGTCGGTGTGAAGGTAGACAGGCCGCTGGAGCTCTCGTGGATGCGCTTCGTCTGGACCAGCGCTTGCGGCAATGTTATCAGGGGGTGACTGGGACTGGTGCTGGTGGAGTGGATGGCCACCTGCACGGCTAAGGCCGACTTGGTGTGAGCTTGGTAAGTCTCAGGCGAGTATAGTTCAATGCTCTAGATTGATATGGGTTGAAGTTTTTGGTGTGATGTAATGGAGGTATAGTAAACTCTGCAGCGCGAGCGTGGACATATATACCGAGCAGGAGTTCAGTTGCAAAGGTGCAGCCAAGAGCCACCCTGAGTCTAGCTTGGGAAGCAGCACAGACTACGGTGAATGAACGACTCGGGGCATCCAAATGGGCAGTGCTGCCTCGCGAGAACCCGACATTATCGTCCAGTGAAAGCAATTGACCGCACAGCCTAAGCTTAGTTGCGAAGTGAAGCGGACTGTTCATAGCGATGGGGCATTATTTAGTATATAAGTGAATTGAAGCTAATAAGGCTGATGGCTTGCGGGTTGGGTATACGCGTTATATGGCTAACATAAGCAAACAAAGATGGCGTTCATAGAACAGCAAACCGGGCATCAACCCCTGAAAACATCGAGAGGAATGAGTACATTCGAGACCGTCCACGATCTCAATCAAGACAGCGAATAAAGGAAGGACATAGGAGATAATAGTACAAACTCGCTCCCAAGAGGGGCAAGTTCAAAGGCTCATTCCCAGTTTGCGCGTTGCATCGCAGCCTCAAAATCTGAGTTGATGGGCAAGTTGGGATGCTGCTGTCGAACTGCAGGTCTGAGGTCAGCCGGAGATCTAACAAGAGGACCAAGGAAGGACATACCGGGTGAGTGAAGAGTAGCGCGCGCAGTACCAGCGATCAAGGCTTTTGCCCGCCTAGACTGCACATTTTGTGCCAAATCATGGCCCTGTTGTTGCTCTTGAGCAAAGTCTACCGTCGAATGATATGCGGCGTCGAGCTGCCCCCACATGCCTTGCGGCGCAGCCAGAGCATAGCAATGCTCTAGACACTCCTGGCATCGAGTAACAATGTGGCCATGCGGAAAGCAGTCTGTACAGCCGATCTGACCCGCGTTCATCATCCTGCTTGCCATCGTCCGAGACGTAAACTCCAACTGATGCAAGCGACCGTGCTCACACCGAGGGGCGAGCAGACGATACGGAATCTCCGAGAAACCGATGGTAGTCTGAAAACCAGGAGGATAAGACGAGGATGTGATTCCTGGAGCAGGAAGTAAACCACCAGGATCGCTGATGCGCTCGTTGATGTCCTCGGCTGATGTGTCGACTAGAACAAAGATGTTCTTGGTGATCGTCTTGTGCAGCTCGCAGTTCTGTACAACCTCCTGGGAACGAGGCGGTGTCGCATGCTCGGGATAATCCGGGAACTGAACCAGGTCAGCCATGGCATCGTGGAGCTCACTACCGTCGAGTACCTCGATCGGGAAGCGCGATTCGAAGCCTTTCATCTCCTTGTAGTTGTGCTCCTTCTCGTCGCGGTAGCTGCCGAGCGTTGTCATGGCATTCTGTCCGCATGGACACTCGTGGAAAGCATTTGGATCAAGTAGGTCGCCTTGGTCAATGTCTTCCATCCAATCAGGAATCCGTTCATAGCTTTCGATCAAGGCGTGCTCTGGCTTGCCCTTTGTGGCTTCCCGAATGAATGAGGGTTTGAAGTCGATGCTCCAGTTGCGGATGTTGTAGTCCGCGATACCTTCATTGATCTCCATCTCTTCATATTCCGTGAGATATGGTCGGCAAGAGTGATCTAGTCCCACGTAATGGCGTACATCAAGGTGACATGCAGGGGTGAATTTCCTCCGATTCCCCTCGATGATGCTCTTGATGTCTTGCAACGTCTTGATGGGTGAACCGGGCGCGACGATAGTACCAGGACAGATTAGAAGCCATTGCATTTCGAGCTCCTGGAGGAGTGCGTTTTCGCCGTCTTTTAATCGAGTCTTGATAAGCGTATCCAGAGACTGGGCTCCAATCGCGGCTTTCAGATCCTCGGAAAGATGCGGCGCCAAAGCCTGTAGTAGGAAGCGGATGTCCAGCGCATCTGCGTTGGTGGGTCGTCCAAACCATCCGTCGACATCCTCGTATGCCTGACCATCACCATCAATGAAGATAGGCTCGAGATGATTGGCCATGCGTTGGTTGTAAAGTCGACCACCCGGGGCCCACTGATCAATGTCGTTGAAGACAAGGTTGCCATGCTGATGCTGAAATGCTGCTATGTGGTCACTGCTGGAGCAAGCAGCTTCGACAGCGTCTTCGTCTCCGACTCCGACGCTTTCGCACTGGGGTTCGGTAGTATGGGACATCCCCGTAGGACCTTGAGCGCCTGGTGCGATGGCTGTAACGAGAGGCAGACTCTCTTCGTTTCCAAGAGACGACATCCACTGGTCGCTGCCTGCAGACATATCCCGAAAGCTGGCTAACCACTGTGGCACTTTCGACTGTTCGTGAGCGGTCTGTCGATCGAGAATCATTGCCTCAATTAAGGGCACGATGTCTCCAGTAGTACAAATATCGCAAGAGTCGTCGTCGTCGTCTACGATCGGCGACGGCTGAGCTGACTCCTGCTGCTGCTCAAGTATCTGGAACCCGCCGAACACCAACCATACCAGGCTGGCAAAGGGAACGAGAGTGAAGATGCTCTCAGTGGCAGATCGTACTATCCATAGTACAAAGAACGTGCAGACCACGAAGATAGCGACCTTCTCAACGAGCGATGGTTGGCCAGTAGCGTTGACGGTGGTCGAGCATCCATCGACCTTGGCCCATTGCTGGAGCCCCCGAGGGCCCTTGGTGGTAGAATGTTCGGTGTGGAACTCCAACCCGGATAACTCAGGCTGTGAGTTACGGGGGTCGCGCGACTGGATGTTGTCGAGAACTCGCAGTATGAGCGAATCGGAAGCAGTGTATGAGCGGCGCGACATGCTCGGCGCCCGTGTGCTTGGGGCGACGGATGTGTACGTAGTTGCGGACCAGTACGACATGGACGTTTGGATAGCCTGGCCTGCGTATCGTGCACGCTCACTGGGAAGAGTCAGGGGATATATCGTATAGTCGGAGAAGCAATCACTAACCTTGGATGAGCGGATGATGCGCGATCATCGCTTGTGACCGCAGCAGCGGGCGCCATAGCGACAGTTGGTACCTTTTCAGCGTGGATACAGGCTCCGTATACCATACAGACAGCCTGTATGTCGATAGTGGAGATGGAACGGGCGCGCTTGTTAGCTGTGCAAAGCTGCAGTTACTGGTGGAGTAAATGCGAGCTTGCGAGAAGTGGTGGTGGCCCATCGCTCGGAGGCTGAAAGTACCCCTGGGTTAAGTAGAGGGTAGTGTCAGCTGTGGCGCTGACTACACTAGCTCCACACTGGTTGTCTCTGCGAGTGAATGCACGTGAATGGGCTTGTACGGCCATCACGTACTGGCTTGGCGAAGTTCCTCACGCTTGCGATTCCTCCTCTTAATGACGTAAGGTATGTATCGCGAAGATCATGGAAAGTTGTGGTGTAGGCAATATAGGTAGATGATGACCCTAGCGTAGTACTGCGCAGCGATACATGTATATCAACGTGCTCAGCGAGGTGTTTGTTGCTTGTACGACTTACACTCAACGATATTGGCCAAACACCTAGCATCTGGGTGAAAGGGTAGTCAGCTCAACAGTGCAGAAGCTTCGATTGGATCAGTACGCTTCTTTTCCTGAAGTCACTGGCTTGGTTCGCGTGGTTTGCCGACAAGGAAACATGATTGGATGGGCGAAAGATGTCGTGGGAAGAACGTAGGAAATAAATCATGGTTCTGATAGGGGTGGCGAGAACAGGGACTTCTGGTCATGATTGAAAGCAGAAAGAAGAGGGATAGTTGAGCTGGACAGCATCTTTCTGGCCAGGACTGAAGTTCCGGGACGTAGCAATTGAAGGGTAAGAAGGTGACGCTCGCGCACAATGGTGAGAATGAAGGGATAATTACAATGATGTAAGAATGAGGGCATTACAAGAGTCGAATTACTCTCTATTAATAGTAGGTAGGTCATGGGGTATCGTAACAAAGTGATGCTAAAGTGTGTGGCCTGAACAAAAGAAAAGTCTCGGATCTACCTCGACACACGCGGATTTTCGTCTACCAGCATCTCGGTGCTGTTCTCCCTTTGTGTTTCCTTGCGGGATATATCGTCCGCCCAGGTGGCCTGCGAAGCGGGCGTTCTCCAGCCGCTCAGCCTCCTTCCATCGGCACCATCCACCTCTACGTGAATGTCCGTAACGACTTGGATGTCTCTCGCGTCCTCGCTCGAGCCATTCGAGCGCTTGGTTACGTCTAGAACGTAGTCGTCCTTGGTGCGTAACGCCTTGCTGCCACCCCTGCTTCCGTAGGTACGAGCGCCTTGTGGGCGAGAGTGGGAATATGCGCTGCGATGTCTTGACGGGAACGCCCTTGGAAGCCAATGTGTGATCAAAGGTCTGAGCAACGGCAGACAGGCGCAAATAATGCCGACGTTTGTCTCAACGGAGCTCCAGGTCGCTGCAGGCGGGTTGTCGTAACTAGGATCAGCCGAGTTCGAGATCGCGACGAGAGATTGTAGACGGAGAATTGAGACTAGGCAGACACTGCAGGATCGCGCGTTAGTGTGACTTCTTTGTAACAGTTGATGGTAGGGGTATGCCCGCTGAGTAACTCATCACGAGAAGAGCCGGTGGTACAGTGATGCACCGTGCGATAATCGAGTGAGCTTCGTGTTACACCTTGTAACAGACATCAGGCGCTCACGGAACGGCCCGAATATACAAAACAAGGTAACACTAGGGAGGGATACTCACAATCCGCCAACTGCGAAGATGGAAATGAGCCCAATCTTCTGCCTCTTGCCGAGGTTTAACTTCTGAATGACCGGAATAGGAAGAAGGATGATCGCGAAATCGGTAAGGATGTTGATGGCGGCGTTCGTGAACCAGACGGCGAATTGGTTAAGGCAAGTAGACTTCTCGTGAGTCCAGAAAGCTCGTACAGGTGTGCAGGTGAAGATGCTGGAGAAGACTGTCCAGATGGTGTAGGCAACGACAACGCCCATTGTGAGCCAGTTCGCGATCTGGAACTTCTTGGTCGGGAAGATGCGTCGATATTGGAGGAGCATTGATCCTTTGGTCAGACCGAGCGACAAGTAGTATACGATGAGACTGGACCAGAATGTCTGTCGCTTCATGTTAGCAGTGCCCTGAAGTATACGTTGAGAGTGTCGCACCCTCAAGAACTTGACCATATGATCGTCTGGGATTGTTTTGATGTGTCTGCCCATACCATATTCGGCTTCTGTATTTTGTCAGTGTCTATAAGATGGCATAGTCAGGCATATACTAACGGATACCAATGGCGATTGTCAGGCCAATGGAGCAGAGCTGGCAGAAGGTTAGCATGGACATACACAACATGACGCAGTGATAAACTTACCATTGCGAGAGCGATGCCGGCATCTTCGATACCCACGCAGCGAATTATGAAGAAGCGCGTGTACAGTCGAAGGACGACGGTGATGAGAGCCAGACCAGTGAAGACAGAAGAGATCTCGACCGCTTGCCTGCCCCTCGGGTTATCAGATAATGATCCAGCCATGATGTGATAGCGTAGGTCTCAAGACGACCAGATAAGGTGAATCAGGCTGCTTTTGTGGGAAACATAGAGTATTTCACAGCCTGCCCAGATCCCTGAACGAGATGGGTGGTATGGGCTTCGTCGGTGGCTTTACCTTTAACCACACTTATGCACGTACCCACCTTCCGTACGCCCACCGAACAGTGACATTCGCCAATTACTCCGCGGGTGCCAGGGTCTGCAGCCCTGTCAGGAAACCTTCGGCATGGCCACGAGTCGAAAACGCGAGAGCAACGAAGTGTGTGAGATCGGTCTCAACACGTCCCGTGCGACGTTCCGGTTTTCCCGGGATCTACAGAACGCAGAGAACCCAGTCCCTGCACAATGGTGAGCTGTTCGGCTGTCACGAAAAGTTGGAGAAGTAGCTCCAACTTCAAGCGGCACGCGTGCGCAAAAGTTGTGTATGGTTCGACCTTGAGCAGTTCGTGTTCATTCGTTTTGTGATGGCGGCTATGGTGTCACCAACCATGTTTGCCGGATGTAGTGTTTCAGCCCG
This sequence comes from Alternaria sp. BMP 2799, assembly GCA_023758145.1. Taxonomy (NCBI): domain Eukaryota; kingdom Fungi; phylum Ascomycota; class Dothideomycetes; order Pleosporales; family Pleosporaceae; genus Alternaria; species Alternaria sp. BMP 2799. Next base: position 268,697 of record JAFVLP010000010.1, on the reverse strand, counting down.
ATGCATAGGGCTCCTTCGGCCGCCAGCATCCTGGGAAGTGAGATCGTGATATTACACACGGGCTAAGGAGTCGTGGATGCGATTCCATCTCGAGCGTCGTACCGAACCAGAGCGGTAAAGGATGCAACTGAGGACTCGGGAAGATCAGTCGAAAAAGCGGAGTGTACACACACATGCAGGAACGTGGTACGGCTTGCGTGATGTCGTACAGGAGACGGTAAACTCTCATTCGCGGATTTTGTAAGCGAAGACTAAAAACTTTGTGTGGGCAAAACCATGATCATCCTTCGCGTTTGCAGGCTGCAGCTAGAGACGCACGGGGCGGGCCTAGAGACGAACTTGCGCACGCAATGCGCTTTTTCATTTTCTACCTCGCCAAAGTACGAAGCTTTAGAAATTGACGGCATGAACACCATCGCGAGCCGTCTGGAAAGGAGCAGAGTTTGAATTGAATTGGTTGAGGCCCGGGCCGGGACCCTAGTGTCAACCCCATGAAAATGACAGGACGCTATATCCTACGTCGCAGTCAGCAAGACGGCTCTGCCACTTAACATGCTTGGTTTCTACTCCGTAGACTTGATGGTCGCGCAGCTGCGTTGCTAAAAAGCGAGCAGAAGCAGTATGGGCCTGAAAATCTGCAGATCAGTCATCAGCAGCGCATGCAGCTGCTCAAGACCGTTAGAAGTCGCCGAGGCATGTCGAATACATGTGGAGACATCAGAAATTGGACAAGATCAACTTCCACTAAACATTTGGTGAGCAGAATAACTGTGGCTCCAGGAGATGTGCGGGTAGCTTTTAGACCGGATCTTTAGCTGTACGCGAGCCGCGATGACCCGGCGGCGGCCTTTTCTCGCTGAGACCTGCTGTGGAGATTATCAACGGGTCGTAGCTGACTATGCGCACGGGATGAGCTCTCTTTCTGTCTGTGGCTTCCTCACATAGATGAAGCTCCATATAGGCTGTACAGCGGTGCCGTTGACACATTGTTGTTTCTGAGATTCTCCTTGCTTTTCTTTCCCCGCGGAACCAGGGTTGAGTCGGTCCTTCTGCCCGGTAAAGATCTGAGCCTGAGGATGCGTCCGACAGTGAGGGCCTTAGCCTGGGCGCGCGCTGTGACATGAGGATCGTCGACAGCGTAGCGTTACAAAAGGGCATGGTGTCGTGGGAACAGAGCGGACCCCTTCTCCACAAGTCACGATTCGAAGGCGTCCCCAGCGGCTGGGCACCACGCGACGCCAAGGCGCTAGTGCGATTCGGCATCGGCCGGGTGTCCGACAACTCTCAACTTGTCCATCTTCATGTCAATCACCTTCAAAGAGGACTCGTGCGCAGCCCTACGCACCGTTCAGGCGAGCGACATCATTCTGTTATCGAACCGCCAATCATATGTGGGTGCATGCAGCCCACGCGAGAAGAGCTGCACATATGCCGAGTCGACAGTGGCCCGCGCGTAAGCACCAGGTTGTCTGCTCGCCCATTGGAGCTTCCCCTTTCCTACCAGACATCTTCGATGGCGGTTGAAACTGTTTGCATATCGCTAAGACTCCGATACCCGCTACGTTTCTGTCCACGTAACAGGAAGATGCCGTTTTGCAGCTGATACCCAACGCTCCAGCTTGGCGCTTACTGTGACGCATTCGTCCAACTTACGTACAACGACGTGCAACGGTTTTTGCTTCTGTCACAACGAAGGGGTGCCATTATGTCAGTATGTTGCGTGGACCCTCTTTTTGCGCTTGCTTCCGCGCTTGTTGTGGAGGGCGTTCTTTGGCAGCCCGGCTACGTTGTCCGCTGCCGCAGTTCCAGAAAAGCGAGGCGACGCCGCACCCGCGGACCCTTCGTTGGCTCACAGTGGCGCAATGCTGTACGCCGCTGATTCTAAGTTCATTGGATGTTTGCTTTTCAGGGCGATGTCCTGTTAGCTTCCGAGGACCGAAAGCTACCGAGTGCCATTGAACACGTACCGTGCTTCATGTTCTGGCTCGGCGCTATTGTGACTCCAACAAGGCCAGCTCAACGGAGCAAATTTCGGAGTCTCAGCACCCGATCCCAAGAGAGGAATTGGGAACTGTCAAAACGGGTCAGCATCGTGGAGTCGACCCAAATCGTAGGGCTTGGGTCAGCCTGTTCGGTAGATCAACGGTCGATCTATCGAAAAACCTAACCTTTACCGTGGTGTCTTTACGGTACCCATGATAACTACACCAGGAGTCCAGGAAATTCCCGCACATTGTCGTCAGGCTCATTTCCTCTATCCCCCAACGGCTACTTGCTTACGACGACACCCCTCTTAACGCAGCACTGCCACTTCCCGCGATGTAAGCAGTGTCCAGGTACCGCCGCATCTCCAGGTAGCCCCTCTCCACAGACGCGTTACGTACCTATGCTTGAAGACGGATTACCATCGTTGGCCAGGGTAGCCCTGTAAGTAACATTGAAACTGTACCACTGAAGCCTGAGTATCACCAGCCGGGACGGATGAGAGCCATGTGCCGGAGGATGGGATTAATGCGCATAGTGAACATAGTGAACATAGTGAACAATAACCGCGAGATTTCGCCGTTGGAGATGATTGTGGGATGGAAGTATGTTACCGACAGTCTAATGATTGTAGTAATGAGCTAACAATGCTAGATCCAGACAGCACAAAGATGGTCCATCCTTGCCTTCGAAGACACTACTACCCGGCGGCAACGTCACAATGCGACATTAGCTCTCGACTTCCAGTTTCTACAGCCAAACCCCAGCTTTCCAATTATGCGATGAACGGCATTCACATGGTCCTACCGTGTCTCCACATCCATACCTATGTCCTCTGGGACCGCCTCGACGAGTATCATGGCAGAACTCACGAGTACGCCGTGGTGCAAAGCATTTGAGTGATCCGAGACATCAGCAAAGGGGTCTCTTACTTTGAGTAGTGCAAGCTTGTAGTCCTGCGCCTCCCCAGATGAGGTAGGGCCTTGCGGCCATGCGGTGTCTTCGATACCCGATACGAGCGCTAGGGTCACGCAGAGACAGAGACGATACCGGGCGTCCTCAGATACTGCGGTCATTTGCTTCGGGTCAACGCTGTTCCCGGGCGTACACACTCGATCTGCAAATCGAGAAGCTCCAGCTTCGATCGCATGAGTTCGCACGGCCAGGTCTCAGGCTTGAATTTGTCCCGCACTTCATTCCAAAAGAGATGTCTCGCGAACTATTTGTGAAAGACAGCAGATTATTTTCCTCGCTAAGGCAAGGTCTTGAAAGTCTTTAAGATGGCTATTTTCGATTCTTCTGATAGTCGCTGGCGTGTCTAGGCGTTTCACTGTGTGAGGGTCACCTTGGCTATGCTGAGCTTCATCATCTCGAATCGAGCGATGTACTTGGAAATTTCCAGTAATTGGTACGTTGTAAATTTGTACTTGCTGTAGATTGTCTAGCTTGCATCAAGTACAGATATCCACTTCTCTTTCAACTGTGCTTTGGCGGTTTGGGCTGAGCACGAGCAACATCATTGTGAAGTGCATGGAGTGAACAAAGCCGTACGGATAACTGGGGGCCCTTTGTTGGCTATTGTGGCTGTGTTCACAGCCATTGCTCTACGTTGTCGCTTGTAGACATTGTGAACGCATACTGATATCTATATTTCGTACACAATGTCTTGTGTAGGTCCATGCCCGTTGAGACAACCTTCGCTGAAGATAAATGCGTGTCTCACTACCAGTGTCTCGTATGTGCACCGAGCCTCTTCATTTCCATGCGGCTCTTGTAGTCCCCTTTCATGATAACGTCACTGTTCCGATAGCTTTTGAATGAATGCGCACTGGATGCAAGCAGGAAGGGGATAGGTAACAGCTGAGGCCGGTTGCGCATGTGATTCACCCGCTGCCAAGTTCGCTTTCTCGCTCTCTACTTACGGTCTTTGCTTCGTCTCAAAGAATGTAAAGTCCGACCAAAACCAGGTGTAAAGCCTTCGCAGCATCAGCCCAACCATGTTCCATCGACGAGACCATCTGCCACCCCAACGCGGCCTAGATAGCTCCTTCTATAGCTACACGACACTCGATGGCCTGCCTCATCGATCCTACGCCCTCTACCTCCTGCGACGATGTGCTTACATCGTCGGACCCATCATGCGTCGGCATGGCTGGACCGTCCCAATGCTGCATGAGCTCTCGCAGTACTCTTCCTGCCATGGCAAGTCCCTGACTCAAAAGCAATACGGCATAGATCATTATGGGAAAACCACAACCGAGATCATCCCGTTGAACATACAGTTACGTTTACGTGACGATCGCGATCCACGCCGTTTCGTCCATATGAGCGACTTGGTAAGGACAATGCTGCATGAGCTTGCGCATTTTGCGCATGCGCGGCATTTCGTGGGGTTTTACAAGTTGAATGCTGCATTATTGAGCGAACTAGTCAAAGACGTCGAGGCTGGGGAGCTGCGTCGGCGTGTAGACTGGCGCGACGTACCAATACGTATTGCGAGAACGGAAGAGATCGTATACACGATGGCTAGAGATCTGAAGACGACCTTTGCGGAGATGATTGGCGTTGAAAGGAAAGATCGGTACAAATATAGAGTGTGAGAGCCGCATATGAAAGCATCACCTTCAAGACAGACTTGACGAGAGCAGAAAGACACGGGTTGTATTGGTCGAACGGTTAGGAATCAGTCCCTGGGTGTGGTTTAAGCATTCAGCTACGACTTGCTGAACTAGATGATAGCTCAATCAGTCGGTTTCACGGAGAGTACGTCCTCGAGGCGGATATCATCATCATCCTTGAGTCGCTTGATCGTGACAACCGATGACTCAACAACCCTATAGCTGATGTGCGTGTGAAATGTCGTCGGCGCCCAACCCAGCATCTGCCATCCTAGTAGCTCCCAGACTGTTCCCTCAAACCAGTCCTTGACAAAAGCATTATCACTGATGCCCATTCTACATGTCTGCCCATCTTTGAAGCCGGCGAATTTCATCGACCTCACCCATGATTCTCTTGGATCCGTTTTCTCCCATCCGCTTGTACTTAGAGATGTAAAGCCGGTCTGAATGACATGTTGTCTCCCTGGATGTAGTGTAACGTATTGGCTTCTAGTCGCCCATGAAAAGCTCTCGCTAGAGAAATAGCAGATATTCAAGGTGCTGCGTGGCACGCGTTGACCAGTCTCGACATCGGTGAACGTGAGCGCGCCATCATGAAGTATCTTGCCGTCGAAGAGGCTCGTGTCACGTTTATACAATGTAATCGGTTTGTCGTGACGAAGCGTGAGACTGAGGCGGATGCTCAGATCAGTATGTCCGTCGATATCGAAAACGTCGGGCGAAGAAGTGATGACGACGTCGATTGCTGGTGTACTAGCCATTCTGATCGACGACGATGTAGTATTTGATCTAGTAAATTGAAGGTGTGAGAGCACTGACTATACTCATGGGTAATGCAAAGACAAATGCAAAGCTGCTGCCTTAACGCGTCGTGTCCTGCATGCGCCATCGTCAATCTTACAGGACTTCGGTCGGCATCGCTACTCAATCTCCCAGGCATTCATCTGGAATACTTGGGGGCTCTTCGGGCGCATTTTCTCCAAGGATGTGAACACTGATAGCCACGTCGGCAGGTTGAGCAGATGTGGCCAAACGAGATATCCGATGGATGATGTCATTAACTACGCTAACCATATTTGGCGCTAGCGTACACACGACCCATCAGCATATATCGTCACGTACGAGCTGCGCCCACTACACCACCTTACTCTATTCATACCAAATTGCGCGACTCACTTGAAAAGAGGGATCTAAAGAGTGTAGACCTGATACTCCAAGGAAGGACATGCGTCCTAGCTGCTGCAAAAACTACAATGTTCGCACCATCCACACCAAAGGGAACGCCACGACCAAGTGAAGGTGAAAGGGTCTGATGGGAGCAAGACCCCGGAACAAGAGGCAGCATTAAGAGCTATCATGACCGGGACAATGAGTCTCATTTACGCCCGCTCACGATGGAGAAGTCCAGTACTGATGTGCTGAGAATGCCATATTTGGCTATCAGATAGTTCTCTGACGTCTGAAACTATCGCAGGTCACCTCGACTGGTGCCGTCTTAACCGCTTCTCGACACAATTCTATTGTTCCGCTAAGTGAACGCGCTCAAAATGGGTCGATTTCGCGTCTTCACTACGACTCACAATAGGAATTACCAGCCTTCACCACCCGATTGGGACAAGACGGCAGAAATTTGTGCAGCTCACCTCGAGACAATAGCAGCTTAATGAGACAAAAGTTGCAGTCGTCGACAGCAGTCCTCATACTTAAACTGCTCTTCCCCTTGGCAGTCTGTATCGTCAGACCATCCAGCTTTCTCTATCTTCTCATTACGACTTTCTCAGTTTCCAGCACGTTACCATACATTCTTCAGCACTCAGCTTCTTACTTCCATCTTTCCATCTTTACGATACCCATTACTCTTCACGATAACTTTCCATCATCATGTCTTCCTCTACTCTGCCCTCGGTCGAGCTGGTCTCACCCGGTATGCTTGAAGCTGCCACCATCTTGGCCGGACTTCGTCACGCTCGTCCCCAGGATCCCTTTACGACTCCCACAAGGTCCCCTTCCGTCATCCTCCCTTCGGTTGAGCAGGCCTCACCGGTCGATGTACACATGGGAGCTGCTCGTGCTGGACACATGGTCGGCCCTCGCTCCACCGGCGCTCCTTCTCCGTCTGCTTCCTACAGCTCTGGCAAGCCTCGTCTGCTCAAGCTCAAGCTCAGGCGCCCCAAGAACACCACCGCGGTCGACTCCACTCCCATTCCCGTGAGCCACGCTGCCGGCCTCCCCAACGCAGAATCTGGTCGCTCAGGTCTCAAGCTCAAACTGCGTTGCATCCAATCCGCCCTTCATCCCTCTTCACCCACTCCCATTGCTGGCGCTGGCCATAAGCGCAAGATCGATCAAGTCATCACCCAGTCTGAGGACGACAACGGCTCTGAGATCGACACCATGCCGCCCAAGCGTCGCATGAAGCAGACCGCCCAACCTCCGCTGCCCATCTCCGCGCCCACCATGAAGCGCAACAAGCGCATCCTGGACCCGAAGAGGGCTGACCACGCAGCACTCATCGCCACTGCCGCCAAGGCCGGCAACGAGTACTACGACTCGGACGTGGGCGACGTCGCTGGCGACGTCAAAGACACCACCAAGCCAGAACTATTCCGCAACGTCACCTGGGGCGCATACGCTACCGACTACGCCGACGTCGACAACTTCAAGGCGAACCCTGAGTTCACTCAGTTTGTCCCTGGTCGCTTCGAGCTTCTCGCCGACGGCACCGCGTTCGACCAGAAGCACAAGCTGGTCGTCAAGCTCCTCGACAAGAACGGCAAGAAGCGCATCTTCGCCAACCCGCCCCCGCGCAACTGGGCTTCGCAGGAGGCCATCACGGCGCTGAACAAGCGCACTGTTCAGCAGATCCGACGCAACACCAGCGTGCGGTTCCGTGAGGTCGTGCAGGCCTACGTAGCGGAAGAGCGCAAGTGGATCCTCGCCAACCTTACCGACGGCAAGCCCACCAAGGGGTGGAAGGCCTTCGTTGAGGCGTTCAACCAGACCTTCGGCGGCAAGGTTCTCGCTGGTACGGCCGGCGCTCGGCCTTTGAGGAGTCACTCAAGTCTCACCAAGGAGGTGGAGAGATTTGGAGCTGACTTCTACATGAAGGGTCGAGTGCCGGTGACGGCCAAGAAGGTGGTCAAGAAGGAGTGAGTGGTGGTGGCGACGGAGATGTGGTGTCCGGTCTGTGGGTGCTGGTGGTGAGCTGGGCGCTGGTCGTCCGTAAGTCTCACCTTGATGATCATTAGCTAGTTGTGAGCTGGGGCTGGTCCCTTGTGAGTCTCAACAATTCATGTATACACTCTTTGAACACTCGCATGATGTCTTTGTGATGATCGATGTTGATTGAAAGCATGATTTGTGTGCCTCCAGACCATGCATGCTAGATGTACTTGTTGAACTGCAAGGTATATATCGTCCTCCCGCTGCTATGATCTGTACTGTTCTACCCATTCGTACGTATATATTACCTCCAGCCTCCGCCTTTGGCATCGCGAATCCGAGTCAAAACTCCATTGCATCCGTCGCCATGGTATCCACCCCCATTGATGCAAACACCGCCGCAACATCGTCGACTGCCTGCTCGATCTGCTGCTGCTCCTGCTGCACCATCTCCACACACCGCATAACCTGGGATCGCGCCGTATGCGCATCAGCTGGTCGCGCTCCTTCCGTACCCGCGAAATGATCTACGACATCAAATAGCTGGTGGCCATAGCTGTCGTCTGCGCTCGCGGAATAGCGTGAAGAGTTCGCGCCATTCTTCTCGTCCTCGAATATCGGAAGGTTATATTTCTCCAGCACGGTCTTCGTCATGGTTGCGATCTCGTTGTGTAGGAAGATCGCATCTGAGTTGGACTTGAGCATGCGAAACAGTGCTGGTGAAGAGCCGGAGCCGCTGATGTTGCATCGGAAAACTCGGGTGATGATGTTCCCGTAGAACAGGAAGTCTTTGAGACCAATGATATCCTTGAGTCTTTGGAGGATACTGTTGGTGTAACAGGATGTGTGTGTGTTCATTGTCTCGACCATTGTTCCAGTTAGAGCCAATCTCTTGTATGTGTTTTCAGTGCGGTTGGCTGTTGAATGTGATGTTCTGTTGAAAGCTGCTGATAGTGGTTAAAGTGGTAGAGGTTAAAGGGGCGTTTATAAGGGGTCTATAGGCTCTGAACTCAAGAGTGAAATTGGTTGAGTAGAACAAGAGTCAGATCATGGACCGTTCTCGGTCGACATAAGCGGCGGAGAAGGCTCTCATTCACATCGCCAAGGTAGGGTCACAATGATCGAACCGGTGAATTGAGTGAGCTTCTCAAGAGTCGCAACCCCCGTGGAGCGCTGCGGAGGTCTCAAAGCAAGGTATCGCAAGCTTCATCTTCTTGTGAGGCGAGGAGTGTGACGGGTCGGCAGTGAGGACCGAAAGCACAGCATCTGGCTGATCAGCTAGGTAGCAATAGATGTGAATGCAATATATATATAAGTATAGAAGGAATTTGCGAAGCAAAAGAGAAGGTAATTCGCCAGTCCGTTAAATACTTGCACTTACCCTGTGATGAGTTGACTATTGCTTGTTCGGCCTCATCGTCTAACCTCATTCTATTGTTCTATACGAGCAAAACATCAAAGGTAGTTAATGATTGCGCACGCAGTTGTGCCAAAGTTTGTCGTTCAACAGGACTACGCTACCAAGTGAGTGTAGGATGGAGTGACCTCTACTGCAAGCTGAGCCAAACTGCGCGCAAGACCCTTCAGCCATGATACCTGCTGAACAGGCGCTATAGTTGCAGCAAACATAGGTTTGGCCGTGACGGGTAGGTCAAGAGGTGACTGCAAAGACAATACAGCCAAGAGAGCAGCAAGATCGAGAACACCAATTTGACCGACAGCAGGAACATCTTTTACGGTACTACCAAAGCGGAGACAAGAAGCCTCGAAATCTCTTCGAGCCTGCTCACGCTGCTGCACAGCCACACCTTGCTCTTCCAGCACTTTCTTGGTCTGCGCATCTTTCGCCTGCTCAGCTGCCTTCTGCGCCTCGTCCAAACGCCTGTAGATGAAGTCAACTACCACGCATCGCGCGACGAAGACATCCTCTCTCGTCATCAACGAGAATCTTTGCGTACAATACTCTTGGAACCGTTGTATCAAGGGATGCGAGAGATTCGTTCCCGCGAGCACCGATGGCAGGTTGGGTTCGTCCTCGTCGTACATCTCTAAGAGCAAAGCTTCGTGCCACATCTGAATGTGTGGACGAGCACGCAGAAAGGAGATGAGGTGAGCTTTGGCTATGTGCGCCGAGTCAGACTTGCATATCATGTGCGAGATAAAAGCCAGGTAGTAGAACCACTCCAAGGCCGAAGTATACGACTGGATCGTGGAAAAGATCGCTGGGATGGTGTACCAGCTGGGCCGGAAGACTTTCGGCTGTTGAGTGTATTCCATTTCGGTGAAACCGCGCAACGTCAAGCTGATCATTTGGACACGCTTTGCTTAGTCTTCGCTGGGTTGTGGTAGCTGAAAGAAGCTCGTGGAATCGCGCATGCTCATGGAATGACCTCGATTGACGGCGTTGTGAAGGGTGATGTCGAGAAACAGTGTCTGTTTGCTGGTGGTCGATAGCGCAAGCGATGAATAAGTCACACCATTAGACGGGACTGTATCCGGGGGTGATGCGAGTATGAATTGCGAAGCGCTCATGACCCCTGGGACTCCAGGTACCGATGTTGCTAGTTCCTGAACAGATCGTCAAGTGCTCTACGACCCAAAAAAGTGTGCAGGGTACTCAATGAAAGACGCAAACTACCTTGCACGTGACAGTGCGAGAGCAATCTCTCCACCACCCCACCATACATTGGAGCACTGTGGCCCCCATGTAGAACAAAGACCACTATCAATTTTTACCACTTGTTTCTGCAGCCGTCTTTGCTCTACACTGCTCGTACAACAGTGACCATGTCTACTCAGGAGGTTCCGGTGATAACCCCGTTCCCCGACATGAACATCGACAAGCAACATGGCCCTGTGCACGTTCACAGTGCGACCGCTACAATCACCAGGATCGCTAAGAGCCCACCGTCCGAGGGTTTCACCACTAAAGTCATCAAGGTCGTGATGACATGCACCGGCAACCTTGACACCGACACCATCCTCATCGAGAACCCCGATATCCTTCGCATGTTTGTTGAGAAGGAGGGAAAAATAGTCATCAGTTTCACGCAGCTTCCCATGATGATACCGATCTGGAAGTTGGAACCTGCGGGCCCAATGCCTGACAACCAGGGTCAAGAGGACACCGATGAGGACTTCGAGATGATAAGGAATGCTTGGAAGACCTGTCGACTTGTATGGGGGCGCCATGCGGGACTTGAAGAGCTGAACAGGCGAGCAGCCGTGACTATGCGTACGATGCAGAAGCAGGACGAGCTTGCTGCTCAAGCTAGTAATGGTAAATAATTGCGCTCTCTTCAAGTTGGTTGTTTGTGCTTTCGAGGTCGGTCTCTCCGCAATTGTGATCGCTGACCTTTAATAAGATGAGCGTCCACGAGCAGTATTTGCACCATCACCCTCGACGACGCTAACAACGACGCCGACGACGACTCCGCCACCATCGACGACTCCACAGGGAACTCCACCGAGGCATCAGTTCATTATCCCTGGAGCACCAGCTTCCAAGGATTCTCGTCGCATTCCAAGCCAGGCAATCCCGTCGGCCCCGACAACGATGACACGTCCTCTACGTATCGGTGGTCATACACTACTACAGCCAGAGGACGTCGAAGGGCATTGGAGTGACGCAGAGGAAGAGGTTGGGGGCCAGACTGCTGGCGACTCTGCATCGACCGGAGCGCACAAGCCCGGGTCTCGAGACCTTGCATCCTTGGTTCGGCGTCGTCAGGCCGAAATTGAGGCTGCTCAGGCCATGAGGGCGGGGCTGTCGAACCTTTTGGACGCACCTCGTTTGGAGAATGAAGGAGCTGAAGATGCCGAGCTCCCTGGTCACTCGGGCATAGATGACGAGGGAGACATGGAGGGACAAGTCGCGAACCGGTCGGAAGAAGAGCCTGAAGATGACAGCGAGGATTTTGAAGACAGCAGCGAAGAAGCCGACGATGACAAAGATGACGGAAACTTTGGGGAGACTCTCCCTGTGAAGGGCAAGCGCTCGCAAGGTACCCTGAAGAAGGTCTCACGACCGTCTCAGAAGCAGCTTGGAAAGCGACCTGCCAAGCCCACTCCAGTTGAAGCCAATACCCAGCCCCCCAAGTCAAAGCTTCGAAAGACTGGGGTTCCGATCTGGCCGACGACTATCATCACCACTGGTACCGCCGGACCGAGTCTACGACAGGTTATGGAAGAAATGGGCCAGATCTTGACGACAGACGCTGAGCGCCAGGAGTATATGCATCTCGTGTGGACGCGTCGTCGAGCCGCCGAGGAGGACAAGGATGCTACCGCCGAACAAGCAGTGCTTGCTGACCTAGAGACCTTTGTGCGTAATCACGGCATTGTGGACTTGCACAACCGGTGGGCACGATGGATGGAGTCTGGCGTCAAGACCGCCATGCCCATGTATAGACCGGCAGGAACTGGTGTGATGGATGCGGAGGAGCGGAAGACGATGTTCGAGAGGAAGAAAAGGGTGCGTCGGGGCTAGGAGGGTATTGTCGGTTCGAGACAGAATGAGATGGTTCGGCGCGCGTTCATGGTGTTGAGACTTGATAGGGGGTCAAGAAAGCTTTGCGTATGACACTGGTTGTTAGCTGGAGGGTAGAACGTCTTCGTTGAAGAGGACAAATTAAAATGTGATGAATCCTCGATATACTAAGCACTGCGGGCCGATATGACGTCGTGTGTGATCGCTTGTGTAGACCTTGGGCGTGCAACTATGCTTCACAGGTAACCACGTGCGACAAAGAATATTGATGAAAGTGAGGTAAATGTTGGACAGATTCTGGAGATGGCAACCATACCTAGGTAGCCTTCTTCGGATGTCGTGAAGTTTGGTGGTTCAGGGTCTAAGCACGCGTGTCGCGCACGCGACATCGGCGCTAGTTTCGGTGATGATGACGTCATCACTCTTCACAACACCACCGTACCACAACCGCGCATCTCCAGTTACCCTTGGGGATACACTTCCAAGCCCGCCCATCTGACAAATACATTGAGACCTTAGCATGCTCGCCATAAGCAGGTGTGATTGCCTCCTTCCCAGCGAAGCGTGGACATCGAAGATGCCTGACAGCGACGAAGACCGCTTACAATGCTCACGACATCTTGCGATGCATGAGATGAATTCCATCTTGCAACGGCCTGTATCGGCTGTGCAGAGATTTTCCTGCACGCAAATTCACTATATCAATATCGAGCCGCTATGACCAATTGGTCCTGGAAATCGTCGACATTGCTCGTCATCTTATCCGAACCACCAGTCTTCCAGTACGCACTCGTGTACTGATCATAACCTCTCTGCCTCTCGTAAGCTCGATAAACTCCGAAATTAAGACGCTCAGGTTGGAAGTCACGGCGCGTGAAAGCTCGTCGCAAAGGAAACCAACGGTACCTAGGTAGAGCACCCCGTCGATCACTTTCCCCACCAGCCGCCATCGATCCTATCTTTTCGACCAGGAAGCCTCGCACTCCTGCATCAGAATTTGCTATCACCGATAGGAAAGTTAATGATATGGGAAGTGAGAGCAGCGTCCCGTCAGCTAGGTCTTGTGACAAAGAACCGAAGCAAGCAGCTAAGAAGCATGAGCCCGGCAACAGTGAAACAAATTTGCCTGGCACAAACTTCAGCGAACCCCATTCGAAGCGACGCAAGACTATCAAGCCCAAGGCAGTCACAACATCTCCGTCTAAACACGAACCGAATTCCCCGAATAGTCGTGCGCCACAAGGTCAAGGCACTCAACAAACTGTCGATCACCTCCGGGATAAACACTTCCAGCCCCAAATGCGTGAGAAGGGAGGACGCAATGGAAAGAAGGAAAGTACGACCGAGGCTCCAACAAGACGTCCGCATCGGAAGAAGGCTGGTCGACTGGAAGCCGGGCCAAATACTCCTATGGTAAAGAGTGTAAACAAATACGGCTTTGAGGTATGGGTTCCGGCTACCGGATCGAACAGCCTTACGGCGAGCCACAGTGCCAAAGAAGAGAGCGCAAAGTCCCTCTCTCTTCAAGAAGACGACATCTCCGATGATGTTTCGGTCGAACACACCCCCGAGGCCGCGGTAGCTGATTCAGGCAAAGAGACCACCGGAGAAGCAACATCTCAAGAGCATACCGGCGCCGATAAAAAGCACGCAGCGGTCAGTGATATCGTTAGGAGCGGCGGAGAGAAGGATCTGGTGGCGATGGAGGACGTTGTCGACACCAACTTCATTCTAGAACGCCTCAAGACTTATCATAGATGCCAGTCGACCGAAATGGACACGGATGGGCACGATGCTGGTGACCGGGGTAAACAGCCAGTAACCGACCAAGACGTTCAAATGATGGATGTCGATGACTCGCAAGCTAGTGTCACTGCTTCTGGCTTTGGTCATGGCGACACAAATCTTCAAGTCAACCACCATGCTTCGCCAGGCTTGTTGCCAGAGGACGATGTTGTCACTGCTGAGATCAATAGCCTACTGGTAGATAACCGCGGTCTTGGAAGGACGACACCCGGCCCCCTGCATTGGCGTGCAGCCGAAAAACGAACGGAAACTGGTGTCCACTTCTTCAACATGCCTTTCGAAGACTTGCGTGAGATGACACGACTCCAAGCTCTCGAGCGAGCACGTCCGCAGTCATCCGATGAACTTCGCACTCTACTTGTCTCCGCGACTACTAGTAGCCATTCCAGTCCTGAAGAGTACGCCCTCGCTGAAGCCAGGGTCAAGCTCCAAGCATGTCGCAATGCGTTGTATGGCGTTCGATTGAGGGAGCGCATGGCTACGATGCGGATGGCAGCCGCTCGCGCGACGCAACAGCCGCGTGATAGCGTTGCACAGCTTGAGGTCATCACCGAAGAGGCACGGAAGGAGCTTCTTGCTGCTCAAGAATCGTTTGATGAGGACTTTCAAAATGTTGCTGTCGCCAAACAAGCCCTCAAGAATGTCACGGGTAAGCCCGTGCCAGACTTTCAGGAACCAGAGACGGAAGCGGATGCTTTGAGAAGGGAGAATATGGTTGATGAGATCAATGGGGCTATTGCAGAGTATGAAGCGCAGGTGAAAGCGCAGCACAGTATTAGTTGAGGCGCACTCAGGTTAAGATGTTTGGCAAAAGGAGTTGGATGACAGGGCCTGTGTGGTAATGTGTAGTGGAGGCATATGGCGGAGACGTGTGATGCACCGTATCTGGGAAAAGATGAGAGATCATGATACAGTAGTAAACGTCTATGGGGGCGACAAGCGACCCGAATTCATGTGATGGCAAATGCAATAACGATATCGCTAGGTTGACTTCTACAGTGTTGCCTGAATGCTTGTGGGTATATCACTTATTGATTCCATCAGTTGCTGGAGTTGAGTCAATGAGTAGTGCTGTGTACAGTCCTTTCAATGTTTTCTCTCGTTTTGGAGGTCGCGAGTGAGAGCGCAAGCGAAAGTGAGACAAAACAAAACAACTGCGCGCAAACGCCCACCCCGCGACCATCAATAACATCAACAAATTTTGCAGAAAACCTCGAAACATTAATATACCAAAACCAGTATGCGCAAAGAAGGCACCACAATGCAAAGCGACACACCAGACCCCCAGCAATTCTTCACACCCGCGCCTACCCCACCGCTCAACACCACCGCGCCTGAGACAAATGCGATGCAGACTCCCAAGACATACAGACGTAAGAGACCACCCACGACGTCGAGCAGTCTTACCGTCTTTGAACCTCGGCTCTTCGCTGTCATGCCCGAAACCGCAGCCAGCGAGCTCATCAACACTATGCGCTTGATTCTCACCAGAGGCGGCCAGAAGAAGCACTTGCTGGCACTGTGGATGCAGAGAATAAAAGATATTCTCCAGAGGCTGGACAACCGCGAGGTAATCAGGGTGTATAATGACTTCGCGACTGCGCACGATCATCGGGAAGAGAGGTTGTCGTACAAGCTGCCTCTGGTCGAAGAATTGGCAGAGGAGGAAGAAGAGCCGGAGAAGGTTGATGAAGCGCACGACAATATCGGAAGCCATGGTGCGCCCGAAGAGATCGTGGGGGAGGATGCTGCTGCCAACGACGCACCACAAAAGAAAGCCAGATTCAGTGTCGCACAAGATCCAGATGTCGACATGAGAGACGCACCTTTAGCAAGAACCCTCCAACCTGTCACGATCGAACATGCCAACACAAAGACAGCACTCTCGCCTCAATCATCATCGCCAGTACCACCACCTGCTCCAGTCGTTTCTGGAGGTGTCGCATGCGAAAGACATCCTCCCGGTACCTGCACGGTTGTACGAATCCATGGTTTCGAAGCTTTTCCCATGACAAAGATCCAAGAAGTCCAAGCCGACTGTTATCCAAGCGCTATCATCATTGCTATGTGCGTACATCGCAACAAAAACAACCAAGTCACCCAAGTAGCAGCAAGTATGGACAACGGGCCAGTCCAATTCCTCCTCATCAACGATCCACGCATCATTGCATTCCTAGGTTTCCGCCAGCCACAAAACGATCCCATCTGCCTCCAACCCAATCCTCGCCTAGATGAGACATACCAAATCTATATGTACCCAGGTCTAGCATCGCGGGATCCAAAGGTTTGGCGAGTTGGCGAGTTGGTATCGGCGCGCCATGCGTATCTATACTGGCTGGATAGCAGGCAGACCGCAGATCCGAAAGCTCCACCTACTGTAGCTGAGGCCAGAATCCTGGCGCCCAAGATAGGTCGCCGGGCTAAAGATGTGTGGGAAGAGATTGAGAAGTGTTGGAATCTGGAACAGGGCAGTAGTGGAAAGCGTTACCGAGAGAACAGGATGGAGTATCTTGGGGAGGATCCAAAGTATCCCGAAGGAGAGGAGAGGAGATCTTCGAGGGGTATGTGGGTGTAGGTGGACGAGCTTTGACTGTATCTTTGATTCAGTCGGATTGAGATAAAAGCTCCAGGAAGCACTCCAACTGCTTGACATTCCAGGTATGTCCTGAGTTATGCGTATACGCTAAGGCCACCTCAATGCGGTGAGCGTCATGACCGATTGTTTGTCGTGCGCGTAGTGTGTACGCATATCGACATCACTCTCTTGTAGTAACGAATCTTTCGAACACCTCCATACTTAATGAATCCACGAGTGTACAGTGGCAAATCTGGTTCCTGGTGTTAAGGTCCATAAAAAACAAGTGCGACTTACTCTGCCACGGGTCATTAACGGGTGCATAGAACCCTAACATCACACTATATTGTCGTGTAATTCAGTTAAATTGCTCGAATTTCGGTTGATTATCCGGACATAATGTCGATGTCCTTGATGCTGGGAGGCTGTGTCAGGGGAGGGATGGGGGTTCGCTGGAAAGCTTGAGCTATGACGCAGATTGATTACTAAGCACAAATCCGGCCTCAAACCGCGACTGCAAACTTCAGTACTACACGTCGGCCAACAAACGTCAACGATTGCCCGATGTCACGATTCTGCGAACTCTGACGAGCCTTTCTGAAGTTACCTTTGGCTACGAACACAGTTACTACCCGTCCTCTCCTTCCATGGTACCGCGACCATGCCTACCTGCCTGACGCGAAGACGACGCGTCCCTCCGTGCACCAACGAACGAACTCAAGCTTGACACCACTCCTTACTCCACCTACAAACCTCATACACCGCCGCGTATGATAGCTGTTGCTACACCAAGTACGCATGGATCCATACCAATACTTCCAGGGCTACCCACCGATGGCTCGAAGATTATCTGGTAGCGCTATGGCCTACAGATCTTCTGCATTACCGCCCTCTTGATTATCCGCTGCAGGCACTGCAGCTTCAGGAGCAATACTTGCTGGAGCTGTTTCGTCTTGGACGGTAGTCTCCAGGGCTCCCGTTGGCGGTATCGCAGGTGCGGGCATGCCGCCTGGAAAGGAGCCTGTGATGTAGGATTCGTGGAATAGATCCCCTTCATCGTCCGATTCCGCGTCCGAGCCCGAGCCCGAGCCCGAGTCATCTTCATCGGGCTCTTCTTCAAGATCTGCCCACGGCCGTTGCGGTTGAGCAATGATCGGCACCGCGATCGACCGGACCTCATGGACACCTCTTAAATGCGCATCAGGAGCCAGAATCTTGCCTACCTTTTCTGGGTTGGATGTTTCCGGAATGTCCATGAGCTCCACAGATTTGGATGCCTCCGCCTCCATCCCACCCGCACCCTCGTCTTCTCTGCATATACGAAGGTCTTCGAACGTCATCGGTTCATAGGGCACTCGTATGCCAATCCTAGGCCATTGAGGCCGCTCTGGGGTCTTGTCTGTTGGCGTGTTCGGGAACATGAGTCCGTAGTGGTCAGATAGCCTAGAGCGGTATACAGGAATGCCGAGTGTCGGTAGGTATCCATCCGCACCACCTTCACTAACGTCTTTGGGTGCGTCTATCGCCTGGATTGGCCACTTGACAGGTTGTTCAGGCCGTGTCGGTTGCTCGGAGTATGGTATCCAACACTCATTCAACGAGTGGTCCCAGAATGCTCGGCATCTATTCGGATTCAGAAGACATTTTTTCCTGCGAGATCTTGGCTCTAGAGCGACAGCTCGTGTATCCGTCTCAGGAAAGCCCATGGGTATGGTCGCATCTGAAATTTCCTCTAACACTGGAGATCGTGGGGGCGAGTTGACAGGCGAGGCATGCTCTTCTTTTCGGTATGTGTGTCGTTCGCGGCGACCGGTCGTTTCCTCCGCCCACTCGGTGGTGACGAACTTGCGTTCGCCCAATTGGAATGGTTTCGAATCTCTCCAGAACTCTCTGGCGGGGTATGGGTAATTGATGGTCGCTTTGCCAGCTTTTCGGCTTTCGCCTACTGGCTCTCCGAGTGCGTTCTCGTCATTTTTCGTAGGCTGATCCCGGGAAGCCCGTGGTGCGTCAACTTGGCTGTCACTATCACTTCCGCTGTCAAGATCATCTGCTTCTATCCAGACTTCTGGATCATCCCTGACAGCGCTGGTCTCAGGATACCAGCCAGATTTCACCGGCCCAAGGCAATCATACGAGGTCAGCCAGTCCCAAGAGCTCTCACGTGCAGCGATGAACAGGCCCTGCTTCGTCCGAATATGACCCCACCTGTCTTGGACGATACTCGTACCGTCAACCGTTGCTTCTCGGACGTTCGAAGTATTAGGTCTGCTGTTCTTGTAGGTTCTGATCTCGTCTCGGCGTCTTGCATCATGAGAACTGTATACGAGATCCTTCGTCTTGCGATCGATCTTTTTCTCCGTTTTCATCCGCTCGGCCTCGACCGCCGCCTCATCCAGCTCAAAGCGATCTGGTTCGATGGCGTCATAATCATCACTATCAGTGTCCTCCTCTGGGCGACGCAAGCCAACAAGTCGACGTCTGTATGCCGGTGTCCACAAATGTAGCTCTCTCGGCCCTACACGAGGTAGGGTGGCCTTGTCTCCACCCTTCTTCGTAATCTGATTTCCGAGATGGTCTTTCCAACCCTGCGTATAACTCTGGCCACCGATGTCTCTCGAGTCATATAAGTCAAGTAGCGAATGCAGCCAGTCAAAATGACCATAGTCATCGCTTGACGGATCGAGCAGGTATTGCATCTTCCGTCCCAACCGCTCCGATTCGACCTGTCTCCTTTGGCTGCTATCCAAATCTCGTCGTCTAATTCGCCGCCTAGAGGCATCCTGATAGAAGAGCCAGTCTTCGAGTACTTCCTGAGCGCGGGTCATCTGGTCGTGTTCCAACCGACGATTCGCTTTATCGAATCTCGAATTTTTCTCCCTGTTCTTCTTGGCTTCCTTGTATGCCTTTTCGGCCTCGACCATCTGCCTTTTAGCAGCTCTTGTTCTATCGTCCCTTCCGCCCCGCCCATTATTCTGAAGTTCATCTCGATAAGTTTTGTTTTTCGCATTATACTCTGCTTCGATTGCCTCGAAGTCGTAGTCAGCAGAGTGATCCTTCTCAATCCCCTTCTCCCCCTTTTGCGCTGTTTGCCAGGCTCTCAAATTGTTTACTATCGAAGCCCATGTGTCGCTTACAGTTTCTTGCGAGCCTTCTGTCTGCCCCGGCCCTGTGGTCACTAGTACCAGTCTCGAAATGTGCTTGATTCTAGTGTCGGCTCTTCCGGGTGCCTTGTCAGCCTCCCCGTTCTCTGTCTTCTTCTTCTCCCCCGGTCGTTTGTCGGCGCTATTCTGCCCAGGTTTCTTTTTCGCCATGTTCTCGCAACAAGCTTACAGTCAGGGTGGGCTAACGTGGGGTAGCTTGTTTAGATGCCGAAGTCAAAAGCGACTATTAGAGGACTTCACACGGTTATGGCGGGGAATCGAGGGTATATATCGTACTAGGATGCTGTCCGAGTAACCACTATAAACAAAGAGCTATCCACCGTATCCGGCGGGCATTGCACGCTACCATGGAACAAAGATACACTTGTCAGGGAAGGCCGTCCGGAAAGAGCACATACGCACCAGCATCCTCCGAACAAAGGAACATCTCTACCTCGCCAAAGCGGCCCGCTATCATTCGTACCCAGAGTCTTACCGATGCAGCCCCCTACACTAGCTCACCTGCATCCGCGCCGTTTTTACACATCATGCCAGGTCTTCCGCTTAGGTCGTTTCACCTTCTTTGGAGGCGATACTCCAGCCATGATGGCATCCTGCCTTTCCCACTCTTCTTTCTGCACATCGTACAGCACCCGCTGTGCGGAATTCAGCTGGTTACGATTCATCTGTTTCGCCCAGTAAAGCAGAGGGATGTGCAGATAGCCGTCTACCTTGTGCTTGCCCTTGATATCCATCTTCAGGTTGGGATCACGGCTGGAACCTAGATTGCCACTCTTCTCAGCGACTATAGTCCGCGCCGCTACCTCATCGTATGGCGAGATCGAGTCGTCATCGTAGTCAATCCACTCCTCGATGGGGAGTATCTGTACTCCACGACTGTGTGACTTTGCTGGTTCATCTGCGCCGGGCTCTTCCATGTCCTCTGCCGACGAAGCGTTGGATGCAACATCCCCTTCGGACAATCGCTCGTTCTCATCGGATATGTCATCGGCAGCGGCGTCTTCGCTCATGACTGGCGCTTTCGCCATGTTCCTGGTGGTACGTTGCGGATGGTGTCGGGACGGGAGCTTTTCGGGTGCGTTGGTGGGAGGAACGGTGCCGGATACATCGCCCAACGCTTCAGCGACCGCATCGTCTGGGTCGTTCTTGCTGCCTTTCATGGATTCTGCGAGCTCAAGAGGAGATGCCACGCCATGCTGTAGCCTCGAAGCTGGCTTCTTAAGGGTGCGCCGGGTGTTGGCTGTGCGCGTGTCTCCAGCAGTCTGTGTAGTACGCTCACGAGCACCAAGACCCTGAGCATTTTCGTTAGCAAGAACCATGATTTTGTCGCACTCGGTCTCACTTACTTGTGTCTTAGTCTGCATGCCGCCAGTCGCAACTCCATCCGTAGTCGACAACTTCAACTTCAATTTCACGATCAACGATGTCTTCGGTCGGGTGGTACGTGTCCGTTTGGTGTCACATGGACTCACTGTGGCAGTACGCTTGCGCTTGCGTTCGCCGTCGACGGGACTAGAGACCGCCTCTGCCGTCGAATCGACTAATGGTGGTGCCTCCGCCGCATCCTGGTCTCCCGCCATACGCACATCTCCGTCTTGATCTCGATCCGCTGCTTCGCCGTCGATCGGGGTAGCTTCATCTTCTTGAGCGCTGGCCTTGGTCTTCGCAGGCCTCACCGTGGTCGTCTCTTTCTTCTGTGCTAATTCAGACCTTGCTGCTGCGTTCGCGCTACACTGCTTCTCTCGCTCTGCCTTCTGTTCCTCTTCCTTCAGCTTCTTAATTAGCTTCGCGATCTCCTTCTGCCTATTCACCTCTTCTTTCAACTTAGCCTTCTGTGCGGCGGTCACTGTGTCCTTGATATCAGGGTCGCTCAGAGACAGCGGATAGTTTCTTATATCGAAGTCCAGAAAGATCCCCACAAGTGCATCCTTCGATATACCGTTGAAATTTGTAAGTGTGTCGTCGGCTTTCTTGAGCGTCGGTCGAAGGGCTGGCTTATTGCCCGAACTGATGTTCACCGGCCAATTCTCGTAGTCGTCCGCCATCGTGTGCAGTATCGCGCGCTGCCGGCTGTCTTTCTGTAGGCGCTGTCTTGGTGCGGTGGGGTCGTGCGGTCGGAGCGAGATGGGCTGCGGAGGTGTGCGCCAAGGATCGTGACTGGGGTCGCGTCGTATGCGGAACGGCACGCGAGTCGCGCCAATGATACGCTTGCGATGGAAGTTGCCGAGCCTGTATCCCAGGGTGAGTGACCATGCTGCGAGCAAACCCTGGAGGTGAAGCGTCCCTCACGTGCGACGTCCCGCTCTGACCCTACACAGCGCAACCCTAACCGGATTGGGGGTACGTCATCAATCAATGTTCGACAACAGTATATGTTCGACAACAGTGTGAGCCACGAAAGCTTCTGCTCTGTATAAGCTTCCAAACGAGCAGCAGCGTCGCGGAACACTGCGGCAGTCAGATACAACAGGACTTGAGCTTTACTCGGCTCTTGGCGTAGTCCATGTCTCGAACTAATTGCTCAGACTTTAAGGATTGCGATATCTCTTATTTAATAAGAAGTACCTTTTGCGTATATAGTTGTTATATGTGTTAAAAGTTATAAGTAGCTTATCTTACTTTGCGTTATTGTAGTACTATAAATAGAATAAAAGGGAACTAGAATATTAAGTTGCACACCGCAGTAAGTTAACGGTCAAGGAATATATAAGTTGCTTTCGCGACTCACACCAAACTGATTGCTGAAAGCAAAGCGCGCGCTATGAAGAAGCACAACGTGCTGAAATTGTGAGAACTATACTAAGTTTGGTCTATTCTAGCAGACTGCAAGATCGAGCGCGAGAAGAGCATCGCATGCATCTCCATGCCATGCACCGGCTGTCACCCCAGTCCAAGCTTGCACCTACACGCCCACGCTCCTTCTTGTCGTCCTTTTCGCCAAATGTCGAAGAGATAAGCGAAGGGTTTTACTTCTTGCTCTTACGTTTTGGCTGCGTCTTCTCCTTTTCTTTAGATTTAGATGTCTTCTTAGCTTTCCCCTTCCCGGTTGACGCGGGAGAGTTCTCTTCGGATACGTCAGTATCTACTTGTTCGCCATTCTTATTCTGCTCATCGAGTTCTTTTTTATATTCAGTCGACCAACCTTCACCCAGTTCAGTAATCCTTTTCTCAAGACGATTTGCGACACTCCGATCCTTCAGGATATAGTGATGAATAGTACCAGGTTGTTTCGGGTTGTCGTCATAATCATTAGCACGCTTGTGGAGCTCCGTAACATACTGAGCACTCTGAGCTTGCTCTCGATACTTCAAAGCTGTACGGACTTGTGGGCGATTGTATTGCGTGTAGTCATGTTTTTTCGCTTTCTTTCTTGGCGATTGAGGTCGAGGTTCGGACCCAGTTGGCGGCCCACCAGCAGGGTTGGTTGGTGCTACTGGATTACTGGTGTCTTTCTTATTCCTCTTGTCACCATCGCTGTCATCATCACTACTATCATGCCCACCATCATCACCGCCACCGCCACCGCCACTACCACTGCCTCGGGGACAACCTGCCAAACCACTGCATTCGCGGTAACTGATTGCAAACAAGTCGTTCTCGTCGTCACTAGAGTCATCGCTGTCATCTGGCATGTCCTCCTCGGTCGGTGGGTCGTAAAGCTCATTCGGTGCATCTCGCTCGTCGGAAGTCTTCCAGTCGTTCCACGTCTCGCCCGCCGAAATGAACAGACCACTCTCCAGTCGCGTCCTGCTAAGATCATTCGCTGTTGATAATGCGTCATTGACATGAATATCTGAAGGTAGTCCTTCTGCAAGCCCGGTCTCTCGTGCTCGACGTTCTGAGTGTGACTCAACCATCTTGCCATCCTTATTTTCATCCTCTACTTCCCTCCTTCTCTTCTCAATAGCTTCGACATCAAGTTTCAGGTTGATCGGCGGATCGATTGGCGGAAATCGCGGTCTACCTAATCCCACAGCTTGACTCTTTGCCCTTGGTATCCTGACGTGTAGGTGATGTGGGCCCATATTTTCGTAATCGAGTGTCTCCGTTTGACCGACTTTAGCATCTTCAAGCGATTTGAGGATTGGACGTAGGACTTTATCGTAAGCATCGTCTCCTGTGAGTAGCCCAGGCGGCTGCCCATCTCGTATCGACTGCTGTATTCGGTCTTTCACCTTATCGATGTCTTGGAGATACTGAGAACGAAACTCAGGCGTCTGATAATATAGAAAGTCTTCATACAAGGCAGTCGCATGTCTTCGTGCACGATGGGCTGCCCAGCGGACTCTACGGTCGAATTTCTCCTGTCCGCCCACTGCCCTGTTGGCCGCACCAACGAGAGCTTTCCGATTTCCGGCATTGTCATCTTGCGCCCGAGCTCGATTTGTGAGGTGTTCCTCAAAATCGGGTATCTCGGCTTTCTCCTTCGTGTCTTGTATTTCTTGCGAGAGTTCTTGTCTCTGTGCTTCCAAGTGCTCGTACACACTCTGGGATTCATTGGCATTATCTTCAGATCTAGGACTGTTGCCCCGTCTCCCTTTCCTGGTATTGGCGCTCACGTTACTGCTCTGCAATACTGGCGTTGATGTTCTACCCGCTCTTGGATTTGGGCTATCTGTATTTCTGGCGCTTCGGGCGTTTGGTGATTCTTCTGCGCTACTTGCGGCATCCGGGTCAAGTCCTGCGCGTTTGGGCGGCATCTTCAGCCGAGAAGAGGGGGGAAGCTCTGGAAGGGGAATACAATACGATATATAGCAAGTGGGAAGCTTCAGGAGCGTTCAGTAAGATAGCGTGACAAAGCTGTAGTTGTTTAAATGAACGAGACAGATTTTTCATGCTACGTTCTTTGTTTTGAGCGCTTTTGTAGAGTACAAAAGGGATATGTCGTATTCATCATCCCTGCGTCGCCGTTCCTGAACAAAGGGTTTGAAGACTCTGCGACACGACACAAAGCATCCTGACGTGAAGTATTCGCTTGCTATCGCCCGACACTAGTGTGCCCATCCATCCATGCCAATATCATGCCCTACCATTCTTCGTAGATATCCTCTTCGGAACCATTCCTTGATGGCGACGCTCCGCCACCCATCCAGAGATCGAGGTCTTTCCCTTCTTCTTTTGCCTGATTCATGAGACGCTCGTGCAGACGCCATGAGCCCAGCTGATCAGTAGGTGCAGGCTTGACACCAGGTCGGATGTGTCCGTCCAGGGGAGCACGAACTGTCTTGTGCACGACACGAAATTGCTTTGCGAGGATAGGGTCTGAGTAGTGACCTAGTGAGCGCGCTTCGTGCAGCTTCTTTTCCTCCTCTTCATCTTTCAGACGCTGCTCCTCCTCAAGTTGTTTGGCAGTCTTTAGCGTGCCATCTTTGTTGAGCATATCTTTCGTTGTGCCAGCCTTGATGTTCTTCTTCTTGCCTTTCCCGCTCCTAGTCGCTTGCCGTTTAGTACGATGTCGCTCTGACCCTGCCACTTGCACCTCTTCAACCTCAGTCTCGAACCTGTTGTCGTCTTCTTCGCGGCTGTGGGCCAATGCATCGTCCTTGCTAATGCCTTCGTCTTCCCCAACCTCTTTATGCGCCAGTCCGACTATGCTGTTGTTTGCTTCGAGGTGCGTCTCGGTGGCAAGCGGCTGACCGTTTCGAGGCTTGCGGAGACGCGTGCGTGCCTGAGCTAGTGTTCGAGTTGATGTGCTGCGTTCGATAGCAGGTTGTAAGCGGAAACCGCCGTTATTTGGTTCGTTTCGGTCCTCGCTATCGACGTCGTGGTCCTCTGGAGCAGCGTTGGCATTGTTCCGGGGCTTCTTGGATGCTGTGTCCTTAGTTGGCGCAGCCTTGCGCTTCTTCGACTCCGCTGGCTCCGTTCCAGCTTGTTTCCGCGCTGAAACGACCTGCTTAGGGATGGCGGGCTTAGTGGTGGTCTTGTCTGGGCGCGGTAGTAGAGCCGCCATGAGCGGGACGTTTTGTAAATCCCACTTTGTCAGTAGTCCAACTAGATCGCCTTTCTTGATTCCTGAATGATGGAGGTTGTGCATGCCAGCTGCGTGAGCCATTGGCCGCAAGTCATCTTTGATGGTGTATTCGGCGTAGTCAATTGGCCTGAGCTCTTTGACGTCCGCTTTCGCTGTTGACGGGTCGTGCTGATCAAGAATTCGGATGGCGCGTTCAACATTGTCTGGTAGGATCCTTGGAGGTATCACCATCTGATGCCGCTGAAAGACAACGTGGGCGCTGAGCAGGGACGTGAGCTCACTTGTCGCCCACATGTCGTCGTCGCTCTTGGCTGGGGCCATGGTGTCCGTGAACTTTCGTTCAGCGTATATGACGGGTGTCTGTGGATGGGGTTGCGGTTGCGGCGCTCGGAGGTGCGTATAAGCGAAGTGTGAACGCACAGCGTAGGCGGCGTTGTGCAGCGGTCGTGTTCGGACGCGTCGAGAAGATGTCGAGATTAAGATCAAACGCAAGCAGCGGCATTAAACAGTGCCAAGCTGGTGGGTGACCTCTACACTGGTGCTGTCAACGGGTAGCTCCGATGCATGTCCAGAACCCTGTATGAGCTCGGCTTGCTGACATAAACTGCAAAGGAGTGTCCACCGCGTTCTACTCGCATAGAGCATGACCTACCGGAGTATCTGTTCACCATCACCCCGGTCGCAACCCCCCTAAATCACTCAACTTCACAGTCGTTGCAACTCGGACTGCCCATTACTCCGACCGCAAATCACACCACCAGCGCAACTGCTCCACCCCAACCACAATCGCAACCTACACCATGAACCAGACACCAACCGCAAATCTTGACGTGGATCCGCCGTGGTCTCCACCTCATACCGGGATTCGCGCCTCTGCGGGAGACCTTCAAAAGGAGATCACTGAGCGGGAAGGATACAGCGCGACCGGTAGTTTCGTTGACGCTTTTAGCCACACCGATAATACCGCTAGGAGTCCTACACGCTCACCTCATACGGCTAACATCGACCGCAATCGTCCACTCCCGCGCTCTACACGCCGCCTCTCCGATATCCAAGACCTCGACGCCACGGAAACCGCTGGGCAGGAGAAGGCGGGGCCGGTTCAGATGGACGACCACCATAATACAGTGGACGAAGAGGAAGACCTGGCGGAATTGGAGGCGCTGATATTGCCGCAGGAGATGCAGTCGTCCCCTGGGCAGCTCAAGGCGTCTCCCACTTCAGAATGGCAACCCATCGACAAGTCTTCGTGGGACCCTGCCGGGTTTCCGACCAAGTCTGGATGGCGGTCTATCAACGACCCAGCGTTCGGCGAGAACCTCAGCCAGGAGATACCCATAGATAAGCCCTCGTGGGATACCACCGGTTTCCAGACAGACTCGGGATGGCGGCCCATCAACGATCCAGACTTCGACGAAGACTTTCTCGAAGAGACGCCCACAGACGAGCCATCAACGGCGCACGCAGGCGACATACCCGACGAAGGCGATGAAGACTCGGTGGCTGATTTCCCATCTGATCCTGCTGACGATGCGAAACCTTTGAGAGAGCCGGAGGATACTGATGATGTACTGGACGAGAAGTACTTCAGGCACAACGGCTACCTGAACTACATCAACAACGTCGAAGACGGGGATGAATCTGACTCTGCGACGGAGAACAAGAAGACAGGTGTTCAAACCAAACTCAAGACAACGAAGAAGAAGGAACTCAAAGTTGTCTTCGGCTCCTCGCCTGACAAGCCCGCGGGACCTGGAAAGTCTTTGCCATCGCCAAAGAAGTCTACCAAGACATCCGCCCAACCGCCGGCCACGGGAGACAAGTTGACGAAAGACACCGGTCGCGATAACCTCAAGGTCGACGCTAAAGCTGAGCGAAGCTCCAGCCCTGCTTCCTCTTCAGATGAAGCTAGCGGATGGGAGGTGGTAGACGGCAACATCGACGCCCCGCGGACGGGCAACAAGTCGGTCCACAAGCTCACGATCAAGCTCCATAACAACGTGACCGGTGAGTCCAAGACCGTCACGTACACCGACGTCGAGCAAGATGACATCGACTGGAAGTCCAAGCCCCAGATCGTCGCGATAACACAATGGCGCACCGACGTTTTCAAGCAACATGGAATCGGCACCAAGAAGGCTGCGTACCCGTACACACCACTGGAGGACGCCTGGATGACGCTCTTCCACAGGAAGCTGCGCGCGACCATCGATGCGGGCCACGTCATCAAGCTCCCAGGTCCCGTCTCCGTGATGGAGGCGTTCAACGCCTTTTTCGAGGGCAAGGTACTCAAAGACGCGAACGGTGCTGATGCACCTTCCAGACCACAGCGCGACGTGTCATCCATCCGGGGAAAGCTCGATGGCAGGGTTAGCAAGGTTGCCACAGAGAGGAAGAACATGAGAGGAGTTCTAGAAGGGAAGACAGGCGGTGTTTTGTTTGTTCCGAACGTGACAGAGGACGAGCTGAGGCAGTTTCAGGTGGATGAGTCGGTTGCGGTTGACGACCCGACTGAGGTTGGTAAGAATGCGGCTTTGGATGCTGAGGGGAAGAAGAGCAGGCGACCGTCACCGAAGAGGAAGCGGGATGAGAACGACGCGGGGGATACGATGGCGAAGAAGACGAAGCGAATAAGTTGAGGTAATCAGGATTAGTATCGGATACGGAGATGTCTAAGCCGGTACCTTTGTCCCCAGTACGCATGTCAGCGTTGATCTTGCACGTCGAAGAAGAGGTCTCGTTGTACGTATGAGTCGCACGTTGCCGTAGTCAAGCCGAAATTCATTTGTCTCAAATATATCGGTCCAATCGCAGTCGAGCTCAACCCGTCTTGTCTTCCCAGATTTTCAAGAACAGCTTCCACAGGATGGAGAATAGAATGCCCTGCAGACCGTTGGCGATGATTCTCGTCTTCAATCCGCGCCCAAATAGGCCCAATCTGCCGTCTTGACGGATAACCTGCTTGGCAGCCTCGGTATAGGATATCCTTGTATCGTTGACCTGTCGATAGGTCTTCACAACGCGTAACGAGTTCGATATTGTGTCCGAAGCGACTGAAGCGCAGAAACCGATGAAAGCTGCCCGTAGCAACCACCATCCGATCTGCTGTCTCGATGGCTCTGTAATGGTTTCTGAGAGGAAGTTGTAAACGGCGAACCAGGGGTAGTGTCCAACGAAGGTCGCTGCTGCGGTTGCAAAAGCACCCCACCACAGAGAGCCGATGCCGTCGGTCCTGATGCGCTGCCGGAGTAGACCCCAGCCACTAGATCCCTGCGCTTGCAGAGTAGTCTTCAGAGTATCGATTGGTGTTAGTAGCATTCTGAAAGCTGCAGCGCATGCAGATGCAAAGATCGTCTGAATGGGCGATGGAAGCTGCTTCAAGAAGCCGTTGGACTGCAGCAAGGCCAGGATACCAGCGTTCGCGGCTGTGTCTCCGAATCGAGCGATGGGCCCCTGGAAGAGTGCAGCACCCATACCTTGGTAGTATCGACCTATACCACCGTCTGCATACAGAGTCTTAGTTGCGACAGTCGTTGATGTTCCGTGGCGATATTGGTAGTTCATGATCGTACGGATGGGCATCAACAGCAACACTTGCAGTATCATCGCCGCAGCACCACTCAAACCCCCACCTAATGCACGCTTCAGTGCGCCTTTGAGATCGAACTACGCATGCTGTGAGCTTTTGGGGTTTGTATGTAACGCGACAGTGCAGAGAAACATACATCGACGTCATCGGCCTCTATCCAACCTTTGATGAAAACAGCAATGACCAGTATCGCGAAGACGGCCAAAATGCCTCTCCAAACATAATACCAGGTCTTGGATGCTGCCTTTTCCGGTTGGTCGATGATTTCGTCGCTTTCCGATGGTGTGGGTGTGTGCTGACGCGCGGCATCATGCGAGAGCAAGGGCGCACGCTCATCTGGCACGCTCCCGCCTTCTAAGTCGCGTTGAGAAGGCATCACGATAGGTGTGTGGTGTTGAAGTGCGACGTTACACAGTACCTAGGTACGTCGCCTTCGTTCGACGCGTGTTGAGATGGATTACCAATCCGGCGCGATGACGCGCACTCGGCTATACCTTCAAGCCGAAGGATGCGGACCCACTTTGCGACCACGTGAGACTTAATCCCGGTATGCTACCTGAGCACCATCTACCAGAAATCAATGACAAAGCTACTCATTAACCTCTCGAACACCACGCCGCTACTATCACACATTCTTCGTCTTTCAATGTCGTGCTAGTTCTTTTTTCACTGACGATAACGAAAACGTCCTCACTTCTATCTCCGTTATGAAGTGCTCAATGCTGCGAGCGAATGTGACTTTGCTCACTACCTAGGTAATCAGCTCGCTGTTAGGTGTCGAAGACTCAGCGATCCGTTTTCTTTGCGTTATCTTCGTTGCACGGCATCTTTCGGATTGTGATAGGGTTCACGGCGTAGTAGAAAGAGGCGCATTCACAAGTCGACGAGTAGGTCACCAACGGGAGTTGTGTCGCCCCGTCGAAGTTAGCGGATTGTTGCTGCGATGCTTCGGGTCGACCTTTTCACAGCCCCCCATGAGTCTTGGCCCGTAAGGCAAGCGACCTTGGTATTCTACACCGATCAGAGGCCTTACAACGGGTTAGTCGTTAAGTCTCTGAACCACATCGCTAATACAACGGATGGCAACTGCCGTTTATCCATGCGAGTTCCACCTATTACGCCCAGATCATACAGCCGTGACAGCCAGGCACAGCCGCAATTGCATCGCTAAGTGGACCAATCGCGTGGAGTGCATACGAGACCCGAGTTACTTAGGCTCTGTTGTAAACAAGGCCACCAGCGCCAATGTGTGGTAAGCCAACACAGGTTTTCCGCCACAATCCAGTCACTTGAGCAAAACGCCAACTCATTGAGATGACAGCCGCTGCAACCGCTTTATGTGGAACAGTATCCGTCCAAGCCAAGATACTGCGCCCTGGGCTTGGCTAACCGGTGAGGATGCCCTACTATAACCCCACGATGCTTAAAGGGACGTAAAGACCTCGTGGGAAAATGCTCGTGTTGTTCACATCACGGATCATATTTCAGTATACCTGAATCCACCACCACCACAATGGCATCCCTCCTCTCAACCATGCTGTTCGCAGCCAGCGCATCAGCCCAAGTAACAACCTCCTTCTGGATGCCCTCCAACGGCCTCGGAACAGACAACATCGGCTTCGTCGGCTCCGTCATCGCCGCCAACGAAACCCACACCACCGTCGCCGTCGAATACGACGAAGGAACCGACCTGGACGCTCTGAGTATCGGTGTCGATGGTCCCATGACCATGACCATAGGTCCCGAATACTACGGCACCACAGTCGACGTTGGCATCACCCCATCCGGGGACGAGGACGAGGACGACACCTACGCACTCGACTGCACCTGGCCGACCCCCGAAGAAGCAGGCTCGAACCGCACATGCACAGTATCCTACCCCCCGGGGCTCGCTAGTCTTCTCTGCCAGAACACCGCTTACATCTCGACAACTGAGGAGATCTGGACCAGAACACACACGTATCCTGCGCGCGGCTCCGAATCTGCAGGTACAGAAACAATCAGGCAGACTTTGAGCTATGGCTATGGCTCTGCTGTGTCATCTGTCTCCCAGCCAGCTTACTGCAGTGAGAGTGGTACGCCTGAGGAACCTTATGTTTCTGAGGTGGAGATCGAGGCGACGCAATTCGGTACTTACTATCTTGTTATCACTGCGGGGACGGAGAAGTTGGAAGCTACGGCTGCGGCTACACCGACGGTGTCGAGTGCTATGTCTACGGGTGTTTCTACAGACGCGACGGATGCTTCTGGGACTGCGCCTTTGCCTGAGGTGACGGAGGCTGGTGCGCCGATGGTCAGGGGTGCGCCGCTGTTGGCTGGACTTGGTGCTGCTGCTGCTGCGTTCTTTGTTTAGCTGTGGGATTGAAGAGATGAGAGATGATTGTGCCGAGCGGATGATATGGAATACTCGTTTGGCAAATTGTAACACAGCTAGGTCCGAGTACTGTTGAGTACGACATACTATGTAATGATACCCATTGGTTTACCTGTCTTTGTGGAAAACGATGTAGATTATAACCACCGCTAGTGCTATCAATGACAATCTTGGATAAAACAACAAGGCCTGAGATCTGATACTAGCAGCCTCGTGCAGGATACACGCACCAACTATTATACCTACCAAGTACCACTCAGAACACCCAGCCATGCCACTATCCCGAGACTGTCGTACCAGAACCACACCGTGTCAACCCACCAGCTCTACTAAAACCCGAAAGCATCCAACAAACTATTCGCATCCGGCTCATTGAACTGAGTCGGCGGCGGTTTCTTCTTCGGCTCCTCTTTAGGCGTCTCGTCATTCTTCTTTTCCTCTTGATCTTGCTCCCCCTCTTCCCCATCCTCTTCACCACTCTCCCTACTTTCCTCCAGCGTCCCCTTGCTTTCCGCCAAATCATTATGAGCATGCTCTCGTACCGGTAAATCGGCGATAACAAGCGAACTCCTCCTGCGTAGCAATTTCCTAGGATCAAAGTCAAAGTCCGTCGCAGATTGATTCCTGCCTTGCGATTGATAGCTCTGTCGTGGCATCGAGGGGCTCAGCGGCGGACGACCGGATGTCGCTTTTGTCGGCGGTGGTGGGAGTAGGAACTCCCATGTCTTGACTAGATCGAGGGCGAGGACGTCGCAGCCCATGCGGTCGTAGAGGCCGGCTGTGTGTAGCACAAAGTCCCACTCTTCGCGCATGCCTATCATTGTGGCT
This sequence comes from Alternaria sp. BMP 2799, assembly GCA_023758145.1. Classification (NCBI taxonomy): domain Eukaryota; kingdom Fungi; phylum Ascomycota; class Dothideomycetes; order Pleosporales; family Pleosporaceae; genus Alternaria; species Alternaria sp. BMP 2799. Next base: position 236,141 of record JAFVLP010000010.1, on the reverse strand, counting down.
CCGCGTAATGTTTGGAGCGACTTCTCGCGGAGTTGCTTGTACAGGACTACCAAGGCGGGGTCGTCGGTGAGATACGATTTAGCGGCTGAACTGGACGGTTCGGAGGTCTCAAGTAGGGTTGTCAGTGGTGTGACTAGCGAGCGAACGGCCATGTCTTTCTTGTTCAATAACCAGTATGCCCATGTTGCGAGCCATCGATTGCCCTCTCTAGCAGCTTGGGGTAGAAGCTTGTCTCTCAAGAAGTCCAGTAGAATGGGTGAGTCGTCACCACCGTAGACACGGGCGACTGCTATTGCGAGCTGGGTATCACCGAGCTGATTATGGAGAACGCTGACAGCGTCTTGTAGATGATCTGCAAGTAAGAAGAACGATGCAGCATACTCGAATCTTCTCCTGCCCATCAATGCGTACGCGTTCTTGAGAGCAGCAGTCTTCCAGCGGTCTTCGTTGAAGTTGTTCGATAGTAGTCGATGGGTTGCACCCTGTTCTCTCGACCAAGTCGCCATTCGCCAAAGACCGACTAAAACTGGCTTCTTCCGGAGGGCCATGTAGTATAGGGCGCAGTCGACGGGGTTCTTTTCGTCGGTTTTCGTGTACTCGTTTCGAGCAATGACCTCGAATTGTGCGCGCTGTAGATGCCGTTAGCATTTTCTACTGACAAGGAAGAGTGTACTGTACCAATGCGTTGATGTCGGACATCCACATGAACACTCCACACTCCTTTGCGTGCTGCCACATCATCTTCCCGCTGAAGTGTCTGCTGACGAGATCGACAAGAATATCCTGACTTCCTGAGTGGAACGCCCAGATGATCTCGCGCCACGAGATGGGTCCCTTGTGCGTCTCACTCAGTACATGCTGTCGGAAGAACAGCAAGAAGCGACCAGCATTATCGTCAATCGATCGACGATGCTTCTCAACCATGCCGATACATTCGATGATGTCGGCCAAGCGAAACTGTTCGCGACTGGTCAAGAGCGGTATCCGCTTAGTGGTCAGGAGCTCTTTAAGACTAGAGGCGACTTCTTCGGTGACTGCTTCAGGCTCGCTATCGTCAGAGAAATCGGCGTATGACGAATGCACCTCTTTTCGAGATGCAGTCATTTGAGTCTACAAAGGTTAGTAACATCTCGGTAGAGCTTTTCATGTACGTGCCTCGGCTTCTGAGAAGTCTTCAGGTGCGAATCCCAATGAGCTGTCAAGCTCTTCACCTTCGATCCAGAACTTGAGTTTACTGTAAAGCCGGATCAGGATGCGCTGCACCAGTAGTAACTTGCCAGCCAAGACGCATTGTGAAAGTAACTGGGGGTGGTACGCAGGTAGAGGACCGTTGAGTCTGCTAACCGCGTCGAAGATGTCGATAGATGCCGTCTTCCGTGAGATGGTACGTAAGCTAGGGAATAGCCCTTCGGACACCTGGACATGCTCATCTTGAATGAAGAGCTGGTTGCCTGCGCCAATGACTAGATTACCACTGCTTAGCCATACCGAATCGCCGATCGGATGTGGCGTGATGTCGCGAATGCGCACGTCACTGATCTGTACCCAAGATGGACCGGCGTTGAGGTAATCGTATCGCAGCTGGGCGTAGATGACAACACGGTGGGGGAAGCCAACAGCAAGTATGGACTGGTTGTCGGGGGTAGAAGACCAGTCGAGATCCTGGATGATACCGCTGCCTTCGAATGTCTCTTCATGTTCCAACTGGGCGCTTCGGGTGTTCCATATAGTGAGCGTAGTTCGATCAGCATCGGCCAACGCAGCCTTACGTATCGACGTGCCACTAGCAAGTGATGGGTTCTTGACGCCAGTCTCGACCTCCGAAGTCAACAGCCAGTCCAGTCTTTGGTCTTCGATGTTGACACGCGCGGTCCAGGACTTGATGATTCCGGATTTTGTGTATGAGATGGCTATGTCTCGCGCAAAGGTGTCAAGGAAACCCGAGATGACGGGTGCTGTGCCAGCGGGATCTACAGGCAATACAAAGGCAAGGTCGTCGCCAGATCCAAGGTTGAATGTGGAGAATTCCCTGAGAGTGATCTCTGAATGACCGTTGGTATAGCCATTGGTGTGCGCGATGGCGGGCTGTTCCTCAGCCGCAAGTGCATCTCGCTCCGATTTTGGTAGTGTGACTTCCCAGCAGATGCCTTTCATCTCGGAACTGATGGTGGCGATGTGTATGCGCTGCCTGCCAACTTCGACCTCTGGTATTACTAGCAGACATAGAGGTTTGCCCTGGAGTTTGTATGCGAGCCGTGTCATCTCAACGGCTTCATGGCCACGGGTATCCCAAAGCGAGATCTCGTCATGATGTAGGAAGACAATGAAGTTACCCTCTTGTAAGAGCGCAGTACGATGGATGTGCTCTGTCACTTTGACGCTGCAGTGTCGATGTAACGTCATGCCCTGATCGCTCTGCCGCTGTAGCCATACAATGCATTCATCTGTCGTGGTCCGCGATACTAATGCTCTTCCGCTAGCTGTGCGGTTGACCTTCTTGATGGCATGCGAGTGTCCCGTCCACATAGCCTTGCGCTGAATGCGCTGTGGCTGTGACGAAGGGTCGAACAGATAGTCGATGCGCGACTCTAGCCACTCGATTCGCCCGTCAAAGTGATGTGATAGCAAGGTCAACTCGGAGTCGAGTTTGTCGCCGATAAATGCGTAGAATTGTACATTGTCCTCGATGGGCTTTGGTTCCCTTGCGAAATGTAGATGAAGTCCGTCGACATGCGCAATATTGAAAACGTCGGTGACCTTCTTCTGTTTTGCACCCACGTTCTCAAAACCCCAAGCGGACATGTTGCCTCTATCATCCAGCACAACGCATATCTCCGGGTTGCGGTTCGCGACTTCTATCAGGTGATGCAGCGCGATGCCGTGGTCTTTCTCTTCTGCCGAAGCCTGCTGCATCGCTCTTTCCGTCGCGTGTGTGAAGTGCTTGCCGTCGATGAAGAAGGCATATCGCTTCTTCGACTGTTGCTCCAGTGGCACATGGCGTGACATTATCGACTCGACGAGGTCCACCTCAGCCCACATGTGCATGCCATCTACGCCATGATGCTCTCCTGGTACCCAGACTCGCACCTTCTGGTCTGCGCATATTGTGTACAGTACGTTGTCCGTGGACTGGTCTTTGTGGTACGGGTGCCGCCAATGCAAGCCTGTGATGGCCTTGGGGTGTGGGAGGTAGAAGTAGTCGAAGCTCTGATCCGCCGAGCCGAAGGATGTGCGTCGCCATATCTTGAGGAGGCGGTCGTACCTGCCTGTCGAAGCTATCAACTCGGCATCGGGCGAGAAGTGAGCGAACTTGACAGGGTTCGCTAGCTGCTTTGTCCAAATCCGTTCGATGTCGCTGTGGGTGTTGAAGAGGGTGAGGGATGCGCTGCCGACGAGCAATTCATCTGGCATGCCCCATGAAAGTGTCGTTATCGTGTCATCGGCGTCAGACAGGGACGTGCTATCCTGTTGCGACCACTGCGCATATCAGCAGTCATTCCTAGCTGCCCCTCCTTGTGTGCCCACCTTGATCGCGCCTTCATCTTGCCCGTATGGCCGGTATATGTATATGTGTCGCGTCGAACATGCCGCGAGCTTGCCGGTGCCTTCGTCGATCGCGACTGCCTCTAACTCGAACTCCTCGTCGATGTAGATGGTTTGGAGGACGTGGTTGGGACGATCGAGGATGATCAGCGCGTTACCGGAGATGTAGGCCTATATGGACAGTGAGTCAGTTTTTGTGCGCGTCGCAAAGGGTGTCGTCATACGATTATCTGGAGGCCTTCCCACAGGCCATGAGCGACAGCTTGGAGCTTAGCCTGGGGTCGCCCAGGGAGGATACCGCGCATAGAAGTTATCGAGCTCGGCTACCGTTGATTGCGCATTATTAGGCAGTCGCTGGATGTCAAGTAGCGTCCAGCCGACAGTAGTACGTGCGGGCGTATATTAAGCTTCCGGTGTCTCGCGGTACGAGATGCGACACCTAGGGTTCCCAGAATGTTGAAGCTCACGCGCACGATCCACGTGGTATGTCGTCACCTCGGACATCGGCAATCGTGGAGGAGAGATGCGGCACAGCTATTGCTCCAAGCGAATCGAACGGGTGGGGAAGGACATAAATCGCTCTATCGCAACAGATGGGGTGTTGTGCGGAGTCAAGATGCATTGTCAACGCCTCGGGGTTCCTGCCAGCCTTCCGCATGCATTTCGGAATCGGAACACTAGCGCGAAATCAGAAATGTCGGCCCGGCATCAACGTGTCGCGCTTAGGCTACATAGACGCGTTTTGGTGGTATCTGGTGTCTACAACTATGCTCCTCCAACTTCCTAGGCCATGGTTCGCTGCACCTTGCCCTCAACATCGCCCTGCTCACCATTACCCTTCCACTCCACCGTCACGGTAATGCCGCGATCATCGCCCTTTTCCTTCGCATACGTCAGGCTTCCCTCCAATACCGTGCCCTTCTTATACGCTTGCTTCTCCGCAACCTCTGGGTCGAGGAGCAGTACCGCCTGATGCCAATGCGTAGGTGTGTTGCTCGGACCCGTCGAGAAGCCGAGGCCCGAAATACCGTTCTTGCCCCATTCGACGTTGTCAAGCGTCTTGACATCCTGTGAGCTGCCAGGGTGGATGAAGATAGTGTCGAACCATATCGCAATGGCCTGAAGAGAAGTGATGTCGCGGTCGAGTGTCATGCGAAGAGGCACCTTGAAGCTCAGATCTTGCACAGACACAGTCTTCATCTCTAGCAGATGGCTCGTCGCAGTGCCGCAGAGCGCCTTCTCAGGCACGTCAAAGACACCGATTTCGTGTGTGTTGAGGAGACCGCCCGGGATCATGGGTGAAAAGTCGAACCCATAGATGTCTTTCCAGAACTTCTCACTCGTGCTGTCTGCTATCCAGTCGGCATCTGAGATTGGTGCAAGACGGATGTTGCAGTGGGATGGCACCATGATGCCGTCAGGCTTAAGGTACATGTCCCGTGCGCGCAGGACCGAATCCAACATGCCTTCGAAGAGGAGACCGTAGCCCATCCATTCCGAGATGATGATGTCGACCTTCTCCTTGCCGATTAACCGCTGAGTGTTGAAGTCTTCCGCGCGGCCTTGGATCAGTTCAACACGGTCCTGGTATCCGTTCTTTGCGATGATCTCCTTCGCGCGGACAGCGATGCCAGAGTTGTCGACTGCGAACACCTTTTTCGCGCCTGCACGTGCGCAGAAGAGGGACAGGATACCAGTGCCGCATCCGACGTCAAGGACGGTCTTTCCAGCGAATACCTCGGCGTTCTTCTCGATAAAGTCACGGTACCCTTCTGTTCGTACGCGATCCTCGATCATCTCGCGATGGATGCTGTTGCCCTTGTACGACTCGAAGTAGTCCTGGTCCCGGTCGTTGGTGAGCTTGATCTTTGAGAAGTCTTCTTGCATGTCCTTGTGCATCTTTGCTTCATGCTCGTCGTAGTCGATGGCCTTGCTGTCGTCATCTGGCATGAGATCTCCGAGTTCAAAGAGTAATGCGTCATCTTCCAATACTGGCTGTAGGTATTTGTCGCTTGTGAGATCATCCAGAGTTACTTTGATACTCTTGGGATCTGTGCCTTTTTGCGCTTCTGATCGGAGGTAGTTGATCAGCTTGATGATGGTGATTTCGTCCGCGTCTAGTGCAGGCAGTCAGTGGTTATCCCAAAAGGGTAAGGCGTAGAACGCATTGATAGATGAGCGTTCAGTGTTGGAAGCCGTACCTGGTCCCAGTCCTTTGATGGTTGCTGGCAGATCGAATCCGTTCTCAGTCTTGTTGTGCTCTACCATATCCGACACGCGAGTCCATTGTCGATCCGAAAATAGATCTTTGAAAGTAGTCGTATCCGGCTCGCTTGCGTCTTCGACGATGCTGCCAACTGAGCTCGCGGTGTCTGATTCGGTGTCTGACATGTTTTCTGGAGTGTCTTTTGCTCTTTTTGCGAAAGCAGGTCTTTCAGATTACGCAAAAATTGCAATGAGTCGGGATGTCGCGTCAAGTTTCCTTTGGTGGGGGAAGGCTCTGCGGTTAGTGTGCTTTTGTGGGCGATGCTGCGGGGCAGGTTTGTCGCGCCTGCCGTATCTTACTCGCACCTCCTTTCATTCTCAGCTACCCCTTCGCATACCATAAATACATCATCTTCATCCATACCATCTACCGTGTTGATTACCCCTGAGGAATCTAGTTGCGACATGCTGTTTAGCACTGCAGACCCCACCTTGATTACGTTTGTAGTACAATGCAACTGTTTGCGCCTTCCGTGCTGCGACGCGCGGCCATGCCATCGTCACAGGCGTTCTTCTCGCCAATCCTGACTCCTTGCTACTCAACGTCTACCTCACCTGGCTCTCGATACGGTCATTCGCAAAATGTTATGTCTCTTGTCATCAGAAGCATAGTTCCAATCCAGCGACGTGCATATCCATGAACAGGGGTCACGCGAAATTTTGCTCTGATCCATTACACGCCTACAGTATGCTATCCATGTGTACGCTTGTTCACAACAGTCGCTAGTGGTGAAGCCGCTTTGTTGCTGTGCGTTTATTCAATATTCGACAACGTCGTTTGTACCTTCCTCTAGCTTCAACGCCAGCATCGGACTTTTACCGCGCTTTTCCTACACCAACCTCAGGCCGTTATCTTGATCTCGACCGTGTCAGGTGTGTCGGTCAGCTACTAATCAGAATCGTCCTCGAGCATCTGGCGGGCGAGCTCAATGGCGTGGTCAGTCACACGTGGCTTCTTGGCTGGCGGAAGGGCGTCGGCCTTCACGTTCGCTGCCTTCACGACCTCGGGCTCCTTGTCCTCGACCTCCATATCCTCGGCCTTCACGTCTGCGGTCTCCTCCAAATCCTCTGCCTCCTTCATGTGCTCGATCTCACTACCGTTTCCCTCCTCCTCGTCTGAGGTTTCGCCAGCGTCGCTACCGTAGCCATGCTCGACTTCTTCTTCGTCGCTCTCGTCAGCAGGAGGCTCAGTCTGATCCTCGACTTCGTCGCCGTCGGATGACGGAGCATCGCGCTTGCGTTTCTTGGAGATCTTCCTTGCAGTTGAAGTAATGCCAGCACCGTCATAGTCTTCGTGGACCACTTTGTCATCGCCAGTCTGTGTGTTCACAGATCGGAACTTGGGCTTGTATACCTTGGGTTTGCCAGTGCCCTTTCGGTGGTTGGCACGCTTCTCAACTGGAAACTCTGAGAGAGGAATCATGTGCTTAGGGTACCGCTCCTCATCGCCCACTACACCACCGGTTTCAACCAGCAGTCGAAAGTCTCGGGCGTGCTCACGAAGATACGCCATCGTTTTGTTCTTCGTCGCATGAGCCGACGTGATCTGACCTCGAAGGGCGTCCAGGCCACGGTTCTTCCCACCAGCCTTGTTGATGGCTTCGACGATCTTGGACAAGTCGGCGGTGGTAATGGTGTCGTACGCGTCAAAACCTTTGGTGTGAACGAAGTCGTTGATGCCAGTGTACATGGCGCAGATCTCTGGGACGGTCCAGTGGTCACGGTTCTTCTTCTTCTCGTAGGCGGCGTTGGACCGGCGCGAGATCTGGTCGATCCACTTGTTGTATGCGTCTTTCCATTTCTTGTCGTTTGGGTCAATGTTGGCGAGTTTCGACTGGTTAACGTGGACGTGTTCATATGCGCGGGTACGGGCGTTGAAGCGGCGGAGGGCGATGCTTGGGGTGAAGACCTCATTGATGCCCTTGAAGGTGCGCTCCCAACGGTTCTCGCTAACCTTGTTCCACTCTACCACAGGGTTGTTCTTCTTCTCTTTGTCCTTCTTGGGAACCTTGCAGCTCTCGAGGTCAGGGAAGAAGATGCAGTCATCGGCTTCGTACAAGTCCCGGTCGGCGGATTCGCGCTTCTCCGGGATTATGTTCTTCTGGGTGAACCAGCTCTTGCCGTCGGGCATTTGGATCTTGAATGTCGCCTCGATCTTGGTGGGATCAGTGTCGTGGGGCGTGAACGTCTCTTTCGGTGTGAGCTCCTTGTTGACTAGCTCTCGGCCGGCGTAGGGCGCAGGGTCGTCCGACAATTCGCCATCGCTGTCTTCGTCAACGGGAAGGGATTCTGTATACGAAAGGTGTTCCGGCGGGCTGCTGGCGGGCACCTTGACCTTGGCCTTGGTCTGGGGTGTTGGCACCTCCTCCGCGCTGGGAATCTCGCGGGCCAGGCTACCGATCAGGTGGGGCGGCATCTTCTTCCTTCCTTGTCCTCTCGTGAAGGTCGATCGGATGCGTGTAAGATGTGTATTGGGAGCGTAGGAGTATGCGCTGGATTGCGAAAAGCCGTGGCAAGAAGTGGAAAAGCCCTTCAGAGAAATCGTTAGTCGATGCGCTTGAAATGCCGGATTGGACAGATGAGACGACTCCAACGGTGCTGCGCTGTTACCGCGTACGGGAGTTCAGTATTTCTAAACTTACGGCGCGATGTCGACTATGTTTGCGGGGTACAGTTGCGAAGTCAGCTGCGCAGATATCACGCGTTACAGTCCTGAGCGCGCGCCAGATCGAAAAGGCTGCTATGACCAAGTCCTTCCAATTCTCAGAGTAGAGACTTCAAGGTGTGGTGACGGTGGCGCGGTTGGTCGCGGACTGAGCTGAGCAAGATATACGCCAAGGAAGGGGAAAACTCAAGATTTCAAAACAAGGCTTAACAAATTGGGACAGTGCGCGCGTCACTGCCTAGGAGAAAGGCCTCAAAAGGCTCATTCACTTCTGGTGTTTCGACTCCGATGAACCGGGCAGTCTCTGAGATATTAGAACAATCCTGTTCCTGCGCATGAGAGCAGCTATCGTTTCTATGGCCGACGCGCCAGATAGTCACGAGGATACAGAGTTTTGGAAAACCGTCTGATGTCGGCTGAGACGATCGAAGCTACGCTGTACATCCGCGCATTGACCGAAGTCAGTGGATGAAAGACAGTTTGGTATTTGTCTAGTTACTGCTGGCCAGCGTAATCAGAGTCGCCGAGTACCTCGAATCATTATTCGAAACTTCGTCTGGCCTTGTGTTCTCTGAGCGACAATCTCAATGGCAAAATCCATTGCACGGCGACGCGCCCTCGAGATACCGACGTCCAAATCGAGCCCGATCAAGCACGCCAAACCGACATGGTGGACTTCAGGTGGCAAGGATTGACTTGAAGCCTATCTTGCGGAGAACAAAGTACGCTTCGTGTTTACTGGTTCAACATTATTTTCGCGACAGTCTGTCCTACGGGCTTCTTTGCTGACACTGCTGTATTCATCACATCAATACTCAGTGACTAATAATGAGGCTCGTTCTTTAGAGCTGTGTGACCTCGCTGTTTGACTAGCGCGTCATAACATGCTCGCGTCACTGTCGATTTGCTCACCCGCGAGCAAGACCTCTTCACTTTCGATCGCCAAAGCTTTTGAAGCGCACACTGTTACTAGCTGGTCCTCCATCCAAGCCAAAATCCGCGCATGCAACGTTCCGTGTGGCATTGAGAAACCTGCGCGAGGCTTTGCAAACATGGATAGCAATTACACAATGGAGAGCGACAAAGGCAAGCGAGCTGATGCGACCCACCCCGCGACTGGCGACAGCACCAACAATACTAGCGATAGTTGTGAGTATAGTCGCATAGATATTGATAATATCTGCAATCAACATTGACGCTCTACACTCTAGACACGCCGCTTGCGCCCATCACCGCGGAAGCACACCGCAACAGCGATCGGGCGACTACCAGAGACACGGCGCCAGATTGCAGCAACGAAGACGAGATGGCACCGCTACGAGCATCGCCGATCTTACCCTTGGGGCCAGAGAAACTACACGTTCTCCTGACATACTCGGCTCTACTGGCGTTGACACGACATTCTTCGCAGCCAGTAGTTGACTTGGACATGCAGGCTCAAGTTCGACAGCTCGACGCCTTTCTGGCTGGAGATATCACCGACGAAGGTGTCGCAACACACTGGTCCGCCGAAAGTCAGCGATCCGAGCGGCTTCAGCGTTACCAAAACTTGTGCGACGAGCTCGTCCCCAATTTGACAGCTGCGGTCAAGAAGCAGTCGCGCGAGAACCTGAACGCGGAGCCTAAGAACCGCGTGCATGGAGACAGGAACCCGGAGCATCGATCGCTCTCGCAGCTTTTCTTGGCCAAGAATCTGGTAGACATGTACGGTGCATGGGTGGAGAAGGCCAGAAAAAAGGGCATTGACCCTGATGTCGACCCTTGGACGAACCTGACAAAGTTCAGTAAGGTGATTCCGGTATTCGAATCCATATTTACACTGCAGTATAACTTCCACGATTGGCAACACACGTCACCCAAGCCGGTATTCAATCAGACGGCGCGGCTCGATGCCGAAGAGTTCATGCGCGTGATGGATAACCGCAACCAAATTCGGGTGTATCACCGTATGAACACCCCGCTCGGAAACGTCTTCGCGCAAATGGACGTCATCCCAGAAATCGCCACCAAGTACAGCAAGGACGAGTTGACCAGCATGTGGCGCGACAAGACTCGTCCCAAGTATCTGATACCCGATCCTACGACCGTCACGATCCCGAACAAGCAAAAGAACACGCATTGGCAGAGATCAGATGACGGAAAGACCTGGACGCGCGGCGAGACAAGCTGGGCACCTACCTTCAAGTTCATGGTCTTCGACACAGCCACACATGCGTACATCCACGAACACCTCGTCGACCTCGACCACCTTGACCAAATCGATCTTAACGATGATACTTCGGTTTTAAAGTACCGCAAGAAGCTCTCGCAATGGCGCAATCGTGATACTGGGGAGACGACCAAGATGCGCGATCCCTGGACCGATGATGAGCGTGCCATCGTTTACGAGTGGGTGAACACTTGGGTCAAGAAGAACGGCGTGGACAAGCTCCTACCTCGGGTTATGGAGAGTGGGAGGGAGGATCTTCAGGCTACCCTTGTGGCAAAGACAGGGTTTCTGCGTTCAGTTGACTCGGTCAGTGGTTGGGCGAGACAGCAGATCACTAATAAACCCAACGAGCCTCTGGGCATGCTATACATCGAGGGCCAGAAGCTGGCTGCGCGTATTGAAGCTGGTGAAAGCATCCCGGACGACGAGCGCTATCCTGATCAGGCTATCGACGTTGCCGACTTCTTGGCAAAGGCGACGCCGCAGATACCGTCCGGACACAACAAATCCGGCAAGAAGCGCAAGCACGATTTCGAGGACGAGACTTCCATCGAATCCGCCTCTGACGAAAATGACGATGACGACGATTTGCTGCCCTCTTCTCCGCGCAAGTCTGACAAACGTCCCAGGCTTAGTGCCAAAGGCAGGATACAACCTGGACGAGACGCGCATCTTACCAAGGCTGAGATGAATGCTCGTCATGAAGCATATGCTGCTAAGGAAGTCGATGAGATGGTTGACGACGACGACGAGGATATCAACCGCGAAGTTGACATGATCTTTGAGTTTGGCGATGATGATGAGGAAGGAGTAGTTGAGGAGGATGACTAGACCTTGTTCTTTTGTTAGAGGCGGAATGGGATGAGAAGGAGTCAGCAAGAGTTCGGTTCAGGTAGAGATTGAAGGCTTCGCGATTGCCATCAGCATTTTGCGTGGAAGACGAAGGTAGTGCGTCTGATGCTACAGCGTAGAGGCGAATTAAGATCAACAGGCGGACAGGGAAAAGGACTTCTTGTATACCTAGGTAGTCCACCTGTTCCATCTACTCAATGCGCGCTGTCGCAAGCTACCGTGGCATCTCAGCGAAGACATGTAAATATGCAGGTTGATGCAATCCCCCACGACGCGTGACCATTGTTCTGTAGTGTTGAAGTTTGCAACAGCTCCGACGCGCTATCCAGGCGCGAGAGACCTCGGGAGTTGCTGAGTCATCTAGCGCTACCAGTCTAGCCTGTTCTCGACCGGAGCGGCTTCCAAGGTTTGTCGCTACTCCTTTTCACCCGCATGCCCACCTGGACATTATGCGTCGACGACAGCCAGCCTCTTGCGGGCCAGCAAACACAGATGCCACGAAGCAGCGACTGGCCGGTGTCAGATCAACAACCAGCTCAATGGATAGGACTGATAGTCTTCGTTATCTATTTCCGTAGTCGCGCCGATATCTGCCGCAAGCCGCTCAAGATCTCGGGACCGCCCGCCCAGCGGAATCTTCCAGTACGAGACCACCACGCAACTCAAGTCGTCAATAGTCCACGCTGTTACCTCTTGACTGGGTGATCTTTCTCGTTGCGTCTGTTGGGCTGGTGCAATACGGCTCCAGATGCACCGCAGACTGTTCTCTCCGAAAAGTCCACCACTCTGAACAGCGTTTTGCATCATCTACTGCCCTTTACCCTTGATAGTGCTCTATTGCCCAGCCTGATCCTTATCTCTCCCCATCTTTTCGAGCCTTTCGCAATATACAGACTCTTGGAACCTGCCTGTTCTGTTGTCGCGAACAATGGCATTGATTCTACAAGGCCCGATTTTGCGGAGTGCATTCCGATGTGGGATCTATCCACAGAATACGACGCCGGATCCTGTGTTCATCGCTTCGCGCCCGGTAGTCACGCTCGAATGGGAAAGCGCTGGCCGGAAGAACAGGGTTGTTTCCCATCCCGTTTCCAAAATTACCCCTGGCGCGACCGTCTTGGCCGACCATGAGTCGGAAGATTCTCATCTACCGCTACCGGCATCGCCTCTTATACGAACTGCATTACGGGAGCTGTGCCCAAACAGGCAGTAGTCAAGGAAAGCGCGATGCTTGGATTAACGATTACTCGTACAGTAGCCTTTGCGACAATGTTGGAGCAAGTCAAAAAGCGCACGTAGTCCAGCAGTAGTAGGCAAATCGACCTTGATTTCCACACGCCGCACCCACGATCCACAGGCAAAATGCAGTTCTTCACTCGCATCACCGCGCTCGCTGCGGCTGCAGCCCCTTTCCTGGCCCAAGCTGCTCCCGTCGTAGCGCCTCCGGCAAACGAGATCATCCCCGGAAAATACATCGTTCAGCTGAAGCCTGATACTGACGTCGCATCCATCGCAGCCCACCACAACACTGTGCGCAGCATACATGCTCGCAATTTGGCTCGACGAGGCGAAGATGGTCCCGTTGGTGCTCCAGTGGACCGCGAGTACGGGTTTGGCGACTTCAAAGCCTACGCCGGGTCGTTCGACGAGGCGACCGTTGAAGAGCTGAAGGCTCTCCCTGAGGTCCTCACCATTGAACCGGACTTTATCGTGAGGATCAACGCGGTGGTGACTCAAGCGAACGCACCGTGGGGTCTAGCCAGCATCTCTTCCCGCAAGGCAGGAGCCACTTCATACGTGTATGATGACACTGCGGGCAAAGGCACCTTCTCCTACGTTATGGGTAAGTCACGAAACTCATCACAACATTGACCCGGTATTGACATTATCCTCAAGACACTGGTGTTCGTATCAGCCATAGCGACTTCGAGGGACGAGCAACGTGGGGCTACAATGCCGTCAGAGGCACCGCCGATGCCGATAACGAAGGCCATGGAACGTAAGTCACACCCTCTGAAACATTAATTCTCACATACTGACAAGCCCTAGGCATGTCGCTGGAACCGTAGGTGGCGCCAAGTACGGTGTTGCTAAGAAGACCAACATTATCGGCGTCAAGGTTTTGGACAGTGACACCGGAAGCGCATCAGATGTCTTCGCCGGATTTGACTGGACGGTCAACGACATCGTTTCCAAGGGCCGTCAAAACACCGCCGTCATCAACGTCTCGCTTGGCTCTTCCGCGTCAACAACATGGGATGCCGCCATCACTGCAGCATGGAAGAAAGGCGTTCTCGTCGTGACATCGGCAGGAAACGAGGATTCCCCTGCTATCAACAGCTCGCCAGCTCGCTCCCCTGAAGTTATCTGTGTTGGAAACATCGAAATCACCAACAAGAGGCACAGTGGCGGTGGAGGTTCCAACTACGGCGCCGCGGTCGACATCTTTGCTGCTGGAACGAACATCGTATCGGCATCTAACCTAGGCGACACAGAAACGAGGACACTGACCGGTACTTCCATGGCGTCTCCTCACGTAGCGGGCTTGGTCTCGTATCTCCGTGGTCTTGAGGGGCCGTCAACTGCTGCCGATGTCAAGGCGAGGGTGTATGCGCTAGCTACGCCCAATGTCGTGACGGATCCCATGGGCTCGATGAACCTACTTGCGTTCAATGGTAACAGCGCGGTGACTACCACTGGAAGCCTGAGCAACGGTACCGAAAGCACGAGCGAGGGTGCTGGAATCCAGAGTAAGGGTGTTGTTAGCCCAAGCAACGGCACAGAGGTCCCTTGCAACGGTACTGTTGAAGCACGGAGCTCATGGAAGCTGTGGTAGTTCGTGATAGCACTATTGGAACATCAATGGGAGAAGCAAGTGACTAGATATTGCATCCTCGACTATTCTGATATCATCCCATCTATCCAGGCCGCAGTTCCGTTCATCCAAGGTCTCTGAACCTGCGCTGACTAACACGCACGTGATTACGCGCCCCTGCTCTTTCCCTAAGCGCACGCGTCGCACCCCCACCGCCTTCCTCGTGAGACGCGAAACCTCTGCCTCGACACCCTTGTTACTACTCACAGTTTCCCACCACCCCCACCATATACACAAAGCCTGATGGATCTAGTGAGCCAGGTCAACGAGAGCGAGTCTCGACTTCAGCGTGAGCGCGATACTGCTCTCAGCGCCGTTGACGAACAGAAGCGAAAACTGAACAGCTTGTACGTCAAGATCGGACGGCTGTGGGAGGAAAACGATGCCCTCAAAGAAGACATCACGGCCTTGAAGGACCAAGAGAAGAAGAAGGAAGAGCTTTGCCAGACATGCAAGGCGAAAGATATCAAGATCGCTCAACTTGACGAACAACTCTATTCTGCAGGTAGGTATCCAAAGAGGTCAATGGCATTATTTCACGCTTTAATCCAGAAGTATGAACTCACATTGAGCATGGCGACTAACGATTTGTTCGCAGGATCTGTACGACCCAAGACCGATCCCGACGTGGACGCCGCACAGGCCGGGTTACGCATCGCATTCTTCAAAGCAGAGGAAGAGCTGCGAACTAGAAGTCTAGAGCACGCCGCGGAGATAGCGAAGATTCAAGAGGAGCATGGGGTCATTGCTAGTCGTCTGCACGAGGAAGTACGTGCTGCTCGTACAGCGCACGAGCTCGCCCAAGACCAATTACGGCTACTGCGACAGAATAAACGGAAGAGAACCTCGTCGTCCACTCAGAAAAAGCCCCCTCTTTTATCTGCCGAAGAAATACCTTGGTTGTTCTGCGTCTCGGACGGAGGCGGAATCAGCTATCATACGCTCCACGAGTTGTCTCACGACGCCCAACAAGAAGTTGGAGAAAGGTTCCAATACTATTTCAGCGCCAGCAACGACGCCCAATATGACGCCGCCGAGGCCACCCACCACAATACCTATGCCACTATGGTCAGCGAGAGTAACCGGCTGGCGAACGTGGGGAAAGGATGCGTACAGACTATTGTAGTTGCAAGAGGCAATGTTTCAAGGGCTCCACATCAGACTGGCGAGTATGAAGCTTGCGGCCTATGTCAGCGCAAAGGCTGTCCATGCGCTAAATTGATTATTCACAACGGGAACCCGGTCCTATGTTGGTACGGTCAGGGCTCGGTTGCATCATCGGTCACGACATGGCAAGATGCAGCCTACTGGATAAGGTGAACATTGTGAAGTCGTCATGTATCACCTGCGGGAGGGTTTTCATGTATACGCTTCGAGGTAGAGTGCTCCAAACACGATCATGCTGTCAACTTTTATTTCGCCCGTAGATAGAATGCACATATCAAAAGCATGTGGGGATCGGGCCCTATGAGAATACTGAAGACTCGTCGCGTACACAGTGTTGGGCCACAAAAGCGATATTTTGGATGACTATGAAGTGAATATGGTGTATGGATTGCCTGAGATTGAACTTCCTTCCATGCGAGATGCTGAAACGAGACCACAGCATGTTGGGTGTCCACATGGATCGAGCATCTATGGCCCCTACGCTGTGCCATCGTCTGCTCTAGCCAGTCGACGCTGAATGAGTCGCTGAAACAGCATCAACTCTGCGCGCTCGTCGTCGGAGGGCGGTGTTGGGAAATTTCCGCTGCCCAGAGTGACTCGAGCGAACGACTGCACAACAGTATCCTGGCTGCGCAGAACCCCACGATGAATGAACTTCTCGCTTACTGCCTTTGAGATGAACTCCCAGAGAGCAGTCTGCGACTCCCAAGGCTGTGGAGTATCGGTTTCTAGGCCACCTGCATACGTCCCGCTGATCCTGATGTATTCGTCTAGCATGGGCCTGTTGATGAAGACCTGAGGTACGCTGCAACGAGAGTCCAACTCGGTAGTTTCCGTGCAGAGTTGCACAATTTGGGACAGTAGATTCGGCATAGCGGCGTTCCGGTAGCGAATAAACGAAGCCTTGTAGATCGCTTCGTCTTCTACAGAGTGTAGATGGATGCCAGTTTGCCTCTCTTCTGGGCTGCGGTAGAACATTCGATGAGCAATTGCAGCTACGCTATCACTAGTACAGACCGGGAAGGATCGGTATTGGCGTCTGGATTGCAACAAGAGCTTGTAGTAAAGTTGAATCCACGCACGCTGATCCGCGTTCCATTGGGTGGTCGGGGTGGCTGAGGTATCGAGGTTGTCGGTCATGGTTATAACTTCGTGTACTGATCGAAGGTAACGCCATACTGGCCTACTGCTTTATACGCCAGGGTGTTTGCGAGGGACAATATCGAGAGGGTTTTATGACCAAGTCACGCTGGGCTATAACAATCGCGCGGAACCACGTGAAGATTGCTTGTCCTACCATTACTTTGCCATCATCTCACACTGTTCGCAGCATCCTCGTAATTGACTCGGTATAACACTGTCAGACTCACCCTGTAAATTCAGTGCTAGGTCATGAAGGAAGGCTAGATTTTATTGTAACTAACATGTGGTTGACCAGATCCAAACACCTCCTTCATCCTCAACACTTGCAGAACCTGTCTAATCAGTGTCCGACTCATCATCTCCTGGGATATCAATGGCTGCTTTCGGGAACCTTTCGCTCTTTGAGACAGAGTCGACGCCTTTCTCGTTGAGTTTCTTTTTCATTGCCTTTGCACGCAAGGCCAGCTCCGTGATCGGCTTGTTCGCTACCGTCTTGGCCCTCCGCATCGCGTCTTTTACTTGGCTTTGGACGCTCTCTACACTGCGCTCTGATTCGGTGCCTCGGGTCGTGCAATCTGCTTTGATCTCGTCAGCAAAAGTCTGACATGTGCTTATGCCTATGTTGCCTGATTCGAATTGATCTACACCATTATCCTTGCACCACCTGTTGATGGCGCGCCAGAGGGCGTGACGTTCCATTTCGGTCCAGGGGGGGTTGTAGGGCGTTAATTCTGGTGCTGCCACATCAGTAGGCTGCATAGGCGGTGAGGCTAGATCTGGATGCAGCTTTGCCGCTAGGCCCATGAGGAATTGCAAGCGCTCGCCATGACTCTCCACGTCTGTGTTGCTCTCGTCACCTATGATCTCCTTACGTATCTTCCGGTATGCGGCCAGATGATCCGATGTAACAGTTGTTCGGAAGGCTATTGGGTGACCGCCTTTTTTAATGAATGGGTCCAGTCGCCCAAACAGCCTCGTGACCGTGTCTCCGGCCAGTCTACTTGTCTTGGCGTTGAAGAGGCCATCGTCAATATCAGGCCCGTCGTTGAAGTACATGTTGTATTGATGCAGGGAGCGCCGTGGATGCCGCAAAACGACGGGGGCCGACGGAAGTTTCGTGGTAGCGTATAGAAGACCGAAATGCAGCTCAAACCATAAGTCCTCGTCGGACATTGGTCCTGGGATGTCTGTTTGATCTGCCAATTGCGCTTCTTGTCGGCGCTTTGCATACTCATCAGCAAGGTCTTCGCCAAGGGTACGGTCTTTCATGCATTTGAGGATATACTCTTCCGTCATCGATGGACAAGGGCCCATTTGACGTTCGAGCTCAGCTAAGCATGCCTTTGTATCCTCGGTAGTTGGCTCCAGTGAATGTAGAAGGTACTGCAAGGCGATGGTTCGTTCTGACATTCCATCTTCCATCCATTCTGCGACAGAAGTTTGGTCAATGCCATGACGAGTAACACCGAAACGACTCAAGCGCGAAAAGACGTCTGCCGCTCCGCCCGATGAGTCTCGATACATCAACACATTACCACTCCACTCGGCTTTGATGTGTTCGTCGCTAACACCCTCCTTGATCATGTCGTAGATGTGTAATCCATTCCAGTGCGGGTAGTCGCCGGCTTCAGCCTTGAGACGAGCGCAGAGTAATATTGCGTGTTTGTAGTGATCCTCTGAAGCCATGGTACTGTGAAGTAACGATAGTCTGTCAGTAACTCATTCGATGACACCAGTCTTTGTAATCGGAAGGATATCGACCTTGCTCACGCGCTTCCAGCAGCAAGCGACACGCGATACCTTTCACGCGTCTTGATATCGATGCATGACCCTCTTCAGCATGTCAATTCACAAGCCCTGCCCGCATGCTTATTGTTTGCGTATTCGTCGCGTGGACGACTCGTGAAATCTACGGGTCAGATCAGCGACGCTCAGGCTAGAATGGATGCAGTAGTACTGCCCAGAGATGGCATTCTGTGTGCACACTGTCGCACACATCTCGACCGCTCCTTCGGTGGAGATAAAGAGTATGGATGCATTGCGACGCGATGAGCGAGGCTTATGCAGGTATTGGATTCGGGAAGGAAGTCGCTCGGTGTCGACGCGTCGGCAGTGACGTCATAACGTCCTAGCTGCAAACCTCGGCCTCACCCTGGCACCTTGCTTTGTCCTCTTCCATCGTCACATCACCATTTCCTCACATACACTTACTCATCTGACTATCATCGCACATACGCACGAATCTCATGGACGGACACAACCTCTGTAGGCAAACGCCATCCGTTCGTATAAGTCAGCGCGCGTCGTGAAGACACTCAGTAAGCACAACCAGCACTTTTGGGTATATATCTTTCATCTTTTCATTGCTATAGTCAAGGGCGACGACCCAAATGGGTATCGAACATCATTGTCTCGCAGCTCCACTCACATCTTATTCAATCTGCAGCATTACCTCCATTTCGCACCTTCCAACTCATCGGCAAAAGACGTTGCCTTGATGTTGCCCTGACGGACACGTATCCTCAGACCACCTACGTTACACCCATTTATCGAAAACCGCTGAAAGAATCGCCACCACTTTCTCCACCCAAGGCTCACTCGTGGTCCTCATTTCTTGCTTTTCTTGCCGCTAGGGGGCTCGATATCCTCCACCTTGAATACATCTTGGGGCTTGAGCTCTGCCTCTGTCACCGTCTTCTTCGGATCGGCATCCTTAGCTCTCAGCTTCCTAGCCTGGTCTATGATGCGCCCATAGACGTCCTTCTTGTGGACCTGAGTGCGCACACCATCCATGCCGCGAGGGTTACCAGGATACGTGGCTGTATCCAGGGCCCTGTGTGCGTTCACGGCGTCGGTAGCCTCGTGGAAGATTGAACTGATGTTGTTTACCCAGTAAATGAGGCCCTTCTCGGCTATGATCTTGTTGAACAGCGCCACGATGACTTCGCGCTCTTCCTTCGTCCAGGTATCGTTCTGCTTGCGGTTCGGGCCATGACCCTTCTTGGTCTTCGGCTTTGCGGTCTTCTGAGTGGTCTTCTTGATGGCCTTCTTGGCGCGCTTCTTCGGCGATGCTCCACCCTCGTCTTCTTCATCAACTTCCGCGATGTCTTCTTCTCCATCCTCATCCTCGTCTTCGCTCTCCTCTTCCACGACTGTGTTCCGCCTGGTACGTTTTGTGCCTGTCTGCGCCTTCTTCGCTTTGTCGGTTACACGGACTTTTCGACCGGACTGACGAACCGGTGGGAATGCGTTGTTGTCGTCGAAGGCGGCGGTGGGCTTCGTGACCCTCGTACGTGTCCGTCGTGTAGTCTCCTCCATGGCTGGTGCGTCTTCCTCCACCGGCGAAGCGCTCTCTGTATTCTCGAGGTCGTCTTCAGGCGGAGAGCTCTGGGTAGAGCCTTCATACATGTCGTCGTCAGAGTTCTCGGTAGCAATGCGATTCTCGTCCGCATCTGAGCTGGTAGGACTATGTCCCAACGACTTCGGGAACCTTGCGCAAACGATACGATACAGGAATTCGCGAATCTCCTCGGTCTGCCTCGGGTCTTCGATCGGCAATTCGAGGCCATACTCTTCGCGAATCTTTCGGTACCGGTCGAAGACTTCCTGTTCGATTATCCACATCTTACCCCTCATGAACTCTCCGGTTTTCATCGCCTTCCGCGCCAATTCATCCGTCTTCCTCAGCGCCCAGTGTACCAGCTCTTGCTGTTTGAGTAGGTATTCTTCTTGGCTCCGCTGAACTGCATTCGTGTTCTGGTCGGGAGTAGTCTCGGAGGTGTGTTGTTGGGCGTCCCTGAAGAACCGGCGAAAGACGTAGTAGTAGCTCGGGCCTGTCGGCGGGAGTACTGTACAGATGTGCAGGGTGGCGGCGGAGAGCGCAAAGCCGGCTTGCAACTCGATGAAAAGGCGCTCGTCGACGCTCCAGGGAGTGCGCGCTACTTCATCGGGAATGTCTTGGGTGGGTGCAGGCGCGTTCAGGGGACGGCTTTCTTCTGGAGACGCCGCGTCTTCGAGGCTCAATGGAGTATTCGCTGCTTCATCGGGAACTTCTTGGGTGGGTGTGAACGTATCTCGGGGGATGCTTTCCTCTGGAGACGCCGCATCTTCGATGTTGCGGGAAGTGCGCGCTGCTTCATCGGGAACATCTTGAATGCGCGTGGATGTGTCCTGGGGACGGCTTTCTTCTGGGGCGGCCGCATCTTCAATGCTCAATGTAGTGCTCGCTGCTTCCTCGAGAACGTCTTGGGTCGGGTTGGATGTGTCCTTGGGGCGGCTTTCCTCTGGTGACGCCGCATCTGGCAAGATGATGTCACTCATGTTGGCTATGCGAAGAGCTTTGTCGAATGGGTCGTGATGACTTGAGTGGCCCGGAGCGCGACAAGTAACTTTTGGCTGTCTTTGTTGAGTTGATTGTAGGTGGTTGCTAACTTGTAGCAATTAGTTATCGACTACTCACTGTTGTGATGGTCAGTGCGCGGTGGCTACCTTGAGTTTTCGAGCACGCAACGGATTAGCGCCACCGATTCGTATCTTTCACTACATCGTTCGGCGTGCGCTGCTGACAGTCGAGTATCAGGTCTAGTCAAGCTCACACAACGTAGGTTCTTCGAACTTGAAGGAGACAGCAAACATCAATCATACCCACTATCTACGGCCTCTCCGCGTCGTCCCTGTACCAATCTATAATCTCTTCATCCCCAACAACCACAGAACCATCACTACTATCCCGTTGTAAATCTCTAACATTTTCCACAGTCCAGCTCTCAAGCACACCAAACCTCTCCCGCAGATCCTCCAAAAACAACCGCGCTCGTCTCGTCGCAAAACTCTCCGAGCACTCTCTATACGACTGCGCAAACAAATCGCCGTCATCGTCACTATCGTCATCATCGCTATCACCAGGATAACCAACACCTTCTCCCCCTTCTCCGTCGCTGTCGAGGTTGTACGCCCGAGGATTCCCCAACAAATCGGGGTTCACATTCCCCGATCTCGAGAAATTGGCATTCGATTTTACACAACCCTCATCCTCGTCATCCGATACCTCATACTCCCTTTCTGCATTTCGCTGTCGCTGACGCCGCGTCTCCCTCACATGCGATTCCTTGACCAGGAAAGTGGAAAATCTGTTCCTCGATTCATACCGCGGTGGCAAGAGAATACGCTCACCGTCCCCATCGTAAACCCAAACCGGTGTACCTATCTGCCCCGGTACCCAATCTCCAATCCATTCACCGTTGCGGTTTCGGCCTTCTACTGTTCCATCGGCGCGCATCTGGTGTTCGAAGACGAGGCCTTCGCGCATGTGGGTTTCGCGCTGGTAGTGTGGTCGGCTGTCGATTTTCTTGATACGCTGTCCGTTCTTGTCTTTCTTGTAGCCTAGAAACCTTTTCCTGCTTTTGGGGGAGGAGGGGGAGGGGGAGGGGTCGCTGAGGGGGTCGTAGACGTGGTCTCGCGTTTTTATGGTTGTAAGGATGGTATTGATGGGGGTGTCGAAGGATGTGGGCCAGTTGAAGCTGCTTTCGAGGCTGCCGTGGTGAGTTTGGTGACCTTCGGGTAGTAGATTAATTGCGAGCGGGTCTTTGCTGAATCTACTCTCTTTCTCGGCTCTTAACTTCTCATAGGCCTTTTCGTCAATACCCCATGTAATCGACTCCATTCTACCCCTCCTTGCAAGCCGAATATCCCGACTCCTCTGCGCTTTCGTCCGAAACCCCTCTTCCTCTTCAGCCCGATCTATCTGCTGGCGTCTCACACGCGGAAATCTTTCTTCAATGTGACGATGGCGGTGGTGATAGCGTGGCGTACTCCGCGGTGTAGTACCACGAGGCGGTTGGCTATACCGATGCGCGTTCTCAGGAGCCACAACGCCGGGAATGCGCTTCCGATACCCGAGACACGCACGTATGTACAGGTCGATCATGTGCTTTAGCCATACCATGTAAGGGTCGTGGAAGGCGTCGGTGTAGGCGTTGATTTTCGTTCGGTCGAGCTTGTTTTGGTTGTTGGTACCGGGCTTGTGGGTTTTTGGATCGTTGGCCTGGTGGTTTTTCGGTGGTCTTCCTGTTGTATCTTCGTGGGAGGCTAAATCTTGCACGTCCTGTCTTGCTTTCGCGCTGAGCGATCCAAGTGCTTCTTGATATCTTTGCTCGGCAGCCGTTACGGTGTATATCTTCCAGAGATCGTGTCCTCTTCTATTCCACACATTCTGGTAGTATAGGAAGTCTTCCCAGGCAGATTGCGCGTATCGGTACTCGACGAACTTTCTCCAGGTCCTGTGCTCGTCGTGTATACTCTCGCGCGTTCTCCTTTCGCGCAACACGACTCTTTTCATCGCCGCTTGCTGCGCTGCATCATGGATAATGCCCGTTTCTACGTCCGTTTGTCGTTCAAATGGTTGCCATCTCTCCAGCGCTTCTTTGGTGTAGTTGTCGATGGTTTCCTCGATCGCCGGGTCTTTCGCCGCGGCCGTGGCTTCTCTCAACCATTTTTCCAACGCGGCCTTGGTTTCAGCCATCCAAGCATTGAACTCTGCCGGCGTCGTTGGATTAGCGGGCCAGTTTTCTTGGACAGTTGGATTGACCAGCAGGGATGATGAAGCTGTCTGCGCGGCCCCAGGCGCATCCTTGGTTTGTGATCTAGTCGCCGCCGGCATCGTGTCAGGCACTTCTTCTGATTCGTCCTGCGAAGCGTTATGTGGTACTGCGTCAAGCGATGTTTATCTCGAGTATCGAGGACGATACGGACAGTGTCATCATTTTCAAGGTCGGGGTTTTCGCTTTGTTCGTCGTCGTCGCGAGTGTCGATACCTCCCGATGCTCGGGTGCTTTGTTTATGATAAAGAAACGTTTTCAGCGTCACATGGATGTCATTGGGATAATGAATAGTGCACTGTGTATTTCATTGTTCTAGCTGATAGTAGCGAGCGACCAATCCGGTAGCTTCGTAGTTGATGACCTTTCGCACTGCGACACCTGATTTGCTGTCCAGCAAACACATCAACGTCCACATCTGCTCGATCATAACTCCTCATCCGTATCTTCCCCCGAGGTCGTGATGTCTGAATCGTAGGCCACATCTTTTTGCATAGCTGCAGCCCGATCATGCTTCGCTTTCAAATTGGGGTCTTTGTCAGATTCCTCCTTGACCTTCATCTGGCGCGCGCGCTTGACTGCTTCCTGCATTCGAGGGATGGCAGCTTCGCGTGCGTCAGCCAACTCGAGTTCGTCCTGCGATAACAGCCTCTTCTTGTGGAGATCCCGGATGTCACCGGTGTAACCGAGAGGTGGGATATCAGCGGTGTTGAGCAGAGCAGTAACTTCCGCCGCTCCTTCTCTGCGTGCAGATTTCTCGTGCCAATCCTCCACGTTAACCATCTTGCCTTTGCCCTCGTATTTCTCTTTCAGATCCTTGTTGAAGAACTCGCGATTAAAATCCTCATTTGTCTGCCTCTGAATACGGTCTTCAAGGTTCTTCTTGGTTGGTTCGATCCACGCATTCTCACTTGGCTTCGCGTTCTGCGCTTCCCGATGCGCCTTAATCGCCTCCTCGTTATTCTTGGGAAGTTCGGTCCATGTGTAGCCCTTAGCCTTAAGATCGGCAATAACGTCGGGATGGGTGGGTATTGGTGGTGTCTCAACGGGCTTAACAACTCGCGGCTTTGGCTTCGGTTCGGGCGCTTCCGTCGCTTTCCGTGGATCAGTCATCGTCTTCTTGGAGGTCGATTTCTTGGAGGAGGTCGAATTCTTGGTGCTTTTCTCTGTAGGAGGTGGCGAAGAAGAACGGGCGCTTGACCTGCCCGAGGTAGCCTTACTAGTACTCCGCGTGTTTGCTGCGGGATTGCTGGTTGTGGGCTTGGTTGTCGTAGGCTTGGTGACTGTAGACTTGGTGACTGTACGTTTGCCCCCTGGAAACTTGCTGGCTGTGCTAGGTTTAAGCTTAAGCTTGACTATCAGACGCTTAGCCTGTTGTTCGCGCTCAAGAATCTCCATGCTTTCGAGTTCTTCGTCGGTGTCAGGTGGTGTGGTGAGCGTAGAGGTGTCGGAGACATTACCGTCGTCTTCGTCTTCGGCTTGATCTTCATCTTCTTCTTCACCTTCATCCTCAGCTTGATCTTCAGCTTCAGCTTCATCTTCTTCTCCACCCTCATCACCAGCGGCAGTAGTATCGACAGCCGGCTCCCAATCTCCTTTGATATACTGTTCGATCTCGTCGTCCGTGATGGTAGGCATCCACGTATCATCCTTCTTGCTCTTCTTGAGCTTGGGCTCGAGTGCTTTCATACGATCTCGCAGGCCACGGATGTGAGTATCAGCACGGTTAAGGTACGAATTTAGTCCACCCGGGGGTCTGGTACCGAGACCCTCCTCTATGGGTTTGCCGCTCTTGTCCCGAATATCGGTCCGGTCCTCAAAGTAGTCGTTGAAGGCCTTGTAGATGAGTTCGTTGTGGGGCGCGACGAATGTGTCGGTCTTCCCAGTAGCAGCTTCCAGAAGCTTCTCGTGAAACAGCTCGAGATAGGCGGTCTCGAACGGAGTCCAGGGTGTGTGGGTGACCTTGGGAGGGAATTTCATGTTCTGGACAAAAATTTGATTGCGCCACTTGTTGATGTCTCTGATGTGGTCCTTGTTGTTCCAGTCGATATCAGTCGCTTCCCTCCTTTCGTATGTAAAGACTCGATCTTTCTCGTTCCTGTCATGTCGATGGTGGAACGTGAGTGTCAGTCGATTTGCCTGGTCCTTACCGACGACTAGCGTCGAGCGTTCGTCGCCGTCTAGAATTTCCCACTCGAAGTTGGCGTCTTCGTCTGGGGCTTTGACTGCTTTTGATCCGGGATGCGCCGGCTTCCTCGGCTTCCTGACGGGACTGTTTGAAGGTGGTGTGTCACTACCGCTCTTCTTGTTTCGCGGAGATGTGCGCGTGGGAGTGCCGCTTGTCTTGGCTTTCTTCGCAGGCTTTGGTGTAGTGGGTGCTTCGTTGTTCTTACGCTTTGGAGGCATCGCGGCGGTACTGGGTGGTGGATTGTTACAGTTGATAGACGTGAGCAGCGGGTATGAACCTGGAAAGCAACGGATGGGAAGCGGGGTATAAAGCTAATGGAGAATCGACCAGAGTGACTGAGAAGCCTAGCTTCTTGCTGTGGACCTTTCACGATTCGCCATTAGACCCTTGTGAAAGGTGTGAAGAACAATGTAGCCAGTTCCAACGATGGTCAAAGCTTGTATCCGAAAAGAACGACATAGTGAAGGAGAGCGTTTATCAATCATTGTATAATGAAGCACTGTTTCGGCCAAGCGATGGTACTTGCTAGAAGTCGATGTATCAAGATGTGGATGGAGCGCTTTGTGGTTTTCCGGATGGTGTATATAGGTCCAAATTTGAACGGTGAATCGCTGAAGTGGGCAAGGTTATGACAACGCGCGGAAGGCATCTCTTATCTCTTCCGGGATGAAAGGGTTTGCGAAGAACTCAAGCTTGCTGCTGTCAGTCGGTTATAATGATATCCACGTGGACCTAATTGAAATTTGTTCTTAGCAAAGTGCGAGACACCACGAACTGGAGCATAGTGGGATGTCACAATGATGATTAAGCACGTTGACACTATTGAATAGAGTTCTACCGCGTCCAGCAGTCGGTGTAGCCGCCAGGTATGATGTGTGGTACTATATGTCCAGCATATGGAAGATTTCGATCACGGTAGTGGGTGACGGAGATAACTGTAGACGAGCATCAGCGGAGAATACCACTGATCGTCGCGATCCAGAACCCAGACTACACCAGTACATCTAGTTCGGCGCGAGAGACGGAAAAGATGGGCAGTTCGTGTGGAGCAACTGTGCCGTAGCAAGAGGCGGTCTGCAGGGGCACTCGAGTAGTCTCTTGTTAATCCCTGGAGGTGTTGAGGTACTATTACCACCCGTCCCGGTTAAGCGATGCCAAGCACGACGGAGGAAGCTGCCGACTCAAGAGGGCATGGGAGGAGTGCAATCGCTCGATGCGGACAGAGGGGGTTGGAGGGAGGGAGGTCTTGGTGAGGAGGATGCGGAGTGTCGGCGGCGGTGATTGGCTCCGGCGCCGAAATTAGCGTGGGCGCGCATGTTTACGTCGCGTGTCCCTCGTGCACGCCATTTGCGCGTGCATGGCTGTGACAGCTGCCAGTGGCAGCGTCGTGACATCAGCGCTTGGTCGCGCAATCAGTGGCATGAAAGGCTCGATCCATAGGAAAGGCGGAGGTGAGGTCGGTGTAGGTGGGATGCGGGGCCAGGGGCAGCAGCTGGTCCCGCCGTAAATTAAGCAGCAAAGGCGAGTGTGGACCCTGACCAAGAGGGTCTAGCTGGCTGCGGGCCTAGTCCAGGGCCTCCTTGATGCTCCTTTCGAAGGCCGTTGGGGAAATCATTCCCTCTTTTGCGGTCCGTCGCGCTCTTTTCGTGCTGCCGTGAGCTGTGTTGCGCCGTCGCTCTGACTTTCTTCTGTTGCATGAATGCCGCCTGCAGAGTAATACCCAGAGAGTCACAGCGTGCACGACTCAAGCCGGCGCCAGCATACTAATTCCACTCAAGTGAAACACGCTCTACACCAGCACCACCGAACCGAGCGCCACAGGTAAACAGGTCTGTTCTTTCTACCTGCCGCGGCGGAGAGCAAATTTCCGCTCCGTCATATCGAACCACCGTGAAGACCGCAAACATGTCCAGCGGAAGCATCACCATGGAGGTGAAAGAAGAAGCCGTCGAGCGCGCGCCCAGGTCACACGTGGACAGCTCGCCGCTGCCGACAGACTCGATGGTCACAGTGCCCCTCTCCGAGACGGACGGCAGAACCCCAGAGGAAGAGGAAGGTGCGAGGGAATCGGTGATGCGGCCAGAGATTATAGTTGAGGAGCGAAGAGCATCATCACGAACCAACTCAACGGAAATCCGCAATGCCTTTGGACGCCGTGCGAGCCAATCCAGTGTCGACACACCCGCCCCGACCAGCCCTACCATCTCAGTGCGGGACACCGATGCACCCGTCTCCCCCAAGACTGCAGCGCCAGACTGTAGGGGGCGCCGTACTAGCAATGGCTCGGGAAAAAGCGAAGAGGTCGACTGGGCTGAGCTAGAGAAAAAGGAAGAACAGGAGCCCGAGGGCGAGGAGGAGGTGTGTAGCCCGGCCCCTGTGTGAACAACGAATACTAACATATCTAGGCCATGGCCCTGCTGCTCGCCCGACTGGAGCAGGAGAACGAAGCCATCCTCTCAAACTCAAAGTCCAACATGAAGGTCGCCCGCGCCCGCAGCCAGTCCCGGCCCCCCTCCTTCAACCAGCTCAAGCGCCTCGTCGCGGATGACACCGCCACTATGCGCTTCTCCCAGCTGCCCTCGCCGCCCCCCATGACCGAACTCGAGTTCTGGGCTGCCCTCGTACGCGATTACCCTCAGACCGTCCACAGACTGCCCACGCTCTGCTTGAATAAGATTCGGGGAGGCATACCAGCGCCGCTGCGGGGCGTCGTCTGGCAGAGTGCAGCTGGCTCGAGGGAGAAGCTGATCGAGGACCAATATGACTCGCTGTGCGGAGAGTCGAGTCCGTACGAGAACATCATCAACAAGGACCTGGGACGCAGTTTCCCCGGCGTGGAGATGTTCAAGGACCCTGAAGGCGAGGGGCAGAAGATGCTCGGCCGCGTGCTCAAGTGCTTCAGCTTGTATGACCACAAGATTGGCTACTGCCAGGGTCTTGGTTTCCTCGTTGGCCCGCTGCTCATGCAGATGGGCGACAAGGAAGCCTTTTGCGTGCTCGTGAGGTACGTCATCGCACTTCTCTCACAACGTCAGCGACTAACAACACCAGGCTCATGGAAGACTACGATCTGCGCTCGTGTTTCCTGCCGGACCTCTCTGGCCTCCATCTCCGCATCTTCCAGTTCCAGAAGCTGCTCCACCAACACATGCCTCAGCTAGCCCAGCATCTCGACGATCTAGAAGTGCAGTCCGCATATCTATCGCAATGGTTCCTGTCGTTCTTCGCTGTCACATGTCCGCTACCCATGTTGTTTCGCATCTACGACGTGCTATTTGCCGAGGGCGCATCCGAGACGATCATGCGGGTAGCCCTCGCGCTAATGAAGCGCAACGAGCAAAAGCTGCTGTCCCTGAGCGAGTTCGAGGACGTGATGCAGTTGCTTTTGGGGCGCCAACTCTGGGACCCATACGGGCGGAACGCGGGGTCGGCGGATGAATTGGTCGGTGATTTCGTTGGTTTCACAAACGACGTGACGCGCGAAAGGTTGCAGGGATTGGAGCAGCAGTACAAGGAGGCCCAGGAGAAGGATTCGTCCAAGCAGCAAGTCCAGAAATCTGCCACGAGCTTCCTGGGCCGCCTGTGGGGTCCCTCCAACTCTTCGACCAAGTCCGTTTCACTCAGCCCGGGTCTCTCCGCGCCTTCACGCCCTGTTAGCTTCCTCAGGCGCTCGGCGTCCAAGCAGAGTCTCGCCTCGACACTCAACTCTACTGCCGAATCCGATGCTTCTGCTGCGACACAAAGTACAGCCATGACGGATATTTCGCGCGCCTCGAATGGCGACGCGCTGTCGATGAAGTCGGGACACGGCTCCATGGCCATGGGCGCATCGTCAAAAGACCGAGACCTACACTATCAAATCGAGCAACTCCTCATGTCGGTAAGCCAACTACAACGCCAAAACAGCGAACTCGAAGCCGCCCTCCAAAAGCAGCGCGAAGACCGCAAAGAAGACCACCGCATCGTCCGCACCGTCGTCGACAAAGTCCGCAAAAAGACCACCACCCTCGCCGCACCCTCAACCCGTTCCTCGCGCCGCCGCACAACAATAACCTCTGCGACATCACTTCCCCCCTCCGACGACGCCCCCGCCCCCGAACTCACAGAAGAAGCCTCTGAAATCGTCGAAACGCTCGAATCCCGGTTTCCAGCCGCCACACTCCACCACCGCGCCTCCTCCATGTTCGAAACAAAAGCCCTCCTCCGCGACAACTTGTCCCGCACGAAAGAGCAACTCGCCAACGAGACCCTGCGTGCCAATGCCCTGGCCCGCGATTTGTCGGACCGCGACGCAGAATTGCAAATCGCACGTGACGCGCTCAAAGACACTCGGCACAGGTTGCAAGATAGCTACAACGCAAACCAGCGCCTCGAGAAGTCCATCCAAGAACTGCGCCAAAACGCGCGGAAGCAGTCTGCAGCTGCGAGTTGGACGGGCGTCGATCATAGTAGCCATGGGAATGCGCCGGATACGCCGCCCACACTATCGCGTTCTACAACGAGTGATTCTATCAACACGAGTGGATTGCGGGAATTACGGCTCGGCAGGACGAATAGCCAGAAGAGTGAGAGAGGAGGGTATTACAATAATTACAACACGACTGCGCCGCCGGTCCCGTTTTCTAAGCGGAGTAGTAGTCTGGCTACGCAGAGTGTGCTTGCGACTGAGAATAACTCGCCTGCTGATAGCGAAGCTCTCCTTTTGGAACTCGTAAACGCTAAAACGGCGGAAGCAGTTGCGCGCCAGGAGCTTGAGGAGATGAGGAGTAGGTTTGAGGGGATGAAGAGGGTTATGAGTAGTGGCAATGGGGCGAATGGTGGAGGCTACAGTGGGAACGGTGGGAATGGATCCCCGATGGGAGGGAGTCCCTTCGCGACGCCTACTCAAACGCCGGCTGTGACGCCTAGTCCTGTTCCGAAGGAACCGGCAGCGGGGACGGGGGGAGGATGGGGGTGGGGTGGGTGGAAGAGGACGGTTAGTAGTAATGCTGCGGGGGGCTCTTAGGCTGGGCTTTTCCTCGCGAACGGATGAGAGGGTGAAGAGGGAAGGGGAGGAGGGGTTTGATGTTGGTGTACAGTGTATATACTCATACAGTCTAGTCCTCGAGACTAGCACGACGCAGCGGATACCTGCTCTCTAGATAGATAGAGAGCAGGATTATGTCTTCTCAGGCTTCTTTCCTGCCACGGGTGGCAAGGGAATATATGTGCCTCAAATACGGGTTTAATGTCAATATTCCAAGGTTTTCTCTTCAAAGATATATCAAACGTGCCAAGTCATCTCATATCCCTCTTACCATGTTTACTAAATCAGTAGTACAAAAGCCCAAACCCCTCTGTAATTAAAGGGAAAGCCAAATATTGTTCGTTTCCAACACCTGCCACCTTACATCCCCCTCCCCCTCACCTCCCCCTCAACTTCCCCCGTCAACGTCCCCCTCCCACTACACCCACACCCACACCTAAACCCCCTCCTTCCCTTCCTCCCCACCTTTCCCCTCCCCCAAACCCTCCTCCTTCTTCCTCGTCTTCGGCACAGCCAACTCCCCCACCACCTTCTTAACACACGCCTTCCTCTTCCAACACCCCCGATACCACTCATCCAACTTCGCAAATCGAGCCTCGTCCCAACCCTCCCACTCCGCGATCAACATATGCAAGATAGGCCAGAGAAACGCATCCGCAATGCTGAATCTGCTTCCTGCGATAAAAGGGCCGCCGTTTCTTTCTACGGTGTCTTCTAGTCTCGCTAGTAGATTCTGCAAGTCTCCGTTGGCGACGGTGGTAGGAGTGGGAGTAGTGGGAGGGGGGCAAGTAGTATCCCCTCCTGTTTCCCTACCACCACCACCACCATCCTCGTCCGCTCGACCACTCCTCCGCCGCTTCCGCCAGACCGCCAGAATCTCTGATGTTAATTGTAGGATGGGAAACGCATTCGCGCTCACCAAATTCGCGCTATGGCTTCTATCGAGCGGGTGATATCGGTCTAGATACAGAAGTATACCCATTGCGCCATGAATCTCCGCATGCTGAACATCCGTATCACGGAACATAATCTGTCTGTCCTGTTCATGTTCAAACACCCTATCCAGATCCAGCACCGGTGGTTCAATCACCGTGTACGAGACTTTGGATTCCGACAGAAAGATAAGGACTTGTTCGTTCTCTACCGTATTGTTGGAAAGGAATAACAGGGGGGTTTCGGTGGAGGTGGAGGTGGAGGTGGAGGTGGAGGTGGGAGGGGAGTCGTTTAGGTGTAACACGTCGAAACCGTCGGCATACCAACTTTCCCAGTCAAACTCGCCAAGTTGGTTCTCGCGGCTGAAGGCCGTGATGAGGCGTTTCGTTTCCGCCTCGTCATTCGATATGATATCCGCGGCGTCGCGTTGGGTTTTCGAACTCGCGCCTTGGCCCCATATGATTGTGCTGCGGCAATCGAGGTACGTGGCTATGTGGCGGAAGGTGAGGCTGATGCGTATACCTCCATATGCGTTTTCAGACTCGCTGCGTTCGGCGAGCAGGCGCTTGTCGGGCTGGATGCCGTGGAGCCATTTTGCGTTTGAGAGCAGCCCGAGGGTGAACATGGAGTTATGGGGGAGGTGGACGCGCTGGGTTGAGCGCTCTGTAGCGGTACCGTCTGTGTCGTCTGCATCTTTTGACTGTGACGGGGTTTTCTTGGTGCGCAGCCGCATGGTGCGTTGTGAACCGAAGCTTATGTTGACGATGGAGGAGTGCTTTTCGATGTCGAGTGTTTTGTCAGAGTGCTCGGAGATGAAGTCGTTGCCGGAGCGGTAGAGTTGGATGAGGACGTGGTTGAGTGGGTGGCCGACGAGCGCCTCGGCGCGCTTTCGTATGAGGTGGACTTTGGGGGAGAAGCGTAGCAGGGGCAGGGTTTGGTCGGATGGGTGCCGGTATACGGGCATGGAGCCGTCGTCGCCGAAGGCGCCCTGGCAGCATACTAGACGCGGTACTTCGCCTTGTTGGTGGAGCATCTTTTGCCAGCGGACTTCGTTGTAGAGGTGGGTGAAGATGGTGTCTTTGAGTGGTGCAGATGGTTCGGTTGGGTGGATGAAGTCGGCGGGGAAGAAATCGTGGATGATGCGTGAGTCGCCTTCTGCGATGTGGTCGCCAGGTCCCAGGACAGGGAACGTTGCGAGTGACTGCAACTTGGGCGGCTTGCCCATCGTTGCGGCTTTTGCAGGTGTCGAGGTTGTTGATGGCGGATCGGCTTCTGGCGTGCTCACAAGAGGCTGTTCTGACTGTGCGGCTTCTACAATCGGTAGCTTGGTTTCCTTGTCGTCTTGCTTCGGAGTGGTTGGGGCAGGCTTTGCAGAACTGATGGACCCTCTCTTTGACTCAGACCCCGAATCAGACTTTGGTGCCCTAGTGAGTGACATGCGCACGCGATCCGAGAGTTCAGTCAACCTGTTCTTCTCCTTCTCATCACCAGCTTTCGCGGACAATGCAGGTACCGAGCTAGCATTCTTCAGCATGTGCTGCTTAATGTCCTTCTGCCGCAAATCTGCCACACTTCCGGCTTTCGCAATCTTGGACATTCGTTGAGGCTCAGTCGATGCGGACTGTGGTATGACTGTCGGTGCCGTTGTGATTGGCGGAGATGGATCTTTCGTATCCTGGTTTGCAGACGTACTCGGCTCGCCATTCTCCTCTTCATCTTCCTTCAATGCTTCTCTATCCTTCGCCTTCTTCTTGCTCTTCCTATTCTTCCTCATTCTAACCTTCGACTTCACAAGCTCAGGCTTGTCTCCTTCTGTCTTATCTTCTGCGGCACCTGCAGCCCTCTTCTCTATAATGTCCCTTGCGAGAGACAATTTGGCCATACGCTCCTCCATAGTCTGCTCGCTCTTCGTACCATCCGCAGGCGTTGACGTCTTTGTCGCAATTATCGTCGTATCCTCCTTGAGTATCTCTTCACTATTGACCAAATACGTGCTGAAGAAGTCTTCCATACGCTTCAGCGCCAGTTCATGTCGGTTTTCCCTGCGGAAACCCAAGCAATCTTCTATAACATGAATCTTGATACCATGTCGCGCTGCATCGATGACAGTCGCCAGCACAGAAACATTGGTGATGCATCCGCAGATGAAGAGTTCGGTAATGAGTCTTGCGCGCAATGTTATGAGCATGTCGGTGCCCTGGAAGGCGGAGTAGTTGGTCGTTTGTATCACAACGTCTGCAGGTAGCTCGATCTGCTTCGCGATGGCATCTGCAAACTCGGCGCCACGCGTGTCGGGCACGCATGCTGGCGTTCTCTTCTCGCTCTTCAACAGGAACAGCTCCTCGTCTTCTTCAGCCTTGGCTTTTGCGACTTCCTTTGGCAGCGTCTTTCGTCGCGCAGACACGCGTTTCAGCAGGGCTAGTGCGCGTTCCTTGTGTTTGGAAGATCTGGATGGCGCGGGCAGCGACGCTGCTTCCTTGGCTAACTCTTCCTCAGCTTCATTATTGTTTTCCTCGCCGTCGAGCAGCCCTTCTACCACAAGCGTGTCTCCTGCACCCGTGTCGGCACCAGTCGCGATGCGATCGGCTTCGTACAGCGTCTGGACCCAAATGACATTGCCGCTGAGCTCCCTGAATTTTGGAATCAAAGTCTGAATGCGTTCCAGAAAGCCCGTCTGGGTGTCAACCGGCAGTCGTCCTTCTGATGTCACAAAGTCGTTCTGGAGTCCGACGAGAACAAGGGCTTGGTGTGTTTGGAATTTGGGCTGGTTTTGGGACACAAGGTCCATCAAAGACGCCATGTTGGAGTTCATCGTGTCAGGAACGCGAACGGCTAGGGTTGAACGCGGAAGCGACAGGTCTTGGCATCAATGCTAGTGAGCGGGAGATTGCCAAAGACAAGGGCTTTCTGGATACGAAAGCGAGCGGAAGGCAATGGTTAGAGTATTGGTGTTTAGTTCAGACGACAGCTGATATTTGATCACGAGGTGCAAGCAGGGTTAGGGCCAAGAGGGCGTTCAGTAGATTGAGTCAAGTCGCCGCATCTTCGGGCCATGCAGGGATAAGCATTGGAGGAACGCGCTCCGGATGGGTTGCGCAGAGCGTCGAGAGCTCCAACAGAAAGGATTGGTAGTGGTTTGGAGGTTTCGACGGCCGCTAGATGGCCCCTCGCACATCCCCGCCACCATTAGCGCGGGGCAAGGACGGTACTTCTATGTCTGCGCCCATCTGCGACCGCGGACATGCTCACTCCGCAAGGGCTTTCCTCTCATATCCTCCACCATGTACATCTCCACGACCGCATCTCCGCGCACACGTGTATCTGCGCTGCGGTTTGCCCCTGGACTATAGGTCGGACGGTATAGCGCACAAGGCAGCAAGCCTAAATGGACCTCATTCTTCACCGCCAAACCGCCTGATGCTCTGGATGGTGTTCGGAAACTTGCGCTCACTTGTTGCTGAAAAAGGATGTGATCTTCCGCGAACCATCCGCCTTGGAGGTCTTCGCTGCACTGCCGTTACTCGTGGCACTTCTGGTACCTTGCTTCTTCGCGGGTGTTGACTTCTTCGCAGGGCTTTTGGTGGGCGAGACAGACGCGGTGGGTTTGTTGCGCTTGTGCTGTGGCTCAGACTCTGCGGTGCCATCATTCACGTCGTCGTGCTCTCGCTTGATGCCTTTTGGCGACGTCGCTGGCATGGGCAATGGCGCGTTATCTTCGGTACCTTCCACGCGGTCGGTCGTGACACGCGTCTCATCAACGTCGTGCTCGACCTTGATCTGACCTTTCTCGTCTGTCGAGGCGTCCAGATCGTGCTGTGCTTTGCCGACAGATTGCTCCTCCGCCTTCATCTCAGCAGCCTTTCGTTGGTTACCGAAGAAATTGGCAATGTTGTTCTTGTTGGCTGCGCTGTTGATTGGCACGAGAAAAGACGGCGAGTTGTTGCCAACTTTGCCTACGTCTTTGCTGACCGGGTAGCACTCCAACTCACCCTCGTATGGTTTCAACAGCGACTGCAGTTCTGTGCTCCACTCTGTGCGCGTCGGGTCCAGCCAGGTGCGGATGGCATCTGAGCCGTTGTCGAAGATGACGGGCATGCGGTCGTGCAGGAAGCTGAGCTGCTTGTTCGAGTCGGTGGTGATGACGGTGTAGGTGTAGAGCTTCTCGCTCGAGTCCTCGAACTGCACACAGTCCCATAGCCCAGCGAAGCACATGAGCTGGCCGTCCTTGCGCTTGGTAAAGTGTGGCAGTTTCTCCTTGCCCCCATTCTTCTTCAGCCACTCATAGAAGCCCTGTGCCACGATGATGCAGCGCTTCTTCTTCTTCATGGTCGTCCACATGCCGCGGTCTTCGAAGAGCGAGTCGTCGCGGCAGTTGATCGTCTTCATCTTGGAACCATAGTCGGGGTTGCGCTTCGTCCAGAACGGTACGAGACCTGTCGCATGCTGTCAGTGACGTACGAGGTCATAGGTGGATGTGCCTACCCCATTGCATAGACTGCAGTTTGTATTTGGTATCTTCCGTCGCGCCTTCCTCCTGGCCGCCAGTCTCGGGACCGTCCGCTCGGTATACAAGCCCATGATAGCCTGGGGCGAAGTTGTAGCTTTTGCGCACGTTGCTGTCGTCGTCGGGTGCCTCTTCGACTGGCATCTGCGACTGTTCGAGCTGCTGGCGGACCTCCGAAGGCCTCTGGTATCTTTGTCAGCTGTCACATTGTATTTCGCGTGACCACATATCCTCACCAAGGCCAGCGCATACCGTCCACACATGATTAAAGAGATTCAGTGCATCGTGGTGAGGCCTACGGGCAACGCGATGCGGCGCGTTGGTGATTGGCTACGTCATGACGGCTTCAGCCCTACGCGGAACGCACGCGACGGGCACTAAAAGTTCGTTCCGTCATGCACTCGCTCCACCAGCTGCCAGATGCCATCGCCCACATCTTTTTGCCTTTGCCCGGCGCACCATGTTGAGCAGGACGGCCCCCCGCGCCGTGCCCCGAACGAGCGCAATCGCACGCTGCGAAGCGCAAACCCCGCTGACACGATGCCGGCGGCCAGTACAGCAGCACCTGGGGCGGCGCTATGGCTCGACGATGCGGGAGCAGTTCCGGGAGCAATACCACAAGAGCCCCGTGCTGTTCCCCTTTGCGATTGGGTCCATTGCCCTCGTGGCCGGCATCTGCGTCTTGTACATACCGTGGTACTACAAGAACGTCATCATCAAGCCCTACCACAACTTCCCCGAGCCCGTCGCAAAGAAGCTGCGCAGAGCTCTCTTCTACAGCCGCGGCCAATGGCTCGACATCCGCGAAGCCAACAAGCACTTCCGCCAGGCGCTGGCCCTCGCCGACGAGATGGGCATGGATCCCTTCAGCGACGAGATCATGGGCGTCAAATACACCATCGCTGCGCTGTTTGAGGATGCGGGATACTACAGTCTGGCTATTGATGTGCTGGAGATTATGCGGAATGATTGTCAGAAATGGGTCGACGAGTTCTCGGATAAGCACTGGACGAATGGGAATAGAAGCAGGGTGAAGAAGAACATGGTGCAGATCAATCTGAAGCTGGGCCAGCTCTACGACGTGAGATATGTGAACGAGCCTGAGAACGGCGAGAAGAGACTAGTCGAGGCTGTGGAGAGCGCATTAAAGGAACAACAACGGCGGGAGAAGGACGGTGTCAAGAACGGCGAGGGCCCATGGCTCACCAACGACGAGTTGGGCGGCGTACTCGAAGGTAGGCAGCAAGAAACAATTAGATACCGCGTATGCCATGCTAACACAACTCAGCCCTCGGAACACACTACGAGCAATTCGACTCGCACTACCTCGCCGCCCCCCTCTTCGTCAAAGCCCTCCAACTCTGTCCACCAACCTCATGCCACAGCGTCGTCCTAAGTACGTCCCCCCACCCCTCCCCTCCTACCCACCTCCACTAACACCCCCCAGTGAACAACATATCCACCTGCCTGGCGCAACAAACGCCCCCCACCTCCTCCAACGCAATAACCCTCTCCTCCGCCCCCACCTCCTTCCCCGTCACAAACTCCGCGCCGCGCTCCCTCGCCATCGACCAAGCACGGCAATGGGCTGAACGCGCCCTCGCCCAAGCAGCCCAGATCAAGTCTTCTTCTTCTGAAAGGAATGAAGAATGCGACATGGGCTGTGCCGTTGCGACACATAACCTAGGCGAGTTCTACGAGATGGAAGGCAAGATTGGGGAGGCGAGGAAGAAGTACGAGGAAGCGGCGGGGTTGGCGAAGAAGATGGGGTTTGGCGAGGGGGTGGCGAATGCGAGGGCGGGGGTGAAGAGGTGTAGGGATGGGGAGAGGAAGGGGTGAGGAGGGAGGAATAGGGAGGTGTGGATGATTAGGTGCTGGGTAGTAGCGACGTGTTGGAGGGGGGCATGAGCGACCGTGCCATGTGCAATTATTCTTGTAGAACCAGAATTGCTGGTTTGGTTATCGGTCCAGGTGTGGTCGATAGTTAATCGCACTGACGGACTACTCAAGGGTGGTTTTGTCTAACCCGTTTCAGCAGTAAACGCATGTGGAGTCTTGAGCGATGCATTTAACGCCATGCCAAACAAATGTTGTTGTACAACTGCATATGTACCCATTCAATCAGGTCCTCTTAAAACGCAAACTATCGTCAACACAAGACCCTATCGTGAAACTAAATTCGTGTAAAGAACAAGATCACCCAAGTCTATATCAAAGAAAGTGGGAAAGTCAGACAAATTCATGCAACAGACTCATCAGACATAGCTATAACTACCACTAACCCCCCAACTTTTCGGGATTGGTTACAACTTATCTCATCACTGACCGCCTCGTGCCGAACATTGTCACACACCACCGCCGCACATCACCGCCGCACATCACCGCCGCACACCTCTTCTACTCACACCTCTTCTACTCACTACTCACACAGCTGTCCGCCTACCAACTGCAAGTCCCGCCACCACACCACCCCCACCTTTCTTCACCCTCTCCTTCTCTTTCTGATGCACCTCCCTCCTTAACTGCTCAATCTCCGCGTGCAAGCGCTCTGGTACACCGATATCTTCCACATGCTTACTGTGAATCCTACGGTTCGTGTTCTTGCCGTGACTTGCACTGTTGTTTACAGCGTGATCATTGGTGGCGTGCTTCGAAGCTGCAAGACCGGAATGCTTGATCGGCGTCGTGGAAGTTGCGACGGCGCGTCTGCTATCGCCGCGAGGAGCGGGTCTGCGTCGTTGTTGGGATGGGCGAGAGGGTTTGGTTGTGAGGGTTGTGGGCTTGGTGGAGGTAGGGATGGGGGTGTCATCTTCGGTGTCAGAGGCCCATGAAAGCTGGGAGTGGCGGCGGGTGGTGGAATCTTGGTTTGATGTCTTCTTGGTAGCGACGGCCTTTGGGGATGTTTTGCTATCGATCGGTGACGAGGGCTTGCACTCAAGGCTTGGAGATGATGGTGGCGAGGCAGAAGGGCGACTGGAGGAGATCTCCAGCTGCACCTCACTGGATCCTGCACTGGCTTCCGAAGCGCGAGATGACTCAGGGCTGGGTGGAGGAGCAGGATTATCGTCGAGATCGATGAGCAGATCTGATACTTGGCTAGCACGGCGAACAGATTCCTGGACTAGCAATGGCGGAGGAGTCAGTCGTCCTGATGTAGTCTGCCCAGGAGACTTGTTCCTCTTGAAGATACCACGCGGCCGCTGCACCTCATCCCCCAGCAGATCCCTCTCCTCACTCCTCCTCGTCCGAAACATCGAAGGGTCAGGAAACACTCTCGCTTCCGGCATCGCGCCATCCTGCTCTGCGTCCTCGTTCGCCGCAAGCCTTCGCTGCATCCAAGTAGGCGGCCTGGGCCCGATAGCAGACTTCTCTCTCCACCACTTCGGTATACCTCTGACGAAGCCCAGTTCACGCAGCTTCTCGATGCCGGGCATTTCGTGCTTGAACTTGCAGCCGATGGCTGTCCAGTCGCATTCGCCGGTCTTGATCCAGTGGGTGCAGTATTCTTTCTTGGATGGGTCGGGCTCGATGCCAGAGGGGTGGGGCACGCGGTAGCCGAGGCGCTGTGCATCTTTTTGGTAGATGGAGGCGAAGGTGTCGGTGAGTGGGGATGGGCGTTCGGTAGTAGCGGTAGGGGTTGGACGAGGTGGCTCTGGCGAGTTTACGATAGCTGGGAGGGTGTGGGAAAGTCGAGGAGAGCGAGTGCCGGTCACGGGCATTGTCTGCGGCTCCGCACGTACATGGTGGTCTGGTGCCAGGTATCGTGACTGCGTCGTTGTAGTGGAGCGAGGCGAGAAGCTGCTGGATGTAGGCGCTTGGATCAGGAGAGCCGAAGGGATCTCGTTCGTCTCTGAGCAAAGCTTCCAAGCCCCGTCTGAGATCTGGCGGTGGGTCAACTGGCGTGGGATTCCTTGTAGTTGGAACGGCAACTGGTCTACTGGTACCAGCGGGACCATTACGCTGCCGCGAAGAAGATAGTAGCGAAGTCCTTCCGGA
This sequence comes from Alternaria sp. BMP 2799, assembly GCA_023758145.1. Taxonomy (NCBI): domain Eukaryota; kingdom Fungi; phylum Ascomycota; class Dothideomycetes; order Pleosporales; family Pleosporaceae; genus Alternaria; species Alternaria sp. BMP 2799. The sequence goes on along the minus strand of JAFVLP010000010.1, from coordinate 196,179 downwards.
AGGGCGCAAGTGCTATAAGCTTGGGTGGCCATATCGACAACGTCCAGACAGCAAGAAAATGTTTGAAGACAGAGCGCGGTGATGAACTTGGTGTAGCTACTATACAAAGAGAGATGATTGAGATACGGCTTGGAAGGAAATACGAGATGCTGAGATCCGAACGGTTGTGTTCAATTATATTCGCGGGTGTGCGACTGTGCTCAAGACAGCAATTCGATGTCTCTACCCGACGCAAGCAGTTTGCCGGCATCTGCAACCTTGCTTACCTGTCTGGCAAGCCATTGCTACGAATCACGGTGTCTAGCAATGACCGGGAGAATGAATGGATTGCATGTGAGTTGGAGATTGTCTGTGGATCAATCAGGGAGGACACATAAGCCTACCCAGGGTGAGTAACGCGTCCTGGAAGTTTGTGATACCACGATCTGTCGCAACCCGTGCTGCGAAGAGGCGACAGGCTCCGCCATTGCGTTGGCACGTTGGAAAGCTGTGAAGAGAGGGTGAACAATCGCAGTGTCGATGATAGGGGTCTGTCCTCTTGGCTTGGACAGCACGCAATCGGCCCTAAGACATGGCGTAACGGCTGGCGGGATGGGGAACTGCGATGTCTGCGCTTGCGATGCCGAACCACTCGCTCTTCGCTCCTCAAAACGTCGAAGTCGTGATGCTATTGTGGCGATCGCGGTGACAATGACGAGTAGATTACAAAATTGAAAGCAGCCTTCAAGATGGCGTACCGCACTGCCATGTGGCCAGGCCAGGTTAACCCTTTCGCTCAACGGGTATCCCTGTGCCGATCTACCGCGGCACGGCAATTTCCGTCTTGCCCAGACCCGCCTAACCACGACTCCAAAACATTAGACTGCTTCAACCCGCGTTGGGCCATCACGGCTTTCGGATTCGGATCTGTGGCTTGGCCGTGGCAGCGTATGCCGTGTATCATCTTCTTCCCAGCCTGAAGCCGCCGCTAGGAGACTCCCTCCGCATCTCAACGGTTGGCCCTCCGGTTGGTACCGATGATGTCTGCACAAAGTCAATCTGCACATCTACCACCTAGGCTTCCGGCAGTTCACGTCTCGACCGAACATGTCAAAAGTTACTTGCATGATATTAACCGTGTGGCTTGTCCTGAGGAGATGCCTCCGTGTTGAGGTTGGCAGCTGAGGTATGCATGCTAGCAAGGCCCGCCATCGAAGTTACCGCTCTTTCGCAACGAATAGACCGTCCGGCACATCGTTCATGACTCGGTTAAGAACGCGGTCTTCAATAGTGGGTCGTTGGCTTCCACTGGTCTTGCGCGGCAGGGCTTCTGGCCAGTTTCGGAGACTACGCGCCTGGGACGACTGTCAACGGTCCCTATGCTCCAGGGTCTGCTAATATTGGAGCCTTCCTCGGCATCCCGTTGTTTGTCGACGAAAGTTTCCCATCGCGTAGGATACGGCCAGCAATTATTCGGATGAACGACTGTAGGTAGCTATGAGAGATCGCATCGCTTTAACGGAAAATCAACCAAGCTTCAATAGCCGGAAAGCATCTCCGACATGAGCAAAGACGACCGCAGTCCCGAAGTGTTCGCCGTGGCTGCACTGTTCTTTGTGCTCACATGGACGACTGTTCTCCTACGGATCTACGTACGCGCGGTATTGATGAAGACTTGGGGGAAAGATGACTCGTACATGGTTGCGGCACTAGTAAGTGGTAGTCTCGCGTTCAATCGGAAACTATGCTGATCAAGCTTGTAGTTGACGTTCACCGTGTATCTCCCATGTCAGATCATTGCCGCGATGCACGGAACTGGTCGCCATCGATGGGAGTTGAGCGATAGCGATGCGAAGACGGCACTCTTGGTCAGTTTAACACTCTTATCACATTATCTGACATCTGACTCGATACAGTTCTGGTACCTGTGTGAGCTGTTCTACGTGATAGCGAACTGTCTGCTCAAGTTTGCCATCGGCTACTTCTACCTGCGGGTCGCGATTGAGCGCTGGCATATTTGGGCTATCAGAATACTCATGCTAGGCACTGTACTATGCGGTCTTATCTACTTCTTTCTAGTCTTGCTTCAATGCATTCCTAGTAAGCATCATCCAAGCGCTCGTTGTCAAATTCGCTAATGGATCCAGTTTCGGACTTTTGGAACGTGCACCCAGCCTCAGACAGATGCATACACAACGGGCCAACTCTGGGGATTACTTATGCCCTCGCCGCCATCAACGCAATGGCTGATTGGGCATTCGGGTTGCTTCCTTTCTTCATTGTATGGGGCTTGGAGATGAGGACCAAGACAAAGCTATTGGTTGCCGGTATCCTTGCATTCGCAGCAATTGGAAGCACCGGTACAGCGATCCGTATGGCATACATTCACACACTCGTTCAAGGCCCCGACTTCCTATATGCTACCACTGACGTCGCCTTGTGGAGCACTATTGAACCTGGAATCGGCATTACAGCAGGAAGCATCGCGACACTCCGTCCGCTCGTTCGCCACTGTCTATGGAAGATGGGTCTAGCCGACGCACCTCGTGAAGAACGCGGCCGCAACTACTATCCTTCAGAACAAGGTGGTCTCTTACGAAAAAATCGGCGCGGATATCGCCGTAGCTTGAGCCCTTCCGATCTGGTGCCTACGATACCTGGCAATATGACTACTATACAGATCCACGGACCTCACGACATAGACCTGGAAGAGAACCTCTCTCCGCCGAAAATTGTCGTCACAGATGAAGATGTCCCGGAAACTCCAGAAGGCCAGATTATACATACGGTCACGGTTCAGCAACAATATGAAGGCCCTGCAAAGCTTCCTGAGGCACCGCCGAGGCTTCAACTGCGCGATAGCTTGAGACATAGTTTCACTCGCGGGAGTATCCTGAGCCCTGTATTCCGAGTGCCCGAGTGAACTCTCGCAATGAGTACCGTATGTCGCACCGCCATCTCAATTATCTCAGTTCAGCAAACGGGCCGCATTCTCACTTCAGGCGGTCAAAGACACCCGGCGATACGCCGTGTCATAAAAGCTATGTCTCATCGACTCGCTATGTCGCGGCGCTCTGACGGACACGCGTTCCAACGTCACTAGATCAGTCGTCAGAAGAATGAAAGCGTGAGAGCATCTTGGAGCGTGGCGTCACCTGCGCGAAACACATTCACCAACGCTGGCCGTCATTCACGTCACCCACAATTCTTATCCACCCGCCGCTCCTGAGCTCTCTATCTCACTCACGGTACCATCACAGTCTCAACAGTGTCTGTTCAGCTGTATTCCAGTACTTTGCTAGCAGCAGCGTATCCAAACAAGGTAGCCATACTGTAATCAGTATGGCTGAAACCCCCGCACCACCAACGGACTCCCCAAGCCAGTCTCGCAACCGCATTCCAACAACCAATGGCGAGCTACCCGCCTTACCACCCAACAAAGAAATCCTCACCTCTGCCATTCGCATGACAAACATCACCCGCTTCATCCACCTCCTCTCCCACGCCAAAGCCCTAATCACCCACCACGGCCCCTACACCACCCTCCCCGCCACATCAGTCTTCACCTGCTCTCTTAAACTGCCTAAACGATCTCCTACCTCCTCGCCATCACTCACATCCCTCGCCCTCTCCCTAGCCGCAGCCCAAGACAGCACCTACAGCGCCCAACCACCCAGCCGCACAAAATCCGACCTCGACTTCTTCACCCTCCTCTGGGACAGTTCCATCGTCGTTCTCGAAGAGATCCTATCGATAGGCGATCTACCACAGGAGTCCTTCGGCTGGGGCATCTTTGGGCTCGCGGCGGGGTACATGCATCCGCCCTCCCCTCCCCATGATCTCAGTCAGCAGAACATCTTCATGCGGAACAAAGCGAGGTTGCACGCTGCACTGTGTATGATGCCAAGTTTGGAGGGGCCGGCCGGAAATGGGTATAGGATGAGTGGGCGGACGACGACGGAGGCGTTGACGAGGGCGCGGAGGGATATACATGTTCTAGGCCATATTCTGTTGGATGAGTTTCGGAAAGGCGGGTGGAAGAGGGTTAGGTGGGGGAATGCGGTTGCGGTTGCGGAGAGGTGGGTTGGGGCGTTTGGGTTGGGGGGTAGGGAGGTTGAAGGGTTTGGGAGGGTGGTGGTGGTGAGGGAGGATGGAGAGAGGGGAGAGGGGAAGAAGGGGAATGGGAAACGGGTTACTTTTGAGTTGAGTTGATGGCTTGAATGAGGAGAAGACCGATGGTTTTGATGTTCCAGAGTAGTCAATCAGAATATGATATACTCATCTAGAATCCTTCATCATACCATCACGCCGCGACTGTCACTGAAATGGTGCAATTTGAATCGTCCTTTCACTGGTAGTCGGTCCCTCTCAACGTGGTCAAATCTTGGAAGGCACCGAAAATCCTCCAGGCACCGGATCTTCGCCCGTGCAGCGGTCTCAAAGCGCATTGACGCGCTTCTTCCGCGCCTCCTACCTCTACATAATGCCCGTCACACTTCTAGAATCACTCAACGCTTGTTGCACCTTCTTTGAAACCGCTCAACCACAATCTTGCAGCAAACAAGTCACTATGACAGAGCACGCGCCCTCGCCAGCCACCAGCAATCCTTCTCTATCACGAAAGACCATGCAGGGCCCTGGAATGGTGGTACCCTGTCCGGTAGTCCAAGACGCCATGTTCTTCACCCTATTGAACCGCGACGTCCGCATGAGTATCTACGACTTCCTTTATGAGTGGCTCCCGCCTCTACCGTATAAGAAGCGCTGGCAGAAGGAAGATGATTGTCGTGGTATGGTGCTGGCTTGCAAGCAGGCTAGCCTGGTAAGTTGTTGCTTTTGAGGAAGCGCACGTCATTCAATGGAATGACTGAACGTGCTGGAGTCTACGTTGATGTCTTCACATTGAGATAGTCTGCGGGCCTGTTCAGGTTTCCTTTGTATGGAGTGATTGACTCGATAGGTTTTGATCGCTAACATAACGCAGGAACTTTCTGAAGCAGCGGCTCGTCACCTAAAAGCATTCTTCGACAAATTCTCCAACGACTTTGAGCAAGAGTGTAGGCATCCCATCCGTCTACACGGAAGTATCCCGCTTCATCAGGGGTGGCAGTCGTTGCGTACAGTCACGTTTACCATGGACATCAGCTTTTTCGACGAGGCTCTCGCTGAGCTTGCGATGATCCCCGAGGCTGAGAAGGATAACTGGCGCCGTGAAGAAGCATCAGAGGACCTCAAGCTGCACGCCGGTACAGGTTGGAGAGGCGAAATCTCACAATGGCGCGCATTGCTGCTTCATCCATTCGACAAGGTCACCTTATTGATCACCGATGCGTCCAAGGATGTCGACGACCTTACGAGCACCCATATCGAAAAGTATCTCAGCGTTATCGCCATGCTGCGAGACAGTCTGAACACTCTAGGAGAGAACTGCGGGCACGACTGGCTCATGTTTCAAAACTCGCTGGATTGGGACGCCATCTGTGAAGAAGAGCACGAAGCACCCGATCGCTTTTTCAACAAGTATGATGAATATGACTCCACGCCAAAGCGGAAGTGGTACAAGACCGCAGAGCTCTTCCGCTTTGCGCGCGTACAGCACGAGCGACTAAACGATAGGGGAATGAGGAAATATATCGGGAAACAAGCTGCTCGCGACTACATTAGAACGGGCCAACGTATCCAAACTAAGCAGATCTGCTTCGCTTGGAACTTCCTGCCTAGTACTAAGCCGGCTCCCAAGAAACTTGTTGGTAAGATGCACACTTATACCGCCCAACACGCGGAGCAAATGCGTAGGAAAGATCAGCTTCGCCAGCTCAAATATGAGAATATGTGGCCGCACAAGTACGAAGTAGCTGCTGCAGATGGATTAGTTGGTGAGATGGGTATCCGCCATCCCAAACGCTGGGTCTTGGCGAGTGAAGAGTATTGCGAGTACTATGGTTTCATGGGGCAGTTGAAAGAGGCGGAGGATGTGGAGGGCAAGGGTATTGGGATGGCGCTGTGGAGGGCGAGGCCAAAGGCCAAGGAAGCGGACGCAGAGGAAGGGGTTGAGGGAACTGCTGAGGTACAGGCTGAGGAGGAGATTGACGAGAGAACCCAGGAAGAAGTTAAGGAAGACGTTGTAATCGAGGTCGAGGAGGAGATGTGGGAAGAGTCTGAGTCTGAATCTGAGGATGAAGAAGATGACGAGGATGAGGATGAAGATGATGAAGATGATGACGACGAAGACGACGAAGACGACGAGGATATAGACGAAGATAGCGAGGGCGAGGATGATGACGAAGAGGAAGATCAAGTTGAGGTTGAGGACGAGGATGGACCCGGTTTCCAGGCTGTGATTCGCGGTGGGAAACAAACCAAGATACACGATTACTGGAAAAAGATATAGCGTAGCAGGGCATGATGATACGATGGCGGAGGTGGGACGCTTGCTACAGTATTCAAAGATCTTCCGAGACTTGATTCAATCCTCCCGCACACGAGGGTACAGGCGTATCAATTGATCAACGCAATAGATACTAGGCCACCATCTGTATCGAAGGCGCATATCCTTCTTCGGCGCGAAATCAAACCTTGAGGGGAAACGATTGCAAGGCTATGTTGGGTCAGCGCGTGTATCGGACTTCACGATCTGATGTGCTTTCCTTGGATGGCTATCCTTTTCCTGCGAGTCCTTCACAAAACAGAATCCGCATCATCGGCTAGCCGGCTTCATACCAAATAAACAGGGTTTTCCAATTGAACGAGTGTGTATCTAACAACCTCCCCTTCTCAGATCCCCACTCCCCCTTCTTCCCCCTGATTCCAAAGTATCTCTTCATCCCCTCTAGCTACGGTAGTTAACCGTCACATGGCACTTATCGCAGTTACCAGTTCCATAGCTGCCATGCGACTTTCCGCAGTGAGCCAAGATATACTCCGCCTTGTCCTTGATAACCTGACCCCGCACTGCCTGCTGACCAGAGCCGTTGGTTGCGTACTTGATGAAGCAGCTGCCCTGCGAGAACTCCTGCTGGTCGTTGTAGTAGGCGTTCACGTCGATTCTGGCGATGCCGACGTAGCATTCGCTTAGGTTGGGGGAGCGGCTGGAACCGTCGCAGCTGGAAGGGTGGGTTAGAATGGGTGATGATGATGGGGGGAGGAGAGGTTGTTGTATGAGGGGTGGTAGGAAGGGGAAGTGGCTTACTTGTCGGAGTAGGCCAAAGCAGTGCTGCTGAGAGCGAAAAGAGCGAGTGCAATTTTGGCGAACATGGTTGCGGAGTGTTTCTGAGTGTTTTTGATGGTAATGGATGGGAGGTTGATGGGTTTGATGTCTTTAAATCGTTGTGCGGACGCGGTATTTATAGACGAAATGAGTGCGTCCAGAAAGACTTATACACGCCACCCTCTAGCTGAATATACCACGCTGTCCTTACTATTTTGAGAGTGAAGATACCGGTGAGGGTGCGTCGATGCTGATGTGCATGATGGCCTGAGGCATGCGTGTTTGGGATGAGGCCCCCCATATGCTCGATGCACAAGCTTCGGCTACAACTCCGATCTGGAGATCATGTTCCTAACATGTAGGTTGAGAGCTCCAGGATCTATTTCCCCTCTTGGTGTGAAGAGTAACCACCCTATGAAACCTCACACATCACGGCCCCGGGGGTCTTCACAGCGGGCGTTTTAATAGAAGCTGGGCAGCCTGCCTTGCGAACCTGAACCGGTACGCAGTAATTACAGCTCTGCGTCTTGGATTGCACGTGAGATTCCGTAGCACCTTGCCAACGAGAGATGCAATCGGAAGCTCCTCCGCCACTACGCGAAAGCGTACAGACGTGTCGAGAGATCCGCCCACTTCGGGTAATCCGGGAAGCGCCGATCAGGAACGAACGCCTGATCCGGTCGATCGCAGAACCTAGCATCAAGAAGGCGCATTAGTTCTGGGATCCTCGAGTTACAATATGGTAATATGATGCAAGTAAGCAGGAAGCACATCGCCTCTCGTTGGCCAAGTTGGTAGTGGAAGGTGGTGAAGGTTTGCGGGCCGTAGTGTACATGCGGTACAGCCTTACGGGCGTACGGCCCCAGCATTAGCTTGCTTTATGTGCATTAGTATCCGTCCAAAACACGATAAGCTTCCGAAGGGTCCAAAAGCTTATGGCGCAGATGGGCCACGCAGGCTGACGTGAAGCAGTTACTTTTGCAGCAACCTCATTGAAGAAGAGCATGAGATTGAGTTAGACCGCGATCTGGTCTTCGTCTATGCTGGCCACCGAAGCTTTGCGTCAAACTCATGGTCGTACTGATATCCAAGTAGAGCTACCTAGGTATCATAAGCCTTCCAAACAAGCTACGGAGAAGCATTGCCCAGGAACGGCTAAACGAGTAAACGAGGGGCGCGAGGTGATGTACACCAAGGCTATCGTGTAAAAGGCGGGGAACCAGGCGCTAAGCCATCTGAGTGGATCGTGAGGCACGCTTTAGTACTGAATAGTTAGGTGTTTGTGACGAAGAGGCCGCAATGGGCTGTCATCCCGTAACTAGCTGGCAGGCTGCGGCAGCGCGGCGCCATACTGGCGTTGTAGACTAGAAACCATTTCTAGAATGAGCTAGCATAAACGCAAAGTATGTGGGCATACCGTACGATTAGTGATGGAGAAGCCGCCCGTACCGAAGCCCCGATGCGCTCATACCTAACCATGAGACATGCCTTCCTCCGTGTGATCTCAATTGGATTGGAAGTCCACCGGTATCTCGTTTCATTCGCCTCTTCGTGCAGATCGGGCTACACGGAACGCCTATCCTTTCTCTCGGGTACCAGACAGTACACATTCCAAGCCAGAAACGGACAGACGTAGTCATGGTAACATCGACTTCGGAGGAGCGCCGCATATACAGTAGAAAGCCTTGTCCAGAAACGGCCGCATAAGACTGCGATCGTCCAGCCCAGTTGCAAAAATTAGCAACGCATTCGTCCTAATGCAATGCAGTGAGGCAAAATACAGCTGTACGGCGTAAGCAGCCCGTACGTGCAGTGCCCCCGTTGGCCAAACCCACCGCCGTGAATGGTGAAGATTCCGGAGCCGCATCACAGGCTTACATTTGGAACCCTGGGCAAAAAGAGTAAAAACATACAACAGCGGGGATTCGCTAGTGGTCACCCACCTAACTACTAATCCGCCGGTATCTTGCTTAAGTACCGCTGAGCGAACGGGAAGCGCTGAGTTCAAGATCCTATGGTCGTATGTGCAAGATCGTAGTGTTGAAACGATCTTGATCTCGGTGCATGGTCGTTAGTAAGAAGGAAACCACAGCCTTGTTCGGGTGAGCTCGATACATGATACAGAAACGCCACTCAGCCTGATGCGGCTCTTGAAGTTGCTTCTGCATGGGGCGGACCCATTATGCCTTGCCACACCGACATTTTAGGAGTGTTATTATAAGACATTTGGACAAGCCTTGACCAGATGCGGCTGCATGAGGGCATGAGGCTGCCAATGCCAAGTACGTCTTTTCTCTAGCGCCCACCAGAGCACTTTAATGTGTAGGTACAAGCCGGTTGTAAGACACCAAATGCGTTGGATCGATCTAGCGGGACGCCTTAGCATATAAAGTTGGGTATTCGTGGTCCACAGGAGGTAATTGGTTACCAGGTGGCGGCGGCGCGGCACGACACGATATTGTAGCCTGGGTCAGACGGAGGATGGCGTCCCGCCTCGTACGATTCGTGAGGGGTTGGTTTCATGGGTATCTCATCTAATTCGTCTCTTCATGATGCTAGGACCATACTGATCACCTAGACTATCTTCTCAGCCTTCCAGCGCCTTTGTCCGTCCATTCCTCTTTCTCCAACTCTGCACACCTCTGTCAATCTCATCTCTTGTCACACCGTCTTTTATAAGCTGCATAGTCACACCCAGTACCTCCACATTCTTGTTCCTGCTCTCATCGTCGAAGAAAAGCATCTCCTCGTACTCGATCCCGCTGTCTCTATGTATCCTCTGGAAGTGCGTCGTCTTGCTGCCGGGGTATATTTGCATGTGATCGAAGTATTCTATCGCTCGTGAGGACGATCCGTTTGCGCTGGGTATCTTGAGGAGCTTGAGCATTTCGCGGCCGAGATCGGGGGCGCACGTGCGCGAGGCAGCGGCGATGAGGATGTTCTTGTGTTTGAGCTGTCGCTACGTCAGCTTCGTCATGGAGTCGATGGATATCGAATCATCTCACTGCTTCTAAGACGCCGCCAACATCATTGTAGAAGCCGAAGCCCTCGCCATATTTGTCCTTGACCTTCAGGCCGCCTTCGACAGGCTTCAGCGGAGGCGTGACGTGCGTGTCAACCCAGAAGGGCCATAGTGTGTAGTCGAGATCGAAGACGACAATTTTAGGCAGCGGTAGTCCATCCGTGAATGTTGATGGCCATTGGACCTTTTCTGGGAGTGTTGTGGTGGTGGTCGTATCGGTGGATGCCGACGAGGTCGCGCTGCGGCGGGGCATCGTGGCCTTCGGTATGGGTGGGAAGGGCGCTTTGAGGAATAAGGCCAAGACGACTGCAGATACGACAGCAGTCAAGAAGCGTGGAAAGGCCAGAATGCAGGTGCGCAGGGTGACTGTGAAAGCTGTTGCACGTGGCGCGCGTGGCAGAAAAAAGGCGATGACGTAGACGCGTAGAACTGCCCGATTGGGCGAAGGCACGTGAGAACTCCACGTGAGAACCCCGTGGCACCCGTGGACGCAACAACATTAAACACACCTCACTACGACATACCACGATCGATCGTTCACTCGAAAAAGCAATTTTGCTCAAAGATGGCATCGGCGAGTTTGCTTGTACTACCACAGTGCCCGCTGTACCGATTGGCCGTCGTGAAAATGGGAGTGTTGACCTGTATCACATATCAGCACCCATTGGCATCACTGCATCATGTAGATGTTCACGATTGCTGAGTGCAGTTCCGACGCACCCCTACATAGCACATGCACAACACGAGGAAGATGATGGTCTCGACCACTAGCGCAAGCATCCGTGAACTGCCGATGAACTCATCGCCTGGCTTGACCAGGACCATCCTGAACCTTGTCCGGCGCACCTGCAACCTTAATCCAGCTCTAGCTATTTTGATACTATTGCCAAGTGTATCAGGTCTCTTCGGGGCTAAGCGCGCGATGCGCTCGACAACAAGAGGTACCTCGGTACCCGGAACCAGCGCGTTACGGACGCTCAGCACCCTTATCGCGCAAGTCCAGAACTAGATATGCAGCGCGATGGATGCAAAACACCGAAACATGCAACTGTGCGATGACGATTGGGATGATGGCCGTCTTGCATGTGTTAAAATGGGTTGCGCTGCACACCTTCCGTTCTAGTCGTCCAGCCACTGCCAGCCCCGCAAATAACGGGCAGCGGAAGGATTCCCGCCTGACTTCTGCCTGCGTCAACCTCTACACAGCTTTCTCGAGCAATGTCGCCGTGATCCGACCACCAACGGGCTTCAATGGCGGCGACCTGTGCTCGTCGTACAATTCTTCACCGCGACCAGGAACAGCACCAGCTCGTCACCACCCCACGACCCGCAATTGCGCAGCCTCCGCTTCTGCGAATCAAGGCGCGCCCCATTGAAATCCAGCGCAACAACGGGTGACACCACGCCAATCACTCGCCACAATGGCCGACTTCCATGAGACAAGATCGCCCCTGACAAACGAAAATGTCCAAGCATGGGCGCGTGCGAATTTTGCCGCGCCCTTTCGCGCCCTGCCACGCGCCGCAAGACTGCATTGGATCCAGTTCGACGAGAGCTTCACCATCAGCAGAGCCATCTGGCGCGGGCTCGGCCGCTCCACCCACAAGCAATTGCTTGTCATCGGCGGATATGCGCCAGGCCCCGCGGGCGACGACGATGAACCCATAGATCGGGTCACCGCGCACGTCCACGAAGATGAGGCCGAGGTCAGCTTTTATCGCATTACCGAGTTGGAGGACGGCGCACACGAGTTGCAAGCTGTGAATAGTACCAGTACTGTTGCTTTCCATGCGCCTTTTTGTGATGTTGGAGACGATACCGGCGGCTCCAAAGCCATCCATCGTGTGTCGGCCCTCATTCTCTACTATTTCTTGGCTGCTGGCCACGTGAAGGAGTTATGTCGGACGAGATCAGATCCTACAATGTTTACCAGGAATTTCCGAGACGCATGTTTGTGGGTGCAGAACGAGGGGGAGAGACCATTGCTGCCGCCGTCTAGGAAATCGGAACCGAGTACGCCCATTGAAAAGGACTCGATCGCTGTTCGGCCAAAGCGATCATCTACCGTCTGTACGTCGATGTTGATTGTCATTTGGTTGATAATGTACTGACTAGAGGCAGCATCATTATCCAGATCCATACCGGAAGACATCCAGGTCCAGCCGCCATCCATCAAACGCGCAGCAACCGACAACTTGAGTGTCAAGATCAAACGCGAACGCGATGAAGACTACCCCAGCATCGCATCGGCTATTCGACCAAAGAAACACCGTCGCACCGTCAGCGAGCAAATCGTGCCGCCCTCAAATCTCAAAGACTCGACTTCCGTCCCATCACCATTATCAATCCTCAGCCCACGCAGCCCAGCACCAGAGCGCGTAAATCGTGCATTAACAGATCGAATCCAACACCTCAAAGACGAAAACGCCGGTCTCAAAGCCTCGAATACCAGCCTAGAGACCGAAAAGACCGACCTCCAAAAGCGTATGGAAAAAGAATCCCACGCCTACCGCGGACTACAAATCGAATCCGACGCGCTAAAGAAAGAGTCTGAGAACATGAGAAAAGAGATGATGGCCATGAAAGAGCGGTTAGAATCCGTCGAAACATCAGGCGAAAAGCTGCGGGTGGAAGTAGACCGGTTAACAGCCGTAGAAGAAGCAAGCAAAGAACTACGAAAAGAACTAAGAAATGAAGTCGAAAAGCTGAGAGGGCGGGTCGAGAGAAGCGAGAAAGAGGCTGAAAATGCGAAAGAAGAGCTGCTGGCTGTGAGGAGAGGGTTGACGAAAGAGCTGGGCGAGGCGGTCAAGAAGTGGGGTGCATAAGCGACGAACGTGTTGGGGAATGCGCTGGCTGTTGATTACTTTTTGTTCCTTGTCAGATGATTTTGGCGGACGGCTTGTGGAGGGAAGTTGTACATGACGTGCAAGGATGAGTTTTAGGGCATTTTCTTTGGTTTGATGAAGAAGCGGCATCCTCGGCGTATTATTCGGCGTCTCTATTTCTCCTTCGATAGCGTTGAGGGCAGCTCGCAATTTCAATGGGATAGCACAGCAGCGGTGTTTTCCGGGCTTGTATTGGAATGATCACATGTTTGATGGCTTTGTTGATGCTGATATTGAGATGGTGATGGAGGGCTGAACTCTGGTGACGTTCCATCAACAGCTTCGTCTCTCGCGTTGACTAGGATCAAAAAGGCTTGCTTGCAATGATCGATACTATCGTTTATTCCTGCTGTTACAACAGAAGTATAATAGCCCATGAACCCAATTTCTATCCACGTAATACATTATCGCAACGCATCTAAGGGAAATACTGGCAGCCACTTCACAGAGTATATCCCCAAAAAGCCGAAGAAGCTATATTGCCTTAGATCTCGAGAACTTATATTGCTGTTGTTGAAACGTTGACTTCAGCGCACCTGCTTACTTGTTCCATGGCATGAGATCGGCGAGAGACTCATACGACACAGATAGCTGTGAGATGATGAACATCAGACCTCGAAGTTGGAACAACGCGCCTACCCAGTACGACATAATAATTGTTTGCCGTAAGCTGCAAGGCATTGGCGTCTCATTGAGAACCAATGTTGGGTTCGACGAGTGCTGAGACTGTCTCAAAAGCGCTGGTTTAATGCAGGTAAATAGCGAGATGAATCTCGAACGCAATATACGAGTAGAGCGGCGCGCACCCCATTACATCGACCCCACGACTCTTCAACAGCAGGCTAGTATGTTGGTAGGGGTGGGGATTACAATTTGTGCCGGCCGAAGGATGCAGGTGGGGCGCGTCCCTGCCGCATATGTCAGCACCACCCACCTTGACCTCGGGACTACCTAGGTATCTTGAGCTTGTCACAACCAGGCTTCTTTTCCACGCCACCCAAATACTTGTTTGCCTTCAATTTGTCCCGAGCCAGCTGTCTCGTGAGTGTTACAAACTCTCATCTTCGCCTTCAGACAAGCACCGGATGGCGGAGCAGGTACCTGTGGGTGTGCTTTGGTGCCGCCAGTGCAACAAGCCGTTCACCAAGCGTCAGTGTTCTTACCATGCTCCTGGAAGTTTGCGACAACGATCATCGAACTGACCGTTCTCGAAGAATCATCATTGAAACGTCATGGTTACTATTGCCGGTCCAACACGAGAGCCTCTGTCCCGAGACGGCGATCGTGCGCGGCCTGCGTAAAGGCAAAGACCGCATGCGATAATGCACTACCAGAATGTTCGCGCTGTACCCGAAGGGGTCTCATGTGTCACTATCCTTCCAGATCTACAAGGCAAAAGCGTGATGCTGTGCTTCGTGCTACCTTCGACGACCTGGATGATCCCCTTGACGGTCATGCAAACTCGATTGTGCCAACTGTAGCCGAGCAAACTCAGGGTCTTCCGGTCACTACATCGGCCAGCAATGACCCCGTGTTCGAAGACCTACAGTGGAGCCTCGACGATATGACGGCTTTTGACGACTACATGATACCTACGCCTCAGTCGGCTTTCCCTTCAGTCACATCATCTTCACCAGGATCAGCCAGCCCGACGACCACTACGCCTCCTTCATCGTTGCTGGAATTAACAGGTCCAATCTCCGACGGACAGGATGAGGTTACTCGTCAGCGGGAGCGGCAACATCGAACCCAGAGACAACAATCGTTGTCCTTTGCCATCTCACCTGGCCCCAGTTTGAACGTCAGATCAATCATACAACGGCCAAAGATGCACCACGGAGCGGAAAGAGCGGCCAGTCTCATCTTCTACACGTTAAAGTCCTATCCGCTGATGCTGCAACAAAATGACCTGCCACCTTTCATACATCCAAGCTATGTGTCGTCCACGGATGAAGGGACAACAACAGAACCGCTTGAGAATTGCATCGCGTTGCTGCACATGATGGCGAACCGAGTGAAAGGCAGCCGAAAGCTCTTCTGGCGGAACGTGAGAACCGAGTGTGAACGCATCTGTGACCAGAACCAGACACTCAACAGATGGGAGCTACTGGGTGCTATGCAAGCTCTTTCGGTCTACATTCTGATTCGTATCGACGAAGGCGAGACTGAGCATAATAATCTGGACTATCTTTTGGAGAGGGCGGTTGTTGTGAGTCCACTACATCGGTACGCTCAAGGCATGTCTGACGACGTTCGTTCTAGCTCGTCGCGATACAACTCTCTCGCAACGATTTTGGTTGTCATACGCATAACGTACCATGTCGCAGCAATTCGACTAATAGCTGGCAAGACTGGGTTTACAAAGAATCCAGGCGGAGGTACATTGATCATTCCGACGGCTGTTCCAGGTTCTCTCAGTAACACCCATGATAGACTGGCGGTAATCTACCGCATCCTGAACAAGCTCGTCTTCTTCGACCCAGCAGCCATGTGCGACATGCCTACAGAATTCGTAGTTGCGCCTCTGCCCGCGAGACGGCAACTCTGGGAAGCACGGGATGCAGAGGAGTGGCAAAGGCAACGGCAGAACGAGCCGCGAGAAGAGGCATCCTTTGCGCTGGCTGTTAATGGTGAGATTATGAAGTTGGACCAGCGTCAATTGTCCTGCCGCGATGCGTGGTTGCCATACATTCCATCAAATGACGAGATAACATCTCAGATTCATACGAGTAGAGCTAGTCGTAGTGCAGCCTGTTGGGCCGAATGGTGCTCTGGTATGGACAGCATGGGCGGGTTGATTATGCTCACGGCCTCAATGGCTTAGCGACATGGCTTGATGGATTGTACCGAGTTATACCAACATTGAGATATCAATGAGTATTTGCGTACAAGTATGCACGGCATGACAACCGGCGAAAGCGCCACCCCATCCGAACTGAATCAGTGCGGTCGGATTTCACTAGTGTCGGGCGGAACAAATTGTACGTCGGGATTCGTGAACTCCGCCGTGTCTCTTTCCCCGACCTGGGTACAAGAACATTATAAGGATGATGGGTCATCCTCTCCTAAGAATACCCAAGATATTCGCACCTTTCCAAGTGGTATCATTCGCAAGCCACCCAGCAATTCATCCTGTTTCCCTCCATCAACTCTCAATCACATCATCATGGTATCCTCCACTCCTCCATTCCCATCTCCAGTCCAGCGCTGGCACAACGCCGCCCAACCCGCCGGCGACCCCAGCCTTCCAGCCCTCTCCCAGAAAGGCAAATCTATTCTCGTGACTGGAGGAGGCAACACCGGCATCGGAGGAGAGACAGCACGTTTCTTCGCCCGCGCAGGTGCCGCACGTATCGGTCTGCTAGGACGCCGCGAGGGTCCGCTGCTCGAGAACAAAGCGCTTATCGAGAAAGAGTGTCCTGGCACAAAGGTCTTTATCCAAAGCACCGATGTCACGGACGAGGCGTCTGTCGATGCGGCCTTTGATAACTTCGCTGAAGAGGGCAAAGTCGACACGCTCATTCACGCCGCTGCGGGCATTGGTCCGACTGAGAACTTCGCTGAGGTTGACGCGCGCGAGTTTCTTAAAGGTGTTACTGGGAATATTGAGGGTTCTTTGTGGGTCGCGAAAGCTTTCATACGCCATGCTGCACCTGATGCGCATGTTGTTGCTATCAACTCCTGGGGCGCGCATTTGAGTCTAAACGATGCTTACGCCTCCTACTGCGTTGCGAAGATGGCTGTTTACCGCTTGTGGGACATGGTACTCCTTGCGAAACCTAATCTCAGCGTCTTCCATACCCAGCCTGGCGTTGTGTTGACGGAGATGAACCGTAGAGTTGGCGGAGCAGATAGCTTCAAGCATGTCAAGACTGATGATGGTAAGTTCTGTGACTCTACTGCAGACTGCGATGAGACTAATCGATTTGACGTAGTCACCCTTCCAGCAAGCTTCAATCTGTGGCTTTCAACCCCAGAAGCTCGCTTCCTCAAGGGCAAGTTCTTGTGGTGCAATTGGGATATCGACGATCTCAAGTCTCGTGCCGAGGAGATTGAGTCGGGGAGGTTGCTCAATATCGACCTCAATGGATGGCCATTTGGGGCGACTGCGAACTAGATGATGATAGCGAAGGCAGAAAGTGGTAGCTCTCAAATTAGAAAGTTTTGGATCTATGAAGAGTGGATGATTCAGGCGGCAAACTCGAAGTGATTGGGTGCAGCAGCGATGACGTCACGTAAGCCACTCCACATCCACCACCTACAGCAACACGAGCATGATGCCAAGCAGGCCCCCGATACGCCCCGGTGGCCTTGCATAACGAGCAGCAGGTAAGTACAAAGCCATGAACCACTTCCGAATGTCGAGACGGTTGTTCATTCCTGCTCTTCATATGCTCAAGTTGCCACCGTAAGGCGGTTGTTCTTGCCATGTCACTCTCCATTGAAGAGAAGCTTCCCACCGAGCTTCTCGAACATATTGTCTCCTTATCCACACGCGAATCTCTCCTCAGCGTATGCCGTACTTCCAGAACACTCAATCGGCTTGCGACACCATGGCTCTACTCGGAGATTTACCTGAGAGAGACCGACAACCTTGCCGCTCTTGCATACTTGGTTTTCACTTCCCCCGCCCATGCCAGTCTTGTCAAATCCTTCATCGTGCCTCGTACCTGGGCAGATGTTGAAGACAGATATTCCAACGGATCCTGGCCAAGATCTGATGATCCTGGAGTCCACGAAATCTTGAGGCAGAAGTGCGCGGAGTACACTTCCACCGTCGAAGAGGCTGAAGATGTGTATGGGAAGATCCAGTCGGCCAAGAATGAGGATGCTATTATGGCGCTATTACTCGTAGGCCTCCCGAAACTTCGACGTTTGAACATCAATTGCGACCTGTATGGCCATGATGATTTCGTCTCGTTGCTGCCCAGGGTCATCCGTGGGAAGCCGCAAGCAATGTCAGAACCCATCGATATCCTGGTGGCTGGAGCAGACGACAAATATTCTAGCGACACCAGTCACGTCGCAGCTTTCTTCCATCTACCTAATGTGCGCTCTATAAACGGATGGAAGCACGGCGACAGCGAAGTCCACGATGAGAATGCCCTGTTCTCGAAACTGGAGCCACGATCGTGCCCAGTAGAGTATCTGGAATTGCGATGCGCAAAGCTTGACGTGGAGAATTTCCAAGGCATGTTGAACGCGACAATACCCGGAAGACTCAAGACATTCAACTACGAACTTGGAGGCCCGTGGGCGTGGTGCGACACAGAGCATCCGGCGATGATGCGAAGCCTGGAGCCACATCACGAGACGCTGGAAACACTGGGGCTAAGCCACGAAGACTTCTATCCTTACCTTGACGACGAAAGTGCCGAGCGTGGGAAGGCTTACCCGTGTTCATTCTCTTCTTTTACGGCTCTGAAGCGCCTCAAAGTCGCCCCGGTGTACATATGGGGCCACCGCAAGACTACTGACGAGGAGATGTTCAAGACCGCCGACACGAGAGATAGACTCTGGTCCACGCTGCCCAAGAGCCTCCAAGAACTCTGGATAACACGAGCCCAGAACCAGCATATAGACCATAAGAAGGTTGTCGACTTCGTCCCAAAGTGCTTACTCCCGGCACTCGATCTAGTAGTGCAAAACAAGCAGACATCTTTCCCGCAGCTCGCGCACCTGCGTGTCGAACTCCCGCTCCTGGACTGGAACAACGATTGGCTGGATAGCTTGGCATCCATCAGCCGAGCCGCTGCCGCCGAGGGCATCCAGATATCCATCATCTTATACAACATGTTCGACAGATACGGGCCTATAAGCGCGGAGCGAGATTGGGGCTGGAACGAAGACATAAAGTGGGAGCCCTCGCGCTACAGCGACAATAAAGAATGCCCAAAGATATGGATTGAGGTAACCTCGGAGCGGCAGGAACATCTTGCCTCCATACTCAAAGATATGAAGACCCGGTTCCAAGAAGAAAATGAGCGATACACGGAAGCGAGAGCTAGAATTAATGAGCTGGGCGCGCTGTGCACGGATTGTCAACTCAGTGGAGAGTACGATTCCAGCAAAGGCATCGGTCTACCTGAACGCTTCGTGGACGAGAGGTTGGGACAGGAACCGTATTGGAGAGGAAGAGGCGGTAAACCTGAGGTGGTGACATGATGCCAATCATGACGCCACGATTGATACACGTCGTATCGCCGTATCGCATCTCAAGGTTCTACGGAACGATGGAAACACTGGCGATTTCATGAAGAGCGAGCAAATCAAACCGTGGCATAATTAATGTAAGCCCTAAAGTTAGTCAGCCGAGATGTAACCGAGGAAGGACCCTGCAGGAAAGGTAGCGGTGAATGTTTGCATCGCAGTGGTCGTTACGCCAAGAAATTCCGCGTCTTCATGTATGCTTTGGAGTATATTCATCGCATCTTGCGTGTGGTAGTAGTCGTTAGCACTATTCGTGGGTTAGTGAATACATGTGTACATGACGTAACATCAGATGGCTACTAGCAACAGCACTAACATATTCCAGTAAGACGCGACCAAAGGTCTCAAACGGCACTCCGAGGCTCGCATGCTGTGCGCATCATCTTCAGCTATCAACCCGAGCAAGCGACATCCATGTAGCACGAATAAAGCGCTGGCGATCAAGTCTTCAAATACCCCAACTCGCCGCAGTAACGACGACGATGACGAAAGACATTTCGTTTCAACCCGATATTCCAGAACTACATGTGCGTATCAGGCGAGAAAGCATCGCGATAAACCAAACCTTGGCTTTGCGGACGGAAAGAATGTTTGATCAGGATGCATGACACGCAGAAGAGAAGCACCAGGTTGAGGGGCAGTAAAGACAGAAGAATGAAGATGTTCAGTTCGCCTAGCTGCTATTCAGCCTATATTACCCAGGTCAGCGATGAGCTCGTACGACGACGGGCCGAAGAAAAGAGAGAGGGGGATCAACATTCATGTACATAGGTACGTGGTAATATACGATGCGATACGAAATATGTCGGAAGAAGCGGAATACAGTAAGCAGTAACAAACGTTGTACGTAGGTCGTTGTACAACAGGTAGGTCGGTGAATATAAATACATGCACCACCACTACCGCGACCCCCCTCGCCATCTCATCCCAAAAACTCCACACCTATCCGTACAAGCCGCCCATCCCGAACCGACCATGAAGTTTACCGCCATCCTGACCGCCCTGTGCGCAAGCACCGCCTTCGCCATCGACATTTTCCAAGCCGACGGCTCCATCAAAGCGATGGCAGAAGGCGATCTGCTACCACGCCAGATCCCAGGGTGCTGCTCCACCAACTTCAATGGGCCTTGTGTTTGCCCACCTGCACCTTGTACTAGCTGTGGTGTACGTATTTCCTACTCGACTCAAGATGAAGGAGACGAAGAAGAAGACGGAACTAGAGAGCCCTGGAGGGGATGAATGAGAGCGATACGTCGGGTTGATCATGGGACGCTTTGCTAACGTGTCTGGGTGTAGCTTGAGTGCTGCGGTTTTTAGAGAGGCGCGATAGTCCGCCATGACCGGGCACTTCTGGAAAGGAGGGATTCTTCGAGAAGAGACGTATGAGAAAACGTCCAAGGGGGAGGAGAGGCAAAGACATGACGATAGAGAGAGAAAGAGAGGGGGGATCAAGGGCGTAATAGCCTGATGTCAGCATGGAATCAAACATCTGCGCTAATGTCCATATTAGGTAGCGTGCAAGTACAGATTTCAACATTTCGAAGTTTATGAGTGCCATGAAGAGTGAAGTAAATAGCTACTAGAAGCAATAACAGCTGACAAGGACAGAACCACGACAGACATGGCTTCTCGTATCACTAACCACTGACCGCCAACCTAGATCACCTTGGGCCACAGCTACGGGTAAATATCGGGACTCTCCTCCAGCCTCATAATTCCCAGTTACCAGGTCCGACAATACTCACACATGGCAGTGGTTTCTGCACACTACCACCTGGGCACTACCACCAACAACGCCAGCAACAACACCTCCATCGCACGACACTTCCATCCCATCCCACCGCCCCAACTCACCGCACCGCACCTAAAGTCGCAATCTGATACCCAGCGGCGCCAAGATGTGATTCAGCCTTTCAGCCTCCCACCTAGGTAGTCCTGCAAATCACAACAAGAACTGATTGGCACCCGAACCATATCAGAAAGGTCGAGGTAATACAGTACACCAGAGATGGCGCCATAACACCAATCCATACACCGCACACTCCACAAAGGACAAGGCCCTTCCAACTTGTCCTCTACACCTCATGTACAGCCTCGTCACTCATGCCAGAATTGTGACGTGCAAGGCTAACAAGGTAAAACTGAGCGACCGAAAAACAACCGTGGAAGCACTATGCAGGACAGGGAAGAAGGCGGTGAAAATCCATGCGACAAACCGCTACCAAAAGCCATCAGGCGGCAACTACACTCGAAACGAAGCTACAATCCTCGACCTATTCAATCTATCACGACACTAAAACCGCTCTACTCCAACGGCGCGAAACCTAATACGCGTATGTACAACATCCTCGTCACCATATCCTCCCATCCTCCGCCCACCCAAAACGCTTCCTCCCTCATCACTGTCCTGCATTCCCATGCTCGGGTATGCCGGCGCATCCAACTGCCGTTGACAGCTGCAGGTCATTGCACGGCTCTTGCGCCCGCGGTAAGGGATACCCACATGTAAGCAGTAGAGACGACAGAGGTGGTGATGTGCGGTTTTGCCCAGGTGCTAGAGCTGGCTATTCAGCCTATATACCTAGGTACAGACTAACCTTGGAGACCAGACGCGAACGGGCCGAAACGATGCGTGTGGTGGGTGGGAATGGGCCGGCTTGTACGTGGGAAGTGGGTGGGTGGTGAGGTGAGGTGATGGGAAGGGAAGGGAAGGGAAGCTGGAGGTGCGCAAGGTATGTGTGTGGTGTTGAGGTGGAAGAAAGGTTGGAGCTGTTTGGGAATACATGTAGTATACATGCTTATTTCCACACCACCAACAACATCCCCACATTCCGAATCCAATTAATGATAAACCACATCTACCAGCCGCCTAAAATGCATCTCACAGCCCTCCTCACGACCCTCCGCGCAAGCACCGCGTTCGCAAAGCACATCCCCCAACTCGACGGCTCTGTCAAGATTGTACCAGATACGCAGCTGGATGCACGCCAGTTTATCCCGGATTGCTGCTCGAATAATTTCGCTCCGCCTTATGGGTGTGGGAGGGCGTGTGAGAATGCTTGTGGTGTATATTTTGTTGTGAAATGAATGAAATGATGGATTGGGTGTAGTCTTCTTGCTGTAATCTTTGAGGAAGGAGAGAAAGGGTGGGAAGAAGTATATTGGGGTTGTGTATGATATCTTATGGGCAAAAACTTGGGATATGTTTGTAATCTATCCGCCTTGGCCTGAAAGAACGAATTCGAAAAGTTCAATATCAACGTCTGCTTTCCATAATCATCTTCACTGGATACCTAGTTCAACACCCCGTAGCTAGCTGTGATCCACATCCACATACACTAACACTAACAATCACAACAGCAACAACGACAAAGCCACCAGCGGCCACCTCCTCGCACATCTCCTCACCGCAGTATCACTTCATTCATGGTGTGATGCCCAGTACCGCCTAGACGTGATTCAGCCCTTTAGTCTGCAAACCCCAACCCAGCCGGGCCGAAATGCAAGGGGTTCGTCTCCACAGAATGCGTACGCAGTGTCTGTGATGCAACGGACGAAAAACAAACAAGGCTGGATCAGTGGAGATGTGGATATGTGGATATGTGGATATATGAAAGGTACGTGTTGGGTAGAGATGGACGGCTGGGGTAGGAGATGGGGGATGGGGTGTGTGGGTATAAGTAGCTGGCTATAGCACGACCACGACCACCCTCCTATCCAGACAGACAATAAGAATACGTTTACCTACAACTACGACCTCCTTATATCAACAACCATGAAGCTCACCGCCCTCTTCACCCTCCTCTGCGCATCCACCACGCTCGCCACCACGAACTACGTCCTCCAAGTCGACGGCAGCATCAAAGCCTACGACGTCGTAGAAGGCGACCTACAAGCCCGCCAGCAGTTCGAGAGCTGCTGCGCCACCAGATTCGTGCCGCCGTGCGGCTGTGGTACCGACTGTCCTAGCTGCGGTGTAAGTACCCTACCTACTCTAGAGAAGAAGAAGAAGGACATTGCTAATAGTTGCGTGTAGGTCAGTTGCTGCGGAGTATGATTTCACTGAGACAGACTGCATTGGGGGAGAGGGCTTGAAGGAGGAGGGGAAATTGGGAAAGAGGGAATGCATAATGTTACATATGTTTATTGTTTATGCCAATTTGAAGGAGGTGCAACGGTCTTCCCACGTTGCCCAGAGATGAAAACGCCAGTATACGTGAAAACATGTGCCAACGCCGTAGCTATGCAGTTAAGAAACATACAGTGTCTACTTTCTCATTCCAGAGAAGTCTTTCAGGATGCCAATCATGTGAGTGTTGGTCTGCTTGCCACCACGACGAGGACCCTTCTTCTTCTTGTTCGTAGGGGCAGCGACAATAACCTTGGCTTGCGTAGCGGCTGTCAGCTTGTTGGCCAAGAGCGCCTTGCGCAGCTCATCCGGGTTATCGGGCACCTGGACCGAGTGCCACGCCTTTGCGAAAACGGGGTCCATGGGCAGCATGAGAGAAGGGTCGTTGCCCCAGACAGTCTTTGGCACGCCGTCCTTGGCGCGTCGCACCAGCACCTCCTTCTTGTTCTCCATCTTGGTGATGTCGTCGGCCACGGTGGACCAGCCGTCCTTCAGGTCTTTGATCTGCAGTCCCATGGCCGACTTCTGCGTCTGGAAATGGCCTTTGAGCTGCGCGCGGTCGTGGATGCTGAGCTTGCTCTTGTATTTGTACCGCTCGTTCGCAGAGTCCCAGCTGATCCTGTTGCCGGCGTTGTCGGCGCGCATCAGCTGGCGCAGCTGTTCGCGCTGGATGTGGCCGGGCGGGATGTTGAGGTATTCCATGATGTCGTCGAAGGTGTGCCATTTTTCTTTGCGTTCGCGCAGGAAGTCGTTGACGTAGGTGAGGCGGGTGAAGACGTGCTCGCCGGTGCCTGTGTCCTGCGGCTGCGAGTAGACGACGGGGGGCGCTCCATCGGTTGGACGCTTGCGCTTCCCGCTGGCGGAGGAGCTCGAGGGCGTGGGTGAGGGGGCGTTCATGCCTGTGGCCGAGTTCGCTTTGAGGAACGACATGGCGGTAGTGGTAGTGGTAGTAGTAGTGGTAGAAGTTGAAGATGCGGTCGGGGAGGTGCGTGGGTGGCTGTTGCCTGGTCGAGGATACCTGCTGTCGGCAGTCGGTGTGCAGCGTCTAGCTAAAGAGTCGCACGGCAGACAACGGGGAAGGTCCGGTAGTAGTGAGCGTGGATGCGCGGAAGGTGCGGCGGGTGAAGGTGGAGGTAGTGAATGGAAGACGTCGAGTGAAGGCGTCGGAGAAAGACGCACATGTGCTATGACCTCAACCTTGGGAGGCAGCCGCGCTAGTGGTTGGCCCCTGCGCGACCGTCGTCAAACAACTGAACTCGCGACTTTGACCGCGGACCCGTTCATTGTTCGCGTCAACACCACCCCCGTCCTTTGTCTCTTTTCTCCCCGGGACCCACTCGACCGACCCGGAGAATGGTTCGAGGCCTGCAATAAACTAATACACCATCATGGCGGCATCCGTCGACGTCGGCTACCTGGCCGCGTCCTATTCCGTCCCAGAGACAACCCTACAGTCATTACTATCCGAGCCCACCGTCGAGCTCGTCCAGACGCTCCTCACCCAGATCGAGGCGAAGGCGCGCGCATACGATGACCTCCAATCGGAGAAGATCCGCACCGATGTCGAGCTCGAAGCCGCCATCCAGGGCGGAGAGCAGCGCGCGCGCACCCTCAAGGCCACCGCAGAGAAGGCGCAGAAGGAGGCCGAGGAATTGAAGAAGAAGCTAGTCCAAGAGGGTACGAGATGCATGCGCTGTGCATATCCAATTGATACTGACGCGTTTATAGAAAATGCACGACAAGAGGCAGAGTCGGCGCTGCACAACCTGCGCGCCACGGCCACCAGCTCGACGTCTGAGACGCAGGCGCTGGAGTCGCGCATCAAGACGCTCGAGTCCCAGAACCGCGACCTCATGGCCATGCACGAGACCAAGACGACCGCACACGACCGCCTCGCCAAGGAGCTCACTGAGCAACACCAGAAATCCGTCGAGCTGCGCAAGCAGGTGTCGACGCTCGAGGAGAAGACGCAGTCGCTCGAGAGCGCCGCCACTAATGTCAAGTTCCGCGAGGCCAACCTGCAGCAGGAGATCGAGCAGCTGCGCAGCAACAACGACTGGTACACGACCGAGCTCAAGACGCGCGCCGACGACCACAGCAAGTACCGCAAGGAGAAGAACGCCCAGATCGCCCAGCTCCAGCGCGAGAACGCCGACGCCGCCGAGACCATCGACACCCTAAACCGCTCCGAGACGCTGTTGCGACAACACATTGAAGAGCTCAAGGGCAAGGCCGAGGAGGACCGCCTGCGCATCGAGGAGCTCGAGAATGCAGCGTCAGCCGCCGAGGCCCACTTCCGCATCGAGCTCGACAGCGCGCGCCGCCTGTCGACGCTGCACCAGCAGAACAACGAGATGACCAAGAAGCGCTTGGAGCAGCTGCAGTCGGACAGCAGTCGCGTACAAGAGGAAGCCGCGACCGAGATTGGCCAGCTCATGGCCGAAGTCGAGGCGGAACGCGAGAGGGCTGCCGAGGCCGATGCGCGCACCGCTGAGCTGGAGACGCTGGTTGAGACCCTCAAGAGCGACAACTCTGAACTTCGAAGCTCCGTCCGCGTCCCCGGAACACCGCGCCACGGCATGAGCATGAACGGGGGCTTCAGCACGCCCGGCCGAGCTGCTTCGCCCGCTGTCGTCTTCTCCCCTGGCGGCTCGCAGCTCAAGACCGATGCCTCCAAGACTCAGCTACTGATCGAGAACAACGACCTCAAGAAAGAGCTTCGCAAGGTCCGTGAGAAGTTGGAAGAGAACACCGGTGTGCTCAACGACATGCTGCAGGAGTTGGAGCGTCACCAACCCGAATTCGACGAACTCCGCCGCCAGAACGATGCCCTGAACGAGCAGAACAACGAAATCAGCGCGCTTCTCGAAGAAGCCATTGCCGAACGCGAGGCAGCACAGCGCGATTCGCGCAAGGCCTTGGGTGACTTGGAAGGCGTACACAACGAATCCGCTCTACTGCGTCGCCAGGTACAGGACATGACGATCCAGCTGCGGACATTGTTATGGCGTCGCCAGATTGAAGAGCAGGGTCTGGGCAGCCTCACAGAGGAACAGCAAGAATTCATTGTCAACGCTGTCGAGAACAACCAAGTACCGGACAAGCACGTACCTGACGACTCGCCTACACACCAGATGATCACGAAGCACTTGATCCTCTACAAGGACATTGCTACCCTCCAGCAACAGAACGCCGAACTGACGCGCACACTCCGACAAGTGGGCGACGAACAGGAAAAGCAAGAGGTCCGTATGAAGTCTGAGCAATACCAGCAAGACATCGAAGAGCTCGGCCGTCTACGCTCCGTGGTCGCTGAGAAGGAAGAAGAGATCAAGTCACTCAACGTTCGCTCGCAAACCCTCAAGACCGAGCGCGATATGTACAGCCGCATAGTTGGCGGTCGGGGCCAGTTGCCATCTCACTCGCAGTCAACATCCGCTTTCGCACAGTCTGTGCCTGCAGGCGGAGCTCCTTTGCTTCTCGAGAACGGCTCTTCATCCCGCGAGATCCCCGAGTACAGCAAGCTTATCAAGGACCTTCAATCACACATTGACCTGCTCAAAGAGGAGAGTGCCACAGACCGCACTACACTCAAGGCGCAGGTTGATAGTCTGACCAAGGACAACTCGCAACTCCAGAGCGACAAACTCCGTTTCGAGTCGCAGGTGCGCCGAGAGCAGGACAGGTACGCTCGTCTCGAAGGCAGCATCAAGCTGCTCCAATCCGAAAAGGACTCCCTCCAGGAACGCTACAACAAGGTCCAATCGACCATGGCACAACAAGACGACAGGCTTGTCAAGGCCACCCAGAACGCTGCGGAAGCTGAGGCCCGTCTTCAGAGCTTGCAGGGCGAGATGGTGCAGCTCAAGGCATCTCGGGAAATGTCCGCGACCATCGAAGCACGTCTCAAGGAAAGGAACCAGGAGTTGATGACCGAGCGCGATCGGTTGAGCAACATGGTGTCCTCGATTCAGAGTCTGCGCAACGAAGCTGAGTTGGCCACCGCGGAGAGTCGACGCGAGCTGCAGAACACGGTGGACAAGCTTCGGACAGATTTGCAGAGCGCTGAAAGCAAGTTGGAGGACGAGATCGCCGAGCACAAGAGGGCCACCCAGCAACGAGACTACGAGCGAACTGAAACGCAACGACGGATCGACGACCTCATCGCAGCACGCAACAGTGCTGAAGTCAAGTCTGCGACCGCTGAAACGACACGCCACCAGTTGGAGCAACGCCTTAAGGAGCTCCAGAACCAACTCCAGTCATCCGAGGAGCGAATACAGGCTCTTCAACCACGATCGCAGGCCAACGATGAACAAGATCCTGTCAGCCGCGAGGAAGAGCTGGCGGAGCAGGTTTCGGATCTTAAGCGCAAGATCGAGCGCAAGGAAGAGGATCTGGAGGCCGTCACAGCCCAGATTGCAGGCTTCCAGGACATCGCCCAGGATGCCGAGAACCGATTACAGACCTTCGTCGAGGCTCACGAACGACTCCAGGAGCAACTTAACCTTGCGCAAGAAGAGAAGGATGCTACTATCCGCGATCTGCAACAGCGCGTGGAGGACATCTCTTCTGAGCTCGCATCGAGCAGCACCGAGCTTACCGAACTGCGAGGAAAGCATGAGCAAGACACGTTGGTCCTCAGACAAGAGAAGGAAACCTTGGAAGCAGAGATCACCCGACTCAACAACGATGTAGCCGACTACAAGGCTGAGGCTGAGAACCAGATGCAATACGTCAAGACCCAAGCCGACATCGCCGAGCGCGCCCAGAAGGACTACGAGCACGAGTTCCAGAAGCACGCCGAGAGCATGACGAAGCTGCGGGAGCTGCGAGACGAATACAACCAGCTTCAATCCCAGATCACAGAGTTCAAGACGCAAGCAGAAGCTGCACGCACAACGCTGGAGCAGAGTCAAGAACACTGGAAGTCTACCGAGGGCCGCTATGAGGAGCAGCTTGCCGAAGCCAGACGCCGTCACGACGACTTGAAGCAATACAACCAGACATTGCTCAAGCAGTTCGACGAATACAAAGAGCAAATCAACAGCTTGAAGAACGACCGGGGCGCATCGACTGGGGAACCAAGCAGCACGGAGTCCGGCTCCAACAACCTCCAGGACATCGAGACCTATCTCCGCCGAGAGAAGGAGATTCTGGAGGTTCAGCTGAACCTGAAAGTGCAGGAGTCCAAGCGTCTCGAGCAGCAACTCACACACGCCCAGGGTCAGCTCGACCAGACGCGAGAGAAGCTACTGGAAGAGCAAGCCAAGGCCTCGGGTTCGCAGAGCAACTCCAGCCTTGCACATCTCAACAAAAACCTCGAAGAACTCAATGTCTACCGCGAGAGCAATGCGACGTTGCGCAGCGAAAACACTCGTCTCCAGGCCTCGTTTGCTGAGAAGGCCAAGGCACTGGAGGATCTGCAGGCTGAGTTGGAACCCTTGCAAGTTCGCGTAACTGAGCTTGAGGGCGAGCTCGAGCTCAATGTAGGTCACCTCAAGGCTGTTGAGGAGGATCGCGACCGCTGGCAGAAGCGTCATCAGGACGTGCTCCAGCGATACGATCGCATTGACCCCAAGGACCTCGAAGATCTCAAACAACAGATCGAAGACCACAAGGTTGAGCGCGATCAGGCACTCGAGCAGGTAGCCGGCCTCAACGAACAGATTACAGCTCTCACAAGCGACGTACAGAAGGCGAATGCTGAGCGAGACAACATCAAGGCGGCCGAGCGAGAAAAGTTCCAAAAGACACATAATCAGCGCATGTCAGAGAAGAGGGCTGAAATCACCGCACTCACTGCACAACTCAAGGAGTCGCAGGAATCGAGTACAAGCTTACAAGAGGAGGTCGACCGCATCCGCCAGGAGCTCACCAACGCACAAGCCACAAGTGCGACCGCCGGACAATCCCAGGAGCGAACGGCGGCACTTCAGAAGGAGCTGGAGCAGACCCGCGCACGACTGGCTACAACCCAGCAAGAGCTTAATGCTGCGAAGACTGCTCGCGACGAAGCCATCGCTCAAGCGAACACTTCTACTCAGGCGGCTGAGAATGCAGATGCGGGCGAGGAGGGTCAGATCAACGAGAACTCCGACGCTACGACACCACAGCTGGCTCTTCTGCAGAAGCAGCTGGGTGAAGCTCAGCAAAAGGCTTCGAATGCCGAGAGCAGCCGATCTGCCATTGCAAACCAACTGTCCGAGCTACAGGCGCAGCTGTCGACACTGGGCGAACTCCAGAAGGAAGCTGTAAGTTCCAGTCACGTTCATGTCAAATACCCCAGACTAACATTTCCGCAGGCTACCAAAGACACCACCATCGGCGAGCTTCGGAACCAGCTTTCACAGCAACAACCGTCATCGAACCCGGCTTCTGGTGAGCCCGCAACCGACTCTACCACGGCCGTGGAGACTGAAAAGCTCAAGGAGGAGCTCGCTGCGAAGGCCGCCGAAGTCGACGATTTGCGGGCTCAACTTGCTAGTGCGAAGTCTTCACAACAACCCGCAGAGGGTCAGACACAACCGGAAGCCTCGCACAACGATGAACAGATCACAGCCCTGAAGGCTTCACTCGACCAGCGAGAGGCCGAGCTGAACGAACTCGAAGCATCGTTGAAAGCCCGTGAAGACACGATCACTAGGAGAGAAGGCGCCCTGGAGAAGATCAAGAACAAGTACAATGAGTCCATCAAGAAGACCAAGGCCGAATCCAGCGAACAGGTCGAACGCTTGAAGGAGGCTCATCAAGCCGAGCTCGAGAGTCTACGACAAGAGAAGCAGGCCGCTGTCTCGACTCAAAACGCCCCCAGTGAAGGGACAACCGAGACTCAACCTGTACCGGATGGCATGATTAACACACAAGATCTACCCCGACCTGCAGTCACGGAGGACCAGCTCAGGAAGTGGTTCAAGACCAACAGCGGGGTGTTGGCGGTGGTGAAATCTCAGATTCATATGAACCTCGAGAAGCAAACAGCTGCGAGGGATGAGAAGATTAAGCAGCTCAACGAACAGATCAAGCAGCTCAATACACAGATCGAACAGCTCAAGACTCAGAAGGCCATCGATGGCATTACGGGTGTGAAGCAGGAGCCTGAACAACCGAAGGCGGCTGGTTCGGGCGAGGACATAGCTGCCGTCAACGCTGCTTGGGAGAAGAAGCTGAAGGAGAAGCTCGAGGAACTGGAAGCGAAGCTGACCAAGACGCATGAACTGAAGGCGAAACTCAACGCTTCACAGTTGAAACTGTTCAGAACCAGGTTCAGCTACGTCGAGAAGGCTGCGAAGGAGACGCCGACCGAGGAGGTCGCAAAGGTGTATGCCGTTGCACTGACCCAGAAGCCCGTGGAAGCCACCAAGCCTGCACAACCCGCCACACCCGCCAAGCCTGCTGCCGCACAAGCTGCACCGAATACATCAACACCAGCACAGCAACAGCCCGCGGCGCCTTCCGCGACCAACACGCCTCAAGCGAACGGCACCAACAACGCTACTCCTACCCAGCCCACCCAGCCCAACCCCTTCCTCCAAGCTGCCGGCCACGGCACCGCCCCAAACCCATTCCAGCAAAACCAGAACCAAATGGGACGACTCCCGCAGCCAGGTTTCACAGTGCAAGGCCAAGCCCAAGCTCAACAACCTCAAGCACAGCAGCACCAGCAATCTGGACGCGGCGCAGGAACCGGGGTCCAAGCCCTCCGCGGCACTCTCCAATCCAATATCCCCCGCGGTGGTGGTGGTGTTGGTGGAACCGGCATCCCCATGCCTGGCGGACGCGGACGAGGCCAGAACCAGTCGCAGCAAGGACAGCAGCAGCAAGGTCTGAACCAGCAGCAACAGAGTCAAGGTAATCAAGGTCCAGGTGCATCGCAAATCGGTCGCGGGGGCGGTCGAGGCGGTGGACGGGGGCGCGGGCAACAGAATCAGAATCAGGCTCAAAATCAGAGTTCGCCTGCTCGTGGTCTCAACCCCGGTGCTGCGGGCTTTCAACCTGGACAAGCTGGTCAGGCTGGACGGGGTCAGAAGCGGGGTGCTGAGGATGATAGTGAGGGTGCGACGAGAGGGGGGAAGAGGGCGAGGGGTGGACGTGGTGGTGGTGGTGGTGGTGGTAATGGAGGGCAGGGTGGCGGGGAGTAGAAGATGTCATGAGTTCGAGGATCTAAGGGATGGGATGAGGATCGGATGAGATGGGGATGCGAGCATATATATTTTCTCTTTTGTTCAATGTTTCCAGAGCTTACTTCACGTTCATGGTTATCTTTCTGCTCCGAGGCATGGATGAGAAGACGTGTTTATCAAAATGGGTATGTACAGCGAAGTTCATGCATGGGATTAGTAAGGACTCTGGGTATGAGCTTGCGGATTCCTTTCCGAAGATGATTCGGGTGGAGGGAAAGAGAGAAAGGGCATGTGTGTCTGTGTGTCTGTACTATAGCATTGCAGGGTGTTTATGGGAATTTGAGATTGTGTGCGTTTTAGACTTGTAAGACTTGGTGGGCTGTGTCGTGATGTGCTGATTGACGTGGATGGTACGTGAGTCGAGAACTAGAGATTCTGCAAGTGATGGCATTTGGGTGGGTGGGGGAGGTGGAGGGGAGGCGGAGGGGAGGCGGAGGGGTGGAGGTGGAGGTCTCGCGACAGTCTTTGTCTGGAGCTACATCCATTACATTGCTCTTGATTACCCGTCTTCTTACAACTTCCGCGTGGGTGTGCATGACACCTCTGTCACCTAGGCAGTTGATTTAGTTTTCCCGGCTAACGCTACGTCATCTTCCCCCATCTTCAACGCCGATCTTCCAGAAACAAACCCACCAACACCCCGCGGGATAGCCTCCGCATTGTTCCCCACGTTGTGCGTCGTCCCCCGATCACGCGACAGAACCTGTCAACCCTGGAATCGTGACCCATGCCAAGTACAGCCTTCTCCAGATAAGCTTCTTGCGCGCTAGTGGTGCCCTCTTTGACGTCCTTCTACTCGCTGCACGTATGGGAACCAAGAGGCTAAGGCTTGAGATCTGCCTGGATGGAAAGCTTGGATGGAAAGAGTTCGGTAGATAGGAGGGTGGAATGTGAGTGGGTGGGTGATGGTTGAATTACCTAGTTTGGCCACGGGTGAATCCGGGGTCTAGAGAAGTGTGGGCGAGCTTGGGTGATCTTCGGAGAAGAAATTGTGGGTTACGTAGGGTGATGGGCTGGGATCTGCGTTGAGCGGGATGGGGTTTGTAGATATATGGGGCGGCTTGCGTCTTCTAGAATGTCTTCTTGGTTTTGCGCTTCTTACGATATATACGACGAAGTTCAGAGTCGAACATAGTACGGAACACAATCTCATACATACCTGTAACAGCATTACGACATACTAGCCTCAGGCCTCATCCTCAACAACACGGTTCTGGTCCACACACAACATCCCACGATGTCACCACACTCAACACAAGACCCGTGTATCCCGTACGGCCGCGGTGGAGCAGGAAACATGCGTATGCCATCCCTTCCCTTTGCCAACATCATCCTCCCCGAACCACCCACACTAACACCGCCCCAGACCGCCGTTCCTCTATAGCGCACACCTGGGCCAATATCCTCTCTTCTTCCTCATCAACCGACTCCAACAGAAACCTCGTCCTCACATCCAGCCCCGCGGACCACTACGCCGCGTCGAAAACAGAACGTAGAAGACATTCGAGTTCGAGGTCGGAAGGAGGGAGGAAGAGTAGTGTAGAGGGGAGGAGGAGGGCGAGTAGTCTTTGGAGTAGAGAGACGGGTGATACGGGTGGGCATGAGTCGAGATGGGGGAGGTTGTTCAGGATGGGGAAAAGAGAGAAGCAGCATACGGATGGGGGGAAGGATGTGGAGGATGAGTGAGAGGGGGAAGTGAGGATGCGAGGGGTATAGGATGTTTATTTGGTTGAGCGTTATACCGTGCAGAACATGTCCGCACATCTCTTTGAAGGTTTATGTTCATGTTTGTTCCCTTATCTTTACTAGCGAGAATGATACCAGTTGTTCATTTATACACAAAACATCCCCTTTCCAACTCCTTCTCATCTAGTCTATTCTCCTCCTCGCTTACCACATCTTTCCCCTCATCCTCCTGCACTTCTTCTACAAACACAACAACATCTCTCTTATCCCTCAGCCGTCTACCCATGTGTCCTCGACCGCGACCGCGACCTCGCGCGCGTATCCAAGTGCCCCGTAACCTTGCGCAACCCCGGGATAAGACCCGAAAGCCTCTTGTGATTCCGCATGCTAGACCTGATTTATGATTAACTCGATAGGAGTCGTCGGTGTAGGGAGTGACTGTGTACTCTGGTTCTGCTTTTTCACTGGCGGAATCGTCGCGTCTGATGTAATCTGTGTACGAGGACTTCAAGCAGGCAACGGGCCGAGGCGATGACGAGCGGTCGGTGGTTGCGTGATTGGAGTTACTAGGGGGAAGATGGATTTCGCTGAAGCGTTTGTGGCTTTCGCTCGTCCGTGTATAGCTTTCACTCGTGCGTATCCGGTCTTCACTTGAGCGTATGCGGCTTTCGCTCAAGCTCGGGCGGGAGTTTATGAAGGATATCGCATCACAGCGGATGGAAGGGCGGCGAGGAGCCATGGTTGGTCGAGGCGTCATACTTGGAAAAGTAAGACTGGTTTGGTGCGTAGTTGGGGGTATGGAGAAGATGACGTGCGGTAAAGAGAGGAAATCATTCATGTTGTACAACCACCATGCCACATACCCAACCCACATATTAAAAGCCAACTACATCTGCGCAAGGACCACGGCTTGCCATCGAATCAATCTCGATGCCAACATATTAATATCTCCGATCTTGGTCTGACCCGCTGGGTTGGAAATGAACGCGTGCGTGTACGATACACAACATGTCCTTTCACACCGACATACCGGATCATGGCTTCTCTCAACTGCGAACTGACGTGTATTTTTATCTCAAGCGCATTTTAATTCGCCTGTCGAAGGGATCTGCTTCGTCTGTTTCTTCCGCATGCGGTAAAGGTAGACCACATGGCGCACAGTTCTGCCACATTCTTGCATGCAACATGTGAAACAGCAAGGGCGGGCCGTCGATCGTTCACCCCATGCACGCCAGGCTGCGGCATGTCTTTCACAGTACACGTGCGAAACGTTGCGGATCATGTGGCGGTCTGGGTTGGAGTTTCGGTATTTATTGCTGGGTTTGGGGTTGCTCGTGTAGATCGAGATTGGCGGGGTGGTTGATATTGGCATCGCTTTTCTTTGTTCTCCAGTCAGGGTACTTTGTCAACTTGCGAGATGAATGGCTGCTGCTTACAGGACGCGAGTCAGTTGATTTGAAGGTGTTATGATATTGGATTGCTTATTCATATACAATCGTGATCTTCAGGTGGCCGTGGCCGCCTACAATGGGACCGCCGCACCGTCACCTCGCAGATCACTACCTCCACTCCAGACCTGCACACCGTCGTCTACGTGTCGCCGGATAATCTGGCCTCGACCGAACATACCACGTCCGTAGCCGTCCAGTTGCTTGACGTTATGGCCGAGTGCTCGCAGCTCCTCTACGACCTTTTGGTCAATACCCTCTTCCAGGTAAATCGTCGCATCAGTCATCTTGCCGTCAGCGCTAGGCATGCCAGCTCCGATGCAGAAGCGTGGTGAATCTAGCGCAGCTTGCGGGTTAAGCTTGAAGACTTCTTGATTGAGAAGAACCTGTACGTGACCTTGGGGTTGCATGAAACCGCCCATTACTCCGTACACGGAGTGAAGACTACCATCGTTGATGTATGTTGTCAGGCCAGGGATGATAGTGTGGTATGGTCGCTTTCTCGGGGCCAGAACATTCGGGTGGTCTTTGTCGAGGCTGAAGTTTGCACCTCGGTTTTGCAGAGTGAAACCGCAGCCTTTGGGAATGATGGCAGTACCAAATCCGCCGTAGTTGCTGTTGATGAAGGAGATGGCGTTTCCTTCAGGGTCAGAACAGCAGAAGTAGACAGTGTCGCTTTGCAGATGTGCTGGAGAACCATGGACAGGGGCTGAGATGGCCTTCTTTTGATCGAATAGTTTCGCTCGCTCAGCAAGATACTCTTCCGAGATGAGCTCGGCAGATGGCACTTTGACGACGTTCGGGTCTGTGACGAACCAATGGGCATCACAGAAGGCAATTCGCAATGCTTCGATGACGGTGTGAAGATATTGCGTGCTGTTGTGGTCTTTGAGGCTCCACTTTGGAATCTTCTTCTGCTTCTCAAGTTCCTGGATAATGCCGAGGGCCATCAAAGCGACGATTCCTTGACCGTTTGGTGGATGTTCCCATAGCTCGATACCGCCGTCGGGTCGCTCTCCAACACCTTGGCCTGTGTACTTTAGCGAGATGGGGTCTACTGGCTCTGTCCCGGTTTCTGCATGGTGTTTGAGATCGTCTAGAGTGAGATAGCCACCGAGATCTTGCACTACTTTTACGAGCTGCCCGGCTACTTCGCCCTCGTAGAATCCTTTCTTTCCGTGCTTGGCCAGCAGTCTGAAGGTGTTGCCCATGGTGGGGTTCTTCATGATTTCTCCGGCTTTGGGCGCTCTGCCATCCTTGAGCATCTCGCGCCCGTTGGGCGATGCTTTCAAGAGGTCCTTTTCGCTCGCTGCCCACTGCAAAATGTCAGAATGTCACCTGTTCATGAAGCGTTGCAATACTTACGAATGTCGCTGATAGCTCGGAGACTGGGAAGCCGTTCTCCGCGAGATCGATGGCGGGCGCGAGCACGTCCTCCATGCTGACCTTTCCACTACCAAATCGCTCAACACAGTCAACCCATCCCGCTGCTGCGCCAGGCACTGTCGCGGCATGTACATGGTCCATGGGAATCTGGCCGCTCTGGCCTTCTGCGATGTTGAGGTCTTTCCTGACCTTGTCGAGAGTGACATTCGCGCCACTCCGGCCGGAACCGTTCATGGCAGATACCTTCTTCGTCTTCGCATCGTAGTACAGACAGAACATATCACCGCCGATGCCCGTTGAGCCCGGCTCTGTGACATTGATGGCTGCCGCAACGGCCACCGCAGCATCCTTTGAAGCGTTAGTATGTGATGGAAGTGGTGATGGATTACGTCATACTGCCGCATTACCACCTTTCCTTAGGATCTCGATTCCAGCAGCGGCTGCAAGTGGCTGCGTACACGATACAATACCTTTGGTACTGTGTACAACTGAACGGCGACTGGGGAAATGGATGAATTGGGGCTCGGGATGTGGGTAGACATTGCGGGTATTCGAAGTTGTGGTATCCATGTTGACTTTGGCGACTTTGGCGGGCCGTTCTTGCTCAGGCTCTTGTTGGACTTTGGACCTCTTGCTTCGTCGTGGGGTAGGCATGGGGACTTGATTGTGAAGCTTGGAGCTATGAGTGGGGTACGGGCAAGCTGCTATGGTATACCTAGGTACCTAAGTAGTCTCCAACGGTTATCCCCGGAGATGGTTGATGCCGTTCAACGTGCCGATTTCGCTCGACAATCCCTCGGGACATATCGCAGCGTCCCCGCCTATCTCCATGACGTCTCCAAAACAGGAAGGTGGTAAGGCGGTGTAGTCCGCTTCAATCTGCCGGGGTGAGGGTTATCATCACGTGCACACGTTCCGAGCCGATCGGAACGCGCATTGGACATGGAGAAATTCACAGATTGGAGCTTGAGGCAACTCGACGATGCTTACAACGTCATGGATATGTCGCAATTGCCTGTCGCGCATTGCTCGTCCGTTGATAAATCGCGGCATTCGGCTCCAGAGTAATGGTATGTATTGAATGTGTCCGGTTTGGCCCAGTCGCTAATATCGCATAGCTGCGACATCCGAGTCTATACCCCCAGCCCTCCTTACAAGAGCCCGCGCAATTGTTTCCGAGCACAAGGGACTGACAGAGAAGCTCTCCAATGGCTTCGACACGCGAGCGGCGAAGAAGCTCGGCGAATACAGCCCGATCGTGAATGCGTTGGGTGAGTGGGATAAGGCCAACGAGGTAAGCAGGATATCGCAACCAGCAGGAGCGCTTCAGTAGCTGATATGGACTAAGTCTGTGACAGAGCTCACCTCGATGATACACGACTCCTCGACCGATCCCGAACTACGATCACTCGCTTCCGACGACCTTGGAGAAACCCGAACACAGCTCGCCAATGCTTCACAGAACCTCATCACCTCTCTGGTGCCCGTACATCCATTCGCACACCTCCCATGTCTTCTGGAAATACGGCCTGGTGCAGGCGGATCAGAGGCAGCGATATTCGCGGGAGACCTCTTTCGCATGTACTCAGCCTTCTGCAATCGCAATGGCTTTCGCACAAACCTCCTCAAGTATGAGAACATAAACGGCACAACTGAAGCGGGTGTACCGCTATCAGAAGCCATCATCGAGGTGGGGAACGATGGCGCATATGGCGTCTTCCGATGCGAAGCAGGCGTACACAGAGTGCAGCGCGTGCCCGCCACTGAGGCCAAAGGACGTACACACACGAGCGCGGCATCCGTACACGTGCTACCTAGTGTACACGAGAACTCTGCAGAAGAGCAGGACTTCGAAGACCCTGAAAGCGACTACTACATCGACGTGAAAGAGGTTAAACTAGAAGTCATGAGGGCAAGCGGTGCCGGTGGCCAGCACGTCAACAAGACCGAGTCAGCAGTTCGGCTAACGCATATTCCCACAAACACGGTCGTCGCGATGCAAGATTCTAGATCCCAGCACAAGAACAAAGAGAAGGCTTGGGCGCTTCTGCGCTCGCGTATCGCCCAGTCAAGACGCGAGAAACGCGAAGAGGAGATGGCCAATATGCGACGAAGCGTTATTGGCGTGGCGAAGATGGGCCGTGGTGACAAGGTGCGGACCTACAATTGGGGGCAGCAGCGCGTCACCGACCATAGGAGTGGAACCACTGTGCATGATTTAGACGATGTAATGGGTGGTGGCCAGACGCTTGAGAAGGTCATGGAGAGTGTCCGCAGCTGGCTCATGGAGCGAGATGTTGAAGCCTTGATCGCGGATGATGCTGGATCGAAGGACAAGAAGTGAGGGGCAGAGGTATGTCTGGACAGAGATGATCTTGCCCATCCGGCATCCGTATCGCACAACATGTACGAAAAGCACCTGGAGAGCAAGCCCGTGGAACTACATCGCCGGACCAGCGCTCAACAAAAAGCAGGGCCATCCATATAGACGTACGCTGTCGGATGCATTCATGCGAACTGCCGGAACCGCACCGCCGGAATCGCGAATTCAAATGGTTTCAATCGAGCTACGCCCAGTACTTGTTTTCATCTTTGTTTCCAACGTGACTGCGGCAGCATTCATGAGAAGTCCCATTCTTTCTAACTAAACAGTATAGTCGTCTAATGAATACTTCGTCTGGTAGATAAGATAGGCTTGCGAACCGCATATAGGCTACTCAGAACCTCGCCGGGGTCACATTACCCTATGTACGCCATCTTTACCACAACGCAACCTGCACACCAAATCCGATCTATCCAGGCCCGCCACCAAAAACAAAAAGCTCGTAGCTGAGCCGCTCGCCAAGTCCATAGGGCCCGATTCCCACACTGCGGGGTACATGGAACCTTTTCCCGGCAAGATGCTAGCCACAAAGGCCTCTTCCTCACGATGTCGCTACAATCGAGTCAGTCTAACCATGCGCCACCTTCGATCCAAAATGGGCCCAGATCGTCACATTGCTGAAACGTTCGTCAACTCCCCGCACTTCAGTAGCTGCGACTACCCCAGGTTTCGCTTATACTAGTCGCTGGGGACAGTACGAGTGGGTCGAATGTGGGCTTGGTACGCGCCTACTGGATCGCTACATGAGATTGACTGCATGTTTGAGAAGCCAAGCTGGACTGATGGGAAGACGTTTTCAGGAATGTGGGGTGCGTTTGGTATCGGGATGTGGGAGGGATTGGGGATATAGGATAGTTATTATCCCGTTACTGGGGGTAGACAGTTGCAAGCACCTTGTCTCCTCCTTTCAAAGTCGCAGTACTGAATCAACGGAATTCTTTTACTCAGCTCGCTATATCATGGCTTCAGATACCATCCAACCCGACTACGAAAAGGAGAAACAACAAGTCAGCCATCATATCGAACATGCAAACCCGCATCATGCTACAGACTTGTCGCTGGAGTCACAGCATGACCAAACAGACCAAGTCGTGGACATGAATAATGCCCACGCACTCAAAGGAGACGACTCAGATGGCAAGGTAGAATGGAGTGTGCGTAGCATCTTCGCTGCCATCTTCCTCGCCGCATTGTACACTGGTACAACCCCCCTCCTCATCTCATCCCCATCCCATCTCCACCCCAAACTAACCACCCCACCCCAGGCTCCCAAGTAATCCTCTACTTCGCCGGCGCCTCCCTCTCCTTCATCGAAGCCGATCTCAATCTCGACCGCGGCTCAGCCTGGCTGCCCACCGCCAACATCCTCGCCATCGCCGCCGTATGCCCCTATGCAGGCTACCTCCAAGACCTCTTCGGGAAACGCTACATCGCACTCTTTGGCTCCTTTTGCATATGCCTCGGATGTGCGTTGATGGGCAGTGGACAGAATTTCGGACAGCTGTTGGCTGGCATGGCGATTTCGGGGGCGGGGGCTGCGACGGGGGAGTTGACTGGTCTTGCTGGGTAGGTTGTGTTCTTTCTTTCCTTTCGTCTGTTGTCTTCTGTTGCAGTTTCTTCCTCCACTGATTCAGTTGCCACGACCGCTATTATACCAACACGCAACTAACACCCCCAACCAGCCTCGCAGAAGTCGTCCCCATAAAACACCGCGGCTACTCCCTCGCCCTCGTAACCGCCTTCGTCCTCCCCTTCTGCCCCTACCTCCTCTACGTAGAACTCTGGTCTCACTCCGGCACGGGCCCAGGATGGCGCTGGGGCCCCTGGGTCGCTCTAATCTTCAACGCAATCGTCGGCGTCGGCCTCGCCCTAACCTACTTCCCACAGCGCCATACCAACTCCTCCCCCTCCTACACGCGAAAAGCGATCTTGAAAAGAATAGACTATGTAGGCGGTGTACTCTCCATAACAGGCCTAACCCTCTTCCTCGTCGCCCTCCAATCAGGCGGCTACACCCACTCCTGGACCTCCGCATACGTCCTCTGTACCATGCTCATCGGCCTGCTCCTCATCCTCACATGGATCCTCTACGAAGCCAAATACGCCGCATACCCCATGGTACCTCGTGCTCTATTCTCTGGACAAAGGATAGTGGGGCTTGCGTATGTCGTTGCGTTTAGCGCCGGAATGAATTTCTTCAGCATACTTAATTTCTTCCCGGTTACGTTTAGTAGTGTTTACACACCCGATCCAGTTTCTATTGGACTGAGGGGCTTGGGGCCCGCGCTTACGACGGCGGTGGGCGCGATATTCTTTAATGCGGCATTGAGTAGATTTCCGGGTCATACGAGGGAGGTGTTGCTTGTGGCTGTGGGGATTATGACAAGTTTCGCTGGGGCGCTGGCGGTTATGACGCCGGAGAACGAACGCTTGGTTCTCTTTCTGGGATCCATGGCGGGGTTTGGTGTAGGCGGCGTTCTTGTCCCTGCTGCGACGGTTGCGATGCTGGTTTGTCCGGATGCGCTTATCACGACTGCTGCGGCATTATCGTTGTCGATTCGCACGGTTGGCGGCAGTATCGGGTATTCGATTTACTACAACATTTTTGCTGGGAAGCTGACTGCCAATCTACCAAAGTACACGGCGATGTATGCGGTGCAAGCTGGTTTGCCGCTGGAAAGTGTGGAGGCTTTCGTGGGCTTGTTTCTTACAGAGCCGGAGAAGTTGGCGGAGGCGGGTATTCCGGGTGTTACGCCGCAGGTTATTGAGGGTGCGACGATTGGGATGAGGTGGGCGTACAGTGAGAGTTTGAAGTATGTTTGGGTGAGTACACTCCATCTCTTGCTAAACCTCCAATCGAGTACTACAAAAGCTGACTATCCATTTCGACAGTTCACGAGCATCGCCTTCGGAAGCATAGCAATTATCTGTACACTCCTCCTCCCCAGCACGAAGAAGTACCAGACAAACCGCGTCGCCGTCCGAATCTGAGACACTACCTTCGGAGAGTACCCAGCTTGACCTCACTTAATAGTTAGCTTCATAGTGATATAGTGCCATATAATCAGAGTACACAAGTACATCTCCCCTGAGATAACCACTTTCCAAGAATGACTCGTTACATCATAGCAGGTCAAAATGGATGGGCGTAGACAAAACATCCTCATGCAAGGTATTCAGAGATAATGAATCTATGGTATAAAGTGGGTTCTACTCCAACAGTAGTACGCAAAGCAAGCGATAGAAAAGTCAAAACGTGACACCAAC
Organism: Alternaria sp. BMP 2799; assembly: GCA_023758145.1. Classification (NCBI taxonomy): domain Eukaryota; kingdom Fungi; phylum Ascomycota; class Dothideomycetes; order Pleosporales; family Pleosporaceae; genus Alternaria; species Alternaria sp. BMP 2799. The sequence continues at coordinate 154,394 of JAFVLP010000010.1, read as the reverse complement.
CCATTCCTAGAGAACCAAGTTTGGTTGCGCATTTGCATGATTCTGTTCGGCATGCATCTTGTCTCATCTCGTTCCATCACATCCATCCCTTTCCTCATTGATCGTGCCATGCACACTTACCCTCCTCCACAAAACGCGACGCCATAAACACCCATCCCATACCATTCAGTCAATGATACCCACCCAAATCCATCTCGTACTCATACTCCACCCTTCCCCCACTCCCACCCCCACTCCCACCCCGATTCCCACTACCGCTGATTAAAGAACCAGCTCGTCCGCTTCCCCTTATTCGCATCCCCTCCATCACCGTCCTGCTTCTGCAGATTGCCAATGACAGGGAGGACAGGGCCGTCCGCGACGGGCCCACCACCGCCGCCACGAAGCGGTTTGGCGATGCGGGACCCGACGCCGCCGAAGCCAGCGTAACTTGCGCCGCCAGCGGGGGAACCGAGACCGCGGGTGGAGCCCGCTTTGGCGGACTCGAGGCGCTCTTTGACGGCTGTGAGTTGGGCTTCGAAGCTGCAAGGAAGCATAGTAGTTAGTATGCTGAGTGGTTTGTGAGGAGGAGGGAGGGAGGGAGGGGGCAAGTTACCGGTGATTCGCAGCTGTAAGCTTCTCTTGGGAGTCTTGCAACAAGCTTTCTAGAGACTGTATCCGCTCATTGCGGGCCATGAGTTTGCGCTCGGCGATGGCGACTTCCTTCTTGAGGGAGCTGTTTTGCTCGACGAGTTGGCGCTGGACGACGGTGAGTTGCTCGAGGTTGCGCTCGAGGAACATCATCTTCTTCTGCTGAGCGCGGTTGTTGGAGGTACGCAGCACGTTGTTATACTGCTCGCGTGTCTCGTCTAGCGAAATCTCAAGCTCGACAACCTGTGGCTTATTAGCAATGCGTCTTCGTTTGAGAAGCTCAATCTGCTCACTCTTTCACAGCGGTTCTGGAGATCGCGCATGAGGCTCTTCTTCATGTTGTCAAACTCGGCAATCTGCTGTTGCACAGTCTTGCCGTTGATGCCGTTTGCGACACCGTTGGCAATGGCGCCACTCTTAATGCGCTGTTGCAGGCTTTCGTTCTCGGCTTTGAGCTTCTGGTTTTCTTCCAGCATACGCGCAGTATCCTGCTTGAGACTTTCGACAAGTTCGAGGTTGCCTTCTTGTCGGGCAGAGTAGGCGTCGGCGAGGCGTGCCTTGAGCTCCTCCTTGTCTTGCTCCGAGAGGTTACCCTCGAGGAGCTCCTCGTACTGCGTCTGCAAGGTCTCACAGCGTGCCTCCAGTGCTTCGCGGCGCTTGGCATATGTGTTGTCCTCCTCACTGCGGGCAGTAAGGGAGAGTTCGGCCTGTCGTACAATGCCCTGTGTTTCGACAATCTTCTCCCGCAGACCCTTGATCGCATCCGGAGCAATCGCCTCACCAGCTGCGCTCATGTCGTGGAGTTGGTCTAGCTCCTCAATGATCTTTCGTATCGTGCGCTCGTTGTCACTAAACACCTCGCCGCCGAGATCGAAGCCGGCCATCATTTGTGCCATTGCCTCGGCCTTCTTCCTCTTCTTCTCGTCCATGGCGGCGGAAGTCTCCTTGGCGTTCATCTTTGCGTCCAGGAGCTGTTGCTTGACGTCGTCCAGCTCGGTGGTCAGCTCAGAGTTGGCTTCCTTCAGTCCGTCCATGGTGATTTGCGCCTCCTTGCTCTCAAACTGAATCTTCTCAACCTGCATGCGCATCTCGTTGAGCTCCATGGTGATTCGCTCATTGTCCTTGTTCGTCTTCGCGTCTCGGTCTTTGTAGTATTGGAGCTCCTCTTTCGCAGACTTGAGTTGGTCTTCGGCTTTGGCAAGCTGTGATTCTTTCTCGGCAACCTGGTCCTGGAGTTCGTTCTCTCTTCGCAGAAAATCATCCTTCTCGTCCTTGTCTAGTGGTATGCTGGGTGTACCTGCGCGTTCCAGGTCCATTCGCGAATCAGGTCGTGGCGTTTCCGAATTTCTCACACCTTCCAGTCTCGATGGCGTGCCCGGACGAGGCGTTGTCGCTGGCTTCCTTCCAGATGACGGACTTGTCTCTAGAGGCGGAATCCATTTCTCCTTGGGGACGCTTTCACCTGCACGCCAAACCGAGACTTCGCCCTCAAGCGAACCGATGTATGTTTCGTAGGACGTGACTTGTCCTTGTACCTTCTTGAGCATGGCCTTGAGCTCAGCCGGACTGAGTTCGGCGTTGACCTTGGCCTTGTTCTTGATAGTCTTTGCGCGCATACCGAATCGAAGTGTTCCCAGCGTTTCGGCATCGTTATAACTACTTGGCGAACAGTTGATGATTAGGGTCGTCCGGGAGTTACCACCGAGCGATTCCTGGAGAATACGTGTGAGCTTCGAGTCTCGGTAGGGGATATGTTGCGTTTTGCTGTCGGTCAAGCAGTTGATGACCATGCCCAAGGCACTCAAACTCTTGTTGATCTTCTTTGCTTCCTCCAGCGTCTGTCCACTCGCTCCGGTCTTGCCGACCTTCTCCGAACCAGCCAAATCGACCAAGAAGAGCTGTCCGCTCTTCAATGATCCGGTCTCGACGTTCTTCTGGTTGACCGTTACAACAAAGATGGAATGCGATCGTGAGGATTCGGCGTTCATGTTGGTAGCTGAGACCGCTCGTGCAGATCCACCTCTTCGGAGGACCTCGTAGACTTCTTCCTCGCTCGAAACGTATACTTCCAGCAGACCCTTGACGTAGACTCCCCTGTTCTTCTCTTCGTGCACCGGCAGATTGTCGTTTTGGGGAACCAAAAGATCGCGGATGCGCTCCATGTAGATCTCCATGTAACTGACGCGGACGGTATATTCAATGTTGCTCGGCGATGCCAGAATGCTTGCGAAGATTTGCTGGATGATACGCGGGATGACTCCCTTGCCAACCTCATCGTCCATATCGCTACCCATCATGGTGTACGACTTTCCCGCTCCTGTCTGCCCGTAGGCGAAGACTGTTCCGTTGTATCCATTCAGAATATCGTCGACGGTGGGGCGGATGGAGTAGTCGAAGACGTCGGCCTGGCGGGAGTTCATGTCGAAAACGCGATCGAAGGTAAAGGCCCCAGAGGCCTCTTTCGACTAACACACAGCATTAGTGGCTCTGCTTTGCATCCCTCGAGCTGGCATGCCGTACCTGGATCGTACATGTGTCGTCGGATTTGAATTCGACTATGGGCTCTCCACCGCTGGCTATCTCGACCTTGTTCTGCGGGCGGAACCGCGCCACCACTGCAGTCGTACCGTCAGTAACCCGTCTACCATGCGTGTCTGTGTCTCGTGTATGGCGGCGCACCTTTGATAGTATTGGAGCCCCTGTCGCCCGTTTTGTTAGCCATGCCGCCCCTCTTCGCCGCCATGTTTGAGCTACTTACGACATGATTGCTGCTGTTCAGGCGGTGCGGCCCAGAGGCCTCGCTCTGTTTGCTTCGCTCGCGCTTCGGGGCAGGTGTTGCTGCAGGCCCGCCGGGAGGTCCTGTTGTGGCACCGTCACGTCTCGCTGTGTCTCGGCGCGTGGGAGGTGGGTAATTACAGGCCCCGCTATGACTATGGTTAAGGGGAACTGCTGAAACGGCCACAGATCCGTCTTGGGGCTCGCCGGGGGCTCCTTCGCTGCTCGCGCCTGGAGAAAGTGAGGGGACAACAGCACGGGGGCGCGCGCGGTGAGGGAGACGAGCGATGTTGATGCCGGCCTATTGTCGAGGTGCGGGCTCGGGCTTGTGTTGATACGCCCAGGGTCTGCATGCCCATAGCGCGCCTTCCTCCCCGCCGCCAACGGCCGTGACGCAACCTGCCTGGTCAAAGCATGCTCTGCGCATCTTCCTTTATGGCGACCTCTTTGTCCCGCCTACTTGCATCGCTTCATGGCATTGTGCCCAAGACAACTAACCAGGATCCCTGCATTAGTGGAGCGACAAAGACAATCACGCTTCTCTACATGATCAGCGATACCAACGAAAACGGACGTATATTGGCTACGCCATGAACATAGAACCATAGTGAACCAAACTCCACGCCGCAGAGCCTCAAACAAAACGCCCCTGGCTGCCAGTAACAAACATGACATTGTCCCTGTCCCTTGTAACTCCATCCCATGCCGTCGTGTCATGATATTCGTACCCCAGTCGCCCCTCAGTCCTCCCAGCTCTTCTCCACCGTCTCGCGCACGCGCTTGGTGTACTCCTTGCGGTTCTCTTTGTACAGGTTCGATGCTTCGACGTTGGCGGGAGACGAGGTGTTCGGGTCGTTTAACAGACTGGACCCTGTTAGCATGTGTCGCGCTGTAGCCCATCTAGCTCTACTCTGACGTACCTCTGAATACTGGTCAGGATGGCTGCCACGTCGTACGTGGGCGACCACCGGTTTTGCAGAATGTCCAGACACAGCTCGCCGGTCCCGTATACGTTGGGGTGGAACATCTGGCTAATAAACTTGACGCCCGGCGGCTTGTTTGGGTATGCCTCCTCGAAATGCATTATAAGACGGAAGGTCCCGTCTTCGAACGGTGTGTCTGCTGGGCCGATAATAACTGCGTTCCTGTCTATGTGTCAGCAGTTAAGCTCAGACACGGGTTATTGCCGCTGCTGTGTGTCCGAAAGTCGAGGGTGACTGCGAGGCTTGGTGTCGCGTGCGGGGGAATGCGGTGAGCCGTACCAGGTCATGACATTATCCGCAACTGGAGAAGCAGAGACGCCAGCGGGAGGATCAGTTTGCATGCGCTGTTTTTGTCAGTACGGTGTTCTCTATTAAATTGCGCAAACATCCAGAGCTTGCTGGTGCTGCTCTAGTGGCGTACCTTGAAGTCGCGCATCAAACGGCGGCGGGCTGCAGTAGACATGGTTGTGCGTAGTTGATGGACGGAGCTCGAGGTAGTTGAAGCGGAGTGGGAAGTTGAGGTAGAACAGACACGGTGGATATAGCTACAATCAAGGTTGGTGGTACTGAGTCGCAGACGTAACTGGCACCTTCCGCTGTCGGTCGTTCGGCTTGTGGAGGCAAACGCCACCTCACGTGTAGCTTGGAACTTGGCTTATCGCAGTCCCCCAATCGTCGTACTCACCATTACACCCCTCCTTGTCCCCGCCGCTTCGCACCAGAGCCACACAGCTTCACAGCACCACCATCATTCTTTCACACATGATCAACGCCGACGTCACTTCACACGGCACCGAGTTTACGTTTTCAGTTTTATTGTTGTACTGTGCTATAGATAGCCAGATCACCCGTCGCCCATGTATCGCCTGCTCAAGATCATCATCGCCATAACGCCCTGCCCTCATATGCCCCAAAACGCCGTAAATGCAACTCATTCTGACCATGCTGTTTGCAGAACGCTTGACAATACACACCCTGCGTCGTAAAGTCATACGCCATGAGTCGCTAATAAAACTGGACATTAACAGCATCGCTAGAAACAGACTGGAAAGATGGAATCTCGGCATCCGTAATAACACAAATTTGTCCAAAGGGAAAAAGGTCGTGGGTACTTGGGAAACGTGCCCTCACTGGCCAGCTGCTCCAGCAAGACCATGGTGGGATGCCTGAGCTGACTTCTCACGGCCCAAGTAGTCCACGATGGGGAAGCGGGCTCGACGCTCGAGCTCATCCAGAGGAATGTGCGAGCGGATGAACCGGTTCTGGTCGTTAGCCGGCGGCTGGTAGTCCCAAGACTCCTTGCGACCAATCTTCAGTGCACTGCAAGCAACCTGGCGCATGCGCTGGCTTCGGACGACGTCGTTGTGGATGGTCTTGAAGTCCCACTTCTCGCGCGCCTCCGCCTCGAACTTGGCGAGCATCTTCTGGTTGTGAGGCTCTGGGGAAGTGGCAAGATCATGCAGCTCCTGCGGGTCCTCAACCAGGTTGTAGAGTTGCGGTCCGTCGGCAAGGGAGTAGGTGAACTTCCACTCATGACGACGGATCATGTAGGTGGGAGTAACGGTGCCTTCGCCCATGTACTCGCCGAACACCTCGTCCTTGCCTGGCTTGTCTGAGACAAGGTACTCGTGAAGGCTGACACCGTCTAGTGGCAGACGATCATCGACTTGTCCTCCAGCGAGGTCGACGAACGTGGGCAAGAGATCCATGGTGGACACGGACTCCTTGACCTTCTTGGGCGCGATATTGGGCCCGTTGATAATCATCGGTACTCGCGCGCTGTTCTCATACCAGCTCATCTTGTACCACAGGCTCCTCTCGCCAAGCATGTCGCCGTGGTCTCCAGAAAAGACGATAATAGTGTCCTTGTCCAGCCTGCAGTTCTTGAGGAGACGGACGAGCTTGCCAACCTGATCGTCGACGAAGCTGCAAGCAGCGAAGTAGGCACGGCGCGCGCGGATCTTGGCCTCGTCTGGAACGGGGTTGTCCCACAGGTCGATGGTCTTGAGCAGGCGCTGAGAGTGAGAGTCCTGGTTCTCTTGGGCGATCTCAACCTTGGGCAGGGGAATGTCGACGCCCTCGTATCGGTCCCAGTACTCTTGGATCATGGTGTAGGGGTCGTGTGGGTGGGTCAAAGAGATGGTCAAGGCGAATGGCCGACGGGTCTCGGGGTCAGACCGAACGTAGTCGTAGAGGTACTGTTGAGCCTGAAGGTATGTGTTAGAAGTCTTCTTTGTACCGCTGCAGTATACTGTACTACTGAGATTTCTCACCTTGTGCATGACATCTTCGTCATAGTCGAGCTGGTTGGATCGCACGCATGGTCCGGCTTGCATGACCGAAGCCATGTTGTGGTACCACTCTTGACGCTCCTCTGGCTTGTCCCAGTTGACGGACCATCCCAGGTCGCCAGGGTAGATGTCGGAAGTAAGTCGGTGCTCGAAGCCATGGAGCTGGTCCGGGCCGATGAAGTGCATCTTTCCTGCGAGCGCAGTCTCGTATCCTTCGCGGCGGAGGTAGTGAGCGTAGGTCGGGATCTCTGGACTCAGGATCGAGGCGTTATCGTATCCTCCGATCTTGGATGGCAACTGACCGCTGCACATGGTGAACCTAGATGGTGCACACAAAGGTGAGTTGCAGTAAGCGCTTGCGAAGTTGACGCCGGTCCTAGCAAGCTCATCAAGATGAGGTGTCTTGATAACTGACTCTGGGTCATTGAACTTTAGCATGGGTGCGGCCATCTGATCGGCCATAATGTACAAGATGTTGGGACGCTTTCCGTCTCCCGAAGTGCGAGCCTGAGTCGCATAGCTGTCCGATTGTTGACGAAGAGTCTGAGCAGTAATGAAATCGCTTCCGCCTTGCTGAGCATCTGAGAACCCGTTGCCGGAGAAGCCATCGCTACCGTTGACATGGCCGTTACCATTACCGTTCATGGCTGTAGAAGAGAAGGAAAAGTCGCCGCCAACGGGAGCCTGGGCCTCCTTGAGTGAGACACCGCCGTCCTGGCTGAAGGCTTGCTTGGTGGTGTGGACATAGGATGAGGGCGGCGACTCTGGGTCTAGCAAGAGACTGGGTGCCATACTGTAGTGGCAGTGGTTGTGATGGTAGACTTGAAGCTTCGATGGTATTGTAGGAAGAAGCAATTTATTCCTGAAAGTGGGTGAAGGCAGGAAACTTGGTGGGCAAACTCTGGTTGAGATGAGGGCAGTGGGACCTTTATAGATAAGGAGGATAAGAAGAGCGACGCCCCGGAAGTCGCGTCGGCCGCACGGTGTATGTGGGGAAGTGCGACCCTGACGCGCCTTACAAGAGGTTGAGTCGTGACTTCCAGCGGTCACGCAATCCTACGCAATCCACGCTTCGAGTGACCAATCCCGCCCGAACTAGTCCCTTTTGGGCGATGGCGAAATCCCACCTCTACGAGCACACCGCCCTGGTCTGACTTCAAAAGGCCCGACCGGCCGCAGTTCGATGTTCGATGCTGGAGGGATCATCATGGAGCGTTTCATCGAGCACGCGATCTTACCTCACGTCTTGGCTGGGGTATTCACCATTTAGCGAGCAGGGTTACATTAATCTAGAACAATGTGATGTATCTTGTAATTCATAGTGATTGTTGCAAATCTCTGACATGAAATTCTTTCAGTGATTTCGTCGTCGCCTCGCCATTTCTGCGTAACATGCAAGTTGTGTGCGCGGCCAGACTCTGGTAGCGCTCAGTCATCCTCCCGCCTTCCGCTGCAGGATTCAAGATTGCCACGCTGCATCACCCATAGGTAGCAAACCCGGCCAGACCGATCCCTTTACAATTATATCCGCACAGCCATGCAACAGGATACAGCATGTCTGCCCGTCGCTAGCGCATGTATTGCCAGTGTGATCGATCCCTTTCGAGGAGCAGCGACCACGGACGTCGAGATTGACAACGCCATGCACATGATCCATATGCAGGGTAGTCGATCAAGTCGGGACTACGTAACAGCCAAGCATGCAAGCATGTACATCCGCTAGAATTTGAGCACATGAGGAATTGATGAAGTTTGGGTAGGAGTCGTGGAGGACTTGGCACGTCGCTTGGCACCGCAAACCTTACCTGTGTAGTGTGCAACTTTAGTTGCTCATCCTCTACCTACTGACTGAACATCATCTTGACATTTCTCAACCAATACTGCATGCGATAGCTCAACTGCATGCTGCGCGTCTCCTTGCCACCGTTATCGCGAGCGCCACTCGGTCAACTCCTCGCGACCTCGCGACTCCTCGGGACGTCGCTCCTACGTGAACATGCATGGCACGCGAGCATTGAAGTCGTCCAGGCTCCACCGGTATACACTTTCGTGTTCGGATCATCTAGCGACCGGTGCGAGGCGGAGTGTCCGCATGTTCTTCCAGATCCCACCGTCATTGGTCTGCTGCGTCCGCCTAGCCCGAACGAGAGATGTCTCGTTGCATTGGCGAATCAACACTATTTGACGCCAAGTGGCTGCAGGCTACTGATAGCGCGCTGCAGTCTCCAACGACACATGCATGCGGCTCTCCGAAGGCTCGCTGGCACTAGAGTCTTCGCAGGATTCACCGGACAGGCACGTGAACATGATTGTTTTGTCGGCTCGACCCGTTTGTGGTCTGACTCCTCCAAAGTCTCTCCGACCTGCACGCAGATTGATGTGTTGGCATCGATGCGCCGAGAAACTACTGTAATTGGACGTCGTATCAGTTCGGCCAGACTTGAGCTGCCTCGTGGTACAGTCGTCGTTCGGTTAGAGAACTGCAGGGGCAAGGGGCCTTCGGAGCTTATCCATCGTGTCCACAACTCCAGATGCAGTTATCCCCACGCGATGGTCTTGATTTTCGACTCGAGGGCTAGATCGCGCGCTGGACATGCATGCTCGCTCCGCTCCACCACCACTGTAAGCAGCATACAAACAGTTCTAGGTTGAGTGTTGAATTGAAGGTTTACCCACCCACACCTAAATGTCATGTTTACATTCCAAGTCCACTAAGCTATGCAAGACCCACAAAAAAGTAGTTCACCACCTTACAACCCAGCAGTGATATCACAACTATCCTGTCCTCCAACACCACGACTAGCACAAAACAACATCAGTCATCATGCCCGCCACTCCATTCTTCCCTGGACTTTTTCTCCCATCCCGGGCAAGAAACCCTCGCAATCTCGATAACAACCACCTCCCCCACTTGCGCTAACAACCACCCCTTCGTGCCCGCCTGGTACGAATCGATAATGAAATCTTGCAGGCCACAGTGCTGCGTCAGCCCGCCAACAGCATCTCCACATACGCTAATCGCCAGCATCCGCGACGCACGCACGACTTGCAGTCCCGTCCGTCAACGCACCGCCAATGTCCAGACATACCAGTCACGAGGACCCTCAAAACACCAAAACACCAAGGCACCCAGCCAATCGCCGGCGCATCCGAAGACAAAGTCCGCGAGCTCAGTGTTCTTGGCATTTCCCGACCGACGCCCGATACTCTCGAATGACTCTTGATAACCAGGCGCCGGGTCGTCGCCCGAACGCTGCGCGACGATCCGGTCGGTGAGAAAGCGACAAAGCGACGGCCCGGGACAACGACTCCGAGACGACCGACAACCGAAGTGCGCATAGTCGCCACTGAGCTTTGGGGTTCACATACGCTATTGTAAGAGAAACTTCATGTTTTGGGAAGGTTTCGTGGAAGGGGCTGATTGGTGGGTATGACGTCCAGCGCATACGTCGCGGGCCTTCCGACTCGACTCGACTCGACTCGTGCTGCTGAGTCCTTGTTTGGCATGGTAATTCTCGCCGTAGTTGCTGATAAGGAGAGTGTAGCCGGAGAGCGGCCTTGCTAGGTCGCTGGCTGGCGTTACGTACGAGATGGTCATGAGACCTACAGGGTAGAGTATTTATCACGTCCATATTGCTGAAGCCAAATAGTATAGCAAGACCATGCATGCAAAGATGGTAAGCTAAGGAACGTGAGTGTGACAAAGTTATGAGACAACGTCTGTCACTCAACATATCACATTTCTAATCACCAGGACTCTATGACCAGGAAAGCAATCATCCCAACGTCAACACTCAACATTCTATGTCGATGTGTCAGTAATCAAACGAAGCCGCCCTCCCCCTCCTCATTGTCACGATGATATAAAGAACAACATGGATACGTGGGCAGACACGCTCGTCGATCACGATCATGAGTAAACCACAACTACTATTTCGTCAACCGCAGCCCAAACTGCCCTCACTACTCGACGATGAGTAAACCACTAACACAACCCACATCACACAACACCTTACATCACAGCACAAACACATTAAACGCCAACCATCTCTAACGCAAACAATCTCAGATTCCTATAAACACATTGCAATGCTACAATACAGACACATGCTCTTCTCTACGCGAGCATCTTCGAAAGATCCGCAAACTTATCCTAGAGCCTTACTGGTCCTATGCATGAACCTCGCTGTATACACCCATTTTGATGACACATCTTCTTATCCCTCGGGAAAAAGATAACCATGGAAGACTGTCGCAAGACCTTGACATCTGCTCAATATTTACCGACATCTTTCCTAATCCTCCACATACTAAATCTAAGTAAGCTTCTGCTCTCTGTGTCGCCTTATTACAGATATTATACAACTCTAGAACGTTATAGAAATAATAACAGCGTTTAGATTAAATTGTAGTTAGGTTTAATAACTTAGGTATTTAGTTGTATAAGAGTACATTAGCTAATAAGAAGAATAAAGAATAATTGTGCCCTCGCATATAATGTTGTAGATCTTTGCATGTACGTCTCTACCTGCTGTTGCTCTTTTAAGATATTAATATATGCTGCTACGACAGCGTGTAGGTAGCTAAGAGCATTAGTCTTTTTATAGACATTACCGGCAATATATACTTCTATAGTAGTTGTTTAATAAGATAACTATGTTCTCGCTATCTACCGCTAATATTTACTTCTATAACTACCTATTCTTCTACATACGCCGTTTGAAACAGCAGGCAGCAGAACTATATAGTCTCTCTAGTAGCTAGAAGCAGGCGCTAGATCTAGAGTCTATATAGTAAGGTTAAGGTAGAGATAGTAAATAGTAATATAGCTAGGCGGCAGTAGCACTTCTCTGTAGCTCTAGGCGTGTGTTAGTTGCAACGCTGTTAGAGAGAGAAGAAAGTGCAGCTGTAGCCTTACGCTTGCGAGGTGTAGCTAGTAGTAGTACTCTAAACTTCTGCTAGCGATTAAAGCGCTTCTTCTTAGCTCTAGGCGTATATTAGTAGTAGCGGTAGTAACACTCTAAACTTCTGCTAGCGATTAAGGCGCTTTTTCTTAGCTCTAGGCGTGTGTTAGCTGTAGTTGCGGCTTTTTAGCCTTAGACTTAGGCGCGGCCTTACGCAGTATTAGAGTTATCTTAGAGGTAACTTTAGTGTTATTACTATTCTTGTTAGTCTTAGCCTTTCGCTTGCAGAGTGTTGCAGCCTTCTTAGAAGTAACCTTAGTGTTACTACTATTCTTATTAGTCTTAGCCTTACGCTTACAGAGTGTAGCTAGTATTATTAGTATTAGACTTAGGCGCAGCCTTAGCCTTGCACTTATAAGCTATAGCTAGCATTATTAGCCTTAGACTTAGGCGCAGGCGTAGGCGCAGTTCTTGTTAGTCTTTATACCTACTCTTCTTATTAATATTAGTGTTATTGCTAGTTGCTTAACGCTGCTGCTTCTCTACGCCTCTCTAATAGCGTTCTCTATATTAATATCTTTATCTTCTTTAGAGGTGTTATCTTGCCTCTATTATTATATCTATATAGAGACTAGTAAGAATACTTAAGTAGCTACCTATTATAATCTTCGCGGAGGTATTATATATAGTAAGTAACTAAGGTAACTAGCGCTAGCCTTAGCCTTGCGCTTATAAGGTGTTGCTAGACGTAATATTATAGTAGTAAGGTAATATTAGGCTAGCTAGCAAAAAGATAGGTTAGAGCTGCGGGCAGCGGCGTGTAGAAGATAAGATAGAAGAGAATTAAATCTAGGCCTTTAGTTAGCTTTAATAATAATAACAATAATAAAAATAAAGATAAAAAAATAGAATACGCGTATAGAGGCCTTAGCTAATGTTTATCTTCTTACTAGCTCTCTACTTTAGAGGTTAATTAATATTTAATAGTTATTACTAGCTACTACACTATGCTATCTCTTAATAGAAAACAGCCTAGAATATATAGATTATATAGCTAAGGCATGCTAGTGTAGTTATAGAGTAATGTAGCAGAGCAATAATATTATAGGTAATATTATAGGTATTAAAAGAAAGGCGCTAGGTAGAAGAGAAGGCGCTAGGTAGAAGAAACTGTTTAGCTAACTAGATTTAAAGCCTTTAATACAGTATAGCTATAGCAAATATCTAATAATAATATATATTCTAAGCTATAAGATAGTTAAAAGAATTAAACTTAGGTATAAAAAGGCGAAAAGAGTTAAATTCTAGGTATATATGTAGTAAATACTAGATATTTAGTTAGTAAGCATGTCTAAGAGTTATACTTTGCGTACTATTTTATATAGTAGTAATATTGTTAAATAAAGTATAAATATTAGCTTTAGAATAGATATATTAAGACTACATCGCGGCTATTATAAGCCTAACAAAACGTCTAATATATAGGTATTACTACTAAGGTATGCTTAATAACTGCAGTATCTCTAATAAGCTAAGAATCTAGCTACGCTAGATAATTTAACAACGCATGCATTAGCAAAGACAGAAAGAAGTAGAAGAGATAAAAGAGGTTCTGTTAGTAGAGGCTAATTAAACTTATTAACCTTATCTTTAGCTTATCTAGGTATATTAAGAGTTACGTCTATAGTATATATCTACTATTTGCTATATAACCTAAGCTGTTATTAGTAAATATTAAAGTATTCTTTATAGAGTTTAAGGTATTCTATATAAAGAGAGATATAGTATAGATAGTTACGTTATGTTGTATTAAGCTTTCTACGTAGTTAGGTCTAAGGCTGTATAAGAAAATTAACGTTATAGAGAAACGTTATAGAGGTTACTATATTAAGACTAGTGCTTCTAGCGTATATATATAATTAAGCTACTATATCTTCTAAGGTATAACTCTACGCACTATGTCTAGCAACCTATACTACCTAACTCTAAATATAGATCTAAGCTTGCAATATTACCTTAAAGGTTTATAGATTATAGTGCTAATTACCTAGTAAAACGCTTGCGTATAATATACGCTATAAACGCTACTACACTAAGTTAGCTAAATAAAGTAGTTTACACTCTATATAGTTTACGTAAGTTTAACACCTTAAGTTAAGCTATTAAAGGCTAATTAATATAGTATTAAGTGCGCTGTATGTATATTAGTACTACCTATTAAGCTTCTAGTATAAGTATATCTCTACGTCTTACTAAACGCGGCGAGAAGATACGTTAAGTGTAACTTCTAGCCTAAGTTCTCTACTCTACTAACTTAAGCTACTACTCTAGACTTAAACTATACAAAAGCCTACGTAAAAAAGCGCAACGCTATAATAATAACTTACCTTCTATCTAGCTCTCTACTTAACGCTCTCTCTATTTATACTACATAAGGCCTTACTAGGTAGAAGAAATTCTCTACACTACTACTAGAGCGCAAACTACACATTCTAACGTTAACGTATTAGTTACTATTGCCTTCTAGTTCTAATATAATAACGCTCTATTTAACCTAGTCTCTAAGTACCTAACTCTTAACGCAGAATCTCTAGCAATACTATATATATTAAATATACTAGGTATAGAACGCAATTAGCATTACTTCTAACTTAAGAAGCTATTTATTAAGCTCTAGAGACTAACTACGCTATATAGTTAGACTATAACAATAGAATATACTAGACATAGACCTCTTTATAGGCTAGAAGTAGTGTAAGAATATAGAGCGCTCTATTACTAGAGCGCAATTTAGATCTATTAAAATAGTTACTAAGGCCTAATATTATCTTTAATATATATAATTAGGTCTTAGCGTATAGTGTAAGACTTATAGTCTACTATATATATATACTTATATATAAGAGTATATATATTCTATTAATAAGAATAAGAAGATAAGAGTAGCTTAGAAAATAGAGTAGGTAGCTAAGGCGTTTAGTAGCTCTCTAGGTATAGACGTCTAAGTAAGTATCTATAATATCTAGTTTAATAGAGTATTAAGAAAGATTTAGTAGTCTAGAGTAAGTTAGGTGTAGTATATACTAAAAGAAAACGTATAATAATATTATAGTTATCTAGATATAGCTTTTGTAGAATATTGTAATATATTTATACGTAGAATAGTATGTAATAATATATACTATATACACTAAGCGCAATGTCTAATATAAGAAGAAGTATATCTATACTATAATATTTATAGCTAAGTAGTAAAGAGTAGAAGAGAATAAGTATCTAAGATACTAGAAAAAACAAGTATATGTTAATTAGTGTCTAATACGTGCCTATAAGAGAACAGCGACAGCTGCTAGAGTAATAGGTATACTTTCTAGTATACTAGCACTAGCACTAGCACTAGCGCCTTACACTAAGTAGAAGTAGTAGTGCTTCTATATAGTATATTGCTACCTCTACTCTTCTAGTATCTTGTGCGCTCTACCTACCTTAGTAATATATCTCTAGCTATAATATTTGTGCCTTAATTCTGCCTACCTAACTAGAGTATATTAATAATTACTACCTAAGTAGCGTGCTATCTTTGCGTATAAAGAGACTACTTACTAAGACTACGCTATTAGAACTAATACATACTATAGATAGTATTAGCTAGTACTATCTAAAGAAGTACTAGAGGCTAATGTATGCGCTGTAGTAAGTAAACCTAAATTACCTATAAGCAAGTAGGCGTAGAATAATACCTACTCTATGTTTATTCTCTAAGTACTATATAGTTTAACTACCTAGGTAATGCTTTTAGATAGCATAGTACTCTAGGTGCAATCTTTATATAGTATAAGTTGTTCTCTAGCTATAACGTTAACTAGGTCTACTATAGGCTACCTAAACAAAGAGGTAGATAGTAGACTAGAGAGAGAGGTAATAAGGGCTATACTAGCCTATGCGTAATATAGCGCTAGATATAGACTATACGTAATATAGTAGAGCTTTCTACTATTACTTTAGAGAATAAGTTAAAGTATAGTAGTTAGAGAAGAATACGTATTAAGAGTGCATAACTATTACGTTAGATATAGATAGTTACCTAGACAGGCATATATAAAGAATTAATAAGATAAAAAGAGCGTATATTTAGAGTGCGTAAGTTATACTAAGTGCCTTAGACGTAATATTAGTAAGATAGTAAGTAGCTATAGAGTATATTAAGAGCTAGGCGTTAAAGCGCTAGTGTAAGTAAACTTAATCTTAGAACCTTAGAAGTAGAGATAGTAGAAAAGCCTTAATAAATAGAAGATAAAGTGTTTAGATAAAGGTTTAGATATAGAGTAGTTTAATAAAGGTTAATAGGTAAAGCTTTAATATATAGAGCAAGAGGTAAAGCTTTTAGATAAAGATCTATATATAGAGTAGTTTAATAAAGTCTAGAAGATAAAGCTTTTAGGTAAAGAGTTAGATATAGATTAGTTTAATAAAGGTTAAGAGGTAAAGCTTTAAGGTATAGAGTAAGAGGTAAAGCTTTTAGATAAAGGTTTAGATATAGAGTAGTTTAATAAAGGTTAAGAGGTAAAGCTTTCTATACTACTACTAATAAGACTAACTCTAACTTATTTAACTATCTATTCTATTTATATATTCTATATTTTATGTACCTACTTATGCGTTATATATATTCTATAGCTATCTATATAATATTAGCTCTAGTAGCATAATAGAGTTCTAAATATATTATCTAATTATTATAGTTATATTCTAAGAGTTTCTGTTTCTATAGCGCATTGCTATAGTTAGGCACTATAGAGACACCTCTATCTATACGTATTAATAACGTAGTATACGCACTGTGCGTATATTAGATATACTGCCTAGCGCTTAGTACACGTTCTGTATACTATAGCTCTAACGCTATAGTTCTTCTAATAATACTATATTATAACCTTCTTAGTATTAGTACCTATGTCTAATGCTTGTATTAGTAGTTTTGCGTGCTGTAGTAAGTAATCTTTACTCTATATATTAATTTTTTTAAAAATTTTCTAATCTATAAGAACTATTCTACATTCTTTGTATTGTTATAATATTTAGTACTCTATATACTAGTAGATATACTACTAATAATCTTGCTCTGCGTATACTAGCTAACATACATAATAAAAATACTATTAGACGTAATACTTTCTAGAAGCTATGTAAGTACTCTTTTTAGAGCTCTTAAGATAGCTCTCTTAATAGTACGCACTACTTATAGTGCGTAGTTATAGCTTTCTTTATACTAAATACTTTAAAGTATCTCTTTATACTACATACGTAAATCTCTCTATCTTTTCTATCTATTTTCTAATAGAAGTTAACATGCTATTTGATTTTAAACTAGCTCTTCTTACTAAGAAGAATAATCTTTATCTAATAATTAAGATTATAGCCGTAGGTTATAGCTAGACCTTCTCTACTATCTTAGATAATGTTTATCTATATAAAGAGAGGGCACAAGTTATGTAAGATATTCTAGTCTTAGTATAGTTATTGTGCCTCTTTAACTATTAGATACGTTAATACTATATATAATTAGAAACCTATACTAAAAGTAATTATATAGACTATACATACCTGCTGTTAGAGTTCTTACTCTTCTTACCTTAGCACTGTTATCTACGTATTAGTTTAACTAGACTAGATATATACATTTAAATATTTAATCTTCTAGAATAGACTAGTATATATGCCTCTAAATAGTAACTTTAAGCTTACTAGTACTCTAGAGACTACAAAAGAGTAGAACTCTATTAGGTTCTTATATCTTATCTTTATTATCTATATCTCTAGTAACACTTTCTACATCTAATAGAGATAAGTTAATAGAGCTTTCTATGTCTATAGTAGGTACAGCCTTATTTATAACTATAGAAACTTACTCTAGCTATTTAGATATTCTACTAATTAGTAGTAGATTACTAGCGCTTTAGGTTTTAAGGCGCTTAGCGTTCTAACTATAGATATTCTTAGGTGCTTTAGGTATTTTATTAGCGCGTTTGCGTATTATTAATATATTATTTCTAGCTATCTTCTTATTTAACTAGAAGTTATTAGTATAATTCTTATTTATGTACTCTTTATTCTTATCTATTTATAGTTTGTTATATGCAAAGAGAAATTAATTAAAAGGTTAAGGTCTAATTCTAAATATATTTATATTTTGCGTGCTAGGCGTTATATTATTATAGGTAAATGTAGAGAAGAGAGAGGCAGCTGCGTAGTTAGATTTAGTAATAGTAGGTATTATGTGTGCCTAGTTAATGCTTAGAAGATGTAACAGCTAGAGTCTAGTAATAGATTTATTAATAGCTATAGTATCTAGCGCCTTTTATGCAACACCTACTTATAGTATATTATAATAGCTAGAGTCTCTTATAGTTGCAAACTACTAGACTATTATAGCTATATACAATCTATATATTACTATACTACTACTTTTATTTATAGTATCTTCTCTAGTCTTAGCCTCTTTCTTTTACTTTTTATTTTATTCTGTGTCTACTATTGCAGTAAGAGAGAGTAGTTTCCTGTACTTAGTCTAAGGCCTAATAGTAACGCCTCTTTTAGTTATAATTCTATTAGCTACCTCTTATACAACTTTTAGCCTTAGTTTATTTAAGAGTATATTAGTATATAACCTAAGATTGTGCCTTTATAATAAGATCTATAACTCTATATACCTCTTTACGCAGTCTTTATTATTATACTACTAATAATTCTTAATAAAAGAGAGAATTCTATCTACTAGTCTCTTAATAGTATCTTTAAAACATTAATACTATCTAAATATTAAGTCTAAGCTATATACTAGTCTTAAAGGGCGTTCTTACCTATCTAGGCTTAGAGGCCTACTCTACTTACTATTTAAAGTTACAGCGTTATATTTTAATTTAGCTTTAACTTATATTCTTAAGATTTTAGTTTGTAAATTTATCTTTAGCTTAAGTATATATAAAAAAAAACGTCTACGCATCTATCTATTAATAGTTAATATTATTAGTGCTACTGTAGAGCTGCGCGTTACGTGTTCTACTAGATAAGAAAGAGCTACTATTAATAACAACAAACCTTATCTAGATAATAACAACACTAGCTAATAAGTAAGAAACACATCTTTCTGCCTTTGCAATATTCTAACTTACTTTCTTGCAGTTTAACTACTGCGCTACTCTAGTATTATTCTAACGCTCTATTCTTAAATTGCTTAAGTTATAGACTATTTCTATTATTAGTATTACTTTAGTATTATTCTAACG
Source organism: Alternaria sp. BMP 2799 (assembly GCA_023758145.1). Taxonomy (NCBI): domain Eukaryota; kingdom Fungi; phylum Ascomycota; class Dothideomycetes; order Pleosporales; family Pleosporaceae; genus Alternaria; species Alternaria sp. BMP 2799. The sequence continues at coordinate 135,525 of JAFVLP010000010.1, read as the reverse complement.
CTCTGTTCTTAATTTGTTTAAGTTATAGACTATTTCTTTTATTAGTATTACTCTAGCGTTATTCTAACGCTCTATTCTTAATTTGTTTAAGTTATAGACTGTTTCTATTATTAGTATTACTCTAGCGTTATTCTAACGCTCTATTCTTAATTTATTTAAGTTATAGACTATTTCTTTTATTAGTATTACTCTAGCATTATTCTAACGCTCTGTTTTTAATTTGTTTAAGTTATAGACTATTATTAAGTGTTAATATTCTCTAATTAGAGATATTTATATTAGACTAACTCGAAGCTGCTATACCTATAATATATTATTATATCTCTGCACTTTTATTATAGAATTAACTTAAAACAGCTACGTATATAGGCTGTTATTACATTACTTATTATAATAGGCTATAGAATAGTAGTAATAGAACTTAACTATAATCTTAGAGTAGTATTTTAAATATATTAGAGATAGGTTACTTGTTACTCTATATTCTTTATACTTTTGCTATTAGAGAATATTAATCTTAATACCTTCTTTGTTATTTCTTCTTCTTCTATTAGTCTATTATAATATATAGGTTATAATAAACTGTAATACTTATTTGCTTGTAAACGTAATATCTAGCCGCGCGTACGCTAAAGCTAAATAATAATAAGATATTTAAGACTATGTCTATAAGAGTAGATATATATTAAATAGATTATTATTAGAACTAGTAAAGATATAGCGTAGAAATGTTTTAAAAGCGCTTACGTTGCTAAAAGAAGCGTATAACTAGAAGCGCTGCTTAACACTCTCTTTACCTATAATTCTTAGAACTCTCTAATATAAGAATATGCCTATTACTCTAATTGTAACTTATTAGTCTCTCTTAAAGCGCTAGCATAACGCTTGTTATAAGTATTTTAGTTATTAGTAGATAGAATTATACATATTTAATATTATTTACTTTATTCTAACTTATTACAAAGAGGCTACTGTATAATGCTACAAATGCTATACTATTTCTTAGTTTATATAATAAGACTTTTAATTAAAGGTTCTCTAAGGTAGAGCTTTAGGCTAACTAGTAGCACTAGAATATACTACTACCTAGAGAAGAGTTTATAGTTAATATAAGCTATACAATTAATAAATAAACTCTAATATTATTTAAACTATATTATAATAAGCTAAATAACCTATCTATACGCTTTGTATTTAAGTTTTTATAATTAGCTTATAACGTAACTAGAGTTCTAGCTATATCTATAAGATAAGCTAATTAGAGTACAATTCTCTAGCTATAATAGATAATAGTAATATATTATCTTGCTTGCGTTCTTTAAGAAAGCTATTTAGAAGTACGTATATAGCCTAATAATTATAGTAACATAGTGTTAACGTATATAGATTATAGTAGCTATACCTATTAAGCTAAGAGGCGACTTAATAGTATATAAGAAAACCTACTATAGATTATTACTCTATTTTAGTAACTCTACAACCTCTATTCTTCTAATCTTAATATAGATATTAGAATTAGCTAACTTAGTTGCTCTAGCCTATTGCGATTAAGCGTAATAGAATTAGTTATTAGCCTATAGCACTATTATAGCTCTTCTAAGGCGCTATAAATAGCTAATTCTAGAAGTAGTAGACGTTCTCTTTATATAAGAAAAAAGCTTTACAAAAAATATAAGCTACTAGAAGCCTAGAGTTTTTAAGAACCTCTAGTATCTTATAAATAACGTAGAAGAGGCCTACCTTTAACTATAAACGTTGCTCTACTATATCGCCTCTTATCTAGAATAGTAAAGATATTTAGATATAACTAACCTAACTATAGTAATTTACTCTATAGCAAAGGTTGTGTTATTATACTGTATTCTATCTACACTATTTAGCGTAGTCTAGATAGAAAACATTATCTTTACTAATATCTAGTGCTTTACACTACCTACTAGGTCTCTATCTAAGCTAGATATTCTACTCTGTACGCTGTAGTTACTCTTTAAGCTAGAAGATAAGTATAAGTTATTATCTAGTAATATTTAGAACTCTGCAGTAGACAGTTTACTAGATACTATTAATTTAGATCTAGAAGATAAAGATATAGAGTTTAACTATTAACGCTTTAATAAGGCCTATCTAGTAGATAAATAGTTATTATGTGTAGTATATTTTCGCTCTATAGCACTCTAGAGACAAAAATTAACGCTTTATAAGCACTATAGAAATATCTTCTAAATAATTAGACTAATACTACACCTATGCAAAGTTTAATTAAATTCTACATTCTAGATTCTCTCTATTAGTAGAGAGTGCTACAAGATCTAACTAAGCTAGTTAGCTAGAACAATAAACTATTCTTAACAGATTTAGAATTTATAATTTACTATAGTATACTTACTAGTATATTCTATATGCACAGGAAGATGTATAGAGAAAGTAATAGCATAGTTAACTCTACTATCTATCTGTATTTTTCTAGTATTTTCTAACGTATATATAGTCTAATAAATAGACTATATAGTATATTACTTACAGAAATAGGTAATCTCTTGTAATTTAAGAGAGTTAATTCTTAGTAGTATACTATGCTGTCTTAGTTTTTAAAGGCTAATATAATATCTATTATCTACGCCTAAAAGAAGTAACGCGTATAGCTAAATCTACTAAAACTACTATTATTTCTCTAGCTATAAAATTAAACACTAGGTATTAGCCTATAAATGTTAACTATATTATTAAATCTATAGTTAAGCTAGATATATATTTGCTATAGTTAGTGTATAAGATTCTTTATTAGAACTTAGAGCTAGTTAATTAATACTAGGCAAAGAGTAATATGCTAGCACTTAAAAGTATTATAGGTGTAGTTGTAAAGAAAGAACGCAGACTATTACTTAAAGCTAGAGACCTAATCTAATTACTTAAGTATAGTAACCTAATATAAACTTTAGCTTATAAAATAGCTATAACTATATATAAATAGACTTAGAGAGAGGTTACTACTTACTTATAGTAGTAGAGTATTCTATAGTAGCTTTACCTATAAAAGTATGTAATACATACAGAAACAAGATCTTATATATAGTTAATATATAGAGATATACTACGCTAGGTATACACTTACTAGCCTGCAAACCTATATCTTTTATATTATTAGAGAAAAGCGCTTCTACTTATCTTATACTATCTTATTAGTTTATAGAAACTACTATTCTCTAATATAACCTCTATGTAAACGTGTTATATACTCTATTCTATAGAGATATACTCTACCTTTTACTTATAGTAGTACTATCTAAAGTAAGCCTTCTATAAAGTAGGTAACGTAATATATTATAGTTTATGTACTAGCAAAGTATATAGAAGTATTAAGAATAAAATAGTAAACGTAAGCGCTTTAGATTTAGTTAAGAGATATTAACCTAAGGTTATATTAGACTAAGGTAAACTTTAACTTTTCTAGAGTACTACTAATATTATCTAATAGCCTATTAGACTATATTAGACGCGCTGCGCTATAGTTTGCTTATTTAGTATAATAATACGCTCTTTATACTAGCTAAGATCTAGTCTTAGTTAGTGTTAGATATAGGTATTACTTATTACTATGTAGAGAGATTGCGTAATATATATTAATAACCTAGATAGTGCTATACTACTATAGTATAGCTGTGTAGTTACTCTTATTATAGAAGATAGTAGAGAGTATATACGCGTATTCTAATATTAGTATAGCTAGGTACCTCTATAAGTAAGTAGCTACGCTAGCGCTAAGTTAATACTATATGTACTAAGTAGAGTAACTTTGCTAATATAGAAAGAATAAAGTACGCCTTTAACTTAAACTATAGTCTAGTTAGACTAAAAAAAAAAACGCGAACTACTGCTACTTATCTAGTTTAAAGTCTCTATTACTTCTCTCTTTATTACTACTATCTAGAAGAAGTTCTAGACTAGCCTTCTTCTTAGTCTTACAAAGCATAGCTATCTTCTTTAACTTATCTATTACTTCTCTCTTAAATATAAGTACCTCTACTTCTATAGTATAAAAGTGTAATATATACTTCTACCTAATTCTTAAAACTTTACACCTTGCTTATAGAACCTAGGTAGTATTACTAGTAGATTTAATGTTAATAACAGCGTTAGCGTAGTATAGATTAATACCTATTAATAGTAGGCTCTATATACTTACTATAATACGTAGCTACTTTTAGTGCGCAAAGTTTATATAGTTGTCTAGCTTATCTTAGAAACTTATAATAATAACGTATTTCTCTTTCTAAGTAAGTACTAGATAAAAGAAAACAACGTCTATACTAAGAAATCTATAACTAATAATATTAAACGTAGTTATATTAGTAAAGCTATTATGCGTAGTAATAATACTCTTACAAAGGTAATTATTAAGTCTATATAGAATTATTCTAGAGTTTATCTTTAGTAAGGTTGCTATATTAGTTATAATCTACTTGTCTACCTTTATAATCTCTTATATAATATTATATATAGTAATTATCTTTAGGTTCTTTATATATATTGCAAGAATAGTTTAGTAAACTAGGCTATTCTTAAAGAGCTATATTATGTATATATAGCTATAGCTAGCCTTTACACTAAATAGCTTACTTATCTTTAACTATATAAGTTTACTCTACTTACTAAATAGATATATAATACTATTTAGAGAAGAGTAGCTATAGAGTACTTAATTAGTCTACTAATATTTATTAAACTCTTAGGTAATCTTCTTTACGTTTATAACTTAACTATTTGCGCTAGTTTTAATAACTTCTATAGCGTATAATATTATTTGTGTATTACATTCTAGAATCTATTACTAGAAGTATTAAGGTTTCTAGATAATATTATATATAGGTAGTAGCTCTATAAGTTATATATTAAATAGCGCTAGTTCTAGAATACGCGTATTCTATTAATATTGTAATAAGATAACTTTTAAGAGGTGCCTAAAGACGTCTAAAGAGTTCTTCTTAGCCTTAGAAGATTTAGAAGACTTTGCTATTATTTACTTAACTACTAACTTAGTGTTAAATTCTAGTAGCTTTGTGTAATCTAAACGCATTCTATCTAGATTGCAGATATTCTCTTTAAGCTTTAATCTCTATTAGAGAGCTTACCTCTAGATCTATACAATTGCCTAAAGAGGCACTAAGTTCTTAGGTTTAGTAAATATTGTTCTAGTAAGAAATAGAAACTTAGTAGAATAGTCTTAGATATATAATATTTCTTTATCTAGTTTATAGCTAGCTATAACTTTCTTAGATAATATAAATAAGTATAGCGCTCTTGCAAACTTACTCTCTAAACTCTTTAACTTATACAATTTATTAACTATATATAGTTAAAAGTTAGCTTCTTCTTCTAGTAGCGTCTTTACCTATATTATAATATACTTTAATATTATAATAAGTACGTACTTACTAACCTCTTTCTTAAATTACTACTATTAGTGTACAAAAATATAGAGATATCTACATAGTTATTAATATAGACTAGGCTCTTATACTTATACTCTAGACGTTTATTATACTACTAGAGTTAACTACGTTGCTATAATAGATAATAGAGGTAAGCTTAAAAGGTAATGTCTTCTTGTATAAATAGTTAACTTCTTTTGCCTAGGCTAGAATTATAGACTCTACTATGTAAGTTATAAGGTAAGGCTTATTTAAAGCTTTCTAGTGCGCTGTTAGTAAGTTAGGTTAACGCTTATAGAGTATTAGTTAGTAATTACTAGAAGAATATTACATACTAACTAGGTTATTCTTACTATAGTGCTATCTCTCTAAAGTTATAGAATTCTTGTAGAAGACTGTAATTAAGTTATCTATCTAATACAAAACGTTTAGTAGCTACATAAGGCCTACACTTAGTAGAGTTTATTCTAGACTCTACTTATTAGTAATCTAGCCTACTATCTATTCCTCTAGTAGTTCTATAAATTATACTAGTAATATTAGCTAGTAAGACTAGTAGTTTAATTAAGATATTATGTAGTCTAATTAACTTAGCTAATATTTAGCTTACTTAAGAGAGCTAAAAGATTCTATAGACGTAGTTATACTCTTGTTTAGTAAAGTAGCTTTAGACTACATCTATATTAGTTATATAGTTAAGAGCATGTAGAACTTAGACTATATTCTTATTATAGATACGTAAAACTAATTTATTAAAGTCTATAGCCTTATTAGCAAAGTTACTAATATTGCTGTTGTAGCTACTATTGCTAATCTTTAGCTAAGTGTTAAGGCTAGAATTAATTTCTATTAGTAAGTAATAGTAAACAACGTGTTAAATAAGCCTAGCCTTAGTTTTAATCTTTATCTTAAGTATAGTGCTATTTGTTTTATACAATTCTACGTAACTTAGTTATAGATAGTTAATGTTATTATTAATTACAGCAACAGTAACTAAATATAGCACTAATAGAATAACGTCTTCTACTAAAGAACTTTACTAAATATCTAAGGCTATTAGCTACGCTAGAAAATAGCGCGTAGTAATTCTAATAGCGTATCTAAAGACTCTTTATAGAGTTTCTATATATAAAGCATATATTAATAGTAGAGCTCTAACGCTGTTCTAATTAGCGTTCTAACTTATAACTAGGCTAATAATATATATCTTAATGTAGATTTAGTGTAGATTTAGTGTAGATATACGTATAGCTAAGCTTATTATACTAGAAGGCCTAGTTAGTTAAGTTGTGCGCTTAGTTATATTAGTACAGCAAGACTGTGCGATTTGCTCTTCTTATCTACTTTAGTATTACTTATCTTAGCCTTCTTTTGCTCTAGCGTATTACTAGAAGTATTAGAGCCTACTAAAGTAGCGTTATGCAAGCTCTAGCGTTACTTAGCCTCTCTAATTAAGTAGTTTATTTCTTTAGTAGCTAGTTAGGTAGCTTATTCTTCTCTCTATATTAATACGCGACAAACTTACTAATAGTATTAAGAATTTCTGTCTTTTCTAGAAGAGATTAGAAGGTAATCTATATATACAGTATATAACTAGCTATAACCTTATAAACTAGTTCTATTTTCTTAAAGTCTTGCGTTGTAATACTACGTCTTATTATTAGCTAGCTATTAGACCTCTATATCTATAATATAATACTATTAGTATCTAGCTTTAGCTACTCTTTCTTGTCTAAATTAATTCTAATAATAATACTAAGAATACAAAGTATTTCTATATTTACTCTAACTCTAGATATATATAGAATGTTATTAGATAGTATATTACTCTTATTATTCTACTTCTTGTCTAGATATTTAGATTAGAGCGCGGTTACGTTAAGAGTAATAGTAAGAAATTAAAGAGCGTTAATGTAATCTTTGCTCTTTATACTTATATCTAGTATCTATACTATATTATCTTAGAGCTACGCTACAATATAGTTACTATAAGATTTTAAAGTTAGTTGTTGTATTATTGTTGTTAATAAAGATATAGAGATAGTAAATAAGTGTAAACTAGACTTATAAATACGCTTGCTGTGTGTTAACTATCTACTACTAATTAGTAAGATTATGTAAGCCTATATATTTAATATAGGCTAAGGCCTTAATATAGGTAAAGAACTATCTACTTAATAATAGTGCTAATGCGTTCTAAGTAAACACGCTAGCGCAGGTACGTAGTAGTATCTATAATTAAATTTTAGCACTATAACTAAACTACTCTACTACACTATTACACTACTATATCTATAATTACTATCTATACAATAGGTAGAAGCAAAAGAGGTAAGTAAAACATTTTCTTTGTCTCTAAACACTAAACTAATCTATTGCCTACGTAGCTAGAATGTTAGTTATTCTATTATAGGCGCTACTAGAGAGCTAGAATACTACACGCCTAGAAACACTTAAGAATATTATAGATAATAATCTGCGTGCTAACATAGCTACGCTACTTAACTACTACGTAGATATAGACGTTCTAAGTATATATAATCTAATTATTTAGTTCTAGTTAGATATTAAAGCTACTACTAACGCACTTTAATAAGATATTCTTGTGCGCACTAAGCATTCTAATATATACCTAGATATAATGTTTATTATATTATATACGCATTCTTAGAAAGTAAACTAACTTATAGTAGTTCTTAGTAATATAAAGGTAGTATATAAATTCTCTACTATAGACGTTTGCGCTAGCGTTCTTAAAATTATATAGTAAACTCTCTATCTTCTCTATTAACTAACTCTCTTGCGCTAGCTTCTATTTAGTATTAATAGAAATAAATATAATAGTAAAAGTATTAATATTCTTACTAGCTACGTTAAAACTACTAATAGCTACTTGCTAGCAAAAGTGTCTAAGTTTAACTACATAAAGGTTATATAAATGCAGAAGTTAGACTAGGTAGTAGAATACTTTAAGAAGAAAATAGTCTACTATACCTTTCTTAAGAGGTAGCCTTTATTACCTAGAGTATAGAAGCTGTTTAAAGCGTAGCAGAAGAAGCGTATAACTAGATAGATTAAAAGTCTATTACTACGTCTAAAGAAGAATCTAGCAATAAGATAGATATACACTATATAGAGAAGCCTATAATTATTACAAATATATAGGTAGCGTAGAGTGTAAGATACTCTCTATAAGGCGTGCTATAGTTAGAATATAAATATAACTATCTCTTAAGATTAAAATAAGTATCTAAATGCTAGTTTCTTATACGCGTTAAGTGTGCTAATTCTATAAGAACTAGATTTTATACTACGCTAGCAAGTTAGTTGTATCTTTAATAGTAAAGGTAGCTAAACGCTAATAGAATTCTCTTCTACTTATATAATACTATAAATATACTTTTTACACGTTGCGTTATTACTATTATTTAAATATTTATAGTATGCTAGGCTATATTTAGGCTCTAGTAGTAGGCTTGCGAATAGCTAGAAGCTATATTAAGGTACTTCGGCGCTACTATCTTAATAGTTCTTCTACTAGTATTTGCCCTCTAGTGCTACGCCTCTATCTTAACTACTAACTACGTAGATAAGCGTAGCTTCTAAATTTACTACTTTTAAATATTATATAACTCTATATAAACTTCTATACTTTCTAGATACTAACGTTCTTTCTCTATTTTACCTGCCTCTACTACTATATACGCGTTACTATCTTACTTACACGTACGCACAAATCTACTACTTCTTAGTTATACTATAAGCGCAATACAGAACCTTATTAATATCTATCTAATATTACTAGTTATTAGTAGAGATATAGACTAGAATAGGCTTACTAACGCACTCTAGCCTTACGCAACTAGAAACTTAGCAACACTAGACTATCTATTTATACTAAGTAGCCTAGAATTAATTTTAGAATAGTTATTAACCTATAAGCTCTAGTACTATTAAGAGTTAAAGAATCTAATGCTATTCTATCTAGAGGCCTTTAGTAGCACAGAGGTAGTTAAGATTAATAATAGTAGTATAGTTATTGCGATATTAGTAGAATAATATTACTTTAACGCAATAAAGTTATAAGAAAAGATTATTTTAAAAGTCTAGTTAGACAGACCTTAAACGCTACTACTCTTATTTAGTAAACTCTAGTAGCGTCTACCTAATATAATACCTGCCTCTATTTATGCAGCGCGTGTAATAGATTAGTTTACTATAATAAGACGCTTCTTTGCATAAAAGCTACTTTATTTAGCTAACCTAGCTATTATACTACGTAAGCTATCTAAGAGAGACTACGCTATTATATTATTCTATTTCTAAATTAAACTAGTAGTATTAAACTAGCTTAGTAAAGAACTAAGTGTGCCTAGGCTCTAGCGCAACGTTAGAGTACTAGAGATAGTTTTTATTTTGCGAGGTGCTACTATTCTAGGTAATACTCTAATTAGCTTATTATGTTTAAGAGATAGTATGTATAGAATAAAGAATATCTTGCTACTTATATTATAATAATATTGCATAAATAAATAAGTAAAGAATATACCTACTTATATTCTATATTTAGATAAGCTCTTACACTATAGGTCTAATAGAAAACTAGATATTACCTACTCTATTAATACTAATAGTCTTTTCTACTATATATATAAGAAGTTCTGCTAAGCGTACTAACGCACCTATGTATTAGACTAGACACTAATTATCTACGTAAATAAAGATAAAATACACTAATATATAGAAATATATTTTAACGCCTTTAATAAAGAAGCTACTAGTAAGTTACTAACTATAGTGCTAGAGACACTACTCTAATAGTTTAGATACTTAGTGTACTCTTTATTCTATAATAGCAAAGAGTATACTATATATTTCTATATTAGTAAGCGTGTTCTAGTAAGCCTATAGCTAACGTACCTAACTATTATACTTTTAACTTTAAGCTAGCTCTCTATAGCGCACCTACTTGCTATACCTAAGCTAGTAGTTAATAAGATATCTACTAGTATAATCGCGAGCGAATAGCTTATAAGGCTTATTACTAACTACTACATTCTTAGTTAATCTAAATAGGCACGCAAAGACTATCTACGCATTCTTAAGTAGATATCTATTTATCTTTTTATTGTTATAGCTCTATTCTAGTAGAATTTTAAAAGTTTTAAGCTATACTTCTATATAATCTATACTATCTAGAAAAATCTATAGTCTTATATATAGAAAGTATACTATAGTGCTATACTTAGCTGCTTTACTTCTTAGCTTGCTAATACTCTTACGCAGATTAAGACTATTAAAAAAGGTAGTAATAATAAAATTATCTTTATACTAAAGAAGTTATATAGCTTTAGAGCTTTAGCTTACGCTATATTATTAGATAAAATATATATTAATAGAGTAGACGTCTAGGTTAAGATAAAGAGCTAATTTGCGCCTCTAGATAACTGTACGTTTTAGAATAATACGTAGCCTCTAATATAGAAGAGCTTATAGTATATAAGAATATATTTAAATATCTAAATTATACTATTAAGTAATTACTTTAAGAAAAGAGGTAAGATAGACGCATAGTATTTAATAAGTAGTTCTGCTTTATCTAACTTCTTATAACTATACTATTACTAGAGCTATACCTAGTGTAAGAATACTTCTACTATTAGTATATATCTAGGTTATTAGGTTAGTTTATTAGTAATGTAATAATAAACTATATTATTAGAAGTTAGCTAGTCTTAAAAGAGTAGAACTCTATACTAAACGCAGAGCTTTTCTAAAAACTATGTAAGATTATAACTCTATGCTTAAGAATATAGTAGCTTAGTTAAATTCTTCTTAATTTACTAGCCTATTAGAATAATAAGGTAATCTTATTACTAGTAGTTAAATATTAAGCTACCTTAGTTGTAATAAAAGAAGAGCTTAGCGTAGTTACTATAACGTCTCTCTTAACTAAAGAGCTACCTAAATACGCTGCTTATTAGTTGCCTATCTATAATACCTAAGCAATACAGCTCTCGCTTCTCTAATAGAAAATTAACTAAAATATAATAATTAATATTAATAGTAGTAATAATTAGAATAATAATATTATGCGTAGTTTGTTTATAGTAGTGTCTATATTAGAAGTTATCTCTGCAAATATACATCTTGTTATCTTTAATAACTATATCTTGCTAGAACTAGCTTATAATCTAGATAATAAGATAGAGTTAGCTATAAGACTTATACTATACTTCTTCTTCTAACTATTATATAAGAGACTTAGAGTAGACAAAAAAGTTAAAGTAGATAGTAAAAGAAGGTAATAGAATACAAGAATTAATTGCCTGTAAGCAGCACTAGCGCTACTACCTAATACTATATATAAGAAGATTTCTGTGTATGCAAAAGAATACTATATATAAGTAGTAATAAGTTCTAGTTTAAGTAAGCTTATACCTTACTCTCTTTAGCTATAGATAACTACTATAACGTCTAAATACACAGAAGCAATATACGCTAAGACAGTAGACATCTAGCCTATAGATAAAGAATAAAGTAATCTTAATAATAAGTTAGATTAAAGCCTAGAAGAAGATAAAGAATAAAGGCGTTAATAAAGGTGTTAATAAAGGCGTTAATAAAGGCGTTAATAAAAACGTTAATAAAGACGTTAATAAAGACGTTAATAAAGACGTTAATAAAGGCGTTAATAAAGGCGTTAATAAAGACGTTAATAAAGAGCCTAAAGCATAGATTAGTTAGTGCAGCTTAGTAAGTCTATATTAATATTAAACCTTAGAAGGTAACGCTGCACTCTAAGTCTTTCTTATATCTACTATATAATAGCTACTGCTAAGATACTTATAAAGAGACTTCTAGATAACGTATTAGATAATTATAACACTTAGCAAAGTAAGCGTATAAAAGATTACGCTATAGTAGTAAATACTATAAGTTAGTCTATAGTAGTAGCGCAGGCTTATATAAATTTACTATAAGGTACGCTATAATTAGCGCGTATCTCTAGAGCTAGATATAGCTAACTAATAATTATAGTGCTACTTAGACGTTAAACCTCTATATCTATATATCTTAATCTCTTATCTCTATATTCTTAGGTACCTACGTTATACTAGCTTCTACGCAGAGAAGCTTCTAACTTAGAGTAGAGTGCTATACTAACACTAACGCCTAGTAAATCTACTTATACATATATAATAGTGTTAGAAAAGGCTTTCTTATTAGTAGCGCTACGCTAATATCTAGTCTCTATATCTATACACTTAAATTTCTTCTTTTTATATTCTTAGGTGCCTACGTTATACTAGCTTCTACGCAGAGAAGCTTCTAATCTAGCGCAGAGTACTACGCTAACACTAATATCTAGTAAATCTACTTATATATATATAACAGCGTTAGAAGAAGCTTCTTTATTAGTAGCGCACGCCTACTAGTATATAGAATAAGAATACGTCTTGTTACTACTATCTATATATAAGCTATATATTCTAACCTTATACTAGCTACTAGCTATAAATAGAAGTAGTCTAGACGTTAAGCTACGTAGCTATAGTAAGCGTTCTGCAGCTCTAGCTACCTAGCAGGCTATATAAAATATTAAAGGCCTTAGCGCAGAGTTTTATTCTAATATAGATAATAGTATATACTCTATATATCTATCTACTATAATAATAAAAGACAAAGATACAAGTAAAGATATAAGTAGAGGTATAGATAGAGATAACAAGCTTATTAGATAATAAAGGCACTAGAATAGCCTAGTTATTAATAACGCCTCTACTATTATACTATTATTATTATTATAGGTTAAGTTTGTAAGTGCGTGTTAAGTAATTTAACTACTATAATAGCTAATACAGACATTAATATATTACTATACCTATCTATTAGATAACTTTAATTTAGGCTTAGACGCAGACCTAGGTAGTAAGCTATAATATCTTACTTAATATATCTATAAAAAGTATACTATTATATATATAGAGTTCTACGACACACGTTTATTATAATATATAATAATATATATTATATAGTCTTTAATAAGTACGCACCTTGTAGAATCTACTAGAGAATATTTTAGCTATTTTATTATAGCTATTATAAGAGATAGATGCAATAAAAGGTTTTCTATATCTTTATATTTACTTTTAAGCTTTCTATGTATATATTCTATTCTCTATAATAGTATTTTTATATGTAAATCTACTAAGCTATATTATAATATGTATTGTAAATTCTAGAGAAGTAACTTTTTTACTTTTTCTTAATATCTTCTTGCGTGTAAATTCTACGTAAAACCTAAATAGTGTAGTAAGCTTATTAAATTTAGGTTAGGTCTAGCGCGTATAAACTTAGGCCGTGCGTATATATAACTAATAGGTACTAGTTAGTATTAATACTATCTTATTAGTATATTATATTTATAACCTTTATATTTAATAAAGTATCTAAGACTCTACTTGCTAATATTTTAAGATTGCCTATAGCATAAGCTATCTCTACCTTAGTAGCTTCTTGTAGTAGAATTAGCAAAGTAATAATAAGCTTACTAACGTTGTAAGAAGAAGCGTAATGTGCTTATAATATTCTTACTACTAATACTAAAGAGCTCGCAAGCTAGCCTGTAGCTAGTAGAGAAGTACTCTACTTCTACTTATAAGTTAAATAAGCTACATTATATAGTATAGATATTAACTAAGTATATAAATCTTAGCTTCTTTATCTTCTCTAGCTAATAAGCAAGCTAAAAAGACTATTAGAATAACTAATAATATACCTAGTAAGCATTACACAAGAACTAAGCATACTATAGCCTACTCTAATAACACTAACAATATAGCTAGTCTCTAGCATATATCTATACAGCAAAATAACCTAATAGCTCTACTTTATAATAATTAAGTCTATAGCGCTAAGACTAAGCGTAAAGAAGTAAGAAGTAAGATTAGAGAGCTGTAGATAGCTAGTAAACGTAACATTACTATTAGCCTTAGCTTGCTAATCTACTTACTACTAGAGATTTAGATATATATATATAGTCTTGTATATAGTCTACTAAAAGAGTATAAGAAGTATATACTAAGCTATATATAAGAATATTAGAGAGTTTCTATATAAAAAGTAGATAACTGTATATAAGAGTTTACGTAAAGAGAAGGCACTAGCTTTATAATTATATTGCTAGAGGCTAGTGCTAGCCTACGCAGACTCTACTTATTACTTTATATTTTCTAGAGTATGTAGTATAAGGTTTTTGTAGAAGGCTAGGCGTAGTTTAGAATAAACTACTAGCTTAAGTTTTGCACTATAGAATGCATTAATAGGTAGGCCTAGTTAGAGAAGGTAATAGATAACATTAACTAGGTACAGTATATAGAATTTTTAACTTAGTATAGTAGATATTTTAAGATGTAAAGCTCTAAAACATTTAAGGTATTAAAGCGCTTTCTAAGCTTAAAGACGTTAATATTTGTAATATAAAAGGTTAGCTTAGAGAAGAAGAAGTAGGTAGTCTCTACTATTACTACTATCTACTCTAACGTTAAGATTGTTTTTAATACTTTACTATAAGAAGATTAAGAGATTGCAGCAGCTAAGAGTAGGAGATCTTATACCTAGAATATAGTCTTTCTCTATCTATAAGAGTATAGGTATGTAAGTAGAAATGTAATTTTCTAAATAGATTAATTTATATCTTCTCTAGTAATGTAGTACCTATGTAGCTAAAACTATCTCTTTATATATCTCTTTCTCTCTCTTACTATAGACTATAGATAGTAAGGTACTATTCTTCTACTCTTATAGTAGAGTATACAGTTAGTGTATAAGTATAATCTCTTATTCTATATTTTATATCTCTTTACTATTCTAGTCTACTCTTTAAGAAGATAAAAGAGCGCAAGACTACCTAGTAAGCTTATCTAGAACCTACTAGGTAGATATTCTACGTCTAGAGTATTAATCTTCTTGTAACATGTCTTAAATTCTAAAGTCTACTACTTAACTAAACGTAGTAATGTATAAGTATATACCGCGTAAACCTACTACACTAGACACTTTAACGCTAATAAGGTTTAGTTTACGCAGACTTATATTATACTTAAGAACTCTATAAACAAACTCTAGTAGTACTTTAGTATTATATAGGTAGAGAGATTATAGCGCGCTAATAGGTGTCTTTATAGTTATATAGAGAATAGTCTTTACAAGTAGTAGCTAGGCAAATTAAAGTGTAAAATAAATAAGGCTTAGAAGATAGGTAAAAGCTTATATAGTTAGATATACTAAGCTAATAATACTATCTATACTAATGTTAGATTGTTTACATTCTTATACGCATTACAGGTACTTATCTAATATAAATACTATTAGTAAGATATCTAATTAATAAAGCTTCTACCTAATCTACGCTATATAAAGAGAAAGATTATATATTAAAAGGCTATAGAGATATATATACTAGCTATAGTAGACTATAAAAAACAAATGTAGCTTTACGCCTACATACGCTATAGTAGTAAAGATTACTACTACTAGAGAGAATAGTAGGCTAGTACTATGTAGAACGTTTCTAATAGAAGAATATACTATAAGCGCATTACTCTTATACAGCCTAAGCTCTTATAGCTTTAAGACTTATTAAAAAAATATAGTAAGAATTAGCGCAGCCTTACTATTCTATATTATAGTATAGATAGAGGTTAACTTATATAAATAAAAGACTAATCTCTATACTAATCTAGCTCTTGCTATGCCTGCTACCTCTAGCTCTTAGATATTCTCTAGAGCGTGCTACACTTCTATATTTAGGCTATAGCTAAAACTAAACGTCTCTATCTCTTAGGTTAGAATTAGCGTAGGTAATATAAAGTGTACCTATAACGTATGCTTATATATTATACTAGCAGCACACCTTCTCTATAGCGCCTAGAGACCTATATAGATAAATAAAACACTAATATTATAGAAGAGAGCTATAAAGAGCGCTAATATAGCTTTTCTTATAATTTATAATATACTTCTAACGCTACAAAGATTAAAGAGGTTAAGAAGTTTTAGTATAGCTACGCGCAGCTCTATAGAAACTTAATAAACTAGCGTATTCTTATTACCTATAGTAGAAGTAATAGCTATAGAAAGCTAGTAGCTATTTTTAGTAGTTCTAGTATTAAGAACTTATCTAAAAGCTAAGAATCTATAGCCTTACTACGTCTCTAGACTATAAAACAGAAGATAGAGTAGTAGAGAAGTAGAAATATATAGGTTTATATTTCTATATAGCGCTATAATACTGTAGTAAGTAGTTTTGCTATCTCTCTCTATAGCTTCCGCATATAATACCTTTACTTAGACCTAGCTAGACCTTACTTTTACTCTGCCTAAGCGTATTTATACTAGTAGTATAAGTCTATAAGCCTCTATTATCTATTTAATCTAAAGGCTGCTATAGCCTAGTAGAGTAATTAGTTGCTAGTGTTACTATATATTAAGAGCTTCTATAGACAGCGTAGGCTTAGAGCTAAAGATATCTATATTACTATCTATAGATTTATTAACTTCTTTATAGGTTACGCTAATAGCGTTAGTATTTCTCTAGTTATTGCTCTTCTTAGCCTCTTAGCGCATTATATAGTTCTTAGATTCTCTAGTTAGGTAGGCGTTTCTAGTAGATAATACTACGTTAATAGAAGGTGTAGAGCCTTACTATAATAACTCTTATTTAGGACTAGATGCTTCGCTCTTATATATTCTTACGTCTAGCCTAGACAATCTTACTACTACAAAAGAACTTATTTTATTATCTATATTAATAAGAGTATTTAGCGCAGTTCTAGTAGATATATCTATCGTAGATATAAGATTGCAGCATTTAGCGCTATCTATAGTAAGACTAGCTTCTCTACGCTGTTTCTAGCTCTTGCGTCTAGTAGATCTAATAGAGATATATAGCTAAGTACTATAGAGGTATAGATTAGTAGTAGAAGTAGTATGCTAGCTTGCAATATTCTAGAGTAGTAGGCAAGTAGGTAAGGTAGTAACTTTAGACTTATTAGTTATATTAGTAACGCGCTTTAGCATACTTACTACTCTATCTATTAATTCTTTTATCTATATTAAGGCTGCTGTGTTATATCTTACTCTGTATAGAATAACGCAACTAGTATTGTCTAGGCTTTACTCTTTTACCTACACTTAATAGCTTCTATATAGCTGCTATCTAGGTAGAGAACCTAGTAATAAATAGTAATTTCTATTCTTTCTAATTAGCTACGATAATAAAATTAGTAGTAGGTTACTTATAAAGTCTACTACTATATAGGCAATCTTTAAGAATATAGTTAGTATAGTAAGTAGACTTATTTACTACTTTAGTAACGTCTAAGATGTAGCAGCTATTAAGCAGATTTGTTTTATTTTATTCTCTCTTCTTATAAGCTCTGCATAGCTTCTATCTCTTATAATATAGTGCCTTTTCTCTTATTAGTATTATATAGCTAAGAATAGTAACTAAGAAGTCTTATTTCTATAGAAGCTAGAATAGTTAATCTATTATATAGAGCAGGTCTGTAAGCGTCTAGAGAGTAGACAATAATAATAGCGTTAGACGTGTATTATATCTACGTTCTTCTTACTTAATCGCAGAGTAGTAGCTCTTAAGAACAAAGTTATAGAATAAGAACGCAATAGTTACTATAAAATTCTATAGGTTTTTAATTGCGCTATTGCAAAGAAGCTAACATTACTCTCTATTTACTAGCTATTATTAGTGTTAATATCTATCTAGAGTTTATCTTTCTTATCTTACTTTACTAAATAATAGCTTTCTTAGCTTCTCTAATCTCTTATTATTCTATCTCTTTACTCTAAAACTTAACTTGTTCTTACGCAGAGTTCTACTATATACTATTTTTAGCGCCTCTATTTCTAGTAAATACTAATAAAATTGCCTAGTGCTATACAGGCTACGCCTAGTAGCTTTATAGATTTTCTTTGTTTTAATATAGTAATATTAAAACCTTATACTTACTGCCTCTTACTGTTATCTCTCTGCATTAAAGCCTATCTTTAAACTTACTATTACTATAGACCTTGCAATATTAACTTAACTCTAATATTACGTCTTTACCTTTTATATTCTGCGTACCTCTACAGACTTTACGCGCTTCTACGCAAGCACTATTAGACCTATTCTTATTTTGTTGCCTTTTAGTTAACACGTTTGTAATAAATAATCTACTACGCTTAATTTAATAGGCTAAATTACGAACTAGTAGAGAGAACGTTATTCTACTACTACTAGTAGTGTCTACTTACTGCGACACACTAGCATTATTAGCATTATCTACCTACACGTTCTACTACTATATTGTATTACTAATAATACGTTTATTATAGAAAGAAATTATACTCTAGTATTAATTAGAATAGTTACTAGTAAGATCTTTCTTGTATAGTAGATTTATAAGCGTAGTCTAGAATATTTAAAGCTATATACTTATATTATATTTTATAAGGTTTCTTTATAACAAGAGTTACGTATAGTTACTCTATAATATATAAATTCTACTTTCTAGCGTACTCTTTGCCTATAACGCCTAGCTATAACCTAGCTTAGAGTCTTATATTAGAAAGACTATTATCTAATTAAGCTAAGTTTATAAGTATAGCTATATAATATTATAGATTACTTCTATTATTCTAATAAAGAATATAGTGTTTAATTCTTACTCTACACTAGCACTTTAAATATACACATATATCTACTATACTAGGTTCTAGTAAAGGTTCTTAAGATCTATTTCTGTATCTAGCAGACACTTCTCTACCTATTCTCTCTACCTAAGTACGTTAAATTAAGAAAAGGCTAGGTAGTACTAATATTTATAGTTTAAACAAGATAATAATAAGAGAGATCTTATTTTATTACTTAAGGCACGCCTTAATTATACTCTATACTTAAATTAGCATCTACTATGTCTAGGCTACTAACTACTAGACAAAGACTTCTACACTAACAACTAGGTTTAAAGAAGTATTAAGTTCTTTAAAGTTAACTTTTGTTATAGTTTTTACTTAACTAAGATAAAGTTTTATATTATCTAATAAGTTACTATTCTTATAATTATAGCTATTAACCTATAGAAAGAAAAGATAAGTAACACAAACGTACTATACAAGATTACCGAAATTATTACTACACTTTATTACTACTCTTTATTCTATAGCTACCTAACCTTTATACCTTCGTAGTAGATAATCTGTATATTAAGAGACTTTATTACTAGTTTAGTACTATAGATAAAGAGTATACTAATCTCTAATCTAAACGCCTTCTCTATTAGTATTACGCTATTTCTATACGAGCACGCCTGTAAGAAGGCTATAACATAGAGTTCTTTAGCTAAGAAGAATAAGTAGTCTATACGTCTAGTAGATATATAGATAGATATTAACCTCTTTAACATTAATAACAAGAGCTTTATTATAATAACTTAGGTACTACTCGCTATTCTTAAACGAAAGAACATAATAGCTTAGTCTATAGTAGCAAAGTTACTCTAACTATACCTCTCTTACGACTATAATAAGTTAAAAAAGGTTATCTAAGATAGATTTACAAACAGCTTAGACAAGAATCTAAAGTAGAAGTTAATATACCTTAATCTCTAATAGAGTAACAAGAGTATTACTATTAATAGTAATACTACATTATAGGTAGTAATATATAATATAAGAGAGAAAGAAGTAAAGCTATTTATAATAAAAGTAAGTAAAACCTATACACTAATTTAAAGTAGCTAATAGATAAAGAGTTTAATCTAATATATCTTAGGTTATGTACAAGGTAGTAAATAACAAAAAAGAGTAGAACTATAAGATAGTTAGTAATATTAGCAATAATTTAGACAAGAACAAAGATAAAGAAGAAGATAAGAATAGAATATAAACTAATTAAGTAGAGAACAAGAATATAATAGAATATAGTAGATATTTAGTATAGAAGTGCGCGCGTACGCGTGCGCATCTATACTAAGTTTAGGTTACTTTTGTCTAAATTGTAGGCAAGATACAAGAAAGTAAAGAGATTCTAGTGTAGTATATTTAATAATAAAACAAAGTCTATCTACTTTTATCTACTTCTATAGTTGCTATTATTATATTATTATTCTATTATAAGATAATACCTAGGTAGCAAGTACGCTAACCTCTTTCTTATCTCTTTCTTTATTTAATAGGTAGATTTAGTTATTATATATTGCGTGTAGGTTGCAGAAGTTGTAAGTAGCTTATTATTAATAGGTTATTCTAGTACTATAGAAAAGAGAATAGAACTAGAATTTAAGATTTTAGTACACGCTGTAGAAGTTAAAGAAGAGAGTTATATAAGTTGCTAAAGCAAAGAAGACGCTAAGATAGGTATTATATATTTCTTAACTATTACCTTCTAAGGTTATTACAATGTGTGCAATTTAATATTCTAGTTCTCTTCTATTCTATATATAGTACTATAATAATGCAGAGTAAAATAAGCTACTTATTACTTCTAAAATATATAACTATTATATACGCAAAAGATACTTCTTATTAAATAAAAAAGATTATAATTCTTAGAGTCTATAGATAAAGCGTGTGTTAGCTTATTAATATATATTGCGCAATCTCTCTGTATAGTAACATCTTTTATCTAGCTCTCTATTCTTTATCTAGCTCTCTATTCTTTATCTAGCTCTCTATTCTTTATCTAGCTCTCTATTTTTTATCTAGCTTTCTATTCTTTATTAGGCTCTCTATTCTTTATCTAGCTCTCTATTCTTTATTAGGCTCTCTATTCTTTATTAGGCTCTCTATCTATAGTACTATAATAACATAGAGTAATATAAGCTACTTATAACTTCTAAAATATATAACTACTATATACGCAAAAGGTACTTCTTATTAAATAAGAGAGATTACAATTCTTAGAGTTAAAGAAAAGTACTAAGGTTTTATCTTTGTAACTCTTCTTTCTCTCTTATATATAACACAAAATATAATAGTATACCTTACTTCTATCTCTCTTACTCTCTTTGTTTAGAACCTAAACAGCTCTACTATTACTATTACTACTTTTATTCTCTTTAATATCTATACGTTGCTATTACCTCTCTATATAAAGAATAAGCTCTTAAACATTTAGTAATCTTATAAGCTCTCTAGTATCTTCTCTACGTAGGTATACGTGCTAAGAAGTTGCGTAGCTTAAGAATATATAGCTATTACTTAGATACTCTATTAGGTAAGTAACGCTGCTATATTCTTTGCGACCTTAGAAGTTATACTAATATCTTAGACCTTACACTAATAGCCTAAACCTTTATCTAAAATAAGTAGGTAATAGTATATAGGCTGTTAACTTAGATAGAACACTTAACCTCTAATATAATCTCTGCTATTAGAACTTTTATTTCTAGTAAAGGCAGAGTAGTAGTATAGATAATATATAGTAAGAGAACGCACAACTCTTTATAAGTTAAGTTCTAATATATTATTTTTGCGCTATATATAATAGAGATACGTATAAGCTTCTCGTGTTAAGTGTTAGAATATAGAGACCTATCTAAAGTCTACTAAGACTAATTAATTTACTATTCTAGCTATAACTCTACTATATTACTTCTACGCTATATACTAGCCTCTAATAGCTCTCTTCTTGTTAATTGCGCTCTAACTTAGAATATATATTATTATCTATATTAATGCCTACTGTATATTCGCAATTTAATTAATTTTTAGGCCTAATTTAATTAAAATACAAACGAAATTACCTACTAAATACTATTAGAGTAATGTTAACTCTCTCTAAAATACTCTTTAATAGCTTTTAGAAGTTAGAATTCTTATATAATACTATAATAGTTACTAAGAAGACTACCTATACTACTAACGTTATAGAGAAACGTTATAGAGGTTACTATATTAAGACTAGTGCTTCTAGCGCATATATATAATTAAGCTACTATATCTTCTAAGGTATAACTCTACGCACTATACCTAGTAACCTACACTACTTAACTCTAAATATAGATCTAAGCTTATAATATTACCTTAGAGGTTTATAGATTATAGTACTAATTACTTAGTAAAACGCTTATATATAATATACGCTATAAACGCTACTACACTAAGTTAGCTAAATAAAGTAGTTTATACTCTATATAGTTTGCGCAAGTTTAACGTCTTAAGTTAAGCTATTAAAGGCTAATTAATATAGTATTAAGTACGCTGTACGTACCTTAGTACTATCTATTAAGCTTCTAGTATAAGTATATCTCTACGTCTTACTAAACGTAGTAAGAAGATACGTTAAGTGCAACTTCTAGCCTAAGTTCTCTACTTTACTAACCTAAGCTACTACTCTAGACTTAAACTATATAGAAGCCTACGCAAAAAAGCGCAACGCTATAATAATAACTTGCCTTCTACTTAGCTCTCTACTTAACGCTCTCTCTATTTACACTGCATAAGGCCTTACTAGGTAGAAGAAATTCTCTACACTACTACTAGAGCGTAAACTATATATTCTAATATTAACGTATTAGTTACTATTACCTTCTAGTTCTAATATAATAATACTCTATTTAATCTAGTCTCTAAGTACCTAACTCTTAATATAGAATCTCTAGCAACACTATACATATTAAATATACTAGGTATAGAACGTAATTAGCATTACTTCTAATTTAAGAAGCTATTTATTAAGCTCTAGAGACTAACTACGCTACGTAGTTAGACTATAATAATAGAATATACTAGACACAGACCTCTTTACAAGCTAGAAGTAGTATAAGAATATAGAGCGCTCTATTACTAGAGTATAATTTAGATCTATTAGAATAGTTATAAGAGCTTAATATTATCTTTAATATATATAATTAGGTCTTAGCGTATAGTGCAAGACTTATAGCCTACTATATATATATACCTATATATAAGAGTATATATATTCTATTAATAAGAATAAGAAGACAAGAGTAGCTTAGAAGATAGAGTAGGTAGCTAAGACGTTTAGTAGCTCTCTAGGTATAGATACTTAAGTAAGTATCTATAACATCTAGTTTAATA
The DNA here is from genome assembly GCA_023758145.1 of Alternaria sp. BMP 2799. Classification (NCBI taxonomy): domain Eukaryota; kingdom Fungi; phylum Ascomycota; class Dothideomycetes; order Pleosporales; family Pleosporaceae; genus Alternaria; species Alternaria sp. BMP 2799. Next base: position 111,988 of record JAFVLP010000010.1, on the reverse strand, counting down.
AATTATTAAGAAAGATTCTGTAGTCTAGAGTAAGTTAGGTATAGTATATACTAAAAGAAAATGTATAATAATATTATAGTTATCTAGATATAGCTTTTATAGAATATTATAACGTATTTGTATATAGAATAATATATAACAAAGTATACTATATACACTAAGCGTAATGTCTAATATAAGAAAAAGTATATCTATACTAGAATATTTATAGCTAAGTAGTAAAGAGTAGAAGAGAATAAGTATATAAAACGCTAGAAAAGATAAGTGTATATTAATTAGTGTCTAATACGTGCCTATAAGAGAAGAGTAATAGCTACTAGAGCTATAGGTATACTTTTAAGTATTCTAGAACTAGCACTAGCGCCTTATACCTAGTAGAAGTAGTAGTACTTCTATATAGTATCTTACTACCTCTACTCTTCTAGCATCTTATACGCTATGCCTACCTTAGTAATATATCTCTAGCTATAATATTTATACCTTAATTCTGTCTACCTAATAAAAGTATATTAATAATTACTACTTAGGTAGCGTGCTGTCTTTGCGTATAGAGAGATTGCTTACTAAGACTACGTTATTAGATTTAATATATACTATAAATAGTATTAGCTAGTACTATCTAAAGAAGTACTAAAGGCTAATATATACGCTAAAGTAAGTAAATCTAAATTACCTATAAGTAAGTAGGCGTAGAATAATACCTACTCTATATTTATTCTCTAAGTGCTGTACAGTTTAACTACCTAGGCAATACTTTTAGATAGTATAGCGCTCTAGGTATAATCTTTCTATAGTATAAGTTATTCTCTAGCTATAATATTAACTAAGTCTACTATAAGCTGCCTAAACAAAGAGGTAGATAGTAGACTAGAGAGAAAGGTAATAAGAGCTGTACTAGCCTATGCGTAATATAGCGCTAGATATAGACTATACGTAATATAGTAGAGCTTTTTACTATTGCTTTAGAGAATAGGTTAAAGTATAGTAGTTAGAAAAGAATGCGTATTAAGAGTGCACAACTATTACGCTAGATATAGGTAGCTACCTAGATAGATATATATAAAGAATTAATAAGATAAGAAGAGTATAGATTTAGAGCGCGTAAGTTATACTAGGTATCTTAGATATAATATTAGTAGAATAGTAAGTAGCTATAGAGTATATTAAGGGCTAGGCGTTAAAGCGCTAGTATAAGTAAACTTAACCTTAGAACCTTAGAAGTAGATAGTAGTAGAAAAGCTCTAAAAAATAGAGAATAAAGCGTTTAGATAAAGGTTTAGAGGTAGAGTAGTTTAATAAAGGTTAATAAGTAAAGCTTTAAGGTATAAGGTAAGAGGTAAAGCTTTTAGATAAAGGTTTAGATGTAGAGTAGTTTAATAAAGATTTAGATATAGAGTAGTTTAATAAAGGTTAAGAAGTAAAGCTTTAAGGTATAGAGCAAGAGGTAAAGCTTTTAGATAAAGATCTATATATAAAGTAGTTTAATAAAGTTTAGAAGGTAAAGCTTTTAGGTAAAGATTTAGATATAGAGCAGTTTAACAAAGGTTAAGAGGTAAAGCTTTCTATACTACTACTAATAAGACTAACTCTAACTTGTTTAACTATCTATTCTATTTATATATTTTATATTTTATATACCTGCTTATGTATTATATATATTCTATAGCTATCTATATAATACTAGCTCTAGCAGTATAACTAGAGTTCTAGATATATTATCTAGTTATTACAATTATGTTCTAGTTGTTTCTGTTTCTATAGCGTATTACTATAGTTAGGCACTATAGAGACGCCTCTATCTATGCGTATTAATAATGTAGTATACGCACTATGCGTATGTTAGGTATACTACCTAGCACTTAGTGTACGTTCTGTATACTATAGCTCTAACGCTATAGTACTTCTAATAATACTATATTATAACCTTCTTAGCATTAGCGCCTATAATCTTATACTTATATCTATAGTTTCGCACACTATAGTGTATTATCTTTTCTATTAGATTATAATCTTTAAGAAACTATTCTAGTCTCTTAAGCTACTTATATATACCTAACTAGTCTACTATATCTAAAACTCTACTTACTAGAAGTAGTAACTCTAATAATATATATTAGTATATTAAGAAACAAAGAAAGACTAATAATAGTATTAGACTTACTCTATGCGTTTATTTTCTAGCTACTCTAGTTATATAGCTCTAGAAATTAATCTCTTAGTATTATAGTTGCAAATTAGTGCATAGACTTTCCCTTTATAAGGTTACTTAGGCAACTTACCGCTAGCTATATTATTATTAAGTCGAATTAGAAAGCCTTGCTGTTAATGTTAATTTTAAGAATAGAATATTTAGTCTAGCTAATAGATCTAATAATTCTATACTCTCTCTCTTCTCTACTTTCTAAGCTTAATTTCTTAAAGAATGTAATTATTACACCTACGCTTTGCGGCGTAGATAGTACTTTAAAACGCTTTTATAATTTAGATAAAGTTAGAACCTCTACTACTAAGTATTTAGTATTAAAACAGGTTAGAGAAATAATACTAAACTTACTAGAGTTTGTTAAGTTTAACAGTTGTAAAGATAGTTATTCTTCTAGCGAGAATGCTGTCTTAACGTCTCTTTAACTAACTCTAAATAAGTGTTTCTTAAAATCTATAATATTGTCTACAAATTTTACTCTAGAAAATTATTTATAATCTTCTACGTAGCAAACTAAGAATAGTTCTATAAGTATAAAGTTATTACTAATTAACTTGTATTTAGGCCTCTTATTTAGTAGTTTAGCTACTCTATAAGGTAATTAATTTAGTAGCGAGAACGTATTTAGAGTATATAGAGCCTAGTTAATTACTATAGAAACTTACTCTAGCTGTTTAGGTGTTCTGCTAATTAGTAGTAGATTGCTAGCGCTTTAGGTTTTAAGGCGCTTAGCGTTCTAACTATAGATATTCTTAGGTACTTTAGGTGTTTTATTAGCGCGTTTACGTATTATTAACATATTATTTCTAGCTATCTTTTTATTTAACTAGAAGTTATTAGTACAATTCTTATTTGCGTGCTCTTTATCTTTATCTACTTATAGTTTATTATATGCAAAGAGACGTTAATTAGAGAGTTAAGGTCTAATTTTAAATGCATTTGCATTTCGTGTGCTAGGCGTTATATTATTATAGGTAAATATAAGAAAGAAAAAGGTAGCTACGTAGTTAGGTTTAGTAATAGTAGGTATTATGTGTGCCTAGTTAATACTTAGAAGATATAATAGCTAGAGTCTAGCAATAGATTTATTAATAGCTATAGTATCTAGCGTCTTTTATACAATACCTGCTTATAGTATATTATAATAGCTAGAGTCTCTTGTAGTTGTAAACTACTAGACAGTTATAGCTATATACAACCTAGGTATTACTATACTACTACTCTTGTTTATATTATCTTCTCTAGTCTTAGTCTTATTCTTTTACTTTATAATTAGTCTTGTTTCTACTATTGTAGTAGAGAGCGTTAAGTTAGATATAGTTAGTCTAAATAAGAATTATACTTCTCTATCTCTTCTAAACCTTAGAACCTCTTAAATAACGTTTTTTATAACCTCTACCTCTCTTTTCTCTATAATATTCTCTATCTAAAGTTCTTTTGCTTTATTACTATCTATCTAGGCTTTAATATCTCTTCTTAAATCTCTAAGCGTTTTATATTAATAGTTAAGTTATATTCTCTCTATAAGAAGTCTTGCGTGTATAGTAATAAGGTCTATAAGGTGTAAGTATCTATTTTAATACACTAGCTATCTACTTACTACTACTTCTACTATTATTCTGTTAAAACCTATTATTATATTAGAGAAGAGGTTTGTTTGCCTTTTATTGCGCTATTATACTTCTCTAGTTCTATAAGCTATAGTGTTTATTAGTACTGTTTTTATAATAGTAGAGTGCTTTAGGTAGTATACTAAATTAGAATGTATCTAGCACAATGTTGCACTAACACGATTCTAAACTACTACTAGTAGAGCTATCTTAGCTAATAATAGTATAACTATAGTTAGACTATAAAGCTAAAGAATTACATAATTATATATGCAACTATCTATTATATAATTATATCTATATAAAGTAACGCTCTTACAGCATAGAACGTAATTAAAAATAGAAAATATTCTACATCTACTTCTATACTTATTAGACATCTACTACGCCGAACTGCGATTTCTAGCCTTAGTAGATTACAAACTTATTAAGATTTCTAATATATAATCTACACTACGTATAAAACTAATATTAGACTTTATAGTTAAGGCTATTATATAGAACTTTATTTAATTCTAATTGTTACCTTATATTACGCAAAGCGTAGCATTTCTGTTAGATAGGTTAGGTACCTATTTATTAAACCTTAGCACTCTTCTAGAGCTAGCTTAGCCTCTAACTATTTGCAAATATAGTCTAACTAAATAATAATTACTTTTTATTTGTATGTCTGCAATTACTATATATATAGGTAACCTATTTATAATTACTCTTCTATATTATTTATTTACTAGTAGAATATTATAATTAATATAGATGTATATAAATTTACTTATTTACTTATAAATAAAATATCTAGCTGCGTGTACGCTAAAGCTAAATAATAGTAAGATATCTAAGACTATATCTAAAAGAGTAAATACAGCTTAAAAACGCTGTTATTAGAACCTATAAAGATATAGTGTAGAAATATTATAAAGGCGCTTACGTTATTAAGAGAAGTAAATAACTAGAAGTGCTGCTTAACCCTCTCTTTGCCTGCAACTCTTAGAACCCTCTAATATAAGAATCTACCTATTACTCTAGTTATAACTTATCTAACTTTCTTAAAGCGCTAGAACTACGCTTATTATAATAATTTTAGTTATAGATAGGTAAAATTGTATATATTTAATATTATTTTCTTTATTCTAACTTATTATATAGAAGAAACTGCATAACGCTACAAACGCTCTACTATTTCTTAGATTATACTTAGAGACTATAAAATTAAGATTCTCTAAGCTAGAGCTTCTGTCTAACTAGTAGCACCTAAATATACTACTATCTAGAGAAGAGCTTATAGTTAATACAAGCTATATAATTAATAAATAAAAGCTAATATTATTTAAATTATATTATAATAAGCTAACTAACCTATCTGTGCGCTCTATTATTAAGTTCTTAAGATTAGCTTATAACATAACTAGAGTTCTAGCTATATTTATAAGATAAACTAATTAGAGTATAATTCTCTAGCTATAATAGATAATAGTAATATATTATCTTACTTGCGTTCTTTAAGAAAGCTGTTTAAAAGTACGTATATAGCCTAATAAGTAAAGTAACATAGTATTAACGTATATAGATTATAGTAGCTATACCTATTAAGCTAAGAGGCAACTTAATAGTATATAAGAGAACCTACTATAGATTATTACTCTATTTTAGTAACTCTACAACATCTATTCTTCTAATCTTAATGTAGATATTAGAGTTAGCTAACTCTATTGCTCTAGCCTATTGTAATCTAGCGCAATAGAATTAGTCTTTAGTATATAGCACTATTACAGCTCTTCTAAGGCGCTATAAATAGCTAATTCTAGAAGTAGTAGACGTTCTCTTTATATAAGAAAAAAGCTTCTTAGAAAATATTAGCTACTAGAAGCCTAGAGTTTTTAAGAACCTCTAGTATCTTATAAATAATATAGAAGAGGTCTATATTTAACTATAGACATTACTCTACTATATTACCTCTTATCTAGAATAGCACTAATATTTAGATATAAATAGCCTAACTATAGTACTTTGCTTTATAGTAAAGGTTGTGTTATTACACTATACTCTATCTGCACTATTTAGCGTAGTCTAGATAGAAGATATTATCTTTACTAATACCTAGTGCTTTGCACTACCTACTAAGTCTCTACCTAAGCTTAATCTTCTACTCTATACGCTATAGTTACTCTTTAAGCTAGAAGATAAGTATAAGTTATTCTATAGTAATAATTAGAACTCTATAGTAGACGCTTTACTAGATACTATCTAATTAGATCTAGAAGACAAGAACGCAGAGTTCTAAACTAGTGTAACATAGTAATTTAATAAGGCCTATCTAGTAGATAGATAGTTATTATGTATAGCATTTTATTATTACATAGTACTCTAGATAGAGTATTTAACGCTCTATAAGCGCTATAGAGATTTTGTCTATATAGTTAGGCTCTCTAAGCGCTATAGAGATCTTAATTTCTACCTCTCTAAATCTCTCTATTAGCGGAGAGAGCTACAAGATCTAATTAAGCTAGTTAAGTAGAATAATAAACTATTCTTAACAGATTTAGAATTTATAATTTACTATAGTATACTTTCTAGTATATTTTAGGTGTATAGAAAGCTATATAGAGAGAGTAATTGTATTATTAACACTAACGTTTATTATCTAGAGTTTAATCTTAGTAATACTTACTCTACTCTCTATCTACGTTTTTCTAGCGTCTTCTAATAGATCTATAGTCTAATAAATAGAACGTATAGTATAACGCTTAGAGAAATAGAAGATATCTTATAATCTAAGAAGATTAATTCTTAGTAGTATGCTATGCTCTCTTAGTTCTTAAAAGCTAATATGTTCTCTATTACCTACGCTCTAGAGAGAGCAACGCTAATAGTTAAATCTACTAATACTACTAGTATTCTAATAGCTATAGAATTAAACGTTAGGTACTAGCCTATTAATATTAGCTATATTATTAAGTCTATAGTTAATCTAGATAGATATAATTTACAATTAGTATATAACGTTATATATTAGAATAAGAAGCTATTTAATTAGCACTAGGTAAAGACTAATACGTTAGTACTTAAGAGCATTATAGATATAGTTATAAAGAAAGAACGTAGACTATTACTTAAGGCTAGAGACCTAATTTAATTACTTAAGTATAGTAACCTAATACAAACTTTAGCTTATAAGATAGCTATAACTACATATAAATAGACTTAGAGAGAGGTTACTACTTACTTATAGTAGTAGAGTATTCTATAGTAGCCTTACTTATAAAAGTATATAATACATATAGAGATAAGATCTTATATATAGTTAATATATAGAAATATACTGCGCTAGGTATGCGCTTACTAGCCTGCAAACCTATATTCTTTACATTATTAGAGAAAAGCGCTTCTACTTATCTTATACTATCTTATTAGTTTGTAGAAACTACTATTCTCTAATATAATCTCTATATAAACGCGTTATATACTCTATTTTATAGAGATATACTCTACCTCTTACTTATAGTAGCGCTATCTAAAGTAAGCCTTCTATAAAGTAGGTAACGTAATATATTATAGTTTATATACTAGCAAAGTATACAGAAGTATTAAGAATAAAATAGTAAATGTAGGCGCTTTAGATTTAGTTAAGAGATATTAATCTAAGAATATATTAAACTAAGGTAAACTTTAACTTTTCTAAAGTGCTACTAATATTATCTAATAGTCTATTAGACTATATTAGACGCGCTGCGCTATAGTTTACTTATTTAGTATAATAACGCGCCTTTTATACTAGCTAGAATCTAGTCTTAGTTAGTGTTAGATATAGGTATTACTTATTACTATATAGAGAGATTGCGTAATATATATTAATAACCTAGATAGTGCTATGCTACTATAGCATAGCTGTGTAGTTACTCTTATTATAGAGAATAGTAGAGAGTACGTGCGCGTATTCTAATATTAGCGTAGCTAGGTACCTCTATAAGCAAGTAGCTACGCTAGCGCTAAGTTAATACTACGTATACTAAGTAGCCTAAGCCTATTATATTAGCCTTTTAGCTAGTAACTTTACTACTATTAATTAAACTTATACTAATATTATATATACTCTATATAATTATATAGCTATCTCTTTAGCCTATAGACTTATCTTATAAAGTTCTTAATTTATACCTATATTATTTCTAGCTATAGTTACTATAAGCGCTATCTATAAAGTAGGTAAAACAAAATATAAATAGCTTCTACTTATCTAGTTTATATTTGCTTTTACTTCTTTTCTTGTTGCTGTTATTAGAGAGAAGTTTTAGACCTGCCTTGTCTGCAGCTTTAAGAAGCATAGCCCTCTTCTTTAACTTATCTATTACTTCTCTCTTAAATATAAGTCTCTCTACTTCTATAGTATAAAAGTATAATATATACTTCTACTTAATTCTTAAAACTCTATACCTTGTCTGCAGAATCTAGGTAGTATTACTAGTAGGCTTAATATTAATAACAAAGTTAGCGCAGTGTATATTAATACTAGTTAATAGTAGGTCTTATATATCTACTATAATGCGCAGCTACGTTTAGTGCGCAAAGTTTCTATAGTTATTTAGCTTATTCTAGAAACTTATAATAATTACGTCTCTTTCTTTCTAACTAAGCACTGCGTAGAAGAGAACAACGTTTGTAGTAGAGAATCTATAATAGATAATATTAAACGCGGTTATAGTAGTAAAGTAGTTCTACGTAGTAATAATAATCTTGTAAAAGTAATTCTTAGGTCTACTTAGAATTATTTCTAGGTTTATCTTCTATAAAGCTACTATATTAGTTATAATCTACTTATTCTTGTCTATAATCTCTTTTATAATATTATATATAGTAATTATCTTTAGGTTATTTATATATATTGCGTAAATAGTTTAGTAAACTTTATTATTCTTAAAGAGCTATATTATGTAGGTAGAGCTACTCTTTACACTAAATTACTCGCTTATCTTTAACTATATAAGTTTTAAGTTCTACTTCTTAAATAGGTATATAATACTGTGTAGCGAAGGTAGGCTGTAGAGTACTTAGATAGTCTATAACTATTTGTTAAAGTTCTATATTATCTTCTTCTTATTTATAACTTAACTATTCGCGCTAGTCTTAATAACCTCTATAGCGTATAATATTATTTGTATATTATATTCTAGAAGCTATTGCAGAGAGTATTAAGGTTTCTAGATAATATTATATATAGGTAGTAGCTCTATAAGTTGTATATTAAATAGCGCTAGTTCTAGAATGTGCGTATTCTACTAACGTTGTATTAAGATAACTTTTAAGAGGTACCTAAAGACGTCTAAAGAGTTCTTCTTAGCCTTAGAAGATCTAAACAACTTTACTATTATCTACCTAACTACTAACTTAATATTAAATTTAAGTAGCTTTATATAATCTAAACGCATTTACTGTAAATTACAAGTATTCTCTTTACGCTTCTATCTAAGTTAGGTAGCTTCTACTTAGATCTATGCAATTGTCTAGAAAGGCGCTAAGTCTTTTAGCTTAGTAAATAGAGTTCTAGTAAGAAATAGAAACTTAGTAGAATAGTCTTAGACGTGTAACTTTTCTTTGTCTAGTTTATAGGCTACTATATCTTTCTTAGATAATGTAAATAAGCGTAGCGCTTTTGTAAACTTACTCTCTAAACTCTTTAACTTATATAATTTATTAACTACATATAGTTAAAAGTTAGCTTCTTCTTCTAGTAGCGTCTTTACCTATATTATAATACTCTTTAGTGTTATAATTAGTATATAAGCGCTAACTATTTTCTAAAAATTACTACTATTATTATATAAAAATGTAGAGATATTAATAGTAGTGTTAAATGTAGACTAGGCTCGTTTGTTTATACTTAGAACATTTATTATACTACTAGAGTTAACTACATTACTATAATAGATAATAGAGGTAAGCTTAAAAGAGAATTTTCTCTTATAGAAATTTTCTACCTCTTTTACCTAGGCTAGAATTATAGACTCTACTATATAAGTTATAAGGTATAGCTTATTTAAAGCTTTCTAGTGCGCTATTAGTAAGCTAGGTTAGTACTTATAGAGTATTAGCTAGTAGTTAGTAGAAGAACACTATATACTAACTAGGTTATTCTTGCTATAGTACTTTCTTATTACTATTTTAGAATACGCGCAGAAGTCTATAATTAACTTATCTATCTTATACAAAATATTTAGCAGCTATATAAGGCTAATACTCTATAGAGTCTTTTCTAGACTCTACTTATTATAGTTCTAGCTAGCTATCTACTTCTCTAGTAGATCTATAAATTATATAAGTAATATTAGCTAGTAAGGCTAGTAAGTCTTAGAAACGCTCTGCAGCTTAATTAACTTAGCTAATATTTAACCTACTTAAGAGAGCTTAAAGATCTTGTAGGCATAGTTATACTCTAGTTTAGTAAAGTAGCTTTAGGTTATATCTACGTTGTTTATAGAGTTAAGTGTAGGTAGAACCTATATAACGTTCTTATTATTACTATCTAGAACTAGGTTATTAAAGTTAATAGCCTTATTAGTAAAGTCGCTAGTATTACTAGTATTACTAGCATCGCTGTTATAGCTATTCTCTCTAATATTTAGCTAAGTTTTAAGCGCAGAATTAATAACTATTACTAAGTTATAGTAGACGTTGTGTTAAGCAACTCTAGGCTTAGGTATAATCTTTATCTTAAGTATAGTGCTATTTATCTTATATAGATCTACGCAACCTAATTATAAATAATTAATATTATTATTAATTAAGATAACTATAACTATATATAGCGCTAGCAATACAAGGTCTTCTATTATAGAATTCTACCTAACTTCTAAGTTTGTTAGCTAGGCTAGAATATATTCTATAGTAATCTAGGTAGCGTAACTCTAAATATTTTCTAGAAGATCTATGTGTAAAGCATATGTTAACAGTAGAGCTCTAATACTATTCTAACTAGTGTTCTAACTAATAGTTAGGCTTATAAAACGCATCTTAATATAGTTTTACTATAGATATGCGTTTGTATATACTTATAATACTAGAAAGCTGTGCTAATAAAGCTGTATATTTAGTTGTATTAGTAAAGTAAGACTATTCGCTTTGCTCGCCTTATCTACTTTAATATTACCTAGCTTTGCCTTCTTTTACTCTAGCTTAGCGCTAGAAGTACTAGAATCTATAGAAGAAGTATTATATAAACGCTAGCGTTGCTTAGCTACTCTATTTTATTTCTTTAGTAACTAGTTAGGTAGCTTATTTTTCTCTCTACATTAGTAGGTAATAAACTTACTAATAGTATTAAGGATTTTCTTCTTATCTAGAAGAGATTAGAAGGTAACCTATACACTTAGTACGTAATAAGCTATAACTTTGTAGACTAGTTCTATTTTCTTAAGATCTTGTAATGTAGTATTGCGTTTTATTACTATCTAGCTATTAGGCCTTTATATCTAAGATACTATACTATCTATATCTAGCTTTAGCTACTTCTTCTTGTCTATATTAGTCTCTATAACTATACTAAGGTTGTAAAGTATTTCTATAGTTACCTTAGCTCTAGACTTATGTAGTATCTTATTAGAGAGTAGGTTATTATTATTATTCTACTTCTTGTCTAGGTATCTAGGTTAGGCTATAGTTATGTTAAGAGTAATAAGAAGTAATCTAAGAGCGTTAATATAGTCTTAGCTCTTTAAATTTCTATCTAGTATCTACACTATATTATCTTAGAGCTGCGCTATAATATAGTTACTATATAATTCTAAAGTTTATTATTGTATTATTATTATTTAAGAGGCTGTAGAGATAGTAAATAAGTATAAACTAGGCTTATAGATGTGCTTATAGTGCGTGCGTCTACTACGGACTAGTAGACTTACGTAAGTCTACATTTTTAATATAGGTTAAAGACTTAATATAGATAAAGAACTGTTCTGTAATAATAGCGTTAATGCGTCTAGATATTAGAAGTTAATACGCTAGCGTAGGTACACTGTAGTATTTAGGTATCTATAATTAATCTATAAATTAAAATCTATTACTCTTACTTTACTACTACACTATACTACTACACTATTATGCGCATAATTACCGCCTATATAACAATTAGAAGCTAAGATTATAAGTAACACTACTTCTCTATCTCGAAACACTAAGCTAATCTTTTATCTACGCAGCTATTACTATATTACTTATCTCTTTGTACCTACTACTAGTAGATCTAGACGCTACCTGCCTAGAAACTCTTGCAGAAATTATTAATAATAACCTCTATTCTACTATAGCTACACTACTTAAGAGTTACCTAGATATAGATGTTCTAAATATATACAATCTACTAGTCTAGTTCTATTTAGACATTAAAGCTACTGCTAACGTACTTCTTTAAGATGTTCTTATGCGTAATAAATACTCTAATATATAGCTAGCTATAATGTTCTATCTTCTATTTACGTATGCGTAGAAAGCGGATAAAGTTATAGCTATTCTTAATAATATATAGGCAGCGCCTAAATTTGCGTATAAGAACGTTTGCGCTAACATTCTTTAAATTATATAATACGCTTCTTATCTTCTCTATTAACTAACTCTACTATATTAGCTTTTATTTAGTATCTACAGAAATAAATATAATAGTAACTACATTAACTCTATTACTAGCTACGTTAATAGCACAAATAGTTACTTACTTGCTAAGGTACTAAAGTTTAACTACGTTAAGGTTGTATAACTACAGAAGCTAGGCTAGGTAGCTAGATACTCTAAGAAAGAGATAGTCTATTATAACTTCTTAAAGACAAAGCCTTTAGTCGCTAGAGTATAGAAACTATATAAAGAGTAGAAGAATAAATCTATAGCTAGATAAATAGAGCGTCTATTACTACGTGTAAGAACTAACAAAGATATAAAGTAGATCTCCGCTATATAGAGAAACCTGTAGTTATTATAGATACGTAGGTAGTAGAGAGTGTAAGCTACTCTCTATTACATGTATTATGTCTAGAATATAAATATAAGTATCTTTTACAACTAAAATAATTATCTATATACTAGATTCTTATATAATTAAAGTATACTATTACTATAGTAAAGTTAATTACGTCTTAAACAGCTAGAGTAACTAGACGTTAACGTAATTCTCTTATATCTATATAATACTACAAATTTACGTTTAACTTATTATATTATTAATATTATATAAACGTCTATACTATACTAAGCTAACTATAGGCTCTAGAAGTTAGTATATAATTAGTTAGAGCTTTTGCTAAGGCGCTTAGAGTTCTACGCTACTATCTTAATAGTTCTTCTACTAGTGTTTACTCTTACGTGCTACGCTCTATCTTAACTACTAACTACATAGATAAGCGCAGCTTCTAAATTTACTACTTTTAAACATTGCATAACTCTATATAAACTTCTACGCTTTCTAGACACTAACGTTCTTTCTCTATTTTATCTACCTCTACTACTATATACGCGTTACTATCTTACTTACACGTACGTATAAACCTACTACTTCTTAGTTATACTATAAGCGCAATGCAGAACCTTATTAATATCTATCTAATATTACTAGTTATTAGTAGAGATATAGACTAGAATAGGCTTACTAACGCACTCTAGCCTTGCGCAACTAGAAACTTAGCAACACTAGACTATCTATTTACACTAAGTAGCCTAGAATTAATTTTAGAATAGTTATTAATCTATAAGCTCTAGTACTATTAAGAGTTAGAGAATCTAATACTATTCTATCTAGAGGCCTTTAGTAGCACAGAGGTAGTTAAGATTAATAATAGTAGTATAGTTATTATAATGTTAGTAAAACAATATTACCTTAACGCAATAAAGTTATAAGAAAAGATTATTCTAAGAGCCTAGTTAGATAGACCTTAAACGCTACTACTCTTGTTTAGTAAACTCTAGCAGCGTCTACCTAACATAATACCTGCCTCTATTTATACAGCGTGTGTAATAGATTAGTTTACTATAATAAGACGCTTCTTTGCACAAAAGCTACTCTATTTAGCTAATCTAGCTATTATACTACGCAAGCTATCTAAGAGAGACTATACTATTATATTATTCTATTTCTAAATTAAACTAGCAGCATTAAACTAGCTTAGTAAAGAACTAAGTGTGCCTAGGCTCTAGCGCAACGTTAGAGTACTAGAGATAGTTCTTATTTCGCGAGGTGCTACTATTCTAGGTAATACTCTAATTAGCCTATTATATTTAAGAGACAGTATACATAAGATAAAAGATATCTTACTACTTATATTATAATAATATTGCATAAACAAATAGGTAAAGAATGTACTTACCTATATTCTATATTTAGATAGGCTCTTACACTACAGGTCTAATAGAAAACTAAATATTATCTACTCTATTAACACTAATAGTCTTTTCTACTACATATATAAGAAGTTCTGCTAAGCGTACTAACGCACCTATATATTAGACTAGACACTAATTATCTACGCAAATAAAGATAGAATACACTAATATATAGAAATATATTTTAACACTTTTAATAAAGAAGCTGCTAGTAAGTTACTAACTATAGTGCTAGAAACACTACTATAACAGTTTACGCATTTAGTGTACTCTTTATTCTATAATAGCAAAGAGTATACTATATATTTACCTAGCAGCGAGCGTATCTTAGTAAGTCTATAGCTAAAGCACTCTACTATTATACTTTTAACTTTAAGCTAGCTCTTAATAGTATACCTACTTTCTATATCTATGCTTATAGTTAATAAAATATCTACTAGTATAATTGCAAGCGAATAGCTTATAAGGCTTATTACTAACTACTATATTCTTAATTAATTAGAATAGATAAGCAAAAACTAACAACGTATTCTTAAGTATACACTTACCTATTTTCTATTTGTTACCTCTATAGACTAGCGTAATAATAGAAGTTTTAAACTATACTTCTATATAATCTATACTATCTAGAAAAATCTATAGTCTTATATATAGAAAGCATACTATAGTACTAGACTAGGCTTCTTTACTTCTTAGCTTACTAATACTCTTACGTAGATTAAGACTATTAAGAAGAGTAGTAATAATAAAGTTATCTTTATATTAAAGAAGTTATATAGCTTTAGAGCTTTAGCTTACGCTATATTAGTAGATAATATAGATATTACTATAGTAGACGCTTAAGCTAAGATAAAGAACTAATTTGCGCCTCTAGATAACTATATATTCTATAACTAGCACGTAATCTACACTCTAGAAGAGCTTATAGTATATAAGAACGCATTTAAATATTTAAACTATAATATTAAGTAATTAATTTAGAGTAAGAGGTAAGATAAATGTATAGCATTTAATAAGTATTTCTACTTTACCTAAATTCTTACAACTATGCTGTTACTAGAGCTATACCTAGTAGAAGAATACTTCTATAGTTAGTATATGTCTAGGTTATTAGGCTAGTTTATTAGCAATGCTATAATAAATTATATTACTAGAAGCTAGCTAGTCTTAAAAGAGTAGAACTCTATACTAAATATAAAGCTTTTCTAAAGACTATGTAAGATTATAGCTCTATGCTTAAGAATGTAGTAGCTCTATTAAATTCTTCTTAATTTGCTAGCCTATAGAAATAATAAGGTAATTCTATTACTAGTAGTTAAATATTAAGCTACCTTAGTTATAATAAGAGAAGAGCTTAGCGCAGTTACTGCAACGTCTATCTTAACTAAATAGCTACCTAAATACATTATCTAATAGTTGCCTATCTATTATACCTAAGCGACGCAGCTCTTGCTTCTCTAATAGATAACTAACTAGAATATAATAATTAAAATTAATAGTAGTAGTAATAAGAAGAGTAATATATTACGTAGTTTATTTACTATAGTGTCTATATTAGAGGCTATCTTCGCAGATGTAGATCTTAGTGTATTTAATACCTATGTCTTTCTAGAGCTAGCCTAAGATTAAGATAACAAGATAGAGCTAGCTATAAGACTTATACTATGTTCTTTCTTCTAACTATTATATAAGAGACTTAGAGTAGAGAAGATAGTTAGAGTAGATAGCTAAAGAAAGTAATAGAATATAAGAATTAAGCGCCTATAAGTAGCACTATAGCTACTACCTAATACTATATATAAGAAGATACCTGTGTATGTAGTAGAACACTATATACTAGTAGTAATAAGTTTTAGTTTAAGTAAGCTTATACCTTACTCTATTTAGTAGCTAATAACTACTATAATATCTAAATGTACAGAAGTAATATGCGCTAAAACAGCAGCGCATCTAGTCTATAGATAAAGAATAAAGTAATCTTAATAATAAGTTAGATTAAAGCCTAGAAGAAGATAAAGAATATAGAGGTAATAAAGGCGTTAATAAAGGCGTTAATAAAGGCGTTAATAAAGGTGTTAATAAAGGTATTAATAAAGACATTAATAAAGAGCCTAAAGCATAGATTAGTTAGCGCAGCTTAGTAAGTCTATATTAATATTAAATCTTAAAAGGTAACGCTGCACTCTAAGTCTTTCTTATACCTACTATATAATAGCTACTGCTAAGATATCTATAAAGAAACTTCTAGATAACGCGTTAGATAATTATAATACTTAGTAAAGTAAGTGTATAAAAGATTGCGCTATAGCAGCAAATACTATAAGTTAGTCTATAGTAGTAGCGTAGGCCTACGCAGATTTACTATAAGGTACACTATAATTAGCGCGCATCTCTAGAGCTAGCTATAGCTAACTAATATTTATAGTGCTGCGCTAATATCTAGCTTCTATATCTATATACTTAAATTTCTTCTCTCTATATTCTTAGGTACCTATGTTATACTAGCTTCTACGCAGAGAAGCTTCTAACTTAGCGTAGAATATAACGCTAATACTAATACTTAGTAAATCTACTTATACATATATAACAGCGTTAGAAGAAGCTTCTTTATTAGTAGTGCACACTTATTAGTATCTAGAATAAGAACGCGTCTTATTACTGCTATCTATATATAAGCTATATATTCTAACCTTGTACTAGCTACTAGCTATAAATAGAAGTAGTTTAGACGTTAAGCTACGTAGCTATAGTAAGCGTTCTATAGCTCTAGCTGCCTAGCAGGCTATATAAAATATTAAAAGCCTTAGCGTAGAGTTTTATTTAAACGCAGATAATAGTATATACTCTGCGTATCTATTTACTATAACAATAGAAGATAAAGATGTAAGTAAAGATATAGGTAGAAGTGTAGATAGAGATAATAAGCTTATTAGACAATAAGAGCACTAGAATAGCCTAGTTATTAATAACGCCTCTACTATTATACTATTATTATTATTATAAGTTAAGTTTGTAAGCGTACGTTAAGTAATTTAACTACTATAATAGCTAATGCAGACATTATTACACTACTATACCTATTTATTAGACAACTTTAATTTGGGCTTAGACGCAGACTTAGGTAGTAAGCTGTAACATCTCGCCTTTAAGCTTGTTTAGAGGAATCCTAACGTTGTTACAATTAATACAACCTACAAAACTAACTGTTTTAATATACCTTTCTTCTACGCTTATAGCACAACTTATATACATAATACTTATAATGTTACCTTTAGTTTTCCGCTCAGCTATATACAAGCAGTGTACCGGCGGATTAGTAGTTAGGTGGGTGTGCTCTTTTTTGCCCTTTTTTTGCCCTTTTTTTGCTCCAAATCCGACCGCAGGAGACGAAGCTTTAGCCGTGGATGAAGACATATGTGACATGACATGCTCCGGTTACAGTACACGATCTGCATTACAAGCGATCATGCCTTGCATTTTGCCACTAGCTACCTGTAGCTACGCTTCCCTCCTCTGCGTCTGTGCCGAACACATGTGCCATCTTTCTCTACACATTCCCAAAACCCTTCGAATTCCTTATCGCCAACCCCAACTTCCGTTCCAAAACCCGCCTATCCCCATAATCCGGCAAATACAGCTTCCCAAAACACGTGCTACTACTCGGCAAGCTCCCCGGGCTTCCCATGATCCTAACAATATGGAACGTGATACTCTCATAGCCCGTGACAGGCACGCGATCAGACGCCGTCACAAACTCAAGAAGAAGGCGCAATTCTTCCTGACCGTATCCCTCGACCACATCCCAGAAAGCGCGGATGTTGGAGTGTGTGGGAGTGTAGCCGTCTTCGTATTTAGCGCAGCGTTTCAAGTCAGTGATGTCGATGTGCTGTGTGCCTTCGATGAGGTGGCGAAGCGAGTGTGGTGTGAAGAGTCCGAGGCTCTTGGGCTGGATGCAGGTGAGGAAGCCATGCAGGAAAGGGATGAGGTTTGGGGTGACGGAACTGTATGTCAGGGCGCGGACGTAGTCCTTCACATACTGTAGACGGTTCTCGTTGGTGACTAGACCGGGCTCTTCGATTGGGGAGTTTGATTCGGCGAGGGCAGGGAAGTTGTCGCCTAGGTTTTGGTCGATGGGCTGGCCGAAGGCTGAGTAGCTGAATACGTACTCGCGCATGAAGACGTCGCTGACGTCGCCGTCGCTCCAGGATAGGAGGGTGCGGAAACTTTCTGCTAGGCTGGGCCAGCCGTCGCTGATGTAGTCGATGGGGTCGTAGTCAGCTACACCTTCGACGCGCGGGTTGCCGAGGGTCTGGAGGTACTCGTAGAAGGCGAGGGGAAAGGTAATGGGTAGGGTGATGCCGTTGTAGACTGCAAGACTGAATAGTATACCGAGCATCTGGAACTTCCATGCGGGTTCAAAGCTGCCCGGTTGGAACCACGTCATGTGCGTTTGTGGATCGATCGTGAACATGCCTGGCAAAGTCAGTCGAGTAGTTTGCAAGAGTATGATGTGGCTCACCATTCTCAGGCCTGAAAGCTTCACTCAGAACGACACGGAAGAATTCGTACGTTACGCCGCCGTGATCCGCACCGACTTCTCCTTCGTTATGACCCATCTTAACCTTGAGCGGTTTCAGCAACATCCTCTTGTCCATACCCCACAGCTGATCGAGCGTGTCCTTCAAAGGTTCTTCGCGACTGACATCCAACACTAGATATTCACTCAGGGTAGTCTTCATTTTCCTCTTAATAATCCACCAATAGGGCTCTTTGAGGAACATCTCCAGCGACTTCTGCATTTGGTGGGTGCGCATAGTATGGTCGTACTGCTTCATCATCTCGGTGAAGTTAATCGTACGGAAGTACGCTACGAGATGCTGTGCGGAGAAAAGGCATGGGTACTCGAAAACGTGTAGAGTATTGGGGTGATGCTCCCATGTGAGGTAGTTGATAGGCTCGTTTACTGTGTCAATACGCTCATCGAGTATCGGCATTTCGAACATGCTGGAATGTAAGTGTAGAGCTTGCCGCTTCGAGTCTGGAAATGTTAGCTTAGTTATAGTAGAAACATCCTGTATGCTTACGAAGTTTGTCGAGAACCATCACGGCTGTGCCAACGCTGCTCCATTTGTTGATTTCAGCCTTGCTGTCCCATTTCTTGACGATGATAGTCCTCAGCCACCCCATAAAAGTAGCTGTCACAGTCCACCCTGGATCTCCTTCGCGATCATAGCTCGAGTTCAGCCTCATCTTTGTCGCCATACCAACGCGCTCTACCACCTGCAGATGTTGCATAACCGTATCCACAAGCCCGACAGAAGCTGTAACTTGTTCTGACTCATCCCGGTTCGTTTCTGCGACATCTAAACTGGCGAGTATATGTTCGAAGCAAGTCCGCGTTCCGATAGCCCGAAGCAAACGATCGGCAAGACGCACTGCCGGTTCGTACTCCAACTCGTCGATGATGTCCATGTAGGGATGCGCAAAGGCGTCGGTATTGGGAGTAGCAGTGGGCACCATGACACCCCAAGATCGAAGCTTGCGTATTTGGGCCCATGTGTGCGGCCATCCAAGCGGTACCAGTGAAGTGAGTGCGTGTATGCATATCATGACGATATGAGCGGCTTCATGGGTGTCGAGATAGCGCGAGGCACCTTGGTGACCACTGGAGGACTGGTCGGAAGGACTGTTATTGGAAGCGCCCTTTCTTGATGGCCTCAGACGAGGACTCTTTTGAATGTCGAGCTCAGGTGGAGAGACGAATAAAGCATCCAGCGCGAGCCATAGGCTATCGAAGATGAGCGCACCGTTGCGATGGTTCCAATCTCTAAAAGAGTTGGCTAAGCGTGATGAGTCGAGATGAGGTAAGGGTGATTCTTCGAAGTCTTGGTTGATATCATGGAATGATGCAAGTAGCTTTTCTGGGTCGCTCAGAGTATAGAACAGAGATCGGTTGACGAGGGGTTTCGTACGTCGCGTACGCCGCCGACGATCAAAGTCCACAACGTAATTGAAGTCTGTAGCATGGCTCTTTTTATAGCGATGGACGTCTTCTTTCAGCTCATTGAGGATACTGCAATTCAATGTTGAGACGACGGATACACTGGATGATGAATGCTCCTCAACAGGGGCGTTCTTCGTATGTAGTTCGGTTGGTGCTGATGATGGCTTCGCGCGAGGCGCAGCAGCCGGGTATGTCCCACCGATAGTGAAGCTTTTCTTTCCTGTTTTGGAGATTGATAGCATTGCTGAATCGCATGCGCCATCCACGGCAGTAGGATGCGGTGCTAGAGGATGTCTTTGAGTCATGCCGTTCGAGGGATGGTAGGGTATCCTGTGGACATGGTGCCCGTTAGCCAGGACCTCGGCGCCAGCGTTGTCTGGCTGCGAACTGTCACGAGTGGCGGCTGATAGATGTGAATGCTGACGAACGATACGCGAGTTCCCATTCAAACGTGTTGCGTTCGAACCGTTTGTCCCAAGCGTTGGCCTGGTATTCGAATCCGCATCATGCCCGTCTGGTCGGGAAGGCGGTATAGCGGAGGTTTGAGTAGAACGAGCGTCATGTGCAGGAGTATGCTCGGGTTTGCGAAGGGAAGCAAGGACAGAAGCAGGTGTGGGTATTTGCGTGGTATAAGAGTATATCATAGTCAAGCTGTCGTACAAGTTCTGACCAAGAGCCTTTGGGTCTTTTCTAGCTTGCTGCCGTTGCTTGAGGGCATTGAGCAAGTCGCCATCCAGCTCTTGTTGACCACTATTTCCCGCATGACGTTGCCTGCGCTGTTGTGCCAGTTGCCATACCGAAGGATAGACAAGGTAGTCCTCGGCGGAGTCGTTCCTAGCATGCCGGGTAAGGCTATTTGTAATCTCGAATGACTCAGGCGCGACCTTGAGCTCGTGGGGGCATAGGCCGCGATTCGGGTTGTCTTGACCGGCAAGGTAATGGGCTAGGGCGGTGGCCGTGAGCAATGTAGGGGGACGGTGTGGTCTGGACGCGATGCGCTTGCCGGATGAGAGGCACGTGGGGGTATCGCAGTAGGCACTCTTACAGCCATGCAGGATCTGGGATAGATACCTAGTCAACAGTCAGCATTCGCTCCGGGAATGAGAGAGAGTGATGTGCGCACTGTCGGACAAGATGCTGGAAGCGGCGCTGTCGTTCTGTCTGTGAGCATTCCAGGACGCGGTTGGTGTCTTGTACGTCTATCACATCTTTCCTACGCGAGCGGTTCGAGGCACGTGATGACCGTGTCGATGGGCCAGCCGCTGCAGAAGCCGATGGTGTCTGGTTGGTGGCATTGTACGGAGCATCGCGAGGGTGCTCAGTCCCGTCTGACATGCTCATATCATCGATGGCGATGTTGTTGCAAGAGAGAGTGGCGGCTAGGGATGCGGTCTGGTATTGTATGTGCGAGTGTCATGGTATCACATAGATACTCGAGGTATACTATAGCAGACGATAGGGCTGAGGTAGTGGCCGAGGGGTGCTCTTGCCCTGCGGCTCTAATCCGCTGCAGGGATGGCAGGTGCCAGTGGCTTGGCACAACGCCTGCCGATTGATGTCATGCCTGTGCGCTTCAATATTCGCCCCAAGTCGGCCTTTTGCGCAATTCACCATCTTCGCCGTGCGCAGGACTGCTGATAAGACGCACAATCCGACTCCCGCGCCTGCTCACTTTGTAATCGCGCCCTGCTCGGCCTAGTCGCTTTTTGCCCCTCGGCCAGTCATAAAGTCGTGAAATCGTCGGCGCTACCACATCCCACACTCAACCCCACCTACCGCCTATATTTCTACTCCTCCCTCCGAGTGCAACCACACCGTCAAGCCCAACTACACTCGCAAAAATGGCGTCGCAAGTCCCTTCCCAGGCTAACATCCAGTCTACGCATCCCTTCACTTGCAACACATGCCAGGTCGCCTTCCGATCGAGCGAGTTGCAGCGGGCGCACATGCAGACCGACTGGCATCGCTACAACCTCAAGCGTCGCGTGGCCTCGCTCCCACCGCTATCCTCGGACATCTTCACCGAGAAGGTTCTTGCGAACAAGGCCACCGCTGCCGCCACAGCCGCCAAGGCGTCGTTTGAGAAACTGTGCACCCCATGCCAGAAGACATACTTCAGCGAAAATGCCTACAACAACCACCTCAACAGCTCCAAGCACCGCATCAACATGGCCAAGTCGGGCAGAGGCGCGCAACTAGACGACGCCGCCTCGGTGACGGGCTCCATGGTCAGCTCTGCCTTTTCGCTGGGAGAGTCCATGGCCGAGTCGGAAGCCACCACCGTCAACGGTGACAAGGAAGTTGCAGATGTCGCCGAAGGTCTGCGAAACGCGAGCCTCGAGGGCGAGGGCACAGCTGAGAACGATCCCGCCGCCGCCGAAGACGACAAGAGCTCCGTTGCCGCATCGACCAAGCCTGCCGCCGATCCCCTCCTCGACTGCCTATTCTGCAACTACAAGTCGCCCAACTTCCAGCTCAACATCACCCACATGGGACGATACCACGGCATGTTCATACCTGAGAAGGAATTCCTTGCTCAACCCGAGGAGCTTATCAAGCATCTCCACGAGAAGGTCCACGCTTATCACGAGTGCTTGAAATGCCATAAGACTCTCCACACCGCCTCTGGCATTCAAACGCACATGCGCGACCGCGGCCACTGCATGATTGCTTTCGACTCGGATATTGAGTTGGTCGAAATTGGCGAGTTCTACGATTTCCGGAGCTCTTACCCCGACGCTGCCGACTTCGACGAGATGGCAGAGGAGGCTGAAGATTCGGACGATTCGTCATCTACAACAGGAGGCGGAATCAAGCTCGGTGCCAGGCGCGAGACCAAGACTACCACAGAAGATGACGCAGCCATGTCGAGCAACGCCGAGGAGGACGCAGGCTGGGAGACCGACAGCACTGTTTCGAGCGTACCAACCGATGAGATCACCGCCGTACCCATCGACCGCAGCCACCGCCACAAGTCACTCAACAAGTCGAAGCACCACAACCACGCCGACCCCCGCCCACACCGCGCTGCCGACGGCTTCCACTCCCACGCGCACCACACTCCCCAAGCCGTCTACCACGACGAATACGAGCTCCACCTCCCCTCGGGCCGCACCGCAGGTCACCGCTCACTAAACAAGTACTACCGCCAAAACCTACGCAACTACCCCGGCGTCGCCGAGCGCATGGAGGAAGCCCAACGCGCCCGCATACCCGGTGCCATCACCGCCGGCGACGAAGACGAAGAGGACCAGGACGGCGACGTCACTATGGACGGCGAAGAAGGCGAGGAGGGCAGCCAACTCCAAGTCCGTGGTCGCGGCCACGACAAGGACCGCCAGCTCCTGTCCCGCGCCAACGGCGGGCGAGGTATGGTCGGTGTCACCGATGCCAAGAAGAAGGAGATCCAGGCTGTCGAGAAGCGCGATAGGAGGAAGGAGCAGGCTGCTCGTAGTCGCTACCAGGCTAATGTTGAGAAGGCGCAGAACTCGCAGAAGCACTTCCGCGATCCCCTTCTGCAGTAGTTGGAAGAGACTCTCGTTTGTGGGCGGATTGGCGGTTGCTTTTGGGTTCCTTTTCTTTTACGTGTGTCTTTTTAACGAACTTTTATGAGCATGGGTGGGCGTTCTGCGTGCAGACAAAAGGCATTACACCTAGTGACTAGAATGTCGCAGACTCTGTGATACACTTTGGAATATGAATTACATTACAAAAAAGACTGAGCTGTCGACATGTATCATGATTTTATCGTGACAAGGTTTCTTGTATATGCTACGGATGTTGACACACATACAAAGACTTCATACATGACATTATCCTACGTTTCCCTACATACCAACATCCACCATGTCACATCCGCCAACCTTTTATCCCACATCCAAACCACATCCATCTACCAAACCACATCCCCAATATTTTCCCACTAACCCCGTAATCAAACTAGTTTCCACTCCTATCTTCACCCTCCCCCCTCAACCCCGCAGCATGCACCTGCCTCCTAATATCAAACAACGCATCATCAATCTCCCTCTCCTCCTCGCGCCCAAGGACTAAACTCGGGCTGCGGAAAAGATATTCCTTGAGGCTCTTGAGCTGGTTGATGATGCTGCGGGGGGTGAGGATGACGCGTTCGGCGAAGGTGCGGGTGGGTGTGTTTGTTTCTGGTGGTGGGTGGGCAGGTTGGAGTTGGGGTTGTTGATGGGACTGGGAGTGAGAAGGCTCGGGCCCGACGTTATGCTCATCTTGAAGCTCCGCCACACCCTCACCCCCCTCCACCACCTCCATCTCCCCATCCCCATCCCCATCCCTCCCAACCCCCTCCATCTTCCCCGACCCACTCGACCTCGGCCTCGGACTAACCTGCACATGACTCAACCTCTTACTCCCACTACTTCCCGGCGTCGGCGTCGATCTTCTCGCTTCACTGACATCCTGATCCGCGTTCTGTCTCGCTCGTTTAGGCGCTGGAGTTTCATCCACCACAGTGATATCCTGCGTGTTTTCGACGTGAGAGAGGAGGGATTGGGAGCGGCGCAGATTTTGCTTGCGGGTTGTTGATGTGGGGACGGGGATGGGGGCTTCGGTCGTGGCGGAGGTGGTGGTAGTGTGTGTAGATTTCCGTTTCTTGCCTCGCGGGTTGGAAGGTGGGACTGGGGCGGCGACGGTGATGTTGTCGAGGATGTCGGTGTCGGAGGGGTGGGATGGTTCGGGCTGTGGTTCTGATACCGGAGCAGGAGCAGCAGCTGGGGCAGGCGCGGGACTCGCTTGTGTTTGATTCTTGCCGTTCTTCTTGTTCTTTGCAGGCGTGCGTCTGGGTTTCTTTCCGCTTGGAGGCCGAGAGGGGCTTCCCATGGAGTGCCGGGAGGAGCTACGCAGGGAGTACGGTGTTCCTTTTGCGGAACTGTTGTCAAAAGAGTCATCTACTCGGCTCGTGCTGCTTGTGTTGGCTTGAGAGCTCTTGCGTGGAGACCGGCGGGCTGGACCGCGGGTTGGCGTTTGGGACTCGTCTACTTCGGTGTCGCTACCAGCTTGGTCTTCCAACATTGATGACTGTGGATGTGATGCGGCATCGACGTATTCGGCATTCGACTCTGATTGTGCGGACTCTGTCGCTTCTGCAGGAGCATCATGAACCTGCATATCGGCGTCGATTTGGGCTGTGAGTTGCAGATCTATGGTGGAGCTTGGCACTTCTGACATGATCGTGTCTGAAGGAAGTTCAGCGTCCATTTGTGTGTTATCGTGGAGCGCAACAGCGTCAAGCAGTGCTTCCTCATCGATTGTCGTTCCTTCATCAAACGAGATCGAAACCGAGCTTTCTGGTTGACGGTACTCAAAGCTGGATCCTACGAGAACATCAGGCTCACTTTGCTTGTTGTTAGACCTGTCGTCCTTGCTAAACTGAGGCGGCGAAGAGTTCAAGTCATCGTTCGCAAACTGTATGCTCCGCACGGCCGTCGGCGTTGCAATGTCTGTGTCTTCGCTCACAATATGACGAGTATTCTTACGGGAATGTGGTGTCGGTGACGATCCAAGGTAGCCGTCCATAGGACCTATCGCCGCGAGAGCCTTGAGCGGGGTTGCCCGAGAGGCGGTGTCTGGCAAATCATCTGCAGTCAACGCATCTGAGTGGATCTCCATCGGCGACGGCACATCCTCTGGCTGTGGTGAGACAGCGCCCATCTTTGCGAATATACCAGTGCTGAGCCTTTGACGATCGATCATTTCTTTCTGGCGGTCGGTCAATACCTGCGATTCTTGCTGGAACGGATTTGACGGCGAGGAGACGATGGGTTCGAATTTGATCTGAGAGTCGTCGTGGCGGAGACGAATCTTCGGCGTTTGTCGCGAGGGCACTCTCCTGGTGGCTGAGGTGGGTACTGCTGGAGAACGAGACTTGGATCTCCGCGAAGCTTTCGAGATCTTGAAGGGTGAAGCTTTTACTCGTGGGCTCTTGAATGCACGTTTGACCTCGTCCGCACTCGTATCGGAGTCGTAGAACGAGAGCTTGTTCTCCTGTTTTGACGTTAGTAGCGTTTCGGAGGTACTGATATATGCACTTACAGCGTCGTCTTCCCGGACTTCCAGTGAGGGAAGAGAAAGCTCGACACTATTCCGTAATTGGCGCAGGGCCTGCTCAAGTCGAGTGGGGTATCGCAAGCTATCCTCTTTTCCAAAAGTGGCATTCCAGGTCGCAATAGAGATGTTGACGATGCTTCGGCGTCTGCTTAGGAAGCCTGCGGTAACCAACGCTTGTAGATGAAGCAGGGTTTGGCTGTCCTTGCGCGGTAACCGCTCTACAGCTTTGTTGACTTCCTCCCACATGCCGATGACCTGGAAATGGTTAGTGATTGCTGAAGCTTTCGGACAACGGTGAACATACCTCACGATGCAAGCTCTTAAGTGGCTCTTCCTTGCTCTGCATCTTCTTCTCCGGATCTTCCACCCAAACCTGGATCGCGTCTTGTATCTTGCGTAGATATCCAGCGAGATGAGACGTCGAGCAGTGTTGGACCGAGGTGCTCAGCGCAGATAGAAAACCTTTGGTGGGCTCTACATCGTCTTTGTCAAGGTTTCTGTAAGCGGCTGACCCGACAGAAGTGACAGCTCCGTAAAGATGGACATAAGGGTCGATATCATGGGACCTTGCAGCTGTGTTCGAAGGCCAGAGATTCTGCCGACCTTGATCCATCACTTTGCGGCTCATCTGCTTTGGTAGGTTGCGGAGAAGAATGCTGGCGTATGCCAGACAAGAAGCTTTGTCTTCGTCAGGTGTGCGCTTCAGGACTTGCTCAGAGACCTTTTCAATGACAGCGAGTGCAAGAGCACCTTCTCCTGCTTCTCGTCGGACGGTACCGACCAAAGTCGACAGAATCTGCTGCCCGACGGGCTTGTCTAGCAAGTAGGCAGAACCCAGACTGAGGATTTCGACCACAATCTCGTACTCTTTGCCCAATGAGCGAGCGCTGCGGTCACCTGAGGGGGCTGTTTGGTCTTGCAACATGGTATCGAGCAAGGTCACAATCCGCGTCCAGAACTCTGATGCCACGGCACCCTTCAGCGAGCCATCCACCGTCGCGGCACAGTCCCGCAGAAGCTCCAACTTGCTCAACCGAGTGTTTTGGGCAGCAAAACAGGGCTCGATGATCACGTCCATTGCGCGGAGTCGAACAGGATCAGCTAGCTTTCCTTCTGATTGTGTGACGAGAAGATCCAGGAGGAAGAGGAGTGGGGACGATCGGGTGCCTTGGTGCCGTGATCGATGTGATGGTGTCGATGCGACTTCAATCTCGTTGTCGGCGTTACGTGTGAGACATTTGTCTGCGAACTGAAAAGCGCCCATCTTCTGCACAACAGTCTCTATCAGGAAGCAAAACTTGGTTGCCCAAAGATCCTCCCTCTTTTGTTCTACTGCAATGTTGTCCGTGTGGCTGTCCCAGATCCGACGCAGCAGGTTGATGATATGTGCCATGGCATCTTTGGTTTCTGTGGACGCCATGATCTCCTTGCTGCTTGCTTCCACCAAAGAGTTGATGACTGCTGTCCACATCGTCTGAAACGGTTCATCTTCCTGGTCTTTGCTTTCGGTCTTGAGTGCAGCCTCTAGAATATCCTCAACAAATTCCAGTACAAGAGCAATCGACTTGCGTACCCACTTAGGATCGACTAGAGGTAGCTCGCCTCGCTGGATCATGGCATGTGGCCGAAGATCTAGCGCCCGATTCTCGTTCCAAGGTTTCCGCGAGCCATCCAAGAGAGCAGACACGATTCGGCATGGTATGGCGTGCTGCGGAGCAGACTTTGCGATTATTGGACTCCAGAGGCCAGCTATGAAGTCAGTCCAATGTCCGTCAAATTGTTCAAAAGAGGCTGCTGGTCGAAACGCATAATACAGCATTGTGAAGTATGCGGACGAAACAGCATCGCGCTCGGCTTTCTTTACTGGGGTCTTCCGTTGCAGTGCATGTACTGAGATTTTAACGAACATCCCCGACCAGGCTTTGACTTTCTTTTCTTCGGGTAAGTTCATAAAGTTGACAGAGTAGGCCAGGAAGGCAACGGCGACATTGGAGTATAATCGGACTTGGTCGTTGTCCGATGACAGGCACTTGTTAATGAGGACGAGCCATTCCTTCAAGCCTGCAAACGCATCAAGCGAGTCTTTGAGTAGACCCGTGACAGCAGCCACGATCTGTGGCACCAAGACGGCGTAATCACCACCGAGCATACGATCCAGTTCAGCTGCGAAAACGCTAGCAATGGTGCCTCCGTCGCTCTTCACCCGATTCAGGACAGACAAGACGGATTTAGCGACATGTCGGTCATGGCCAATAGTTTTTGCAGCCGTTACTGCAGTGTCCAGTGCGCTTTGGCTGATATCCTTCTGAACCGACACCAGAGCTTTGAGAGTATGCGTGAACCATCGTTCGGTATGCCTGATCATGACGTCTGGGCGTTGCTGAAGCAGCTTCCTGTATATCCGGACCCTGTATGCCTGTACTGCGTGGCCCGATGTTCGCTCGTGGATGGTGTCTAGCGCCTCGAGCACCTTCTCGACGCGTGTCGCAGTCATGGTCTTCGGCCGGAAACTTTGCTGCATCAGGACAGCCAGGTGTGTGTTGACGGTGGTCTTGGGCATGGAGCTATCGGAAGCTACGCGGATGATGCGATCTATGATGAAAGAGCAGAAGTCTTCGTCCATGGCGGATATCAAGTCGGTGATGCGGAACAGCGCCATGAGCAGCTTCATCGCCTGTCCAATGAGCTGTGAGTCCAGCCCTGTCCCACCCAAGCCTGGAGCTGTTATGTCGCGTCGTATGAACTGGGTCAACAGAGACATCTTCTGCTTCAGCGCCTGGGGGTCGGGTATCTTGTCGTATGCCTGCATCGTCCTCTGCAAGGAACCGTATGCATCTAACCGAGTTCCGCGCTCGGAAGAAGCGAGCAGCTTCACTATCGCGTCGAGCATCTCGGCGAATGACTTGTAGTTGAGCGGGTTGGCAGCGTCTTCTGCGGGCGGTGTCTGCGTGCCGTCGGAGGGCTTCAGGATCGATTTGAGCGGCTTGGTGAGGCGGTTCTGGGGGAGGGGCTTCAGCGGTGAGCTACGCGTGGGTGTCCAGGACTGCGCGACTGCCTTGTTGGTGGGTATGTCGCATAGCTGCAGCTCGAAGTTGACTCTCTTCCGTGCGCTGGCAGAACTCGAGGGGATGTCGATGTCGGACGACGGCGATTGCTCTGGCGTGTTGGGCACTCTCTTCGCTGCTCGGAGCCTGGGCGGAATTGGCTTCTCGCCAAAGGGGTCTTGGAGGAATTGCACCGTCTCGTCGGCGGCTGTGTCTTCTTGGTCTTTGGGTGGAGTCGGAGGGCGCACGGAGAGAGATTCGAATTTGGACGACACCATGGCTATGCTGGGAACCGCTAGCAAGAAAAGAGAACAAAAGCACAAGAAGACGCTGGCATCGCTCTGGTATGCGTGAGTGAATGTGTCGAGCGTGTGGAGGTGATCGACTACCCCGGTCTAGAAGTCAAAGGTTGGTGTTGGCGACGCGTCTAGCGCGACGCTCCTCGTGCGCGTAAAGTGCTAACCTTAACCGCCATTCACTGGACGACGGGCACTCGAGCCAGCACCCGCCCCCTGCGTCCGAAACATGTTTTGTTGTGCCAGTCTGATGTGCAGAAGTCCTTCAGCGCATATTATCTTGTTCTCTGATATGATGAGAACGAAGCAAAGGATCAATGTATTCCGTATTTGGGTGTTGCTTCTATGACATGATGCTGCAACAGTATGCAAGGGCATCACACCAGATGGAATAATGTCTGTTCTAAAAACGATGAACGATCAAGGCATTCGTAAACAGACTATGGCTACTTGCTTTATGGCACCTGTTGTGGTTCGTTGCTTGTTGATGCGGACCCTGGAATGCGACAGTTGATGCAGGTCCCACAACAGTGGGGCTTTCCGAGCGCGAGCTTCCACCCCGAGTGACGTGATGCGCTCCGATCGTGTCCTGCAACGCAACCGCCATGTTGTCGCAAAGAACGGGGAGAGGTCAGTACTTTACCAGGAGTATCATCTTATTTGAAGGTTACTAACGGCGTAACAGCAAAGCTCGACGACGTCACCAGAATCCTTTCCGAATTGAAAGCCGATCTGGACGCGAAGAAGCTGTCTACTCAGCGCATGTCTCTCAGACCATGTACGCATACGTTGCGCTGACCGATCGGATAGAAAAGCAGCAACTACTCGAACAACTCAAAGTCTATGGCCGATCAGTCGAAAACTCCGATCCCATATTCACGGAAGATGTACGCTACACTTTGCGCAGAGCGATGGGAACGGCATAGTGACCGTTACAGGGCCTTCGGACACTAGGACGCCATGCATTTGACGGCGAGACCACTGTCGCGTCACAAGAGGCTCTACGGTGTATAGCCAACGCCCTCCTCCTCCAACCCAAGACGCGCCAGATACTCGTCGATCTAGGCCATGGCCCACACGCAGCAGAGAAGTTGAAGGTACACAGACGTTCAAGTAGTATACACAGCTCCCTACTAACACCTCCCAGAGCGACAGCATCGACAACGAGTTCCTCGCCTCCCGCATCCTCTTCCTCACAACCTACGACACAACCCTCGACTACGCTTCACTCGTCCGCTCCAACGAGCTAGCCTCCAGCATCAACGCCGCCATAACGCGCCATGCTGCGCGATACTCCAAGTCCGCCCCCTCAGGTGCAAAAGGCCACAACCAACCCATGGAACTCATGGCCCTCGCCGAAACCCTCAAGCTCGTCTTCAACATAATCCACTTCCACACCGACCTCAGCACCCACTTCACCCCCTCCATACCCTGCGTCTTCAAGATCCTCGTCCGGCGCGGCGTCACCGAACCACCTTTGACAGTCCCAGCCCGCGAACTAATCAACGTGCTCCTGCACCTCGACCTAGAATGCGAAGAAGGTCGAAAAGCCGTGTTCCCGTCTTTCGAACCGCGGACAAACGCAAGACACCTGATCTGTATCCTGTCCCGCGCCCTAATCGCCTACCCACCCAAAGAACTCGACGACGCCGTCGCCCCCGTTCTAACGCTCATCCGCCGTATCTACGAATTCGCACCCGAAGACGTGAAGAAGACGATGGAGGAAATGCTCCTCCCCACAACTGAAGAACGCGATAAGCCGCTCGGGAAATCAAACACGCTTTCGTCTCGCTTGCTCAACCTCTCCACCTCCGCCATGACACCCGCGCTCCGCGGATCAATCTCCTCAATGCTATTTGAGCTCTCGCATAAAGACCCAGCGACGTTTGTGCATAACGTGGGATATGGGTATGCGTCTGGTTTTCTCATGTCGAATAATATAAGTATGCCGGAGGATTTGGTTAGGGCGAATACGGAGAAGGGTGATGTGGAGGGGGGTATTCCTGTGAACCCTATCACAGGACAGAGGTTGGATAGGGAGGAGCAGGTGGAGATGGAGCCTATGACACAAGAGGAGAAGGAGAGGGAGGCTGAGAAGTTGTTTGTGCTGTTTGAGAGGTATGTACGAATGAGTCTTTGGCTTAGTATTTGATGCTGACTTTGAGACAGGTTGAAAGCGACGGGTGTTATGGATGTGCAGAATCCGGTTGAGGAGGCGTATCGCTCGGGACGGATTCAGGAGTTGCCGGATGATGAGGAGGATTAGATCTGGACTGTGCTGTATACGGTCAGTGGAGCAGAGCATGTCACGCGTGCATAGATCTTTCCCTGATCCAAGGATGAATTATAAGTTGATAATATTGAAAGATATATACAGAAGAACTACCATACATGTGCCAAGTTCCCCGGTTTCCCTCACTCCGCCGTTTTTGCTATAAGATGTCGATATCGCCCAAGATGATGTAAGATGTTGCTCCAACGCCGTGGAAATGCTGTCGTAGAGCAGTAAGAAAAGTCAGACCGATGAGATATGGTTGTGGTACAGGCGATGCTCGAAGCAGTCGCTTAGGGATATATGTCGTAAATGTGCTAATGATATGTTGGAGTTGACGTTGAGAACTCAGGATAATCTGCCGCGGGCACTAACTGTCAAGTCTCGCAAGGTGGTGAGGCCGATTTCGAATAGTCGGGATAGTTGCGACAGCCGACATCATTCCGGTGATACCGGTCATCCGCGCGACGGGGATACGCTGCGGGAATCTCGATGCTGGGCAAGAACCCCGTGCCGTTTTCGTTGCTATACTCGCTGATCCAGAAGGGCTTGAGAAACCGCTTCAGGATCGCAGCAATGAGACTTCCGAGGTAGGCGTTGATGCGGCACACCGGGTAGGCGGCGAGCCAGAGGAGAAGAACGATGCCCGCGCCTTTCTGCCAAGACGACATGCCAGCGACAGTCGCAAGAGGAGGTTGGTCGTGGATCTTTGCGACGCGGGAGGGGAGATCGCCGAGCCAGTCGAAAATGCCGCATGTGTGCAAGAGGAAGGCAGAGCTGCATGCGCCGGCAGTGTAGGCCGCGAGCTTTGTATTGAGCTTGTACAGAACAGTGAAGATGAACAGTGTGCCGACGGTGGCTAGGAAACTGCGGACGAGGAGTGTGACAAGTGCTGGTATCGCACTTAGGAAAGCGAAACCTTCAGCGATGTGCTCAGTCTGCGTCTCGAAATTGTCCAGACGTTGCGCAATACTGTCGACTGTAGAAAGAGAGCGATCTGCGATATCGTTCGTTCGGTTGATGGTATCCTGTGTGACGCCCATGTAGCTTGCTAGAACAGTGTAGCTGTCGACTTGCGCCTCGTGGTTGGATTGGATGCTCATCCTGGCTAGATCATGGAATTGTTGGAGTTCACCAGTGAAGTGTTTGGCAAGCTGTGAGCTTTCAAGCATCAACTCTTGCGAGAAATCCTGCATCTTCTCATGGATCTGATCAATCTCGTTGCTCTGACTCTCGGCTAGAGCCGTGATGAGATCCGAAATTGACACCTCCATGAAAG
The DNA here is from genome assembly GCA_023758145.1 of Alternaria sp. BMP 2799. Taxonomy (NCBI): domain Eukaryota; kingdom Fungi; phylum Ascomycota; class Dothideomycetes; order Pleosporales; family Pleosporaceae; genus Alternaria; species Alternaria sp. BMP 2799. The sequence goes on along the minus strand of JAFVLP010000010.1, from coordinate 78,846 downwards.
TACGGAACTTGTCATCCAGCGCACCCACAGTGGCGACGGCCTTCTCCTGAACCGCCTGGATGTCTTCTTTGAGCTGCTGATGAGAGTCGCGAGCTTCCTCAGAGTACTGCCTCTGCTCACGAATCAAAGACTCATACTCTTCGGTCGTCTTCTGCATGTTCGATGTTACATCGCCCAGAACCTGGGTCAGGTTCTTGAATATCTCGAGGTGGTTCTCTCGCTCGATGACATCTCTGCTGGCTTGACACATGACCACTGCATTCTGGCGGGCGTTGCTGAACGATGTCCAGTACTGAGGGGTGGATTGAAGACTCTTCAAGCATTGGGTGTATTGGTACTCTTTGAAGTCGGGGTAGCATTGCTTCTCGCTAGGAACTTCCGGCCGAGCGTGCCACCAGCTACCGCCTTTGCCGCAATGCCTGGATGCCGGAACCAGTATGTCGCAGTTTGCCGGTGGTGTTGGGTTCACTGGCTGAGCACTGAGGAGTTCGCATACAGCCAGTTTGGCGGCGTACTCGGTTTTAACGTTGTCCAAATACGCTTCCGGGCGAGATTTGGCAAAGTCCGGTGCATGTTCCAGGAGTTTGCACTCGTTCATCAGGTGAGAAGCAGCCATGCGAGTGCAAGTAGGTGCTGTCTGCATGGAAACGACGAAGTCGACTGCTTGTGTGATCACTTTGTGGTTCCTGGATGTTGTGTACTGAAACAAGGAATCCACGTTGACTGTTGGAGCTGCATGTGCCGGCGGGGAGTGGTAATGAGAGGACACTGTAGGCAGGAGGAAAAGCCCCATCATGATCAGCTTCGCCTTGACGAGTCCATATTGGATTTCCATATAGGCGGTTCGCTGTTGAGCAGTCAGGGTTATCGGAAGCACGGCACGGAAAGCTGGCGAGATTGAGCAGGAGCCAGGGAGCAGAAGAAAGTAGAGAAAATGAAGAAGGCGAGAGGTCAAGGATGGTAAGATCTCTATTAGTATCGACCATGTGAGTTCACGATATGGTGAGAGAGTAAAGAAGACGCAACGTTGAAAAGCTTGGAGCATGACGCCTGCCGCGACAGGAAGGTGAGGTCAAACCTGTGGTAAGAGCACGCGCTGTTAGTCGACGATCAAGAGGCACATGCCTGAGTGAGAGAGCTGTCGGTCGAAGGCATTAAGCGTGGAGGTTTGACGCTGTATCGGACAACATGTTCTCCAGGGAGTGATGACGGCTGGAGTGTTATGGTGTTGAGGGGTGTTCGTGAGGGAAGGTGCGACCGCCCAACCAATCAGAGACGTCGATGACGCGCTATCACGAGACCGGATGAGCTAGCAGCGAGTTGGAGATTCCGAAAACTCTCGCGATAATCATTGCCGGCATCAAATCAACATGTTCGCCCCAGCACGACGGCGGTGCGCCCAAAGCTTCGCAAAGGCCTCGAGCCAGAGCAGCGACTCAATACCGACTTTCCTGCTGCCCGTATTTTCCAGGCCCGCGCCGACCAGGACCTTTACCTCGACGGCATCATGTCAATCCAAGATCGGGTCTTTACCGCTCTCCATACCCCAAGGAGTCACGTTCCAGGTGGTCGCGCCTTCCGCTAAGGCGAGAAGTGCGAGAGTGCAGGCCATGTCTACCGTACACATTAAGGGACCACTGGGCGAGCTTTCAATGGCCATCCCGCCATACGTCAATATCAACCAGGACCCGGCATTGGGCGGGCCGACACTGACAATTGAGGACGGGAAAGATGCGAAACAAAAGGCGATGTGGGGTAAGAGCGCTGCAATCACCACAGGCTGCGCAATTCGCTGACACAGTTCCAGGCACCACCCGCGCATACCTCCAGAACCACATTCTCGGCGTCAGCGAAGGACACAGTGCCATTCTCCGCTTCAACGGTGTCGGTTACCGTGCCTCAGTCGAAGACAGCGCGACTACGGTCAAGTCCGAATTCCCCGGCCAGAAGTTCGTCAACTTGAAGGTCGGATACACACATCCAGTCGAACTGGCCATACCAAAAGGCGTCACTGCAAGCACACCGCAGCCGACACGTTTACTGTTGGAGGGGCCGGAGAAAGAGGTGGTCATGCAATTCGCAGCCAAGATAAGGAGTTGGAGGGTACCAGAACCATACAAGGGCAAGGGTATCTTCGTTAACGGAGAGACCATCAAGCTCAAGAACAAGAGAGTGGGCGGCAAATGAGCGTGGGTCGTGGTTTGGTGGATGTATACTACATGTATTGGCATTGTGCCACGACGATTGGTCGAACCAGCATCATACCGAGCGTAGGTGCGTCTTGCGCACGAAGGAATACACAGTACGCATCCGAAAGGCGCACCGATTCAGGCACCCAATTTTGAAACTTTGTTCTTCGGCCATCCATGGTTTCAGCGCCGCGAAACCATAGGTTGCAACATTCAGTACCACACTTTGGCAATGCTGCTGCCTAAGGACAGCTGGCAGAGAGTTTGTTCCCAACCGTGGAACGCGCTTGAAGACCTTCTTCATATGTACTGATCTCTTTTCCCTTTATTTAGATTTCGCCATCAGTCCAACTACCAGCTCTACACCATGGCAGCTTCGCAGCCTCAGACCTGCCATCTTCTTCGCATGCCTCGGGAACTTCGCGACGAGATCTATACTCACTACTTCATCGGCGACGACGGCTACCATCATCATCCAGATACCAACACACTACGCTACCCTGACGGCACAGCTATCGACGTCGCACTCCTATATACTTGCAAGCAAGTCGCGGCGGAGGCAACAGAATTCACTTTTAGTAAAAACACCATCAAATTCAAAACGCATATCGCAGTTATTACAGGAGTAGAGGGTGTGATTGGATCGTCGTTGCAGTCTACAGTTAGCCATTACAACGGTGTCTTACGTCGACTGGGTCAGCAGAAGATTGGTGCTTTTCGCATAGCAATCGATGCATATGGTAGGTCGATCTTCATACACATATGCAAACACATGAACGGACTAGTCACCAACTGACTATTCTTCGCAGGTGCCGAGGAACTGACTGAATACATCTCCAAACAGTATCCCCAGAGTGGTATTCGTGCTCAACTCCAATTGTGGGTACAAATGAAGAAACGACACGGTGATCTTCCAGACACCGCAGTAGGAACTATACACGTAGTGAGTTACGCGGACCGCCTAGCTCTACGAGACGCACTTGAGTATATATGTTCTCATTTTGGTCTTCCCCAATGGCTCAGATCATGGAATCTTATCAGGTGGCCCTACTACATCAGGAGTTGGATCTATTTTACGGACCATGTGCGTAGGAGCGCATTTGAGATCGCATCTTCAACATTCTCTCCCACACAATGGCCACCTTGGGTAACGCCTACAGCTGTGCAGATCAAAGAGGCGAGCGACCTCTTGGCGTTTCTTTCAAACGGAAGTCACGGAGCAGTAGATCTCGATGGTGGGAAAGAGCTCCGATATTATGAGTCGGCCGCCTCGCAGAGCATTCGCTTTCTCGGCACGCTGTCACACCTCCAGCGGTCCCGGTTACGTCATCTAGACATACGCGAAGATCGCAAATGTTCTTCGTTACCACGATGCCATGCGCACGGTCTCATTCCTTACTTGAAAGATCTCCCGCGGTTACGCGTTGTTCATCGTGTTGACATGTGGAGTGCCATGTGAGTCAAACCCCAAGTCTGCAATCTGACGTTCTATACTGACGCATCACGGAAGCTTCCTGAATTCTCACGCGGTGCTTGGATGGATCAATGCTTCTCGAATACCTTCGCTACAAGGAAGGCCGACATGCCCGCTATTCCGCGCTGTGTTCAAGATCATTGACTGGATCATCGAGGCGATGGATTTACGACACGCTGGAATGCCCCCATTTGCTTATGCCCTCCATCTCGAAGCAAATGTCAAGACCGCACAGCGCGTATGGAATGCCATCAGATCGCTTGCGGCGCTTTCTCTTGCATATAAACGTCAATATCACCAGACTGACAACCCTCCCTCTCTCAGATCGGCTTTCCCGGAGGCCTACTATCTCAGTTTCGAGAAACGCCATGAATGGCGCCTTGTTACTTCCGTACGGCTGATTTTGTCTGGCGATTCTACAGTGCGGCTGTCTTGCCCTATAGGCAGTCTGATGGAGTTCGAAGAGGAGGCTTACCGCATTGGCACTGAGTTGGGGGGTCAACCGAAATACGCTTGGAAATCTTATGCCAAAAGTCTCGTCCAGGGAGAACTGGACACTGAGGACTATGATTTCACGCCTCTACATGAGTTATATCATGATCCTTTCTTGGAGTAAGACCGATATCAGCGGAGAAAGCAGCGCAGCTACAGTTAGCTAGTCATTGAAATGCAAGGTACACATGCAAGATGGTGTACTGCACCCACACCATATCACATCCAAACCCAAAAAACGTGTTTACAGCTGTCATGTCACCCAACCTTTCAGTCCGGCTAAGCTTATATATCAAGCCGACGTGAAGGCCTCGCGACAGTTCTAGGATTTGCTCCTACACTAAAGAGGCATCTGCTCCTTTGATGCAGACAATAGCCTAGTCTTTTTTTACAGCGCTCATCGCTGAAATTGTACCTTGTTGCGCGGGATGGGTGAATTAAGGTCTCTTGTTGTCTGCTCTAGTCACTCTCCGCTCCTGTCAAACGTAACCCAATCAGCCACTCTGTCCGAAACTTTCTCTAATATCCTCTTCATCCACCACGCTATGGTGAATGCATTATTTCGGGGACACCCAGATGACGATGTCTGGTATCCAGTTGAAAGTTTCTCCGCCGATGACATGCGAGGGCAGGGAGTGAACGCAATGAGAATGACGTGCATGTCACAGGCCGTTAGGTGCTGAAACGCTGAACGTCCGCTCTACGGTCAGCAAAACCTTGTGTGTAACCTTATGCGGGTGATGCGGTAGTGATGGTAGCTAGAGTTTCCTCCGAACCGTTGGATGTAGTATTGATGATGAGAATTCGGTGTGTGAGGTCATTGTTTTTGGGATGGAGAGGAGTGTCGCTAAAGTACGTAGATTTATGCGAGGTGATCTTCGCTGAGGTCGCCCGGCTGTCCGCGAGCTGCTGTGCAGGGACACACGATGGTATGGCAACATGCAAAACCCGAGTCAGAGGACGAAGGAGCCGTTGCGGTACTTCCCATTGTCTGATGTCGTAAGGACCGAGGTATCCGAATTTCCTTTCCTCGATCTCCTGAATGACGGTTCCAGCCAGACGGAGGAGAACCTTGGAAGCCTCCGATGACATTTCTAATCCTTTACCTGCTAGGCTTCGCTGTCGAGTATGATTACCTTCTACGGATCTGGGCGCTTGATGTTACCTAGGTATCTGATGTATAGCTCTAGGCTTCCGGAACGAGGTCCTGTTCAACCTCTAGCTTCACGCCGTTGGGTTTACTGGAGAATTAGCCGTCGCATCCGGTTCAAGTATGGTACGGTACCTAGGTAGATGCCAGTCGCCTCGCACGTATTGACGGGTTACTGGACAGGTACAGTCCGAACTTGCGCCTACCGTATCCAGTACAATGCGGTCGTGCGGTCGCAATCATGTGAAGCGAAAGTTACCTAGGTACCAACGGTAAGTCGACGCGACGGCAGCCAGCGGAGAAAACCAGTGCGGGGTTGATCACCACGAAGCCTCCAGCTGAAGCGATCCCCCATACAAACACCCCAACTCCCGAGGTCCACAACACCACGCGCAGCCGGCCGTTCCCGCTTACCGCACAGCGACAAACTGTACTGTCCACGTGCGTGAAAGCGAATGCGAAGCTGCCCGGAAGTGTATATTGTGGTTTTCGATACACTAACACGGCGGCGTAGCGGCAAAACAAAGTGCGAACATGGCGATCGGTCAGGCGCTACGTGCCCTGAACACCTCAGGGCGCAGGTCCGAGCCTGTCACGGCGATTAGTTTGCGCCACCGGACTCCGCCTTCAACCTTTTAGGAGGATGATGAGTTCGGGGTTGGAGTTTGTGAGACCGAGTCGTGCGGCGTACCTGACAGCTGGTAGCTTGTGATCTGCACGGAGTGAGGCTTGAACGACTCAGGATGGCTGGTTCCGGAGGGAGTGCTAAGGTGCCTTGGGATGGCGGAAGCGTTCAGGGAGGGGAGAGGAGTCAGTGGCAGGGACGTGTATGTATATAACGTGTTGTCGCTTTGATGAGAGAGTTGTTGTTGAGGATCAAGACATCTCATCATCATGAAGCTCTCCACCTTTGCCGTTGCCGCTCTCGCCGCACCCTTCGTTGAGGCTGCCCCAACTGACATCCGGGAACTTGCCAACAGGCAGACAAAACCCAAAGAACTCAGTACGATATACCAACTGTATCCGACATGATCGCTTGCTTACTCCCACCAGTTCAGCCAGAATTCTACCCAGTCCTACAACGATACACCAGATACGCCGTAGCCTCCCTCGCTACCTTCGTCTACGGCTTCGGAACCTGCAAAAGCCCTCCCTTTGGCTCAAAACTCGTCCGAAAAGTCGTGTCCGACATCGTAAACGACACCCAAGTCGCCGTCTTCCAAGATGACGCCGCCAAAGAATTCGTCGTCTCCTTCGCTGGGTCATCTTCACTACAGGATTTCGGAACAGACTTCAACTTCTTCTTCATGCCCTTTGATTCTGCACCTGGCTGCACGGGGTGTCAAGTCCATGGAGGTGTTTTGAAAGGCTGGCGATCTGTTCAGGCTGGTGTTATCCAGGCCCTTGCGGAACTACGTGCTGAACAACCGTCTTACTCTACCATCATCACTGGCCACAGCCTAGGAGGTGGTCTGGCAAGCATCGCGTATACCGACCTGAAAGCCAACGGCGTACCAATCAAAATCGCATACACCATGGGCTCGCTGCGCGTCGGCAACCAACAGTACGCCGACTACACCGACAAGTTATCTGGTGCGAGCGACACCAATCTCGGCACTCTCATCCGTATCACGCACCGCATCGACGGCGTACCCGGGTTACCGCTCACCCCCATGGGTTTCGTGCATACGCGCACGGAGATCTATGAACAGGATACCTTACCCATTCTAGGTACTCAGAGTGCGGGAACAACGTACCGCTGCTTTGGTCAGGAAGCGCCCGATTGCAACAAGGGGACTGCTACGGGCTTTATCAATCAGGACCATTTGGTGTATACTGAGATCAACATGACGGATGGGGCGCAATGTAACAACTGATGGTTTGATAGTTGGGAGGAGAGGGATGACGATGTTCATGATGATGTATGCTTGTAATGTACGCTTAGTTTTGTTTCTACCAACACGATACACTATTGTACTAGGACCGAGAGTTCTCATTCATTTTGGTTGGTTCTGACTCCCTCGTGAGTGAGCTCAAATGTCCAGATTTATAGGTTCCTCAGCCTCGCCCGAGTAATAATCGACTGATCCAGCGTCGCCATAATTACTCGCCCATCGACATCCGCCTGCAGCGCCTCACACGCCATACTCAACGGAAACCCAGCTGACGAAATACCATACAGCATAAAGTCTTCCTGCAGCAGATACTCCATGCTCTTGTATATGCAAGTGCTGAGCTCATGGCACTCCTCTCGCAACGCTTCGGGGCTGTATGCCGCATCATCATGCACTACATTCTTCAGTTCCGGAAACTGGTTCAACAGGCCCTGGATCTCCTTGAGGCAGAGGAGCTGGAAAGCCCAGAAGTAGACGAATACGTTGGCGATGCCTAGGCTTGGGTACCAGAGTGACTCGTAGGTGCCGCCGAGATCGCGCTCTACGCTCTGTCGGCAGGAGATTGGTTCTAGGGTGTTTGCTAGGAAGACGCTGTGCCAGGTTTTGAGTTGTGCTATACTACTCATGAGCTCTGTGATGAGTTGGTTGGCTGCTCCGGCTGTGCCAATGGCGACGGCGTCGGGGGAAGTAGGGAGGACGACGTCGATCTTCTCTAGGAGCCCTGGAATGTGTGCCGCGGCGCCTAAGAGACTCTGCAATGGGGCACCTTTGTGATGTTGGAAGGGCAGTGTAAGCCAGGATCCATCTGCGAAGAATGTCGATTTCCGAAGTATGAAGGCTTTGAGCACCTATGGCGTAGACATGTCAGATCAGGAGTAGTTTTTTTGTGGCGTTGTACTTACTAAAAGCGGTCTGAAGCCCATGAGCATAGTATGCTCAATGCCTGATGCGAAGAGCTCTGGTGGCATGAGTTGAAACATCTTGCTGACACCTTCCACATGTATCAGCCAACTTGACTCTTGGGTTGGCGAGAGCACCTGTCATATGTCATTAGCCTTTGTTTGAACTAAAAGACTCAAAAGACAGCCAGAAAGATCATTAGACAGTCATATAAGAGAGAGGCGAGGTTACCTCCGTCAGTGCCAAACACATAACTGCGGCTACAAGTTCGCTTCTGTAAGTGTCTCCTACAGCCGCAAGACTTTCTCCCAAAAGACGGAGACTATCCTCGTATTGCGCGACTACTGCATTGAGACAGTCTCTACGCTCTCGATAAGCAGTGATAGCAAGTGCCAAAGCGCTCACGGCCGAGTACAAACACTGAGAGTACGGTCCAGTCATATCGGCAGTCAGTTCTGGGAGGGCCTTGGCCCAAGAGCCACAAAACCATGAGCATTGTTCCGATGCATGTGTCGCATTACATGGTAGCTCTTGAACGGGGATGAAATTGCGCAAGATCAACGATACCTTCTCCCGGACGATGGAAGGATCTGGAGGATATGAACCATGCGAAGGTGGTAAGTCGCTGGACGTGAAGGGCGCCTGCTGGGGAAGTCTAGTCGACTCGTCTTTAGCCTGAGTACAACCCGATTCGGCATCGGAAGGACATTGCGCATCCACTGGGAGAGGAAGCTTTGCCCGCGGAGCCGATTTCGGACGCGCCCTTGGCTTTACTGCCGTTTTGGTCGCATCGAAGGGTACAAATAAGGCGTCCGGGTACCCTTCGCATGTTCGCTTACTGAAAACACATTGAGTGCATGCTGGACGCTTGCCATCGCACTTTCCGATAACGAATCAGATTAGTCTATACACCCTGGAACCAAGGAATCATGCCAACATACCTGAAGCTTTCGTTTGCGGCAAGTATCACAGAGATTCTTTTTCCTGACCTTCATAGCAGAGGTACGCGTCCGTGAGGGAACGCGATATGTTACCGCAACCGGAAGGTATCGATTGGCTTCGGGGTTTTGCTCCCGAATTGAATAGCCTAGGGTGGGGCACTACCATGAAATCTGGTATAGGATGGAAATAGCTAGGGATGCGTTGACGCAACGCGGAGGGTGGCAGCTGAGACAGCGCCCAGCAATGATGTAGGTGTTGTGTTCATCCAATGGGAGGAGGACATGTGGGTCGGAGTTCGCTGCTTTGTTAGGCTTAGCGCTTGCGGCTCCAACGCTACTACCCCGGGTATCGTCCGTCATGTTTCTATACTCTACCAGAACTCATCAAATCATGGAAAAATTCTCTGATGCTGATTAACGTTACTGATCAAGTAATCATCGCATCGTTCGCCGATGTGCGAATTGCCCTAGGCTGTATGTCACGATGGATCTCTTCGACGGTGTGGCTTGGTATAAAGCCAACCGCTGTATTACATTGCCTTGAGCAATAAAAGCTCAACACTTGATCATCTGTCTTCATATTATTTTCTCATTGGTCTATACTTCAGTTCACATCACAAACCTCCATCACAACCATGCCGACCTCTACCTTCAAAAACAAAGTCACCATCACCCACATCGGCACCGCAACCGCCATCCTCGACATCGACGGCATCACCTTCCTCACCGACCCCTTCTTCTCCTCCGCTGGCACTGAATTCAACGGATCAGCAGCCATCCTCAAAGTCCACGAAGATCCAGCTCTGAAGCTAGACCAACTACCCCACATCGACGCTATCCTCCTAAGCCATGAGAACCACCCCGACAACCTCGATGACTTAGGACGTCGACTCGTCGACGGCCGCCACGTCGTAACCACGAACGATGGCGCGAAGAATCTCGCGCCCCGCCCAAGCGTCCTTGGGTTCAGCGACTGGCAAGAAAGAGACGTGCGTATTGCGGGGACGACATTCCACATCACTGCTACGCCCTGCAAGCACTGGCCCGGCCACGAATGCGTCGGCTTCGTCCTGCACACCGAAAGCTTCGGCGTCGCAGCAGACGGCCGTCCAAACGCAATCTACTTCTCCGGCGACACAGTCTACATTCCAGAGCTCGCGAAGATTGCGGAAAAGTACCACATCACTGTCGCTATCATGAACTGCGGTAAAGCGACCTTTTATGAGTTTACCGACGAGGGTAAACCGGGGCAGCCAGGCGATGCTTTACAGATTACTATGGATGGTCGGCAGGCGGCTCATCTGCTTAAGGATCTCAAGGCTGATGTATTGGTGCCTATGCATTATGAGTCGTGGGATCATTTTAAGCAGGGTGGTGATGGGCTTGCAAGGGAGTTTGAGGAGGAGGGGGTTTTGGAGAGGGTGAGGTGGTTGAAGCCTGGTGAGGCTGTGGAGATTAATTGAGGTGTAGGCGGAGAGAGAAGGCTATGATCGTGTGTTTAGGGATGTATTAGTAGTAGTTGAGCCTTGCAGGGTTTGAGAGTTGTAGAATGTTGAAGCGATCATAAATGCATTTACACTATATCTTCAGGTCTTCAAATTGTCTCTTGATCTCAACATCTTGCCTCATTTCCAAATCGAAAGCTGAGTGATTGGCAGTTCAAGCAACGAGCGCACATATCCCTTTCAATTCACCACAGCACATATCAAACATCACATTTCTCCCACCCAAACCCCGAGACATCTCGGCAGCAGCAACGCAATCCAACGAGAAATTTCTGTGTTCCCTTACAATCTCTTCCAGCGGTCAAAACACCGACTTTTGTGTATATGTAAATCCCAGTGGGTCGGCATTTGATACTACATCCGGCCTAGCGCCACGATCATCTAGACCAAGAAGCTCGCGAACTCTCGGGCAAGGCCATTCTTTAATGCTGATTATCAATCCGTACGAGTTCGCCGATGAGTGAACAAATCTCTCATCTTATATATGCTTGTCCGTAATGGGAAAGTATATATACTTTGAATTATCCTGTCAATTGGTATCACGCATCCGCTAGAACAGCCCAAGATCGACACTCTCTACTTGGCAATCTTGACCAAAGTATGAACATAATGTTTGGAAGAAAGACCACGATCGACCATGAGGGTAAACTCTCTCCGGAAACACCACATCATGGCGAATCAAAACACGAAGACACCGAATCAGCCACACTACCATCCTCAAGCACGAGCATCGAAGAACAACCTGGCGACGGAGTTGTCGCTCAAGAGCCACCAGAAGGAGGTTTAATAGCCTGGCTAGCAGTCCTCGCATTCTTCCTCGCAATAATGAACACATGGTAACCTCCCCCTCTCCCATCCCCAACACCACCCCACTCCACCCTCGCTAACAACCACCACCTCCACAGGGGCATGATAATCTCCTTCGGCGTCTTCCAAACCTACTACGTAACCACGCTCCACCAAACCCGCTCCACAATCGCATGGATCGGCTCCCTCGCCGTCTTCCTCCTCTTCTTCACCGGCATCATAAGCGGCCGCCTCACAGACGCAGGATACTACCGCTCTGTCACCTGCACGGGCGCTTTCCTCGTCGTGCTAGGCACATTCATGACATCCCTGTCCGAGACATACTGGCAAGTCCTCCTTGCCCAAGGTATTTGCACGGGCTTGGGAAACGGGTGTTTGCTCACGCCCATGTCGACGCTTGTTACGAGTTACTTTAAGAGGAGGTTGCCGCTTGTTACGGGGATTGCGGCGTGTGGGAGTGTGACGGGCGGGTTGGTGTATCCGTCTATGGTTAGGACGTTGTTGCCCAGTGTGGGGTTTGGGTGGACGTTGAGGGCGATTGGGTTTATTCAGTTGGCGACGTTTGCGGTCGCGCTGGTGGTTGGGCGGCCGAGGAAGGTGGTGAGGAAGAAGGGGCCGTTGTTGGATGTGAGTGTGTTTAGGGAGGGGGCGTTTAATTTGCTGCTTGTGGGGTCTTTTTTGGTACGTTGTGTTTGGTCTCCTAACTCCGGATGATAGAGACGCGTTTGCTAACAGATCTGCAGGCTTTCCTGGGCGTGTTCTTCCCGTTCTTCTTCCTCAGCTCGTACGCGCGAGAGAAGCGGGGGATGTCGTACACCGATTCGCTCAACCTCACCTTGGTTCTTAACGGCATTGGATTCGCAGGTCGACTGCTACCCAGCCTGATCGCCCGATACTGCGGCACGATGAACGTCTACATCACATTCATCTTCTGCTCTGCACTCTGCATGTACACCTGGGTCCCGGTACACTCGACTCCCGGGCTCTACGTTTGGACAACTTTCTACAGTCTTTCTGTAGGTGGAGTGCAGTCACTCTCCTTGGCAATCGTCCCTATCATCATTTCCGATACGTCGAAAATGGGTGCTTCGTTTGGCATTGTGTTCGCGGCTATTGGAGTTGGCGCATTGATAGGCTCGCCTGTCTGTGGTGCTATCATCACGTCTAGTGGAGGCTCATATACTGGTGCGCAAGCCTTCTCGGGGAGTGTGTTGGTTGCTGGAGGACTGATCATACTGGCTGCGCGCGAAGCGAAGAGGCGGCAGAAACAGGAAGACGTCTGGGTGAAGATGTGAGGGCCGCACACCGGAACTCTGTTAGTTCCTTTATCCTTTTGGTGTTTTATCATTGTAATTTAGCCTTCGTGCGCATTACCAGTTACATGGATGCATTCCTTCCAACCGTGCCACTGCTATGGCCATTCTTCGACGCATCTCTGAGACTAGGGCCTGGAGTGTTTTACTTGTAGTGGTACATTGTTGCGACTGAACCATGCCAACGGCGAGTGTCGTGAGATCGTGCCGTCGAGACGCACGGTCTGTGTTCGATGAAGATAGATGGAGACCCTGAGTTGCACGTGCGGTAGATCCTGTGATAGCGCGTTGTTGTTTACGCGTGGCCCACGTGTCAGACGCCCCGCTTTTACCCTTTGCCCTAGCAACATCGACTGTGCCGGCCGCCTAATTTGGCAACAACACGAGGGGCACTTCCATCGCGACAAGTGAGACACCTCGCGATAAGACTACCGCAGTGACAAGACGATACCGGTCCATGCATAGTAGTCAGCGGAGACACCGTGCGCCGTTCCGACCGATCGACACCCTTTCCTCCGCCCAGAAGCCCGCTCTCAAAACCCCAGCGGCCACCGCCCACGCCTACACGTCGGACGATAGCGACTACCCTCACGAACAGTCGACCTCTTTACTCGGTGACTCGAGCAATCTCTTTGACGACATCGAGAGCCCGGCGAGCCATCCCACACAGAAGGAAGTCCTTCAGTCCCGCCTCAAGATGGTGCGTGAGCGAGAGCCTCCCATGGCCCAACCGCCACGCGATGGAAACGCACCCCCGCCTAAGCCTCTACAAGACCTACGAAACCCGGCTCCACAGTTTGGCGAGACAAGCCCGCTGAGGAACCCGCTGAAGAAGGACCGGAGCGAGCAATTTGCACACCTCTTCAACAAACCCAAGCCAGGCCAGATGCGGCCCGAACACAGCCAGACGACGAAGCTACCGTCTCAATACTCGGCGCCTTCTAGGCCGTCACAGAGCTCAGCCTCGAGTGGTAGCAGGGATACACTCAACCGACCTTTCAAAGTGCCCTCCGCACAGTCAGGTTCGCGTTACAGCACAGCGTCTACCTCATCTACCGGTTCCGACATCTTTGAAATCGATGCCTCGCAGTTTCAACCTCGCCCGTCTCAAGGTGCCCCAGTGCCCATCCCACGGCCATACAACCCAGCACCAAAGACCAGCCATCCTCCCCCGCGACCGATATACTCGTCCATGGGCCACGCTGATGGCTTTCAACCGTTGAACAAGGGCGTACACAACCCGCTGCAACAGGCGCGGCAGACAATTATATTGGACGACGAAGACAACTTCGACCCGGACGCGGCTATTCGAGCCGAGGGTGGACGGTTCGGCGAGCCCGACCCGTACGCGTACGTCGACTCTGGTGCGGCAAGCGAGAACATCAAAGCGCTGCTTGAGGGTGCTTTCGAGGAAGACGAGAAGATCCCCAGGACGCGACTTCGTAAGAAGAAGAAGCAGCAAGAGGATGACGCTGGCAATTCCCTGGCGGACCGACTACAAGCGCTCGCCGTCAAGGACGAAGAGGCCAAGGCAGAGGCTGAACCAGAGGAGGAAGAGGAAGAAGACGATGGAACGGTCGAAGGTCTCAAGGTGAAGCTTCTGCCCCATCAAGTCGATGGTGTTGCGTGGATGATCGAGAAGGAGACAGGAAACCACAACAAGAAGGCCAAGCTGCCCAAAGGCGGTATATTGGCAGATGATATGGGTCTGGGAAAGACCGTGCAATCCCTCGCCCTCATTCTTTCCAACCCTCGACCGGAGAAGGGTGTTGAGCCAGAGAACAAAAAGAACAAGATCTCCGATTCCACCGGCAAAGGCACCCTTGTCATCGCTCCTCTGGCTCTAATCAAACAGTGGGAGGCTGAGATCAAGAGCAAAGTCGCCAAGTCGCACGCCCTCAAAGTCCTCGTACACCACGGCCCCAACCGTACAGAGTCAGCTGAGAAGCTGAAGCAGTACGACGTCGTCATCACCACTTTCAACAGCTTGGCTACCGACTTTGCGAAATGCGGCGATGGACCTGACGGTTTGAAGAAGGGCTGTTTCGCCGTCTCGTGGTATCGCATCATGCTGGACGAGGCACATACCATCAAGAACCGCACAACGAAGATGGCAAAGGCTTGCTACGAGCTTCGTTCACATTACCGATGGTGTCTGACCGGTACGCCGATGCAGAACAACATCGACGAGCTACAGAGTCTGATCAAGTTCCTCCGCATCCAGCCTTACTGTGAGCTCTCTTCTTGGAAGGAATCCATCGCGCAGCCAATGAAGAATGGTCGCGGCAATCTCGCCATGAAGCGACTCCAAGTCTTCTTGCGTGCTTTCATGAAGCGTCGTACGAAGGATGTTCTGCGGAAGGAGGGTGCGTTGAACTTTGGCGGTAAAGCCAAGGAGGGCGAGGAACGGCCGGCCTTCCACATCGTTGCGCGCAACGTCGAGACTATCATAGGAGAATTCACGAACAAGGAGCGCATCTTCTACGACCGCTTACGAGACCGCACACAAGCCCGTCTTGATGAGATGATGGGCGGTGAGAAACAAGATTACATTGGAGCGTTGGTGTTGCTTCTTCGTCTGCGCCAGGCTTGCAATCATCCAAATCTTACGAAGAGTAACGTCAAGGATGACAAGGATGCTTTGACAACCGGCTCGAAGTCGAATGCTGCAGCTGGTCTTCAAACTCCACGAAAGGCAGCCAAGGATGACGCCGATGATCTTGCAGATCTCTTGGGTGGTCTTAGTGTGGCGACCAAGCGCTGTGATATCTGCCAAAACACCCTCAATAGTGATAACACAGCTGCCGGCGGAGTACGTTGTACGGAGTGCGAGGAAGATCTGAATGGATCTGTCAAGAAGAAGTAAGTTTGTGTCATGTCAAGTCCCAGTCGTGCCGTATCCTAACCATTGACAGGCACAGGTCGAAGAAACACCGCAAACACAAGCACAAAGATGGCAAGAGCAAGAAGCACAGGCAACCGAAGCCCGTCTTGGACTCTGATGACGAAGAAGACGCGCCGCAATCAACCGCCGCCAAGCATTCTCGCAACCGTCGCGTCGTTGTCGACAGTGACGACGAAGAAGAGGAAGGCGAGTGGCTCGTCCCTGAAGACCAACAACAGGCTGAAGACCTGGGCAAGGCTGGTGGTACCGATGATGAGAACGCAGAAGGCGGTGGCGACACTCTCGCTACCGTGGACTCTGACGCATCCGAGACTGAGGATGAGAGCAAGTGCAACCTTGACTCGTTCGTCGTTCACGATACCGACAGCGAGGACGGCGCGCCCGTTGCTCGTAAGAAGCTCGCTAAGAAGCCACAAAAAGTCATCAGTCTCGACTCCGACGATGAGGAGGCTGACAGCGAGAGCGAGAATGGTAGCGACAGTGGTAGCGACAGTGATAGTGGCTCAGACGACTCCGAATCCGACTCCTCAGACTCCGCAGTCTCAGACTCCTCAACCTCAGAGTCCTCCTACAACGCCTCCTCCCTCGTCCCCTCCACCAAAATCCGCCAACTCCTCGCCATCCTCGAAAAAGAAACCGGCGAGCACAAAGTCATCGTCTTCTCCCAGTTCACATCCATGCTCGACCTCATCGAGCCCTTCCTTAAGCGCGCAGGCTACAACTTCACCCGCTACGACGGCAGCATGCGCAACGACCTGCGCGAAGCCAGTTTGCAGAAACTGCGCGAAGATAAGCGCACGCGCGTCTTGCTGTGTAGTTTGAAGTGCGGGAGTCTGGGGCTTAATCTCACGGCTGCTAGTCGGGTGGTTATTATGGAGCCGTTTTGGAATCCGGTATGTACTTCTTCACTCACTTTGTCCCCCTAAAAGACCACCTGCTAACGTACGATTCCAACAGTTCGTAGAAGAACAAGCAATAGACCGCGTCCACCGCCTCAACCAAACCGTCGACGTAACCGTCTACCGCCTCTCCATCCACAACTCCGTCGAAGAACGCATTCTCGAGCTGCAGGAAGCCAAGCGCAAGCTCGCCAACGCGGCCATCGAAGGTGGGAAAGCCATCAAGAATCTTACTATGAAAGACATGATGGCGTTGTTTAGTAGGGAGAGCGAGTATGATAGGAAACATGACGATGATGCTAAGGATATGGAGTTGTATGGGAGGAGGAAGGTTTTGGATGGGGAGGGGGAGGGGGATAGGGGAGAGGATATTGGGGAGGCTGGGGGGAGGAGGAGGAAGGCGGGGAGTTTGGGGTTTAAGGCGGTTAAGAGGACGGAGAGGAGGGATGAGGGGGGTGCTTATGGACGGCGTTGAGGGGCGTTGACGTTTGGCGCTTTGTTGGCATCTCTTACTGATGGTGATGACACGGTGTTCACGATACGGTATGACATGAGGTGTCTTTCTTAGACTTTCTTCTCGATGCTTTAGACAGCAGACTCTCATCATTGCGAAATGAAGTACATGGTTATGATTTGCTATCTGGAATGGGCATACTATTCTTGCGACTTCTCGCACTCGTGAGAGTTAGGGTTATCTTGATTCCAGTATCGTTGCGAATGCAAGGGGCACTTTAAGGGAACCTTTGTTCATTCGTCTGCTTCTATGTGAAATACTGAGCTCCCAATATCTTGTAATAGGAGCATTGTATGTCGCTGAATGTGGCAGAAGCCCTTGTGTTCCCACCAGTTCTCTACATACGGAATGAATACAGCGATGAGGTTATGAGACCTTAGCAGCCATGCAGATAGTACCCAGTCGTTTACCAGGCTCAACCTCCATTCTTCAGATAATGACGACGTCCTGTTCTGGCATCTTGCTGACGAAGTCTTGCTCCGTCTCGAATTCCAACAGTGCCACTCCTATTCGCACATACCGCGAGCAAGGAAGGCGTTTGAGTAGAAGTCCATGCACGTTGTAGCCAAGAACTATGGTATTATCATTGCGGTATTGGGTGGCTTCCGATTGAGTGCGTATTACTGTAAAGTAGGCCGTGCGGAGGTCTAGGTATTCTTCTCGATCGATGAAAAGAAACTCTTTTCCTTCAGGTATTGATGACCATTGCGCGACAACTTCAGTCTTGCCAGACTCCATAAGCATCGATAGTTCTATGTCCGTGACAACGACAATGTGCTTTCCGAAGTAGTCATTGCCATGTCTCCCAATCCAATTCAAGGTTCCCAGTGGTGCTCGCAATTCTACCATCCCTGCCAATACTGCGCCGAACTTGTCTGCTGGATTTGCTAACGATGTCTCACATCTCCGTACGGTGGCACAAGTCCTGGAGTTTGCTTTGTATCGTGTCCAGTCAATTTTTTCTATTGCTGATGCCCAGCTCCAAGATGGGGCGACGTATTTTGCTGAGCCATCTTCGTTTATCATTGTCTTCGCGGCTGTTTCAGTGGCCGTAGGCCTCCACTTACGCCACAGGAGATCTATGGGCAGGGCTTTCCTCCAGATACCCGCCAGATATTCGCACTGTGTTCTTTTGTGAACCATAGATGCTATGCCAGACAATGCGATCAGTCTATCCGTCTCGAATGTGAGACCGCAATAAGAGTAGATCTCTACAAGATGCGCCCAATCTGCGCAGGCATCGTCCTGGTCTTCGTCTCGACTTCCATAGCATATGCCCTTCATTCTACTGCGGCTGGCGAATTGTTGTTCATACGTATGTCCACCGTAAGGGAGGTGTTCCGAGGCCTGGAGATGTCTACACTCCCATAATACCTGATTCGAGGACATATGTACGATGCGAGGTGATAGGATACGTTCTTGCAATACCCAGGCTCTTCTGTTGACAGGTGCCGTTTCGACACCGAACCACCATTCCTCTGAATTGGTCACTGTCCATGTAGTCGCTTCTCCGCTTTGATCATGTCGTGTACGAAAGTGGGCGACGTGACCTGTAGCGTATCGCTCGGCGTACAATCCTGTACGGCTGGAGTCTCTTGAAGCTGCAGAAACATTGAGCCAGCTATTGGCGTAGACCTTCCCCATCAAGGCAGATTCGTATCTCCAGTCTTGGCTATCGTCCTGGATAATGCACATACAATCGATCCACATTAGACGCACACCTAGTTGCCACGTAAGGTCGGCCATGTCCTGAAAAGTAAGTTTTAGATTAGACGCAGCAATCCCGTTACGGAAAGAGCTGAGGGAATCGGTGGTCAGCTTCAGACTCTGCACATCGGGGGCACCCCAGCAATGACTAAGGGTACAGTAGCGACCGCTTTGTAGCTCGGATCGATCTCGTAAACGTAACTGTAGGTCGTCGCGAACGCCACTGATCTCCAGCAATCGCGATGGCATCCACATGTTTTCGCGCCCTTCTTTGCAAACATCGTGGGTGTCCTCGCATATCTTGATCCAGTCGATAATATGAGATATCGTCTCCGCGGAGTCCGTGTAGTACGAAAAGACTGTTGGAAGCCGCCTTTCCTCTCTATCGCCCAAGCGAGCGCGGATAGTCACCGGTGTGAAATCATAAATCTCGACCAAATGTGCACTATCATCATCGTAACATTGCTCGCAGTCATCGTCACGATGGTCTAGCCATATTTGAACATGCATGGCTTTCTTTCCGTCCGCTTCGCTGTCCGAGACCCAGGAGGTCAGTGGGCATGGCGAATGCTCTCCGAGCTGGTGTTTCGACTCAGCGATGTTCCCGATAATGCCAGAGCATATCAAACAGTCATTGGCTGCAGAGCGGGCAAGGTTCGCATGCGAAAGCTGATGGACAAATCTTTTCTCTGAGGAATCCAGCATCCGGCTAAAGGTGTCTTCGCAAACATCGCATAGCATGGGCAAGGAGGTGGTGTCGGAGGTCATGGCGAATTTTTCAGGCTTTGCGGCATGTAGGCTGCTGATAGACGCGCGAATGCAATGATGTACTCGCTTGCGCAGTACGGTATCGCGACACAATGGAGTATGTACCCTCTCGTCAACTCATGAGCACCTATAGGAACGAGAAATGGAGCATTGAGAGTGCTTTTCGTGTGCGTTACAGCTCTAGAGAGAACAGTTGGACCGAAAATTAATCGCGACCGGTGAAGGGTGCGGGAAAACAGGTGAAGCTAACTGATTGCGGACGCGCCACCAATCACGACTGGACCTACGCCATTCTTGACCTGCCACACCATGCACAGTAATCTGTGTATCCCGAGACCTCTATCGCATTCGCCCGTGAAATAAATGATGCCTGGTGGCTCTTTCAACATGCAGCTGCCTACGTGGTTGCGCAGGATTCGGTTGCGCAGAAGGGGGAGGTTGATGACAGCTCCTAGCATTCATATCTAGCTGTGATTCACAGGCATTTGCTCAAACCTGGCATCTCCAGAGCACACAATGTCGTCGTTCACCTTGACGCCTATCGTCCAACAGGCGGTCGAGCATCGTCTCGAAGAGCTCGAACGCACCAAGAAGTCTTTCGAGCGGCGCTACCTCTCTGAAGCCGTGGAGTCTGATCAGCCAAGTGTCATCGTGCGTCTCGATAGGCTACTGGACGAAGTGAAAAATCTGGAGCCAAAGCTTGACGAAGAGGACGGCGAATGGTTGACAGAAACTATCCAACGATGCATCGAACAAGCCCAAGATGACAATGCGATCTCCGAAAAGAAGCTGTTGGGGCCGGAGAAGAGCTTGCGCGATAAACTCAGCAGGTTTCGCAACCGCATGGAGGTGTCATGTCTACACGCGCAGCTCATCAAGGAGGCTACAAACGCGGCTAAGATCGAAACGGCGGCTACCAAGCTTGAGGCTGTAGCACTGGACAACGACGACTTCGAGGTAGTCGATAACGAAAGCGAAGAAGTTCTCGAACGGTTCGAAAAAGCCTGTTCCCAGCCTACGAATGTGGACAGCGAATCGATCGAGACCTATCTCTCGAGCTTGTTCACGTCCGAAGACGAACACCCCCAATCGATCCGAGACGCAATGCAAGCATACGGAGATGATCTGAGCAGCGGAGAAATCGAGGTAGACGAGGAGTGCTTGACGTGGATAATGACGGACTTGATGAAGTCGGAACGGATCAGCTCAGAACGGAAGGCTACCCTCGCAAACTACCTGCAGTCGCCCGACGCGTTACGGGAGCTTGTCGCAACCTTGAACATGATGAGCTATCGTGACTGGAACTATAGAAACGCGGAAGCGGGCTTGCCAGTCGAAGTGCGCAAAACGAAAAGCGGTCAGCATTACGTTAACGTCGAGGTAGACATTATCGACATGTTGTTCCTGCATTGCTGTGCGATCGGGTGGGCCGTGAAGTTGAACGGGTGTCTGAAAGACTTGGTCCACGAGCCGGGTCTGTTTGGCTGTGCTCCGTTGACAGAAACGGAGCTCGATAAACGTGCTTTCTTCTTCGACACGCCTCGTCCTGCACCAGCCATGGGTACTGCATGTGGGGGCTATCTGTCGCCACCACCGCCACCCTTACCTTGCATCTTCCAATCAATACCTCCTCCTCCCCCTGATCTACCTCTGTACAACAGCAGAAAGGGTAGTCGAAAGAAGAAGAAGAGGGATGAGAACATGTATCCCATAATGCATCCGGCACCTCCACAGCCACCGCCAGCTGCGCCGATGGATGTAGAAAGTCTTCGAAGGGACAACTACGAACGGCATTTCTTCATGTCGCGTCTCCCTCACAAAGACGACGAAGTACCCAACATTGTTTCGTCCGAGGACGTCCAAGCAAGATTGATCAAGACCCTCGCTGTGGAATGCAAACTTCGAAAGGCGTTTGATGGCAAGGTGTGCGCTACAACTTTGGAGTTCGACTCAATTGCCTCCACAATTCCCAATCAAACCATCATCACCACATTGAGGTTTCTTGGTGTCCCGGAAGTCTTCCTCGAATTTTTTACTCGTGCTCTGGAGCCCAAGCTGGGCATCCGAGGTTCAGCCAGTGAGGTGGATAAACCCCTAAAGCCTGCTAGTGGAGTAGCGGTTGCTCATGGCCTGGAGATGTTGTTCAGCGAAGCTGTGCTGTTGTTCCTCGACCTTGCCACGCACAAAGCGACGAAGTCGTACATGTACCGTCTGTATGACCGCTGCTACTTTGTTGGTACTGCGGTCCAGGTCACGAGTGCCAAGCAAGAAGCTGCTTGTTTCTCTGATATCATGGGGCTGAAGCTGCGCAATACCTCATCCATTGGCGGGCTCTCCATCGGACTTTTAACCATGGGCTCGCAGGAATCCTCGTCTTTCGATAAGAGCGAGGAACTAAACGTAGATGAGATCAAAGTCGCCCTATACGCCACCCACGTAAAAGCTAGGCTCAAGGCATGCTCGACCGTACTGGAGTGGATTCGCGAATGGAATGACACTGTCGGTACCTACGCAGCACCGCTCTTCGGGCCTCTTGCCAATGTGTTTGACGCAGCACATCGCGATGCCGTCAAGTCCGCTTACAGACGTATCCACTCTATCGTACTTGGTGGTAGCGACTTGACCACATTCGTTGCGAAGATGCTCAACCCCCATCTTAGAGGTGGTCTGGAGCGTATGTCTTTTGATCTTGAGCCCATCATCTACCTCCCGCAATCTTACGGTGGCCTCGGTGTAAAGACTCCGTTTGTCGCTTTAGCATCCGCCGCCAAGATTAGTGAATCTGGTTCCGGAAGGATCGAAAGATATCTCGGCGAAGAGGCTGCCTACTACGAAAAAGCCGCAGACCGATACACTCTGGCGTCAGGCCAGCGTCAGCAAAGGCTCGAAACAATTTTCAACAATGACCTATCAAGGATGATCTCAGCGCTTGGTTCTGAAACCACATCCAGCGTATGTCTCGACGCCCTTCCGTTCATGACGGAAGCTGAGATGACGGAACATCGCGAACGTACTTCATACCCACTGCTCACCAGTTACTTCTGGAAGCTCGGTCCAGTGACAGTGCCTGATCTTCTCAGCCTCTATCATGATCTACTTGGCGAGGACACTGATCGCATTGAAGAAAGCCAAAGGACCAAGCGAGAGGTACAACGTCTTTCCCGAACGAGGGATCTGAAAGACTGGTACAGAGTGAGCCAGCTGAAAAAATGGACGTTGCAGCTCTATAGCGAAGAGTGCTTTGAAAGGTACGGCGGCCTTGAAATCTGGTGGGCTGAGGGCATACCCGTGGAAGTCTACAACAGCCTCAGAGGTCACATGTCGGATGACGACGACGACGACGACGACGACGACGATTGTAGTTCAATGGTCGAAATAGTTTAGCCCAGACGCCCAGGCGAGAGGGAATCAGGTGGAGTGATGCCTAGTTCAGTTGCCCGGATGCGACGCGCGCTTCTGTTCTGTCGATACCGTCTACTTACAACCGTCGCTTCCGAAGGTATGTCATGAGTCTGTCGCGTTTCTTTCGGGTCTCCTAAGATGCTCACGGTAGCTACGAATCAATGAATCATTCACGACGCGTCTCCATTAGTACAGCGCGAAGATCGCAACCCCAGGCGTCGTGATCTTGCAGGAGCGGCAATGCCACCCCACAAATGACAAGAGGTGATATTCTGTGACGAGCAAAGAACGAGCGCAATTTTGAATAGTAATTCCAGTAGCGATGGTGAGGGCGGGAGCGATGGCCTGATGCTGTCAGAAGTGTGAATGATGGCGATGCTGTGCGCAAGATCGTGCAGCCTTCGGGATTTCGGAAGCAATCGTTTCCGATCGGACCACGTGACACACGGCGAAATTCCACTCAAGGCTTTTCGTCCATGCCAGACCTATGAAACGAAACACATTTTCCGAAAATGTAATAATGAGCAGGATAACTCATATAGAGCGCCGCATCATATTGGTGGATTCATGCGGTGCTCGCGCATGGGACACGTAGTTCTCCCCGCACGTTCCGTGCATTCACTTTGCACCACCGGTTAAGAAGGCCAAGCCTTGCTAAGCTTCGCAAAGGATCATCAAGCCTTGTCTATCTACAACACAAGCGCTACGCCACCATGCCCTGGAACGTTTAGACAGCGCGACTAGCAATACCTGTCATTTCTTGACATCTACCTAGGCGTCTTCGACCCATGCGCCCTCAGTACCTGCAACCGCGACGCCTCGACGGGAAAACCTCGTGTCGCAATGGAGGCCGAATATAAGACATCATTTGGCAGGCCGTGCCATCTCGGGCCTACTCTAGATTGTTCTCTTGCAATGCGCTTTACGAATGCGAGCATGTTGCGAATGCGAGGTTCATAGACGACTGCGAGAGGTGGTATATACATCTCCTGCCCGTCGCTTGTAAGGCGTCACTATCAATCCTTGGCTTCCATTCTTTAAGCACTGGTCTGTTCGTCTAGCTTTCTTGATTGACTTCATTTCACATCCCACGCTTTACCCGTCGTATCCATTCTCGCCAAGGCGAAAACGACAAGATGCTGTCCAAGCTGGCCTTTTTCCTCGCTTCTTCCAATGTTGCTTTCTCTGCTCCAAGTCTCGACCCCCGTCAGGCAGTAACCATTGCCGTGGACTCCAGTAAGACCTTCCAAACGATTGACGGTTTCGGTATCTCCGAGTTCTACGGTCGCGCTGGAAACATCAAGTCTCTGGCAGCTGCTGCCCAGAAGCAAACTCTTGACCTTCTCTTCGATCCTACTACCGGCGCAGGCTTTAACATCTTGCGCAACGGCATCGGCTCTGGCCCATCCAGCGGCTTCTCTATTGAGCCCAACAGCCCCGGATCGCCCACTGGAACACCAAAGTACCAGTGGGATGGCTCCGACAACAACCAGGTTTGGTTGACGAAGCAAGCGCAGGCCCGCGGCCTCAAGACCATCTATGCCGATGCGTGGTCTGCCCCTGGATTCATGAAGACGAACGGTAAAGACTCAAACGTAAGTACAACCACCCAAACGGGGATTGGAAGCGATGGCTAACGCGCTCTAGGGAGGAAGCCTTTGCGGTGTCGATGGCACATCCTGCGGCAACTGGACCCAAGCTTACGCCAACTACCTCACACAATACGTCAAATACTACAAGCAGGAGGGTATTGACGTGACCCACCTCGGCTTTTTGAACGAGCCCGACTACACGTAAGTCTTTCACATGTCTTCGTGTAGATGATCTGTTACTGACGGATCATAGCACCGCCTACTCTTCCATGCGATCGACCGGACAGCAGGCCGCAGATTTCATCAAGGTTCTCGCGCCAACCGTCAAGGCCTCTGGACTGAAGGTAAAGCTCACCTGCTGCGATGCCACCGGCTACAACGCGCAGAAGGCCATGCTTCCAGGACTCGCTGCAGTCGATTCCCTGTACGATGTCGTCACCACCCACGGTTACAGCTCCGACCCGACAGCCCCCTTCGCTACTTCCAAGCATATGTGGATGACTGAGACTGCGGATCTCAGTGGCAAGTGGACAGCCAGCTACTACACCAACGGCGGAGCGGGCGAAGGTCAGACCTGGGCCAACAAGATCTATACTGCTCTCGTCGACGCCAACTTCTCCGCGTACCTCTACTGGGAGGGCGCCGAGGACGCTGGAACCAACCCTACCAACTCCGTCCTCATTGACATCCACGGTGGAGTTGTTGCGCCTTCCAAGCGCTTCTGGGCTATGGCACAGTGGAGCCGCTTTGTTAAGCCTGGCGCCGTTCGTGTCAGCGCTGGTGGCAGGACTAGCACGCTCAAGACATCGGCCTTTAAGAACACTGATGGTTCAGTTGCTGTGCAGGTCTTAAACACTGGCGCGTCCGCAGCGACTGTTAGCATCACTGGTGTCTCGGGCAAAGCGTCTGCGTATATTACCAACGAGAGCCACGGGCTTGATGCGATGACCGGAAACAGCGTGCCCGCACATTCCATGGTCACTTTCCTTTACAAGTAGATGTTGCCTCCGCGAGAGCACACACTTGTCAACTTCCGCCAGTACAAAGGTGGATTTGCTTCTGTAATACGTTTTTCTTTTCTTCCAAATTGTGGATATTTTAGCTCCTCTCAAGCTTTTACCAATACCTTTGCACTATGCTTGCGGCTAGCCCAGTAATCTCCCTCATCGTTCATATCAGTGGCTGACGACGACCGACCTTGTCACCCGAATGCCACCGCTAGTTTCTTGACCAACTAGCTCTTCTTCACTTCCTCCTACATCGCCTGGGCCTACAATATCGATGCTCATAGTCTTCAATGGTAGCCCGTACTCGTCATCTGTGTTGCCCTTCGTTCCCACTCTCCGGTTCTCTGTAGTCTTGGTATACCCGCGACTGTTGTATGCGTGTACCGGTGTGGTGCTGTAGACGGCCTTGGCTTTTCGGTACAAGCCTGGCCCACAGCCTACTATTATAGCGACGGAAGACTCGATGATGCTCCACAGCGCAAGCCATGTCAGCGAAGGCGTTGTGTTGCCTGCGCTGGTTGTTGCGCCGACTTGTATTACGCGGATGATGCTGGCGATGATGACGAGGATGCCTAAAGCGAAAAGGCCTCCTATCTGGATCTTGCGGGCTAGAGGTATCTGGAGGTTTCGTATGAGACCGATCGGAAGTAACATGACTGTTGAGTGCATCAATAGACCGATCTGCATCAGAAGACCCTGAGACGACTTACTCATAAGATCTGTTGTTAGGTCCACTGCAAATCCTTCCCAGAAGCTGATCGCACTCTTGCGGACGTTGTCAGCGCCACAACCATTGGCGATGAACCAAGACGCTGGCGAATGTCCACAAGCTGTGATGTGTAGGAGGATGGATAGTAGAAGCGTCTGGGCAGAATATTAGTATAGTTTGTTGATGTGTAGGGGCCATGATCTTAGGCTACTTACAAGCACACAGTAGCCAAGCACCACCCACCAAAGCGTGAGGTAGAGCCTCACGCCAGCCATGATCCTCTTGTAGAAGGCGAGTAGGGAGAATTTGATACTCCATAGAGTAAGCCAGAGTCCTGGACTCGTGAAGAAGAACGTCTTCTGTGCGTCGAGGCCATCTCGGAGAATGTTTGGGTAAGGCGCAAGGCGTCCTTCTTGGACGGCTAGAAGTCGAAATAGAAGGCTTGTCTTGTTGATGTAGACACTAGTTACTGCCATGAATAATAAGTAGCCTAGCATCAGCCATAGCTCGTCCCATTGGATGAGTTTCTTCTGATCACTTCGAAGGATAGCGCGAGCGAGAACCACGGCAGTCGTTACAACCATGAGTCCTATCGCAGTACCGCGAATAGTACCCTCGGTGAGCCCTTCTGAAGACATGTTGAATGATTGAAAGGAAGTTAAACAGTAGACAACGTGTTGCGCACAAAAATGCAGAAGCGATAGCACCTTCGGCAACACTAAGGAATATGCTTGGATGACATTCTCCCTGATGACTTCCTAGGAGATGATGTCTACCCCCACACGCCCACCAATAGTCCCTGTTTTCGATGTTTTGAATATGAGCTGAAGGATCCTAAGGGTGATGCGCCTGTGCGGCAAAGCGGTTTACCTTGATTTTCGACCAACCTCATGTACCCTTGCTTGGGAATTCAGCAACGCGCACAGCGTATGTCAAAATGCGTTCATTTGCATGTTGAAAGCAGCCGGAAAACATATCGATACGCTGCTTCCATGCGTGAAGAACGTTGTGTGTACAGTCAGCTCAGTTCTGTGTGCGTCTCTCCTCGGAGCAGGACGTGGCGACAAGACTGTTGGCACATATTCCATCAACCTGGCTCAGACATGCCGTCCCTGTCATTGAAGGCCTCGAAGGTGTCCAGATGAGGCATCATGCATAAATGACTCTTCGGCAAGGGAGGCCATGCGGAGCGAGTACCCTGATCCAGTCTTTCCGATGTGATGATAGGCGGACATAGGCGGATTTATGCGTGTCGCGCAGGCGGAGTCGTCCGTATCGACCGTGTAGCTATCAGGGTGCTTGATTCATGCGCATTAATGTCAATTCGCGAGATGCACGTGGGGTGTTTTGATGGGGCCTGGGACGGATCGCAGGAAAGTCGGGAGGCAGGCGGGAGCTGAAGGAGCGCTAAGCGTGCATGAGCCAACGGCGGAAGAAGCCAGGGGCTGCCGCTATTGGCAGCCGCCCTCCCGAAGGATCGATGCAATATCAACCGACTGCAACATTGAGGCGTAGCCACGTTTGTCCGCGGCATGTGTTCTTGGTCATGCACATTAATTCCCGGTGAACGACAGAAAAAAACATGCTCCATGTGCCCGTACTTGGTATGCTACATAAAACTCCGAAAGGACCCGTGGGCTCCGTTTCCCACGCATCACAATGCCCAGGTGTACTCCATCAGTATCTAGGTGCGAAGCAACGAGAAACCGATGGGACGGAGGACTTTCCGCGCGGCCCGGAGACAAGCTTTGAGCCGCTAGCCAAACGGCACGTATGCACGTGCAGAGGGCGAGGCTGCGGTCGACCTGGAACCCTTTCGTGGCAATGAGCAAACGACAGGCTCGCTTATGTGAAGTACTTTGCTTAAGCTTCTTCCAGATAGGTCTCTGATCCTTAGGAAAGAGAGCGCCAGACCGCTATGTGTGTATAAAGTTGAACGGTGCACACGTTCAGCGGCGATTCTCCACCACATAGTGTCGCATCAACGTCAGTAGCCATGCGGTCCATCTTATTCGCGGTCTTCGCCTCCTTCGTGGCGTCTCAGACCTTTGAGGCTTCTGACTTCAATGTCACTGAGGCTCTTATTGACCAGGGTGTCAATGTCTCAGCGTTGCCAGAGTTAGCCGGTCTTGTCGAGCGGTCTTCCAGTCTAGCTTGCAACATTGCCGTGAGTAGGCTATGAGATCAAGGCAGAACCAAAGCTAAACCATGTACAGTGCTCTTCGTTGGAAGCCCTTTACGGCAACAAGTCTGTCGAATTCCAGCATGAGGCCGGCTACTCCGCATTCACATCCGGATTCTGGTCTGGGATCTCGGCTGAAGTCAGACCCTACTGCATCTTCAAACCATCGAGCGCTGCCGCTGTTTCGGTAATGGTACTGCTATCGCGGCTGTCGCAATGCCAGTTTGCTGTCAAATCAGGTGGACATAGCGCATTTGCTGGCGCAGCTACCATCGAGGGAGGAATAACCGTGTCATTCGAGAAAATGAAGGGTATCAAGCTTTCAGACGACAAGAAGACTGTTGCAGTTCAGCCAGGAAACAACTGGGGTGATGTCCTTACCGCTTTGTCGACTACTGGCGTCACAGCCGTGGCTGGCCGAATTGGCGATCTCGGTGTTGGTGGACTCACACTCGGTGGCGGTATCTCATTCATCACGAACGAGTACGGTCTGGCTTGCGACAACGTTGCCAGTTTCGAGGTAAGTTAACAACACGGATGTATAGTATTGATCTCTTCTGACTCCAAGCAGGTCGTCACAGCAAGTGGCATCATAGTCACAGCAAGCCCAAAGACCTTCCCAGACCTCTACTGGGCGCTTCGTGGCGGAGGAAACAACTTTGGCATCGTCACAAGCTTCAATCTGATGACCAAACCCCTCGACAACGACCAGATATGGGGCGGAACCCGCACCTTTACCGAAGACGTCTTCCCCGACGTAGTCGAAGCGTGGATCGATCTTACACTCGACTCAGCCCAAGACCCGAAAGCCGGTAGTTGGATTGCTTGGATGGACACCGGCGCGAAGCTTGCCGCAACCGAGCTCTGGTACGGCGCACCGGCTGGCAACGAGTCCGCTATCTTAGCGCCTTTCTACAACATCACCGCCGTATCCGATAGTACGAAGACTCGGGGTCATGCTTCATATGTGGTGGACAACGAAGCTACCAATGAGTATGGTCTTCGCGAGATCTTTTACGATGTCACGGTCAAGGCTTCGTACGAGATTGCTCAACGTTCCGTAGACATCTTCTTCGACTCCATCGATGCTCTCTCTGCGGTTGACGGCGCATTTCCTGTTCTTATCTGGCAGCACATCACCGACGGTTCGCTCAAAGGCAGTACCCGCAACGGCGGCAGTGCGATGGGCTTCGATGCCAACGGCAGCCCTATCCACATCATCCAGCTAGCGTGCAGCTGGAACGACGCCGCGGATGACGACACCGTGTACCAGGTCATGTCGGATATCATGAAGGCCATCAAGAGCGACGCGGTGAAGCTGGGTGTGCAGAATGACTGGGTGTATATGAACTACGCAGCGATGTTCCAGGACGTCATTGCAAGCTATGGGTCGGACAGCAAGAGTAGAATGAAGACTATTGCGAAGAAGTATGATCCTAAGGAGGTGTTCCAGAAGCTGCAGCCGGGGTACTTCAAGTTGGATCGTGCGCCGGTGCCTGATGCGCGGTACTTTTCGTACTAAGATCACATTGGAGAGCGTGGAGCATGAAAATGTGGATATGACCTTCTACTACTAGTAATGGGTAAGACTACCGTACAACATGATGATCGCGTGAATGAATGCTGTGTGAAATACAACCCACTGAGTTGATGGCCTGTTGATGAGCGGTACCAGATGTCGTTCAGCTAGCGTGGTGACGATAGTCCGCGTACCGAGATTGTACGGCCTTGAAGTCCACCTCGTCGTCTTCAATCACGCCTTCTAGGATACTGTCCCGGTGCAATTCCCAGTCTTTGACCGGTCTGTCCCGTAACAAGGTAGAGACGTACTGGCATTCTTCGTCGAACTCATCCAGGGTACCTATGATGCACGGAAACTGCACGAGAGAGTAGCCCGACAGGATATGTCGCACTGATGCTGGCAGTAGTTCCGGGTCGCTGTAAGCAGCATCACCATAGTTTGCGAAAGCCAGTGCAAGATCATCTCGTGTCGGAAATGGTGAACGTTGAGCGTGCGTACAAGCCATAGCTGCAGTGTATAATGCTGCGACATCCTTTACTTTGTTCCAGACGAGCTGGACGGTGTCGAAGGGTCCGACGAAATGGGTTCTGAAGGGTGGGCGGGCGTTTCCACCCAAAGATAAGCTAGTCGCTTCGTTGATCCAAGTGACTGTGCGAAGCACGGCATCTGATACGTCGCAATTCGTCCACCATCGCTTCATATAGGGAGGTTCGCTCATCTTCGCGAGGTTGTTGTAGTCATTTGGGAAACTTACCGGTTATCAGCGGACATTCTGGTGAACAATGTGACATACACTACTTACACGCATTGCCAGAGATCGACATGTCTATTCACAGACAATGCGGGTACCTCACCAGAGATATCTAACAGTCCTCGCAAATGGCATTGTGGTAAGGCTACACACTTTTCCTCTTCCAGTATCTTGATGTTGCGTACCTGCTTTCGATATTGGGGTGGGAGTCCATCCAGAAAACGGATAGCTTGTGATGTGGCAGACTGGTAGTATCCCAAACCGGGTAAACGGTCTTGGAAGCTGGACCAGTGAGTTGGGCATCGCGATTCGAACAGATCGCGCAACTTAGTCATTTCTTGTTCGGTGGGAACGATCCAAGGTCGCCATTGGGTATTAGAGACTATCAATCGCATGTCCTCAAGCTCCATATAGCTCAGTTGGTCAGCAGAGCGTCCGTCATTGACGCTCTCGGTGGACGGATACTTATCAACCCGGTAGAAGACAGTCCATCTCCTTTCTCTCGGGATAAGTTCGCTACCGCGTGTATACCGTGGTCGTGAGGTTAAGAAGCCGAGAATGTCGATGAACCAACTCCATGATCTTAGCCGTTCCGTAAAGTTGGCGTGTGAGGTAAGCCGTAGGAGACTGGCTTGCAGGATCTCGCGATCATGATACATCAGTGATTGCGGGTCACCTATCACGGCCGCGAGTGGCACAAAGTCGTTGTTCTCATGTTCCATGATGCGTTCAAGGATGTCGCTGATGCAGCTGTCGGGATTGCGCTCGGATATCTCTCTCATCACTTGTTCGGAAGCTAGGACAAGGCGATGAGTATCATTTGGTTTGTGTACAGTTTCAGGGAAAGACGACTTGACTTACGTTGTGTAGTCGCCGCCAACGCGAACATCTCTTCCTGCAGGAGATGAAGCCGCCCTAACAAGAAGTCGTACTTTCCGGCCTGCGGCCACGTGGTCCAGATGTCAAGCCCCTCCTGCGGGATCTCGATCTCTTGAAAGGGTCTAAATACCACTTCATTCACCCTGAGCGGCAGATCTCGCATCTCGCCAGCGACCATCTTGCAGGTCCACATCAAGCTAAAATCGATGATCTGACCATCGTAACACCGAAGCTTGTTGGTGCTCGGGGAGTGAACGTAGCCTCCAGCCTCTTGTAGGTAATAGGTGTAGATCTCATCGCGGAGTTCCCGAGGAAGGCTTAGAAGGCGCGATTGTAGCTGCTGGGAAGGAGTTTCCGTCGTCATTATGTCGTGTCAACTTTGGAGTTGGTGTCGGAGAGATTCCAATAGCAAAGTCATGGCAGGCGGCGCCTTTTTGATGGGCAGGTAGTAAAGGACACATGTGCACATATGCAACTGGTTTCCATCGCGCGATAGGCAGCAGCAACAAATGTTGTAGCCTTGTGAGCTTGTTGTTTGGTTTTGTCGGTACTGCGACCGAGATAGGTTTAGGGGTTTAGGAAATTGGCGAGAATACATCTTCTCGCACTACACTGTGTGCACTCAGTTGCTGATCGTCAGTCGCGTCGCAGAACAAGCGTCGTGCTGATCTCGCTTTAACGGCATTGAAGCCAAGCGATATCTAGTAGTGCAATTGAAGGAATTATAGCCCTTGATATTCGAGTGTTCTGACAGGAATGCGACGAAACGAGACGACGAGTGGAGAAGCAATCTGTTCAGATGGCATCGATGTATGTGAAGAATGCGGTGAAGGAACGCTTGTACTCCGCTTCCGACCCTTCCGCACCGTTCTCACCAAGACGGAGCACCGAACAGCATTGTTTGAGAGCGCAGAAATTGAGGGGTGACTTCCTACGGTAAAGAAATGTAGCGTCCAGATTGAAAGAGTGTGTTGTTGGTCGGGAGTCCGAGTCGGAGTACCCAAATCGTGGTAGTCAGCCAATCACAGCACGGGGAAATCGCTGACGGGCCTCCCGAGATCCGCCCGCCCCACGCGAGCCAGTCGCGTGTGTGTTCCACCCCCTCGCGGCACGCCTCTCTGAGTCCGGAGTCCATGACGACACAGCGTAAGCCGAAGATGTTTGCGCGTTTGCACGGGGCACGAGGCGTCCGGCTCTCCGCTGCAGTTGCGGCACACATAGGCCATCGCACTGCGACGTGAAATACCTAGGTCTTCCATCCGCCCATTGCCCAGTAAAATCACTCGCAATAACAATCATCACCAAACATCAAGATGAGCCACCCAACACACCCAGCGACAGTGCACTTCCCCATCACTACCACCTTCCTCACAGGTGCTCTGGATGCCGTCTACTTCCTCTCCAAATATGCGCCAACCTCCGGCGCCGTGGCCTCGACCTGTAAGTCCTTCACCTCAACCATCCATCCATCTGGTCACACGCATCTAACACCCTCCAGTCAAAACCCTAGACATCGCCATCAACCCCTCCATCTTCCCCCTCCTATCCTACTACACCACCCTCCTCACGCTCCTCTTTTCCGCCCCGGCGGTCGCAACCGGCATGTACGAGTTTATACCGCTAGTCAAGCGCGATGGCCTGAAGTCAAGGAAGGCACAAGTGGGCGCGCTACACGCTGTCATAAACGATGTGACGGTGCTGGGTGCAGCGTTCAACTGGTGGACACGGAGGAGCAACCCCGGCATGGTGCCGAGTGATACGAATATCTTGGTTAGCAGTGTTATCGCGCTGCCGGCGACGATGTTCGCGGCGTACCTGGGTGGCAGTCTGGTCTATGTGTATGGCATGGGATTCAGGGGAGGTCAGGCGAAGGCGAAGAAGGCGCAGTAAGAGTAGGTAGGGTTATGAAGAGGTAGTGAGGTCAGTCACGATGAAGGGGCACGACACGACGAGTGGGTTTTATCGCTTCCATTTTCTAGTATTTTTGGTGTCATTATGCACTTGTACGGACCAAGGAAAACACTCGAAAGGGGATTTGGCCGAGGACCGGAGAGAAGCCTATTAGAAAGTGTAAAAAGGTACAAAGAGAGAAAATGTAGAGCAAGAGAAGCGACATCATTGTTCCACCAACGTACATCAACACCCCACAAGGCCGCCCATAAACAGCTCGATGTGACTTGAACGAAAAAGGACTGTGTTGCGTCCCCATGGTCTTGAGTCGCTGGGTAACATTTCTTGTTGTGTGGACTCAACGCTTCCCAGGGAGATAGCAAAGCCGTACTGTCATCCCTACCATCCCTGCCAGCTTGGTCCTTGAGGAGTAAGATGATCGCCTTGGCGGGGATAACGGGCGTCCCCCTGGAATTCGTTTTCGGTGTTGCGACCCGTCGGCGCTGGGGGCAAGGACAGTTGTGCTGCCGGATAGGAGTGTTCGGGTGGATCGGCTGGAGGTCCATACGGGAAGGTCTCCGAGGTGTTCGAGTACGGCATTGTCAAGGTTGAAGGATGCCCCATCCACGGCCTAGATGCACCATCGTTCCCGATTCGATCTTCGTTGGCGATATCGGCAGGCCCTTGCTGCGTGACCATCGTCGAGTCCGGTAGGTCGATACCCTGATTGTCGGCAATCTGTCCTGGGTATGACGGATTGGATTTGGTTGCTTCGCGCATCGAAGGACTCGGAGTGGCTGACAGAGGCCGCAAATTGATAGCAGGTGACGTCGGGAACAGTACGCGTGCGCGCACGTGGGTAGTCATGAAGTGGTCGATAGGAAGCTCCCCGTGGAGAATCCATTTGTTGCAGCAGTGACAGTAGCCCGCGATCACTGCGAGCCCCAAAGCATTTGGATGATCCTTCATGAGATGGTTCTTCATCCAACCCTTCTTCTGGAAGCCCGTTCGGGAGCATCGACAATCTTGGGCGAATGCGCAGTTGTCGACGACGAAGATGGTCGTTTGCCGTCCGCGTGTAGTCTGTCGAGACGGCATGCTGCAAGATGTGTATGGGTCGTATTCGGAGGGAGTGCAAAAGTGGCAAGCTCTGCACGGATAAGTGTAGGGAAGAAGGGGTGTGTATTCCGAGTAGAGTGCGCGAGTATGATCAATAGACAAGACCGAGCGGATGGTGAAAAGACTGAGAACTGATCGCAGATGCTATGCGCAAGATTGCTGCGGCACTGGAAAGGAATACATTCGAGGAGACACCGTAGATATATACTCGCAGTTAAAGGCTCGTAGACAGACCGGCATGGAAATCGTGCAAGCCACATACCTTAGTGAGAACCCCGCAAAACGATACTTCATTTCCTTGATTGGCCCAGAAACTACTATGTTCAGGAATATGGAAGAACTGTTTGTTCTATGGGAAATTGAAGCCTTGATGCCACTTCGGCAGGCTCTCAGATAGTCCGGACGGCTGGGGTTTCATATGCACTAGCTGCATGCCCTCGGCTAGTCGGTGGTACTTTCGCCCAAAACGGCCTCCAAAACGGCCATTCTCGGGCTGTCCGCAAGCTCTAGATCATAGGAAGCGGCTCGTGGCTTGCGTATGTCTGTGCGGATCCTAATGCTAGCCTACAATTCCTAGGTACACTAAGAACTCGGGAGCTTGTTCGTAGATGGCAGACGTGAGCCTGCGTCTTTCGCGTACAATGAGAAGTGCCTAGGTATCTTGGCCTTCCCACTACGTCAAGATGCCACTTCATGGACGATACATCTCGAGATGTAGACAGTTGCCCTACGGAGGCGGTCTTTGGCCTTAACGTACAATGGCGCTGCCATGTTGATAGAAGACAGGAAGACAAGCCTTGTGTGACGCCAAGGTTGAGACGGTGAAACATTCAGTGCCCAGGACGCACGAAGCTACTGCATGCAGGCTGCAGTTGTCGTGTACGAATTTTCTAGTTGGCAGGTGCATCGCGTGGTTACTGTATTTAGAGGCGAGGCCGTGGGCTCTTCTTCCCGAATAACAGGAGACGATCGACGCCACGTCCATCACCATGCGGCAGGGCAGTCCGCGGCCCAGGGAACGGATGTTGGCTTCACGGCGCGATGGCGTAAGCGCCCTGTGATCTTCAGGCACGGAGATCTAATTGGTTCGCGCCTGCGCATTACTGAGCTGTGGGTCAGTGGTGGAATTGTCGAGATGCCTCCTGGCTAGGGCAAGGCCAACAGCAACAGAGAGGCTACGCAGAACTTCCGGAACCCTTCAGGCAAGATGATGTTCTATCAAGAGAAGGGCTATCTTCGTTGGATCCGCAAGTGTATAAAGCCTACTTTCTGCGCTTGAATGCAGCGTACGTGGAAAGGATCGTGATGAGGCAACTATTCTGCCATCAGTCGTGAGAGCCAAACTGGTAGTAGACCTCCCTCGGGGAACAAATAAGATGGAAGTTGCGGACGCGGTATTTTGCATGTTTGGTAAGTCCACTCCATCAGACTTCAGCTTATCTCTAAGATGCATGGGTTTAGAGGGGTCTACCTTGCGCTTCTTCTTCAAAACACCTTTCTGCTTTGGGTGTTCGCGCATAACCTAAGAAACTTGCTTCAGGGATTCACAGAAGGGAAGCATCATAGTTGGGAATGTCGAAGTTGACAGCATGCAGACCGCCCGATTATCGCGATGGAATCATATGGCACGGCCCTGATCTGAAGGCGAGCGAATCGGAATGTTCTGTTGAACAGGACCGTTATGATGGGCATTGTGATGGACGCGTAGGCGTTTGTGATGTAATAGCCGATGCACCCCTGCCACGCTACGCTGGAGTAGCTCGACGGGGCTACGGGACCTCGGGAATGACGGACTTCTTGCTGGCCCTCAAATAAACCCACCAGGTGTCTGTTCGG
The DNA here is from genome assembly GCA_023758145.1 of Alternaria sp. BMP 2799. Classification (NCBI taxonomy): domain Eukaryota; kingdom Fungi; phylum Ascomycota; class Dothideomycetes; order Pleosporales; family Pleosporaceae; genus Alternaria; species Alternaria sp. BMP 2799. The sequence continues at coordinate 42,498 of JAFVLP010000010.1, read as the reverse complement.
GTTGTTCAAGTGGTAACTCAAATGTGTTTCCAATGCTGGCTGCATCACTGCATCTGTGAAAGATAGACGGCGACTCCCCGCTGTCGAGACTTGTAAGGTCTGTGCTGGGTCGCCTTGTCTGCATCCTCAACAGTTTGATGCCTTTTCGCTTATTCGCAACTTCCAGATGTCTGTGCGTGTACGAAAGTTGAGAACAGGGAACGTGAAGCTTGCTCAGACTGATACAGCATTATTGCTAGGTAGATGAGCCTTTGTGAGAATCCAAGAAATGCCCGAATTGAGGGTACTTTGGTGAATGTGCTATCCATCAACTTGCGTATCCATCTCCTTAGCTAACCAATCCGACTGCCCGATAACGATACCTAGTGTGCGCATGTGGGGCTCTGGCCTCAAGACATGCATGGCTGGAATCGCGGCTGGGATCGCTGCCAGCAGGTGTCACCGGGTTCTCAAAGAGGTTTAGGGCTCCTGGGCACAAAGAAAAAATCGCAGTCCATGGTTTGCTGAACCTTGCAGGTCGCTGTAAGATGAGTTTGTAGCCCAGGAAGAGTCGGCGTGCGAGAGGAAAAAGCAGGGCCTTGGCTTAGTACGAAACCTACAGTAGAGCTTAGCTATTCTTAAGATTTAACTAAGCTATCTCTAAAAAAAGTAGGTATAATATAAGCTATTTTTTACTTAATCTACGCTAGTAGCACTAGTCTATTACTTTTATATTTAGCTTATAACTATTATTTTTACTCTATTATACTACTACTACTATACTTATATAGTAAATATTAGTAGTAAGAACTTATAAAGCTTATACTAGTTAAGACTTAGTACTATTTATTACTAATATAAGCGCTAGTAGTAGTAATAGTAATAGTAATAATATTAAGATTAACCTTAAGTGTAGTAGGCGTATAGCTATCTTAAAAAAGTAAGTAACTTTAGATAAATCTTAGATAAGTTTATACTTATAGTAATATAGTACTACTACTTAATCTATATAGTAAGTAAGACCTACTCTATTAGCTTTTTTTATATTTTTTTTATAAGTTATTTTCTAAAAATACTAAATAAGTCTAAGTTAATACTATATAGAATAAGAAGTTATATATTTATACTATTATTAAAAGTACTCTTTACTATTTTACTAATCTTAATATTAGTACTAGAAACCTAGAGAGAAGATATTATAAAAAAGTAAAGCTACTAAAGTAAACTTAGTTTAATTATAGCTAATACTTATATAAGTTTATCTTTATTACTCTAGAAGTAGTTATATTATATATTAAGAAGGTTTATAGAGCTACTATAAGTTAGTCTAAACTTAGTATAGTTTACCTATACTAAGTAGTACTAGTATAAAGCTACTAGCTATAAGTATCTTAACTAAGTTATAAGCTAAATTAGAGAACTCTAGCTTTAATATATAAAGAGTAAGTATAATATAGATATATCTTAAATAAAACTAGTCTAATAGAGATAGAATTTTATAAAACTATAAATAAGTGTACTAATATTATAATAGAGCGCTAGGCTACAAAAAATATACTATAAGCTTAGAATAAATAGTAGAACACTTCTAAGTCTTAACTTACTAAGTACTACTATTTTATAATACTAGAGTTTAACTAAGATCTACTACTACTTTTCTTTAATAATAATTTTTAAAATAAGTGTCTTAGATAATAAGAAGTATATATAAGATAACTCTTAGTTTTAACTTAGCTAAATTTCTATATAAACTATCTACTTAAGAGAAATAGTAGCTTATATTTCTAATAATACTCTAGACTTACTTATATTTTATAATAGCGTAAGTATATATTAGATAAATTCTAGTTAGGTTTCTTACTAATAATAATTAGAAGATTATTTATCTCTAAGTCTAGAAAGATACTAGTTTACCTAAGTTATATTGCTAGTGTTCTATCTATACTAATATTAAAGGCTATAGTAAGTTAAAATTACTCTTAGTTTATACTTATCTAACTACTATAGAATATTCTAATATTAAAATAGCTAATAACTTAGCGTATATTATTCTACTAAAATATACTATAGTATTAGTTACTATCTACTATAAGAAGACTACTACACTATAAGTGTAAATAGAAAGTAAACTAAGATATATCTTAATTAATAAATCTATAGCGCTATAAAGGCCTAAACTAAGTATAATTATAAGGCTTAGGCTTATAGATTATAGGTAGAAGATAATAATACTTAGTAGGTCTAGACTAAGTAGTATCTACTAGCACTAAAGATAATAGTTATAGTAGTAGTGTATTAGATAGTAAGTAATAACTAAGTTATATTCTATAGTATAACTAGTACGTAAACCTATAGCTACTAGTAGAGAAAGTGTATATAGTAGAGTATATAAGTTTATATAGATTATATCTAAGTTTATTCTATAGTTTAATATAAATATTAAATAATACTAGTAGTCTATATAAGATTACTAGCGTTAGCCTAGCCTTTAGATTATAATATAGTCTTATAAACTCTTACTTCTTCTCTTATAACTACTTATACCTTTAATAGTTATAGACTACTATTTAATAGTAGCAACTAAGTATTAACTATTATAGTATTATTTTTCTCTTTATTCTTTATATTTAATAAGCTAGCGTATACTAATCTAAAGTCTATATAACCTACGTTATACGTAAATAGTATAAAAGAAGTAGATACTACTTAGTTAGATCTTAGTTTAAGCGCTAAGAATAATATTATAGCTATATTTCTAGTTACTAAAAAAGTAGCACTAATTATATTATCTCTAGCTACGCTAACTAGTAATTTATCTAAAATTATACCTACTATAGTATATAGCTTTATAACTCTATTCTAAGTTACTATAGAAATAGAACTAAACGTATTATCTTTAGTTACGCTAGTTTAAGATCTATCTTAGACTACACTAGCTATAGTATAAACTATAGAGATAGCTAACTAGTATATTTAAGAGAATAACCTAACTATATTTAGTAATAAAACTATATAGAATATAGTTATACTTTAAGTAGCTATAAAAAAAGATAAAACTAAAAATAGTCTAGAAGAGAGCTAGAATACTAGTAGTTAGGTTATTAAAGATAAGAAGATTAAGAAATAGTTATTAAAAGAAGATGCTAAGATAGAAAAACTACTTTCTTTTACTAATAGCGTAAGTAGGTTTATACTTAGTTAAAACTATATAGCTAATAGAGTTTATAGTAGCACTACTTAACGTATCTAAAGTATCTCTTATAGTCTAATCTAATACCTACGTTACTAATAGTATATTATAGAGATACTACTTAGTTTAGTTCTATACTAATACTCTAAAAGAAGAATAGCTTATTCTATATTATCTATAGCTTACGCTACTATATAGCTATTATAAATATTAATAAGTCTAATTTAGAGCTATGTATATACTCTATTAAGATAGAAACTTAGTTATATCTTACTTTAGTTTTATACTTATATTATAATAGACTATATTTAGTAGTAAAAACATTACTACGTTATATATCTAAAAGTTTTATAGTGTAAACGTAAGCTTAGATTTATCTTAGTATTCTCTTAATATTTTATTAATATAATATAGTATAAGAGAGCTAGATTTAGAGAAATTAAGTAGAGTTTAGAGCTCTTACTACTTTCTATTTATAATAAGGTCTTAAGTATAGTATATAAGTAGTTTAATCTAGATTATATTTAACTATACGCTTAGTATACTACTATCTTATAAATAAGCGCTATACTACTAGTATCTAAAGAATAACTATACTACTAGTCTAATACTCTATAGAGTAGAGTTAGAATAAGAAAAACTTAATAAATTAGATAAAGACTTAGACATATTTTTATAAGAGCTCTACTAATATTACTAGATATTATACTAGTAGACTAAGACTACTAAGATACGTACAGCGCTAATTAATAAGGTAGAGATAAGTATATCTAGAATATAACTTAGTTATATCTTATTAACTTAATTAGTTATAGAGTAAAAATAATAATAAAGATCTTAATATTATAGTTTAAGATAATAGTTATCTAAGAGTAGTAATTACTTACGCTTAATATAACTTCTTTAAAGTAAAGTATAAGACTTATATACCTAATTAATAAAGTAGATTAGAACTAGTCTTAGTGTAATCTTAGCTAACTATATAGTCTATTTAGATATTATAAAGGTATTAGATTACTATATAATTAGATTATTTTTAGACACTTCTATTAAGGTGTATTAGATAGTATAAGTATAAGATTTATTTTAGTTATATCTATTATACTAATTAGGTTACTAGAACAGCGTAGCTAAAGCGTAGGTATAAGACTAAAAAGATATTCTCTAAGACTATAACTAAGCGCAAGAGTAAGATATTAACTATATCTAAAGCTAAGAAGAAAAAGCTATTAAGTAAAACTATACTAAGTTTAGACTCTAAGAATAGCTCTAGATAAGAGAAGAATAATTTGCCTACTTAGATTAGCTTAGATAATAAGCTTAGTAAAGCTTTAGAAGAGTCTAATAAGAATATAGATTTATTTAATAATAAAATACTAAATAATAAAGAGCTTAAAAAGCTTACTTATTAAGAACTTATATAATAAGTAGAAGTATTAGGTAGTTCTAACCTTACTAAGTTAGATCTAGCAGAAGGCTAGGTATATACGTACACTTAATAGTAGTAATATAGACTATTTTAGATTCTTACTAAGATTTATCTTATATTATATATAGTTTATAGCTTTATTATAAAAGTTATTTATAGAATAATAGCGCTAGGTTTTTATATAAGTTAATTAGCTTATAGTATATAGGCTTATAGTAATATAGAGAGTAGTTAGAATATAACTAAGTTTTAACTACGTAATCTATTATACTATAAGTCTCTATAGTTAGTCTATATATTATAACTAGCGTAGCTCTACTATAATATAATTATATCTAATATTCTAACTTAATTATCTTGCCTCTATACTTATATAGCTACTTAGCTACTTCTTTCTATTAGTAGTAGATATAACTAAGATTTCTCTTAGTTACTACCTACTAGTCTAACGTAAACCTCTATTACCTCTAATAATATACGCGTAGTTCTATAGTTATAGTAGATTTACTAGATAATACTTAGTTATAATATAAACTATGTAGTAATAGTATAGATTATATACTTAGTAGAAATAATAGATTTAATATTACTTATTTTTATATACGCTAGAATTCTACGCCTATATAAGACTATACTTAGATATATCTATCTACACTCTTAGTTTTATTATATAGTAACTATACTACTTTTAGATTAAACCTAGTTATAGACACTATTAAGGCTAATATAGTTAAAGTAAATATAACTAAAAGTAATCTTAACTAAGTTTAGAATAGACTTATTATTAAGAAGAATAGTGTTATAAAAATATATCTAGTACTAAGGTTACTAGATATTATATGTTAGTCTATACTTAGATATAACTAAATATCTAATATTCTTTTTATATAGACCTACTTTAACGCTTACTTATAGAATATATTAAATCTAGAGATAATCTTTATAGTATATAGCGTAGATAAATCTTAGTTTTATCTCTTATATTAATAATTTAGTAGTATAATAATAGGTTCTTTCTTTTTTAAAGCTCTATTACTATTTATAATTAAGCGCTTACTAATAAACTAGAAAATTACTATTATAGGTGTATAAATTAGGTATAATCTAAGTTAACTTTTAGATTTTATATACTTACTACTTAGAAGGCTACCTTTATAAGTGCTATTTTAAACTAGTTATATTTCTAGAGTTACTATAGTTTTAATATAGGCCTAGATTAGTCTTAGTAAGGTCTTATAGTACTACGCTAGTAAAAAATATACTATCTAGTTAGATATATAGAGGTTAACTCTACTAGAAGAACTAGTTACTTATAGTAAAGTCTAAGTCTCTTTTTAATACTAGTAGTCTATAACTTTAGTAGTAAAAGTAAAAGTAAAAATAGTACGTAGCTTAAGCTTATAATAATTACTATATCTAGATTTTAACTTAAGCCTTAACTATACACTTATTATAGTAAAGTATTAATATAAAGTAGAGTAATAAAACGCAGTTAGTAACTCTATATAGTAATCTTAATATAGATATATTTTTTAAATACTTTATACTTACTATATATAACTATAAGTATTAATAAAACTCTTTCTCTAATGTTTACTATAGATATAAATAGTAATAACATACTTATAAAGAGTAATAGTAATAGAGGCGTCTCTAGTAAACTTAGAGATAGACTTAGAGGTAGTAATAAGTATATAGAGCTATAGAAATATTAAAATATTCTTAAAAGTTAATATAGAAGCTTTCTAAGAGAAAGCTCTTATAGAGATCTTAGTAGAAAGAGTAGAAGTTAAGATATAGCGCTTTTCTCTTAGCTATAAAAGTAGATAAGTAAAAGTTTAGGTAGCGTAGGTAAACTTTAGGTCTAGAATAATATTAAATTATAGTACTACTATAAAATGTAAAAAGATATTTGCGTAGATAAACTATAGTATAGAGAATAGTAGCCTAAAAGAGAATTATATAAAGCTTTATATATAAAAGATACTTCTCTTTATTTTATATCTTTCTTAATACCTTTATATATATCTAAAAAATCTACTAATATATCTACTAAATATAAAGAACTTTCTATACTAAACTTCTCTTCTATACTTATAATAGAGGCTCTAGTTCTTATAATAATAATAATAATAATATCTAGTATAATAGAATATACTATACTAGTAGTTCTTACTAGTTATACGCGTAGCGTGTTTAACTTTCTAGTCTATTTTAGAGAGACTTTAATAAAAGACTTATAAAATATAGCTATAAGAATAGAGCTAGAAAAGAACTTCTATTAGAATAGTATAAGATAGATAGAGGTAATTACTAGTAATAGAAGACGCCTTATAGCTTTATATATTATAAGTGTATACTATTTCTTCTAAATAGACCTTTCTTCTAATATTCTAGTAATTATAGAGAAATAGTTTAACTAGCTTAGTATATTAAATAAGAAGCTAGCTAAGATAGTAAACACGCTAGTAACCTAAAATAAGCTTAACTTTATTAAGCTTATAAAAGGTAATATTTTTCTTAGCTAGAGAAAAGTAGTACTTTACTAGCTATAGAAGGTAGTATATATATAGTGTAGTATTAGGCTATACTAATAAACGCGCGATAATAAGTAGAATAGATAGTTAGTATACTAGAGAATTACGTAATATAGCTAATATAGCTAGCTTATAGATAATTATATATAGAATATAGGTTACTAGTATAGGCGTTATATAAGTATTATATAGGTATCTTAGGTTAGTTTAGAGGCTTTATACTAGTAGTAGGCTTACTTAGTTTCTTTTTAGTATTACGTAATTATATAAAGCTAGTACTAGTGCTAGTTAATAGTCTAGATAGCTATTAGTAATATATAATAAATATAAAGTAGTTAGTCTATTATAATTACGTGCGTAGTAACTATTATATTAGTAGTAATAGTAGTAGTAGTAGTAGTATAGGTATAAGTATTATAAGTTACAAATCTAGGCTTACGTTAGAGATTTTTAAGTTTACTTTTAGAGTCTAATATAGTAACGCGTTATTACGTAATTACGTAATTATGTAATTTTAAAAAAGTACGCTATAGGCTCTATCTCTTAGGCCTAGAGAGAATAACTATATACTTATATCTAGCTACTATTTAGTATAATCTATTTATAAGTAATTAATCTTAGATATATTATAGTATCTACCTAGCTAATTACTATATAGTCTTACGCTATTAAATAAATCTATAATAAGTAGAAATATAAGAATAGTAGATATTACTTAGACTAATTCTAATATCTCTAGCTCTACCTCTAATAGTAAAAAAGAGAGTATTCTTAATAGAATAAGTCTTAGTTATAACTTACTTATATCTACTACGCCTATTAGACGCTAGAGAATTACCTTCTCTTCTAATCTAGATATTTATAGTAATCTATAGATTATACCTAAAACTAGAAGAATATTTAAAGTTTCTATAAGTATATATATATAGATAAGTCTTAGTCTAGTCTTACTAAATACTTACTAGGTATAGATATAGTATTAGAACTATCTTACTCTCTCTACTACTAGTAAGTCTCTATCTAATTTGCTATTTACTTCTACTATATATACGTACCTAGTAAAGACTTAGTTTAGTCTAGCTAACTAACCTAGGTAGAAGTTAATAGTATTAAATATTAGTTTATACCTAAGAAGATAATAGACTATATTACTAACTTAAACATTAGTGTTAGTAGTAACCTAGCTTTCTATATTACTAAGATTATATATATAAAGTTTTAACTAAGATAGAACTTAGCTTACTAGCTATTCTAGACGCGTTTTGTAAATACTAGAGTAGTAGCCTACTACGTAAAGAAGAAGTACGCCTAGACTATAAGTTAGACTAATCTTAGTATTATCTTAGATACTAATGTTACTAGTACCTAGAAGCTAGATATACTTAGGCTAAGCTAGCTAAGAGTAAGACTATAAAGCTATACGCTAAAATACTATAGAGTATATTACTTATATAAAACTTATCTAAGTATAAACTAGTCTAATAGCGCTAGATTACTATAGAGCTATTATTAAGCGCTTAGTAAGTAATTACTTAACTAAACTAGATAAGTTCTTACTTAGTAAACTTCTACTATATAGAGGTATAATAAAAGATATATAGGCGCTTACTACCTCTACTTCTACTATCTATATACGTACACGCTAACTTTCTACGCCTATAGCTACTAACTAAGGTCTACTAGTTATACTTAATATTAATAAGAAGAATAGTGTATATATACCTAAATAAGTCTTAGTTATATCTTACTAATATATAAAATAACTATAAACGTAGATAAGACTAGAATAAAGCTTAGTATTATAGAGACTAGGTATAGTAGATATATAGTTACCTCTAGAAGTAAGACCTAGTTAAAACTTAGTTATATCTTATTTAACTAATAGTATATAGCTTACTCTAATATTATTACGCCTATTATAGACTATATTATAGTTACTCTTTTAGACTCTACTACTATTATTATCTATTACTAAGCTTATATTATACTTTAAAATAAACCTAAGTATAAGACTAAGAGATAAAGTTATAACTTAGTTATAACTAGTAGTAGTTTATAGACTTTAGTAATCTAATAAGTAGAATCTAAAGTATATAAGAAGTACTCTAAGCTAGCGTTAGTAGTAGAAGTAGAGTTAGTATAGAGAACTAACTAAGTTTTAACTAATAGTACGCCTAGTATACTATCTTAATGTAAAAGCCTTTCTTAATAAAGCTAATATTAGATTTCTACTTAGTTAGATCTACTTTAAATTAAGATATAAGGTCTAACTTACTTTATTCTTATCTACTAGAAAAGCTTTATAGCTATCTAAGTTTATAATAGCTATAACTAAAAGTAGTCTAAGTTATATCTCTAGGTTATACTCTTATATATCTACTAGGCTTATATTATAGGTATTTGCATAATTATTATTATAGCTAACTTAACTAGAACTACTCTTACCTACCTACTTTATACGTATAGTAAGCTCTACTAGTTTATTATTACTCTTACTTATTTTATTAGACTATAGAATAAGACTAAGTATAGTCTCTTTAATTAGTAATGTATTTATATTAATAAGTAGGCTAGATATAGTAGAGTTTTTCTAGTAGATTACGTATATAGTTAGTAGAGTAGATATTATATTAACGTGCTATATATCTATAGATTACTTAAGAGTTAGCTAAGACTAGACTTAGTTAGTAATATATTTTATTATCTAGTTTATCTAGAGCGTATAGATTCTATACTAAAAGCTAGTTTTATCTAAGATAGACTATACTATTCTATAAGAATATAATAGGTATTAGAGTAAAAGATAACTTACTCTAGTAAGCTGCCTTTAAAGCTTCTTTATATTACGCTTAGTAGCTTATTAGAATTAGACTTAGATATATTACTTATAGTAGTAATATATATAGAACCTCTTAGGCTTTTATTACTAATAGTTAATTTTTAGTCTATTTTCTAAGTAGAATTCTTTATACTAGTTAGTATAAAGTAGATTAATACTAAGAGATAACTAATATATATCTATTATATATATTATATATAAGTTGCCTCTATAGAGAATAGTTACTAACTCTAGATAAGATAACGTAACTATATATAAACTAAGTATAGTTACCTAGTATAGATATATCTTAGAAGTACTAGTATTATTACTAATATTTATATTATAGTAATATTAACTTTTTATATACTAGTAAAGACTAGTAATATAATTCTTTCTTAGATTAGACTAAGATTAGTCTTAATCTAGAGAGTATATACCTAGTATAGAAAAGAGTAGAAGTCTAAACAAAGTCTCTCTACTATTAACTAGTAGAAACTCTATAAACGTTAATAAAAATAAGTTATTTCTAAAAGTAATCTATATATATTATTATATAATAAAGAAATTATAGTTAGCGCTATAAGTATATTATAGTAGTAGTTATATATACTAGTTGCGTCTAAGTAGAATTATAAAATAAAAATAAATAATAGCACATAACTAACGCAGAGAGAAGATAGTAAGTTTTAATATTCTACTACTAAGAATTAATAATACTTATAAATAGAGCTTCTACGTTATAGTCTAGCCTTTTTAAGTTATAACTAAGTTATAACTTAGTTATAACTAAGTCTTAGCTAAGTTATAACTTAGTTATAACTTAGTTATAACTTAGCTATAACTTAGCTACGCTTTAATTAATAAATTCTATAATTATAATATAATATAATAAATACTACAAAAGATCTATAAAGCTAGCTAGGTCTAGACTCTAACTCTAAATATCTACTAAGAGATAGAGTTTCTTCTAAGTGTTTTCTAGCTTCTATTACTTTATAGTAGCGTTCTGCTTCTATAGCTATATTTTCTACTCTTTTAGTTCTATAGCTATAAGCGTTATATTCTACTTAGCTAGTTAGTTTTAACTAAGAATATTCTTAGATACTATATAGTGTAAACTTAGTATAGGCTTACGCTATAATAATATAATAGATAAGACCTTTACTATAGGTATATTAAAAAGACTATATTTATTAGTAGGTTTAATTCTAGATAGGTCTAAACTAACCTATCTCTCTCTCTACGTAAGTATACTTCTAATTTCTTTATATTAAAGTCTAGTTATAAACTAAATAAGCTATGCTATATTAGCTAATATATATAGTAATAACTAAGACTAATTATACCTATACTTATAGCCTATTACTCTAGAGCCTTACTCTTATCTTTATCTATAATCTTAGGCCTATAGACTCTACGTTTACTATAAACTTAACTAAGTTAAGTTTTAGAATACACTACAACTAGTTAACTACTACTTTACACTATTTAAGGCCTAATAAGTTAATAAAGTCTAAGAACTATAGAACTAGCTTCTAGGCGCTCTTGTATTCTTCTTATTATCTAGAATAATACTAAGTCTATTCTAGTTACTCTTCTCTTACTTATACTTAAGCTTATTCTAGTTATCTATATAGGTTAGTATATAGATAATACTAAGTTAAGACTAGATACTTACGTATATTTATAATGCTCTTAAGTATTTAGTTATATATTCTAGTTCTACTATATATAGATATAATAATATAGTTATTATAGGTACTATATATTACTTTATTAGTATAATTCTAGCGTTCTACGCTATATACTACGTTAGTTAGGTTATAACTTAGCTAAATCTATATATCTCTACTTCTCTATAGCTTTTAGTAGTAATAGATAGATTCTATATAAGTTAGTTCTTAAATTATTCTACTTACTTGCGTTTATATTACGTACTATTACTCTATTCTATATCTATAGGTTTATTTAAGATTTAGCTAAGTAAAGACTAGATATATATAAAGATCTTTTATTTATAATCTAACTATAAACCTTACTATTAGTAAACTAGTCTTTTACTATTAGCGCAAGACTCTACTTAGTCTACTCTAGATATACTTATTATAGCCTAGATAAAATTATAATATATATAAGTAGTTTTATAGTAAAGAAGCTTATATAAGAGCTTATTAAGACTATAAGTATTCTAGTTACTCTAGCTAGTTATCTCTTAGACTTCTTTTATTAAGTATATATAATAGAATATAATAATATAAGATATATAGTGCTGCTAAGTATAGCTATCTAGGTATACTAACTAAAGATACTTTCTAAACTCTACGTAAGTGTAAGTAGACTTAGATAAATTCTAGTTTATAACTATACCTAGAAGTTACTTTATATATATATCTATAAGAATAAGTTTAATTCTAGTTTACTTCTTATAAACCTATCTAACTAGAAAGCTATTTCTATTTATTTACTTAAAAGTATTCTTAAAAACTTAGGTATATACGTAGATACTCTCTATATTAATAAATACGTAATAGAACGTATATACTATATAGTATATTAGATAGTACTAAGATATAACTTAGAATATATACGCTTATTAGCTCTATTTATAAAATCTAAAAAGATTACCTCTTATATAGATAGATCTTAGTAATGTTTAAAACTTATATTAATAGAGATTATCTAATAAGTCTTATTTATAAAAGAAATAAGTTAGAATAAGAAGAAGTAAATAGTAAGAAAATTAGTTCTATTATAGTAGAAGTGTTTAATATACTATAATACGTTAAGTAGTAAATAAATAAGTCTAATCTAAGTATATACTAACATAATTATTAAAGTTAAGCTTATTTAGGTATTTAAGTTAGACTCTACTAATATATTAATTTATGCGTATTATATATAGTAAATCTCTATAAATAATAGCGCGTATTTAATTATAGTTAGCTAGAGATAAGTAGATTTTACTAAGTGTCTTCTTTCTATATTTCTTTAGATAACTCTATAGGTGTAGATTCTCTAGAAATATTACTATATAGGTTTAGTCTAAGTTATAACCTATACGCTATTAATTACTTACTTATATAAAGCTAATTATCTCTAATATTATAAATAATCTTAGCTAAATCTAAAGTAATCTACTTAGGTAGCTTTATTAGAGGTAGTAGAGAGTAATTATATTTATTATAAAAGACTATAGCTATATAAAGATACGTCTCTAAATTATCTAGAATAAATATATAAAAGTAATTATAGTATAGCCTAATCTCTAGATATAATTTTAGAAATAGTAGAAGTAGTTACTTACCTATAAAATATAGATAACCTATACCTATTTAGATTAAACTTAGTTATATCTAGGTATTATATATAATACTTCTTCTATCTTAATCTAGTCTAGTCTACTATTATATACGTTTCTTAATATAAAGTATTCTAACTATTAGTAAAGTAGTTACGTAAAAAAAGTATCTCTAAGTGTAAACTCTCTAGTAACTTACGTATATAGTACTAACTACGTTTACTTAGATTACTAAGGTAGTTTTAATATAGTAAATACTATATTAGTATATAGGCTAGTAACTACGTATATAAGTATACACTTAGTAATCTCTATATAACGTACTAGATATAGCTAGTAGAAAATATCTTAGATAAGTCTAAACTTATATAATAATTCTACTTATAATATAAGATAAGTATATAGATATTTAAATTATAATTCTTACTATATATAATTTCTTTATAATAGGCTTTAATCTTACCTATATAAGTTCTAGTACACTACTTAGTATAGACTTAGAAGAGACTTAGTGTATAATCTATAAAAAGGTATTATACTAGACTATTCTCTTATTATTAAATTAACGCGCTTACTATATTATACTTTATATATATTTATTATAATAATAGTAAGATAAATTTTAAACTTTAGAACTAAGCTATTTATAAGCTTTTATACTTATATAGTTATATCTATATTTATAGTATTCTATATTACTAAGTAAAGCTACCTTAGTTATAAGTTTCTTTTTAGTATTTTTTGCCTTATTTATATTAGTCTTCTACCTCTACTAATAACTATACTACACTTTCTATAATAATATTAAGTAATAGAAGTTAAGTTTAGGTTAGTTCTCTTACTACTACGTAAGTAAGTATATTTTTATTAGTTTTTATCTTAGAAATATTAATAATATAAGCAACACTAGTCTTACTTATTTATAGATATATTAGAATAGTTACTATCTATAGTACTATAGTTATAGTAAAAGATTATATCTAAGTATTATCTTGCGTCTACCTAAGTAACTAGACTATAGTCTTCTCTTTATCTTTATATAGAAGTACTTTATTATCTAAATTATATCTATTCTTACTATATTCTAGCTCTTCTTTATAAGAATACACTAAACTCTAGATATATTAAGACTTAACTAAGTTATATTTAAGTAGTATATACTTATATTCTTATTACTAAAGTTAGAGTTATTTTAGAAAGCTATAACTAAATTAGACTTTAGTTAATTAAGAGCTAAGCTCTTAAACTTAGCGTTTAACTCTTATTTTATATTAGAGTAAGTATAAAATTAGACTTAGTTAGATTCTATAATACTAGTCTTATAAGACTATATTATATCTAGTGTATTCTTAATATAGTATTACTTAGATAAAGAAGATGTAACTAAGTATAATCTATTACTTTAATAATTCTAGGTAGTAAATAATATATAAGAAGTTAGAAAATATACGCTACTCTATATAGCTAACTTATCTTAACTAAGCTAAAATAAGTTTTATACTTAAGCTAAAGTAGTAAGAGACTACGTAAGTACTATCTAGAAATAAAACTAATTAGAGAGAGGCTAGTTAGAGTTTAGTTAAAACTAAGCTTAATTCTAAGATATAAAGATATATATAAGTAATAGAGATAGTTTTATAACTTAACTAGTAGTAGTTAGAATAGAGAGAGTAGAGCTATAAACTAACTAATATAGCGTAGGCGTCTAGAATATACTTAGTCTTAACTTTATAAACCTAGTATTATATTCTTAAGTAGAGGTAAAATTATAGTTTAGTAAATACTACTAGTTTTCTAATACTAGTAGTGTAGTTATAACTAAGTTATAACTAAGTTATAACTAAGTTATAACTAAGTTCTAACTTAGTTATAACTAAACTTTAAGATAATACTAGTACGCCTATCTATATATTAGAAAACATACTAAGTATATATACTAAATATATATACTACTATATAGACTACTAAGGCTACTAGTTAAAACTTAGATAACTCTAGTATACGCTTTAAAAGGTACTTATCTCTAGCTATATAAATAGTAGTAGCTCTTAGGCTTATACTCTATTAGCTATAAAATATATACTTTACTATATATATATATATTATAAGAGGCTTAGATATAGTCTAGACTAAGTTATTCTACTATAGTATAGAGTTAAGTAGAGTAAGTAGGTTCTAAGATTTATCTAAGACTAGTCTAGTAGAGTATAAACGCTAGTAGTAGAGCTATTCTTAAAATTTTTAAAAATAGCTTTGCGTACCTTACTTAGCTTTTATTTAAGAATAGCTAACCTAAATATAAAGAATAGCTAAGCTATAGCGTCTATAAAACCTCTAGTCTCGCTCTCCTAAATCTAATCGCAGCCGAATCCACGCAGGATTAGATGCTCCTCTCCGCACTGATGTGTTCCTGGCCACATCTGCATTTAGGGCAATACAACAACCTCCGGGCGCGGGAAGCAATGGCGTAACGATTTTTGGTACTATTCGGGAATGGAACCATCGTGGCTAGGTTTTGCTTAGGCAACCTTGGAAGGCTTGATCGGTGCCACCCAGTCCACATCGTGTAGGGCAAACGCAAGGTGCGTGAGCGCATGTGCATAGGTACCCCCAAGATGGCGTATCTCGAGATGCGAGCGATCGGTCACAATAGCGCGGGAACTGCAGAGTTTCAGAACTTTCAGGAACAGGCACTCACAGGCACCACTATCATCAATCGTGCCTGCCACACTCGTTGACATGACTTCGATATAAGTCACCCTTGAAATCGCCGTCTGAGATTCATTGTCGTTGTACTCGAAGTACTAGATCGCTCCCTATGACATCCATTTACTGGACATATCCGCGCCGTTAACTTTCCTCATGAGCTGCCCTCACGCAACCTCCGATAGCGGCGTCAGTGCGATCACCATCGTTGGCGTCGCTTACGGCGCGGTCTCCATCACCATCGCATCAGCAAATCTTTTCCTCGAATATCGGAAGTTTTGCAAGGCCAACGACCGAGGTATGTCTAATGCCCAGCGAACAAAGGCGATGGCCAGTGCCGCCTTTGACTAACCACTCATGAAGCTTGCGGAGCCAGCGGCGTGGAGTTGCAGGGTCAGGCAGTCTCGAATGATCATTGCGGCGTTTGAAGTTCTGCACTGCTCGCGTTGTGGCATAAAAATTCTTCGACCGGTATACGGAGCGTGTTAACAGGTACTCGGGGCAATTGCAGCCACATCTGCTTGTTGTGTGGCGAAGCCAATGTGGCGGGGTAGATCGAGACGGTGGCGTTGTGATGACCTGGGATGGTTCGCATAGTCGGAACACATGACTACCTAGGTAGTCCGAGCGGAAAAGAGCTTCTCTCGTTTACATGCTGTATTAAACGTCACCAACATTTTTGTTTCAATGCATTACTAGAGCCCAAATTCCAGTATGACATGAGTCCCAGGATGGGGATGACATGGTCCATTCGCTGGTCCCATCAGCCTTGTGTAAGCCACCCACTTTGTGTCTCAGCGGCAGTCTTTACCCCGCTGCTTGGCGATTTATCTGCAGCCTGCCCTCGTCGATGGACTATATTCTCAACATTACGCGCATTCTCTGGTCGCGCGCTAGTTGACCGACCCTCATGGATACGACCGACGCTCACCTAGAAGAGGGCAAAATCGACTGGACGACCTCTACAGGCAATGTGATCACACGCCACCCCTGCAGCAGCTTCGCCGACTTCCTCTACTCGAATCGAATACCCAAAGACCCGGCCTCTGCGGATTTCTCTCTGCACACCACCAGTAGCAACGTAGCAAAGGGTGCTGCCGCGGGTTGTAAGGGATGTGCGCTCATACACGATGCTGTCACGACTTTTAGACAGGACCGACTGCCATTAGATGATTGTGATATCACATTGACATCTAAAAACGATGTAATAGATTCCTCTTGTCTGAAGATCACGTTCTTCCTTAATCCGGTCCGTAAAAAAGCGAAGAAAGAAGGCGCAGACAGCACGAAAGAGACGATTATAGCCACCGATGCTGCCGAGGATCATATACGCGAGTACTTGCAGTATGGGATTGCAGTGCGGTTGGACTGGTCGAGGGGTAAGTGATCTGTCCACTAGCCACAATATTACACAAACATTGTAGCATAGACTGACGAGTGGATATCAGACGCTCTTAGTCCTAATGAGGGTCCATCTCTCAAACCACTAGCAGCTTCCCGACCACATTCGCATCTTCCTGATGGTACTGCTTCCAGCGAAACATCTCGGAGGTTAAACCAGTGGCTCGTCGCGTGCGCGCAAACACACCCAGCATGTCAAATGTCCTCGGAGACGGCGCTGCCAAGAAGAGTGCTCGAGATAGAAGATTCACGTATCTATCTTCGAGAGGAAACGCGGAAGAAGGATAAGTATGCCTGTCTCAGCCACTGCTGGGGCGCACAGGGCCCCTCATTCAAGCTCGAACAATCTACACACCAGCGACTTGCTGGCGGTGTTCCAGTGGATCAATTACCGAAAACGTTCCAAGATGCTGTATCTATCTGTATCAGTATGGGTGTTCGGTTCCTATGGATTGATGCTCTATGTCAGTAAGTGTTCTCACGGTTCTTCGCGCATTACTGAACTTACAGAAGGTATCAAGCAAGATGATGCGGACGACTGGGCGGAGGCGGCGGCGACAATGGGCAATATCTACGAATCGTCATGGATCACTATCGCAGCTACTTGGTCAGACAGCAGCCAAAAAGGAATATACTCGACTGTTTCGGACCGTTTCAAAGCCAGAGCTTTGGAGAATCACGATTTCCAGATACGAGAAGACCTGCCGGGGTTCGCCGTTAGGTTTCCCCAAACCCAAGAACAAGATCATTGGCCACTCCTGCGCAGGGCTTGGGTATTTCAAGAGCAACAGCTATCGCCGCGCATGGTTCATTTCGGTGAACATCAGATCTTCTGGGCATGCAACTCTTCGTTCCAGTCACAAGACGGGTGGTATCACTCAAGATGGAACCTTAAACAAAAGAAAAGCCTTTCAGACTGGAACAGCATTGTGACTGAATATTCAGAATTGCAGCTTACATACGAGAGCGACCGCCTGCCAGCTATTGCTGCCATAGTCCTGCGTGTCATGCAAATTCGACCACGCGATACCTACATTGCAGGCATGTGGAAGGACACTCTGATCCCGGACCTGTTTTGGCACACCACCAACTTGCAGGCTCGACCCCGTTCTATATACAGCATACCAACATGGTCTTGGGCCTCCGCGTCTGGAGAAGTACGGCAATTCATCAGGGAAGAATCTTGTCAGCAGGTTGCGCAACTACTGGATGTGAGTTTTACATCTATAGGAATGCCTCACATGGGGAAAGTTAAAGATGCGAGTATCACGCTAGAAGGGCCCGCCTGTGGCCTTCCCGAATCAGCGTATTCAATCTTAAGGGAGGATGTTGCAGCCAAACCCTGGCAAGATATAGACATCCCCTTGATGTCGGCTATCGGATGCACTGTCTACAAGGACTTCGATTGGCAAGCTGTCAAGCCTCCCGTAGGCTCCGACCATAACTTGACCGTCTTGTTCCTATGCGAGGAACTCGGCGACTCTGCGCGTGTAGGACAGCAATTTGGCGGGATGTTTCTGAGAGCAGTCGAACATGATGCCTTCGAACGGGTTGGGTTTGTCCGTATCTACCCAGATCCCGGTGAGTACGAATATCCTTCTTCCGAGGAAAGTAGCGACGAGGAAAGCAGTGAAGAAGGAGGTGCCGAAGCCGCCAAAGACGACGAAGATGGCGAAGATGACGAAACGATGGATGATAAGAACACAGCTCACAAAGGAGCGGTCTACTTTTCTGCCACTATACCCCTTATCGGGGCAGTAAGGGTTGAGACCGATGATGTCGACATCGAAGATGAGATGAGCGGAAGTGATGGCGATGATCATACAGTGTCTTCTTTTGTTCGCGCATTACCGGTGCAAACTTTCAGAATCATCTGACAACATCGTTCATATTTGAGGGGACTGTTTGTGGGTATCATCAATCTCGGAAGCCATATCTTCAGGCCTAAAAGGGCTTATAGAGTTTTGTAGTTCTTGTTATAGAGGTGTCTTCTAATAATTTATTAAGATTTTTTTTATTTATAGCTTATCTCTAGGCCTTTTAGCCTAAGACTATTAGTTAAGCTTCTTATAACTTATAGGTAGGCAGAGAGCCTATTTTTTTGTGAATTTACTTGTAAGAGAAAGCGTTAAAAGCTAGAATTATTCGTGTATTGCAAAAAATTTAATTCAATTTATCAATCTCGGAATTTATGCTTGTTCATTACAACCCAAACTCCAGAATAGCGTGAGCCCCAGTACCTTCTTTACATCGGTGAACCAGTCCATCTGCTTCACTTCTCAACGTCTGTTCCACTAAGAAGCTCATCTGAACGTCGCTCAACAGTTGGCAGCGCTGAAGCTCAAGTAGGTCGCTCAAGTGACAGTGAAAGCACATGGTCACATCGTCGAGCGGTGCCTGCTGCTTACCCGACGCACTCGTGCCGTGACAACTCATCGTCGTAGCCCCAGTGCCTTTTCGCATAACTGAAGGCGTGCGCAACTCCGGCAACAGGATGACTGCAAAGCCGGATATCAACCATTTCCCGCTGGCGTCGAGACTGAGGATAAACGCGTTGTTTACGTCCGTAACACCAGAGAACATGCAGATGCGGTCGCCAGATCCTATCTCGTATGATCCTGGACCTCCTCCGCAGGCAAATCCAGTGATGCCGTTGGTGCCCACGAAGGATGTGTACCGTGCGTGTCGTTGATCAGTGTTTCGCCGAGCCAGTTTACTTCTAGCAGCGAGGTATAGTGCCGCCGCGTCCTCAGTCATGCTCCGCGAGATGATGTTGCGGATGACTTTGCTTCCGTTGTCACCAATCTGTGGGCTGGCGCTGGCGTCGTGCCCTTGCTCGGCAAACGCACGCGACAGACCATCGATCACCAAATCCGCGGATGCTTCAATCATGGCTTGCCGTACTTTTTCAGTTGGGCCGGGGTTGCCGTATGCTACATGAGGGTCAGCAAAGCTGAGCAGCGTTTGTGTGTCTCCTTTGGTGACGTAGTCACCGAGGTCCTGGATGTCTTGGGTCAAAAAGGATCTTGGGTGCATGTATGACCGGGTCCAGGTCGCTCTCCATGTGCCTGGTTGGAAGGCTTCGTCATGATCGACGAAATTTCCAACTTCAGTAATTGTACTGATGAACGAGACTGATGCGGTCATGCAGGGCGTAGCGGCCAGAATGTAGATGTGCGGCTGCAGATTCGGGCACAGCTTTAGGATATGTTGTGCGAGGGTTTCACGCGAGACGCCTAGCGCTTGCATAAGGAACGTCAAGAAACGGTAGTCGTCTGAATCTCCTCTCCTAGGGTCTTCGTGACATTGGTTGCGAAGCACATCGACGAGCAGCTCGACAGGTGCCTTGTTGTAGTCAGGCACAATCCTCTCTCCACGGCCAGTCGATGCAACTCCTAAGAACCCGTAGACTCTATCGTACACTACAGAGCTTTCCGACAATGCGAAGGCCTGCAAGAGATCGCGCAAGCGGAATGTCGACTTTAGCGTCTTGCTGTTGCGGCGACCGAGCATCTCTCTCCGGTATTGCTTCGTGCGCTTGAAGTCTTTCCGGTACTTGAACAGCAGATAGCCACGACTTGTATAGATGACGCTCGTTGGCGACGCGACCGGTGTGGACGCAAGGCCATCGCGCCAGATGCCTTCGACTGTCGCAGCACCCACACTGAGGTCGCCACACCAAATGTCGACCGACTGTGCTAGCACAAACTCCTGAACCACCCACACACGACTCCAATACGGCTTGTTAAGGACATTCGCCAGCGCATTATGAAACTCTTCGACTCTGAGGAGGTCAGGATGCCGCGCAAGCATGAAGGCCAACTCCTCGTAACCCTGGGGAAGTCCGAGCCACACTATGACAGATTGCGCTCCAGTGTATACGTCGCGCATGAGCGAAACTTGATGATTGCGCTCCGGGATGTTGCCCTGATCAATCGCGATAGCGTCAATCCACAGGGGCACGGCCTTGCCTGGATCCTTCTCGCAGCATTGCCGAAGGTACTGCTTCCTGCGGTATTGCTGTATGAAGTTCCACAAGCTGTCTCCGACGGCGAACTTCGATCCTTGGATATCGATATACTTCTTCTCGCCAGATTTGTCCCACATGTAGGATAGCGCGATGAAAGTTGGCTTGTCGTCCAGATCGCAGACGGATAGCGTTGCCTGAATGGGTTCGTGTTCAGGTGCCGGCAGTATTTCCAGAAGCCTGACGCTCTTCTTATTTGGGTCTAGAGAGCCATACTGCAGTAAGGGTAACGCTGCCAGTTGGTCATCATCCTGGTCGGGTGTTGCCGGCGGACTGGCGGGTGCGGTAGTGGGTGCGGAGGACTTGCGCCGCAGCTTTTGCAGCCGAAAAGGATCAACAAAGGTCTTCTTGAGTATACTCTGAGTCGTCCGTTCCGGTGCAGCCATGATCTCGTATTGTGCACAAATGCGACGATGTAGCAGCAGGAGCCTTAGTGTGTCTCATCAGTGGTAAGGCTGAGATGCAAGTGGAGAAAGAACGCGGCGCAAAAGAACCTTCCTTGTCCAGGCCATCGTTAAACGTCGCGTGATTGACGAATACCGTCTGACGACAGAGCTCTCAATAATTACCAGCGAGTAGGCGTTGATGTGGCTTGCAGCACGGTGCCTAGATGATGGATGTCTGAGGCCAGAAGTTCGTCCGAGAGACCTCGGGATGCTTTGGCGAAGCTGACTAAGCATGCAGAGATGGGTGGTGGGGGGGCCAAAAGCGTTCCCAGCCCCCCAAGATTCTTTCCGTCATCATCATCATCATCTGCGGGAAGCGTACCCAACCGAGGAAATCGATACTTGGGTCTTAGGCTAGTGCGCGAATCGCTCCAACAGGCGGTTTTCTGATGGCCTCGACGATGGCGTCGCGTCTCCGTACTGCAGAGGCGCATACGACTCGATTGTAACGGCAGCGACGACTTCTACAGTACGGCGACATCATCAGAGCTGCTTTTACTCATTGAAGCGACGACCGCCATCCGCACGTCGCGAGGTTAGAGGCTAAGCTGGTGATCAGGAGGACCAGCATCGTTGCCTTGCCATGTAGCATTCTCGTAACCACCGATGCGCAACTCAGACACGCGAACGGTACGAAGGAACTCGCTATAAATGGTAACCGAACAGTCTGTCTATCAAACCCGCACGAACCGGCGGAGCCAAGGTGATACGACAGCACGAACACTCGATCACCATTAGAAGACCTCAAACCCGATACCTCCACGATGAGTTGATGCTCACGGTAATGATTTTCTTCGCTGGTTGAGATGCATCTCTACCAATTTGATGCATGCCGATACTACAGCCATGTCCAGATCGCTCGGCAATCTCCAAACCCAGGCGAAGCGCAGCACACGCGCTCGATACTCAATCGCCTATATATGCTGCACTCATCAACCTCAACGTTTTGCATCTGCCTTATTTCGCAGCCTTGGGGATCCGTCAGCTCTCCGCCAATCCTCTACCACGTATTACCAAGTATCATCTATCCAGAAGCCAGTCGGGTGTATCGCAACGAGCCCAGCACTTAGCGGATATGCTTCGAACGCGGGATAGACATTGACTCCATGTGTTTTAGATTCCTGCAAAGCTGCACTATATCCGGAGCGGAGATGAAATCGGTATCTAGAGTACGAAGGAGCAGACTTATAGGAAAAAGGCCGTTAAAGACATGCACGAAAGCCTTCGACAGGCATTGATTCTCAGAAACGCACTCTTCTCATACCTCCTTATCGAGAAGATGAAGTGTTCTAGTCTCGTCCTCGGCGTTCTCGCAACGCTTGCGGCCGCACAAACACCATCCCCGTACACCGATGCCAAATCAGGCATCACATTCAACACCCTCCAGCACAGTAGCGGCATGTTCTTCGGTCTTTCACTTCCAGCCAACGCCACCGGAAACACTGACTTCATCGCAACGATCGGGGGCAAAGGCACGGGGTGGAGCGGTGTTTCTCTCGGAGGTGGAATGCTCAACAA
Source organism: Alternaria sp. BMP 2799 (assembly GCA_023758145.1). NCBI lineage: Eukaryota > Fungi > Ascomycota > Dothideomycetes > Pleosporales > Pleosporaceae > Alternaria > Alternaria sp. BMP 2799. The sequence goes on along the minus strand of JAFVLP010000010.1, from coordinate 19,146 downwards.
GCTCCTGATCGTCGCTTGGCCGAACACCCAAACTGTAGTGGGCAGCTTCAGGAAGACTGCGTACGTCCAAGATGAATAAGTACAGTGGCAAAGTGATGCTAACAGCCAGCAGTTCCTACGCCTCTCCAGCCGTCGCAACCGGCACTTTCACGCAGACCGCAATAGCAAACGGCACATACGTCAACAGCACGCACTGGACCTACACATTCCTTTGTTCCAAGTGCATCCAGCCCGACGGCACGACGTTCAAGCCCACTGATACAGCACCAAGTCTCGGGTTCGCATTGAATCCGACAGCGCCGGCCCAAAAGACGAATCCCGCTTCTAGTGTATCGAAGCATACGGCGCAGGGGCAAGCAGTATTTGACCTAAACAAAGCTAAGAGCGCGAACTTCGAGGTCTGGAAGGGCTACGCTGTGCCGAAAGTCGCTACGGGCTTTACGGGCTAGGTAGTGCGACGGCTAAATGGGGTTGAATGCGAAAGGGAGTTGGGGCTGTCAGGTCGGAACTGCGGACGTGGTCTTGGGATTTCGGCACCTTTGAGTGCGTACGTATAGTTGTGATTGTTCTCGCAGCTTTTCTTTGTTGGGTTATGCATGTCATTTCACTGTTCCCAAGCATGCGGTTCAAGATCTACCGCTTCGTGCCTGATCATCCTTCCCGTCTTTAGCCTGATTGCAGCGAACGAACTGTGCGGGGGTGACCGTGCACACGACGCACTAGAGTCTAGTTTAAACATCTCTGGCGCATGCGCTTCTGGAGGGAACTATCAGTTCATAGCTAGTTCGGTCGTGTTGATGATCAGATGCAGGGGACTAGAACAGCGACAAGTGACGTAGACGAGGAAGGTGATCATGTAGCATCGCAGGCGCAATAATCTCATAGTAAACAAGGTGGCATCAAGGAAAGTATGTGATTTTATTCTACACTACCAGCGAAAGAAACTCCTAAAAGTAGGAAGACCAAAAGGATTGAGAATATCGAAAGCGTTACGGGCTTTGATCAAATCAGCTCCCTTCTCTGCGACAGCGTACATAGTCGCTTGCAAGTGTGTCGCGGGGATCAATGGGATGATACTCGCGTCCACGATGCTGAGGCCTTTCACACCGTGCACAGTCAGGTCGCTACCAACGCACCCGCCTAGAGACTCCGGCATCATTGCGCAGCTACCAGACATGTGTGCGAAAGAAGCCTGGAGAGCCTTTTGCTGGACAAGGTCATTGATGATCTCATCGTCCGTCTGCGCCTGGGTGCCGGGAGTGAGCTCGACCGGAGAGAACTTCTTTAGCTCAGGGTTTGCCCAGTGTTTGCGCGTCCATCTGACCATTCCAGCGATGATCTGGCGATCGACAGGGTTTTGAAGGGCGTTGAACTGGACAACGGGGTTGCCGTATTTGTTGCTTGGGTTGATGGTGACAGTGCCGCGAGAGAGGGGACGTTGCAGCGAGCTGATGGCAAGACCGAAGGGTACCATGGGGAACTCGCCAACAGCAGCATCGGCGCTACTATGGAGACCAGCGATGATGTCGCGTTGCTTTGTGAAGCCGCGTAGCAGAGAAGAGTCGTCGTATACCGACGGAAGGTAGCTACGGACGTTCTGTGACTTGACAGTCTGCACAATCTGGTTCCAGTTGTCGCAAACTGTCTGGAGACTGAGGAAGGCTAGGCTGCTACCATGGGCTTGCGTGAGGGGACCGTTCCTGCTGGTGTCGTACTCTGACCATACTGTAGCGTTATAAGTGGGGTCTGCGCCGCTGTAGATGTTGGGGAAGGCGAGGTTCTTGAGGTCGAAAACCATGTTGGCATTGGGGTGGTCTTGCATGTTGGCGCCGACAGCGGGCATGTTCTTCTTCACGTTGATGCCTGCAGCTTTAAGGACATCGCTCGGCCCAATACCGCTGAGCTGAAGGATCTGTGGTGTGAAGATTGAGCCCGCAGCCATGATGACCTCGCGCTTTGCATAGACTTGCTTGACTGAGCCATCCGTTCGCGATTTGAATTGGACACCATTGGCTGTGTATCCAGTGAGGAGGCCCTTGTCGAAGAGGACCTCGTTGACAGTCTTTCCAGTGACCAGTACGAGGTTGCTGCGGGTCTTGACAGGGTCGTAGTACTCGTTCTTCGCGTGAGATCGTGTCTGGGTCTTGGGTCGCAGAGCTGTAGGTATCCAGAAAGCACCCACTGCCCTCCCCGAAGCATGTTCTCTTGGCAAAGGCACACCTGACTGCTTGTATGCCGCCCAGATGGTCTTTGTGTCTTCGTACTCGAAGTTTGGGAACGATGCTTGTATCGGACCGTTGGTGCCATAGTACGATGCGTCATACGTGGTGCCAAAGCTCTTGACGTTGTTCGCTGTTGGCGGCGTGAACGTGGTTGACTTTTTGAAGTAGTATAAGAGGCTGTTGAAGTTCCAGCCACTGTTACCAAGTTGCTCCCACGCATTGTAGTCGGCGGCAGATGCTCGGTCAAAGGCCATACCGTTGACTACAGATCCACCACCAACAACGTTACCCACCCAGACAGGATGAGTACCACCTGTATTCGTGTCATATGCAGACGTGATGTCGTACATGAGATTTGCGTTGACACTGTTGGCAAAGCTAGGTACTTGAGTGGTCACATCGTCGACGACATATCCATTTTCGATCACGAGAACAGTACCTGGGGATGTTAGGTCCATATGTCAACGCCGAATGTGGTTACTCACGGCTTGATTCTTCGCTGAGGCGGTTGGCAACTGTCAGGCCTGTCAACCCGCCACCAACGATGATGTAGTCAAACGATTGCCCTCCAACATCTGGCTCGCCGCTGCTGCTACCCGGAGAGGACGGGTCCAACACGCGCGGCACGAAGGACGCAAGGTAGAAAATGCCCCCAAGAAGAAGAGACATATTAGAAATTATGGACAGAAGGAGTGTATGAGCACCAGACGAATGGCGCAAGGGTGAGTGGTGCGTCCAGAGCTAAGATTACGGATCGTCGAAGGTTTATACCAGGACTGTTCCGTTTGTCAGGTAGCTGACGGACGGGCCACCCCTGAGTACGCGAAGCTACTGAAGTGTTTCGCTTGCAGATAAACGAGGTTCGGCATGCCATGGCAGTTCTATACTACCCGCTGGGCGTTGCGTAACGACTTTTTCTCGTGGAGTAACTGGCGCTCAAAGGTACCAGACTCTGCAGTGCTCAATGCAGCATGTTGCCCGGGTTCTTGGATCGATCCTGCGCGGGAACAGCGTAGAGATCCGCAAACCTTGCTGAAAAGTATAACCGTAGTCGACTGAAAATGGTAAGTCTAATGATCCTGTCAATCTGCCCGGATATCGACAAGCCTAGAGCTGCAGTCATCGATATCTGGCAAGTACAGCTAACGTGGCGTCGACTATCAGCTCCCGCCGTAACAACCACGTGCATCGTCGTATGACGTGCGCCACGTGAGCTGATGAGGAGATTTTACCCTGGCTGGTGCAGCGCTTTGTCCTGCGAACCACATAGTAGTCGATAGTTCAAAGGGCGAGACCGACGGTGTGGTGATGGCGAAGCGGCGGCCCATGGTACAACCGCGGGAATGCAGGGGCCACGGCTGTCATGTTGCAAGAGCCGTACTGGTGAAAATCTCCATCGTCCTCATCCTGCTGTCGCGCTGCTGCGGGTCGTCATTAGGTCGATTGTTATGCTTTGGCGTACGAGTGTTTAGGTTTTGCAGTCGTCTAGATTATCGGTGGCGGCCGGAGATGGCTCAATCGGGTATGGCGCGCTCCTATCTGACACTAGCTACACAAAGACAGAAACCTGGCGGCATCACTAACTTCACGAGCTCAGCAACCGTCGCTTGTCAATCTTTCCTGCTGCGGGCACCCACGTTGTACTAGAATTATTGCGGTAGCGAAGAGCGAGCAACACGCCGGTTCTGTCGCACCCGTTCGGCCCGTTCACTCAATATGACATCGTCACAGAGACTTCGCGTCGGCTGCTCACATTGAAGAGTGCAAGTGGTATTTGATGCGCTCGAATTGATGGGCACTCGATACCCTCGCTGTCGATTCACTCCACTTCCGTGGCTCCGCCAGACTACTTGACAAGCCCGTTTCGAGCCTGATGGCCTGGCATCTGCGCCCGCCTGAGCTAAACCTTCGTGCAACGGCGCGCATCATAACCTTTTAGCCCATGCCACGACGGCTAACCGAGTGACAGATGTCGTGCTTGCTGGCTCCGCTCATAACTCACGATGAACCTAATCTCGGGGCTGTGGGTTAGCAGCATGCAAGAGTTTGGTTGAGTTTGTTTCCAGAAGACAAATTGGGAGTGGCTGTGGAAGGTCTCCCGACCGTGCGCTTCTGGCTCTTTCAAGGCTTGCGCAAGAGGAGGAGGAGATATGTTTGATCTGCAGAGCCTTGCGGCTCGGCTGCCTCCTTCAAGCTGATCAGTGGAGATCTGGACCACGATGTCCGAGCATGAACGCATCCTGACTAACGACCTGCCACGGTGAAGTGCGCTAGTCCTCGGCGCACAGTCGTAGGAATAGGGTTTAACCGCCTCCTGCATGCTTCGTTGCGTCTTACGGGATTGGCTGAGTTTGACATCGGTCGGCCACTCCGCCGTTTATGTCTGGCTATCTGCAGGACGTTAACAGAGCAATTATAACAGCACGTCCACCCGGCCCGTTGCTGCATCAGCCTGCATAGCATTTCAGGTGATCAGCAGAAGCTCATTTCGAGGAGAAGTCTCCGGTCAGCCAATTTCATTGGGCGTCTTTATCTTTCCGTGTCTCATCCTCTTTACGTTCTTCCATCCGCAATGGGTGTACCCACAACACCGGAGGGACTTCCTCTGGACGACCGCTCCAATGCGCTCAAGATACCCATCATCGCTTTGATCATATTCAGCTCAATATTCGTTCTACTCCGCTTGAGCATAAACTGGAGGAATAGGAATTACTTCCTACTAACCGATCACCTCCTATGGACGGGACATGTAAGTCGCGATCAAACAAGAGTTTGAAGCGTTTGCTAATCAGCTTTAGGTCATAGCTGTCGCAGGCGCAGCATGCTGCTACAAGATGGCTGAAGTTGGGGCCGGCAGGCACGTCTGGGACCCTATGTTGACACCACAAAACATGGAAACGTACCTCTACTTCCTCTGGGTGGGCCAGCTGCTTAACCTGTACGGCATGGCCTTGATCAAGCTGAGTGTATGCGCCTACATCTTCATGCTGGACTTCTCGCGAACCTTCCGGATCATCATTTGGGCTTCCGTCGTAATCCATCTCGGCGTCAACTTCGTCTTTCCCACGGTCATTCTGTTCGGGGAATGCACTCCATACACCAAGCATTGGGATGTCTCCGGAATGAAGCCTGGCTCTTGTTGGGACGCGAAGCCGCGTGTCATCTCTGGGTATTCGGGCGCTGCAGTTAACATCGCGACTGACCTGCTCTACACCATGGCGCCACTTATCTACATTGCGAGGGTGCAACTTCCGAAGCGGACCATCTGGGGCGTTCGCGCAGTCTTCCTGTGTGGTCTCATGTAAGTTGTCCCGTCACTAGACATTGTGGTCATATCACTAACACGCCTCAGTACAACCACCATCTCGGCACTCAAACTCTACGAGATGAAGTCGTTGAACGAATCGCCAGATCCAACCTACTCCTCCGTCAACCTCAGCATCTTCGCCATCGCCGAAGTCTTCGTTGGTGCCTTCACTGCCTCGCTTCCACCACTCCGCAAAACATTCGAAAACGTCCTCCGCAAAGTGCTCCCAACCAGTCTCACAGGAGGATCAGGCAAGGGATCGCGACAAAGCTATGCGCTCCAAGTATCAGGGCCCCAGGTCAGCGGAAGGTCTTCAAAGCCGAAGCACGAGACGGATGATGACAGTGAGCTCGGCATACTGCCAGATGAAGCGAGCCATGAGAGGAAAGGCTCCGATCACGCGATCATGAAGACCACACATGTCAGTGTGACAGCCGACAGCAAGAGTATAGCGTCGCGCGACCATACTGAGTGGGCTTAAAACGCTTCTCTACATAGGAGCATATAGTAATGATAATGAATTAATGATCTTCAAACCATCCTGCTACCCAATACCGGGAATGCATTCCCGCACCGTTGCGTACTCACGGACACATTCCCGCTCCCACGGTCATCATGATCAACATCAGGGGCTGTGTTGCAGATCCCTGTCTCACATCTAACCGAGGTACATGCGTTGATCAGCAACCTCATCTGCACCACATCACCTCTCATCAACATGTCGAAGCCGTCGAAACCATATCGTCGCGATCTTCAGTTTCGTGGCTTCGCAGAGGGCCTGACGTACCTCAACAGCGACAGCCAAGCACAATGTCATTATTTCGGCGGCGTCCCGTACGCCCTCCCACCCGTCGGCCCCTTTCGCTTCCAAAAGCCACGGTCCCTCCCACCATGCTACCGCTACGGAACAAAAGCGAACCCAGGACGATACACAGGCGGCTGCGGCCTATGTCCGCAGCCCGGCTCCAACACTGCAACCCTTGACGAGCCCGCCTGGGACGAAGATTGTCTGCAAACCAACATCTGGATTCCAGCCGGGCCATCGCCAGCAGAAGGTAATGTCCCTGACACGCGCCCCTCTCTCAACCAATTGAAAGCTGACTCGGGGAGGTTGGCCGGTACTATTCTGGATCCGTAAGTAATCATTTCTTCCTCCCTCGCACTCGTAACTTCTTAGTGCTTGGCCATCGCCGTTTCACGGCAGACAGCATTCGAGGCAGATCCTCGGCTGGCGCACATTGGCACGGGATATAAACTCTGGCACCACGTGGTAGATCCGCACTAACGCGTGCTAGACGGCGGGTTCCTGCAATGGGGTAGCCCGAACGGACTCGACCTCCGCGCGCTACTCAACGAGTCCCCCGTTCAATGCGTCGTCGTCGCTCCCGCGTACCGCCTAAACGTATTCGGGTTTCTCGCATCCAAAGAGCTGATCGACTCGTGTCCTGCTACTGATGGTTTTGGCGTCAATCTTGGCTTCTGGGATCAGCGACTGGCTTTGCAGTGGACGTATGAGAATGTTAGCTATTTTGGTGGGGACGCCGCGAATATTACTGTCGGGGGTTACTCGGCGGGCTCGCACTCGGTGTTCCATCAGCTGTCGTACGATCTCGGTTGCGCGGATGAGAAGGCGGTTGTTAAGAGGGCGGTGATGCTGTCGAATGGGCCGGGTATGCAACCGAAGAGTTTGGATGAGGCGCAGGACCAGTTCGACGAGTTATTGGGGGCGCTGGGTATTGATTTGGCGAAGTCGCCGGCTGAGAAGTTGGCACGACTTCGTGAGTTGAGTCCAAGGGCGATTTTGGAAGCGAGTAACAGGATCAAGCTGCATCAGTTCCGCGCTGTCACTGATGGGGAGTTTGTGCGGCATGGGCTTCTCGAAGAGCTGTCGAATGGTGTTTATGCGGAGCGCATGAAACGGCGCAACGTCAAGCTCATTATTGGCGAGTGCAGCGACGAGCATCATGTCTACGGCCTTTGGCGACCACCTACACCGGGCTTCGACAATATGCTGTACCGCCTTGAAGCTGACTATCCTGCCGAAGCATGCAAGGTGTTGATGTCGCACTACTTTCCCAGTCGCAAACTGCCGTCAAAGTACTCGAGCTGGCAGGCAGCTTTCGGTCATATCTACGCTGACGTGCAGATTCACGCACTGCGTCGCGGAATGGTCAACGCGTTGGTGAAGCATGGGGCGGGAGATCTCATCCAGAGATACCGCATCGAATGGCGGGCGCAATGTGTTGACAAAGAGTTGCCCAAGCACTTTGGTGCAAGTCACGGCTCCGACATGGCGATATGGTTCTGGGGCAATGGCAGCGATTTGATTGAGGAGGAGAAGCAGATCGCGTTGAAGACCTTTCACGAACCGTTAAGCAGGTTCTTGAAGGGCGAAGAGATGGATTGGGGTACGCAGCATGCGATGCAATTGAGGACACTGAAGAGCGATGGGAATGTCGCTATCGAAGAAGACATTCGATTGGATGAAGGCTTGAGACTGTGGAATGCGCTGAAGACGGTTGGCGCTACTGGTGACCCGAAGAACACTGCGAAGTTGTAATGGCAGAATACTGTTATATGGTGAACAGAAAAGAAACCTCTCTACAATCTTCAAAAAGCGCGGCAAACCTACAAGTCACTATATTACCCGATTAGGAAAGTTTGGCACAAGTGTAGAATACAGCGAGGTGTCTTCAGGCTCCTACACACGTCGTAGAGTGCCTGCTCGATCTTGCTGCCGCCGTCGCGAGGTTTGCTATGTCCGCCCTGGCAGCTGCTATGCTGATACTCGTTACCCGCGGAACTGGTTCCGAGGATACGGCTGCGCCTCGGCAACCTCGTGCACATCTCAACATGCTCCAACCTTCCATTCTCAACATCTGGATAGTGGCATATGGTACTAGCGATATAGTCTAACAAGGCGGAGAGGAGGCGGCGGGGGAGGGGGTAGTGGAGAATATCTTCCACAGGTCTTACATGGGTAATAGATATCTCGTCTCGAACAACACACATTCCTAGTCCAGCGATCTCAAACTCTTAGAGTTTAAACCCACCCCTCTCCTCCTCCTCCTCCGCATCCACCTCCAGCCTAAAAACCTTATCCGGATTCAAAATGCCCCTCGGATCCAGCGCCCTCTTAACCCCCCTCATGACCTCCACGCCCTCCCTTCCCACCTCCTCCTCCAGTGCATCCCTCAACTTCATCCCAACACCATGCTCGCCCGTAACCGTCCCCTCTAAGCTAAGCGCTAGCCTCGCGATATCCATGATTACACTCATCGCGGCGTCGTAATGCTCCTGTGGGCAGACGATGCTGGAGTGCACGTTACCATCCCCGATGTGTCCGACATTCGCACAGAACCAGTTTGATGAGTAGGTGGACGAGGCTTTAGCGATGAAATCCTGAGTCCCAGCAACGAGTCTTGAGAGATTCGAGATGGGGACTGCACAGTCGCTGTGGAGAAAGAGATCCGTATCCTTCTTTTTCATAGACAGGAGAGCCGTGCCCATGCATTTCCGTGCTCCCCAGATCACACCCACCGCGCCCTTCTCATTCGTGATTTCAACATGCGATGCGCCATGTGTTTTACACAGCTCTTGCATGACAGCGATCTGGTCTCGCACACTACGCATCGACGGCCCCGCAATCTTAAAAAACAGCGTCGGCACTTCTTCAAACATACGTGCAGGCGCAAGACCAGAAACATTAACACACCGCATCTGCGGCCCATCCGCCAACTCCAACGCCTCAAGCCGATGCCCCAATTTCTGCAGCGAAACAACAACATCGACGCCCTCTTGAAACGACTTGAAAGTAGCAAGCCCAACATGCAAATTCCGCGGTATCGGCGCAAGACGCAGCACCGCTTCCGTGACGAGCGCAAGTGTACCTTCAGATCCGATAACGAGATGCGTGAGATCGTATCCCGCGGATGTTTTCCGGGGTCTGTGGTGTGTTTTTATGATGGCGCCGGAGGCGAGGACGCAGGTTAGTGAGATGACGTTTTCGGCCATGGTGCCGTAGTTGTAGGCATTTGTTCCTGAGCAGGACATTGCTATCTACCTCACCTGCAGTGTTAGCAAAACACCCATCGGACTGGCTTCATTGGCATGAATTGATACATACCATACCACCTATCCTCGCCCCCGGCGCAGGATCAACAGGAAAAAACAACCCTCTAACCCGCAACCTCTGCAGAGGTAGACGTACTCGTCAGTACATATCTCACATACACTTCATACAGCCAAAACATACCTCATTCAACTCCACCCACCCCACCCCCGGCTGCACAACAACATCCATATCATCCTCATTCACCTCCACAATCCCCCTCATCTTCTCAAAACTCACACATACGCCCCCCCTCACATTCCCCAGCGCCTGTCCGAAGCTCGTGCCGCCGGAAAACGGTGTCTCGGCTATACGACGCTCGTTGCATGCTTTTAGCACAATGGATGTTTCTGCGGTGGTTTGGGGGAAGAAGACGACCAGAGGTGTGTGGGTTGGTGGCGAGGGGGACCAGGGGGTGTTGGATTTGCCGGAGCGGGTGGAGAGGTCGAGGGTGTGGGAGATGTTGTGGGGGGTGAGTGAGGAGAGGAGGGAGTGGATGTTGGGGGCGGAGTGGTTGTAGGTGGGTGGTGGCATAATAGCAACGGCGGTGGAGTAGAGGTTGAGTAGGGTTAGTGAGGATAGGCTATGTTGCTAGTCCCAGATGTCTTCGATCAAAAAATGAGAACTAGGACGTTGGAGTGTCCGTGTTGAGACGGAAACGTGGTTGCCGAGGCGAAGTTGTGTCATCGGAATCCGTTCCGCGGGCAAAGGCTCGGCATGGCACGTTTTGCTCCTACACATCTTATGCACAATAACCATGCCATCCCTGCGTTCAGTTCTGAGGATTTTCTAATAACACTATCACCATCGACAGATTAATTCTCAAAAGTATCGCATTTGTCCAGCGTAGGACGTGCTCCAGCTCCATCCCTCCCGAACACCCAGCCTCAAGAAGTCCCGTCCCATCTCACCCTCCACCCCTCCATTCCACCTCACCCCATCCCAGCCATTCTGCCTAGCCCAAACCCTCCAGTCCGCCATCTCCTCCTCACTCTGATAAACCTCCGGTCCACGCAGAAAGTCCACCTAATCCTTCCTCTTGCTCCTCAGTGCCTCTTTTCTAAGCCACTCAGCCCAGATGCCCAGATCGTCCGCTGCGTCTAGTACTCTAGCTAGTATCTTCGTTCTCTTGTCGAAGAGCTCTAGTTGCGCTTGTGCTTGTCCAGGACTGTCGTGATGTGCGTGGATGTTTTGCTCGACGACGACGAGTTCGCCGTTGGTGTGGATGTCGATTGTGACGGCGAGGGGCGCGTTGTATGTTATCGGTGTGGAGACGGGGGTGGAGGTGGAGGAGGAGAGGAGATTGGAGATGAGGTCTGCGACGTCGGGGGAAGATGTTATGGCTTCGGGGTGGGGGACGTGCAGGGTGAAGCGTGGTGTGGGCGGGTTATAGCTTAGTGTGACGTCGAGTTGAAGGCGAGGCAGGTCACTCTGCGCGGACGTCTGTGGTGCAGCTATTGGTGTGGGAAGCTGGCCGAGTTTGTGGGTCGGAATGGGCTTTTCGGGTGCGAGGTAGAAGCAGTCTCGGATGAGTGATGTGACATGCGCGTACTGTCTGAGCACGGGCAGCATCTCGACGAGTTGCTTCGGATGGCTGAAGGGCAGGCTTTCTAGCGTGCGGCTGTATTCTAGCTTGGGTATGTAGAGACTCATGTCGTGTCGTCTGTCCAAGTCGTTTCCCGATGCGTCTTGCTCTAGTACTAGAACCGTCCGCGAGCTGCGTATCTCGTGGGTGCGGTCGCCTGTTGTATTGGACATGCCTGGATCTACCTCGCCTGGCCTCAGAGTTAGGCCTGCGAATGTAGTCGGTCGGAAGTCGTCGGTGCGAGGCTCAATGCCAACGATCTGGTATAGCTGCATGTGCACAGCGAGCGGTACGACGAGAGGGGGGTTGAACTTGGCGACGAAGCGTACGTTTGGGAGGCGTCCAGCTGCGGAGTCGAGGTTCATGGCATCGTCGGTCTGCTCGGGAGGTTCGAGGTAGGTCGGCTTTGGGTCGAGCCAGTCTATCGAAGACGCGTTCATCAGCATGTTGTCTAGTGAGACATTTGCATCGGCGTCGGCTGACTTCTCAACAGCGTCGCTGATCCAGTCGTCGGAGATGCGGATGGGCGTGTAGAGGGTGGAGGGCGAAGATTCGCATTCGATGGTCAGGGAATACATCTTGTTGCGACTCCAGCGATGGTCTTCCGGGTACGAGGCAGACTCGGTCGGCCCATCTAGCTGCAAGCGTCCATCCATCCAGTATTCCAGGCTCAGACCGAGACACGATCCGCCGTTGAGCCTGGGTCGTCCGCTCTTCTTGCACAGCACTTCACGCTCGGCCCTGTATGTTCTGAACCGCTCATCCGGCTTCCTGTTTGCAAGCTCCGTCTTCTTTTCATGCTCAAACAATTTCCGAAGGCTCGTGTAGACTCCCGCAATCGCATTGTAGCAACTGACCCCGCCGTTCTGCGGGGAGCCCAGCTTGTCGAGCGTCAGCAGCTTCTCCAAGCTCTCCGAGAAGCGCTCGAGCGTGACATTCAGCTTGCTCTGGCCGGGCAGAGGCTTCAAGCTGCGCACGAGAATCTCCGAGCCCGTCGCGCCGAAGTTGAGATCGGCTCTCGATTCGTCCAGGCCGGTCTGGAGATTGACGCTGACAATCTCGTCGTTCTTGAAGGTGACGTCGCACAGGGCCTCATCTCCGATCAAGAGACTCCAGGTGCCTGCCTCGTCCATGTGCTTCTCGCACGGTATGTCCATCTTCTTGCAAAGAGCCAGCAGTCCCTGCTCGCTGACGCGTCCGGGCTTCTTGCCGATGATGTCTATGATCTCGCGCAATCTGCGGCTTCGCTCTGCTTCGTCGGCGCGTCCCATGGCACTTGCGCTCATGCCCAAGCTGGACATGCCCAGCCCGCTCATGGTGATGCCCATGCCCACCCCTCCCATGCCCGAGCTCGCGACGTCGTTGAGCATGTTAAGCACCGCGGGCGAGTCGTACGACATCATGTTGATATTGCCCGAGGGAGGGACGCTGCGTGGGGCGGGCGAGGAGAAGGCATTGAGGTGTCGCGAGGGTGTTTCTTTGTCTTTGGGCGTTGGAGTGGCCATGATGGCGTCGGTGAGTGCGCAAGGCACTGCGTGGATTAAATATGCAGTTGAGTGAGGAGTGGGTGTTACGATATCATGTTGCGTGCATATTCATGTAGCGAGGAGGAAAGGTGTTGCGCCCAAGGTACGCCCGCGGTTGGTTGGCCTTGGCGTCCCAAGCAGGGCAGGACGACCACCCCCAGCTCCAGAAATGCATGCTGCCAAAGCCTTGAATATGTTTCCATGTATAAAGCACGAGTATATGCGCGGGGTATCATAACGCGACGCCTGGCCTAAGCCCAATAACCTGAACGCCAGCTCCATCTCCAGTGCTCCAACTCAGTCCAACTCCACCACATCGTCGTCGAGAATCTCACTAATCTTTCCCTTTGCCCTATTTCCCGCAGCCCTCCCCGTCTTCTTCTTGGGCGCAGCCTTCTTGGTCCTAGCTTCTTGCAGCAAGAGCTCGTTGAAGATATCCTCGACCCCTTCCTCATTGTTGTACTCAATCGCCCTAACCCGTTTCTTCGGCCGCGGCTGCTGCGCTTCTTGCTCGTTGCGCTCCTTCGCTTCAACGTCCCAGCGCTTCCTTATCTCGTCTTCGGTCTTGTTCTCCATGGTGTGGAAGGAGGCGTGGTGGCCGCAGCCGTCGCATTCGTATGAGGATGACGACTGAAGTCGATTAGCTGGTGTACTGGCGGCGTGGGGTATCCAGACCTACCTTCAGCGGATGCAACATGAAGCGCAAACACGGGCATTTGGCGGCGAGCAGAGACGGCTTGTGATTGCATTGGCCGCGGGGAGGGACATAGTTCATCTGCGTCCAGACATTGGGTGCGTTGCCGGCCATGTCGATGAGGCAGTTGTAGATGAAGTAGAGGCGATCAACGACCCGGGTTGATCAAAGCGCGAGGTCGTCCATCGCATAGTGTTCACCGAGTGCACAGGTAGAAGTCGGGCTGCGCGCAAACGCCAAATTGACTCGAATTCACGTGCTTCGACCAGCCGTAACCGCATTGGGAAAACCCCGCTCCGCAAACCGTCTGGCAACGTCATAGCTGTTCAACTGTGGCTTACACACAGGCGCAGTGTATCATTCTCGAATAAGTTTCAAAGCAAGGTACATTGTTCTCAGTAAGCACTGGTCCCACGCCACAGCCGTGCGGCATCGTCGGCATCGTCGGCTCAAGCAAACATTCTAACTGTCAATCGGTCCGCATGGGTGTGAGAGTGTTTGATTTGGAATTGCCCCTCGTCCAAGCAAAGTATCATAACCCGACCAGAACTATGGCCAGACCCAGAACTGCCAATGACAGCAAACATGCCCCTCAACCGTAAGCAGCATAAGCGGACGGCTTCCCTCTACCCGTCATGCGTCGGCGGCAGACCCTCGCAAAGTGAACCGAATCAGGCCTCGGCGCTAGGCCAGTGGTGGGGAACTTGGATGCGTAGGGCGCTTCTTGTCCAAGTTGACGATCGATACAGCGGGGTAAGAACTCGAGTATAAAGTCCGAGGTGAAGGCAGTCCAACACGACACTTGCGCTTTCAATCTTCACAGCCTAAACAAATCCACCAACCAACTTTCCATTCCACCAACTTATCAAGATGCCTGCCGGAGGATGCTTTTGCGGTAACGTCCGTTACGAGGTGCAGGGCGAGAGCGGAGGCAACGTGCGTGATATCCTCATAAGCTCCCGGTCGTCGCTAATGGAGTATCCAGATCCTCTGCCACTGCCTTGACTGCCGCAAGATCACCGGATCCGCCTACTCAACCAACGCCGTCTACTCGGACGAGGGCTTCAAGGTCACCAAGGGTACGCCAAAGGCACACACGGTCAAGGGCGACAGTGGAAACGACGTCACTTCCATGTTCTGGTATGTATTCGCTACGGCATAGCGATGTTTTGTTCTGACCTCGTACAGCGGCGACTGTGGCTCAACCATGTGGCGCCAGGGCGACACCTTTGCCGGCAAGCGCATCATCAAGGTCGGAACTCTTGACGACACCAAGATCCTCGACAACATGACGATGAACGCCGAGTTGTACGTCGACCACAGGCCGAAGTGGGTGGGCTCCCAGGAGAGCGCGGCGCAGAAGGCGGCCATGTAAGGAAGAGCGGTCGACGGTCGAGCGGTTGAGAGCGGGGAAGAGAAGCGGGAATAAGGTTTATCGTGAAAGCATTGAGCTATAAGCCAGACGTCTACTCCGAGTCCGAACTCTCAGGTTCCTTCAAGCGTTCTCTCATCATCTGTGACTGTCAGTAGTGACCACACCATGTGAACACGACACCTACCTGATTCAAACGGGCCTTGAGCTCATTGATCCTCGTTTCCTTGACCAGAATGTGCTCCTCGTCGAGCTCCTCGATGATGTACTCGTTGTTGTTCTTGCTGTCAATGTCCACCAGCATGGCTTTGATGGAAGCGTCGCACTTGACGAGCGTGCCTGCGAAATCAGTATCGCGAGAACTGGTGGGAGAGGCGTGACATACCTCTGATAGCTTTGACCATGTTGGAGAGTAGATGCGAGGTTGCGGGGTGCAGGTGGGCTGGAGTAGAAGACTGGACAACAGGGTGCGAGCGCGACTGACGCGATTGCGCGATTGCTTGGCGCCATCATGTGGCACCCCAAGTTCCGATGCCTCCGCTGCATCACTTCAGCACTCCCACATGCAATGATCAGACTGAACACCCCGCAATGACGGCAGGTTATCAACTATGGATGTCTTTATCATGATGAAGGCTGCAGACCTGTTCAATTTCTTCCTGGCATGAGATGCCACACAAAGATGGCTCCTTCGCGCCTCCTTCACCAGCTACTTGAAGAAGTAGCAGATGCTGCGAAGAATGCAGGCGATACAATCGCGAACCGGCCGTTCTTCACTGTCACTTCGCCCATGCCCTAATCACTACCTTCGCCTCACGTACGAGTCTTTCACTGGGGCAACCTTACGAATGCTTCGCTATCTTCACTTGATCCCCACACTACACTCACTGTAGCTCCACCCACGGCAATGGTCTACCTCAGTCTGCCCGCGGAAATGCCCTCAGCGGCTGGACCAAGCATCTTCCCTCGTGGTGACGACACGGACGACGCCGAGCTCTACCCCGAAGAACGCCAGAATGCCAGTTTTTACAAGTACTTTTACCTCCTACTCGGCATGCTCGCGGGACTCATCCTCGTCGCAGCATGGCTTATCCACCGCCGCAGAGTCCGTCATCTGACGGTCCGGCGTCAGAACGGGCAACAAGCACCAGCGAGAGACGCCGAAGCCTGGCCTGGTACGCGGAGGCTCCTACACGGACGATACAGGGCCACCAACTCTGTTCTCCTTCGCCAAACCGAGGGACTGGATGAGCATGGAGAAGCGCCGCCGCCCTATCAGCCAAAGTCGGAGGCAAGTTCTACGACTATCGCTATACCGCTTCGAGTCCTATCAGCAAACGAGAGCGAGCGATCACTGCCGCCGCAGTATAAAGCGCTGCCATGAGGGTTGTCGAGAACTTTTTCGTTTGACGGGTCGAGATGACGAACGACATTCTATCCTCCAGTTTGGAGTTGTGTATCCAACGGGTCGCAGACATGCCTCATTGTAATCAGCAACCGAAGCCTTCATCCGCCCGACAAGTCGCTGCATAACCTTCACAAGACCCCGCAGCGAAGACACGAAGACAGTGTTTAACTACCCCAGCGATGATTAATGAAGGAACTACTTCAACAAGACATCAGAGACCACACTATCATCCATCACATCCCCCATAGCCTTAATCAGTAATTACAAACACCAGAATCAATATCACAATCAATACCACCCCCTCTCATTCCTTTTTCTCCCCTCCCCATGCTCCCCTCATATTTGTCACTGCAAAGTCATCATCCATCAACTACAGCAACAACACCACAAAGCCGCCGTATGCATGCGTGAAGTAGCGGCGGAGATCCCTTCGATCAGCTACATACTGCAAGCCACAGCCACGCAACAGTGGGGCTACGCATCGCTAACGGATAGACCCTTACTACTTGCCTTGCATTCCGCCCGCTAATGCGCCCAAAGCGACGTATCTACGGGAATATTGTTGTTCTTTGTGAAGTGAACGCGCCGGAGATGGGGAGGTGGGAATGTTGAATGGCATGGACATGCTGATGCGAGGGATTTGGTTGCCGCTGTATACTTTCGAATGCAGATGGAGAGTGAGGAGATAGGTAGGTGATATTGCACCACCCCTTCCAAAACACATACTCAAATCACCCTACTTCCACTCACACCATTTACATCCCTCGTCCGAGCCACCTCCCCCTCCCCCGAACACACACACAGCGCAGTACTCTACGACACACACGTCACAGCAAAATCCGCGTTATTCAGCAACCTGTCAGCTTACCCCACTAGCCCGTTTTCGCGTCTTGCATGCATCGTGCTTTTCCTGTTTGGGGAAAGCGTCATCATGGTGTAGAGGGGTGGTATGACGCCATGCAGGAAGATGAAAATCATGGATGGCTTTGTAATTGAATGCGAGTTTACACAAATACACCTGTGCCTGACTAGGCGGAATTGGGTATATGTGTGTGGAAGTTGGTGGCTTCATGCAGGTTGCTGCACGGGTGCATTCTGCGATGCGATATCCGAGTTCGGGGCCGAGAGGACTTAGGATGGAAATGTTGAGAGGAGAGTGAACGCCTATATGGCGTTATTACGAATGCGTTACTGGGTAGATATTTGAGTTGCTTGCTAAACATAGCAGAGAGTTCTGGCGTTGATACACTTCCGTCCGTCCATCCATCCACTCATACATTCACGCTGAGGATGCTTGTGACTACGGCATCGACCACCGGTTTTCTCGCGTGGACAAGCCGCTTATTCCAAAAAAAGGAACTAAGCATACTGGTTTACCGTACATATCTTCGATCTGTAGACACCTACTTCGGCGCCAACGTGGGCGACGTCTAGAACGCGCATATACCTAGCTATGCATGCACGCCATCTTGGCCTTTCCTTTTCCTGTCTCGTGTTGATATGTGTTGATATGGGGGGGAGAGTAAGAGTAAGATATGTGTAATCAACTCGACCGAACTAAGGACGAGCGGGAGGCGAGGAAAGAGGAGGAAAGGGAGGCAAGATGTGTTGCTTGGTCAGCTGTAGATGGTGAGAAAGGGAGTAGGAGAGGGAGAGGGAGTGGCGGTATTTTGTGGTTATGTGCTGATTACGTGGGCAGGATGGGTGAAGGGGAATTGGAATGGATGGTCCAAGGGGTATCAGACTGTTCGCATGATCCAATACCATATAAGAGAAGGAGTCACCAAGAGTATCGTCACTCAGAGTTCGACAATACTCATTGTATACCAAGAGATCATCCGCCGTACATAAAATTCCATTGTACTCCTTCTTCTTGTTCTACCTAGCTACTCTATAGCAATTAACAATATACACACTCTTACCCAGCCTACTACTCCATCACTCCGCAGTCATGTCGACCTCCGGTGGCCTATTCATCGGTTAGTAAACAACCAAGTCTTCTCTTCTCCCAGCCATGACTTCGCCGTCGAAAGCGCGATTATGTATGATCTGCCTGCTAACCTTGAATTGATACTAGTCTGCTGCACAGAATCCAGTACATCTGCCCTGCTGCACCCATCCCACCACTTCAACACCACGCACGCCACAGTCCACGCCACAAACGGTGCGCGTGTCACCCAGGACGTTATAAACAGCATTTACTGGGCCGACCAAACGTCGCCGTTGGGGTTGATCATCGTGATGGGGCATGCGGGTACGTTCTTATTCCCTGTGCTCAGCAAGAGAAGCGGTAGACGTCGAGGCACGAGACTGATGTATTATGGTTTGTGAAGGTTGTGCACACCTCACATCCGCTCCCGAAGTCGCTATCAGAACCGATATTCAGGCGGTTAAAGCCAGCCCCTACGTCCGAAAAGAGATTCAAATCGTAGGCTACGTCGTGGATTTGTACTCGCGGACTCCGGGTACAGCGGCTACGGATGCGAGGTTGAGAGAGGTTACGTACGTATCCACCTCTTCAATTTTGTTACAAGATATACTGATGGAAGTGAGTGTAGTGTGCCAAATGCGACCGCTTCGACTTCGACAGCAGCATCAGCATCATCGTCAGGACAGCAACGCACATCAAACCAAGGGGAAAGTATGAGTCCGTTCTGGAGTTGACCTCTTTCTCATCCTTTCCATTATTAGATTACTCATACATCTCACCACCCCCCTTACTCTACTTCAATGGTGATAAAGAGAGAAAGAAACAATATCATTCCATAAATAAAATCCATGATTCATTACAAGTCAATATAAGCGGGCCAGGCCAACAGATACACACGTCCACACTTACACACACACAGACATACACACTTGTATCAAATAACTCCCCACCCCCCCCACCCCACCCCCCCCCCCCCCCCCCCCCCCCCCCC